>CM076569.1:399045299-399664535 GCA_034641835.2 Pinus albicaulis | reverse complement strand
TAATTAGAAGTGTGTTTTTTCAGGAGTGGCATTTAAGCTTGCACACTTTCAGATTTGTTTCTCTTTTTTGGTATGGGGCTATACCTTTCTTGTTTTTACAATCTGCCCTCTTTTCTCTTTTCTATTATTTTTGGTATTTTTTTTTTCATTTTTTCTTCAAAACAGAAATCAACAACTAACTAAATGCTCAAAGGCTGAGCTTTATTGACATTTCTATATAACCTATTCTAACTTGGAATATTTATATTTTAACCTACAAATTCTCTTTTCCAATACATCCAGTCAATTAGATGATTCCATGACTGGTCTTTGCCCATCTCTTTGAGCATGCAGGACAGACATGGGCATTCCCATGTTCTATGTTTCTTGGCAGCAGCTCTGAAAAACTTTGTTTCACTTGGTGATATGTTTTTTTCTACAATCTTTATCCCTTCTTCAGATGTCTTTAAGAAATCAACATAGGGATCTTGAAATAATGCCTGGTTAGGAATATTTAACAAGTAGGTTTCAACCAGGATTACTTCCTCTTCCACTGGGTCAAGGAAAATATTCTTTTGAGGAAGACAATCTTCCTCATATTCATTGTCATATGAACTGGAAAATTCATCATACACTGCAGTGTTGTCCTCTTGTAGTCTTGGTGTGTCCTGTTTTAATGGACTGAGCTCTGTGAAGAGGTTAATATTTTCTTGAGCAGGGGTATGTTCACTTGCTTCCTCTTTTTCAAGAGAAGGCTCTTTGTTTTCAACCTGCACAAAAATTTCTTCATTGCTTTCCTCCTCAACCTTTGAGCTAAAATACTGCTAATTCCCAATAACATGGAATTTATTACTGATGATCTAAGATGGAGTAGAGCAAAGATCCAATGAATCGTTACTTACTTCTAAACTTTCATAACTTTCTTCATTAGTATCATAAATAGTTTGAACTGGCTGATTACTTCTTTGAAGGCACTGATTTCCCTCCCATGAAGGCACTGATTTCCCTCCCATAAATCTACTAATGATGATCCTACAAGATTAAATTTTGTATGGGGAGCATCATCACTAGATAGATCAAAGTTAGGAGAATAAAAAATATAAGTAATACTATCAATCAAAAATACTGGATTATCAGCGGGTATTTCTTTATTTTGATTTACAGAAGAACTTTCCAAATATTTACAACAAAGTTCATTATGTGAATGGGCAAGAGTATTTGTTTTGCAATAAATATCAGAGACTGACTGTTTATTAATAGTCTGATCTATATTTTCTTATGTCGACGGGGAGGATATTTCTATGTCCCTTTGAACATAAGTACAACAGTTCTTTGTCTCTTGTGAAGACTGATTTTGAGGTTGGATGTCTTCTTGAGCCTCAGTTATAAGGGATGATGAATCATTGTTCATGTTTGCAAGAATAGCTTGAGGAATTTCTTCCATTCTTGGATTGATTTCTTCCTCAATTGATTCATCTATAATCTTATAATTTTTCAATCCGATATTAAACTCATAAATGGTTGTCAAAAGATCTTCAGGATGTATTTTTTCTAGACCTTTATCATTATCTATAATGTGTTGGGTGATGTTTTGTGATGGATCACAATATATTTCACCCCACAATAATGATGTAGTTTTTTCTTTATAGTTCTCATAAAACATATATTCAAGGTCCTTTAAATAAAACAAACTACTATATATCAAGCATTCATACCAATCCCTAGCTTTTCCTTCTAATGTTAACATGAACATTTTCATTAGGCAGTCTTCATGCCATTCAACTTTCAACCTCCATACATGCATGTGAAATTTGATGAGATGTAATAAAGGGTCATCAAAATTTTCACCTTGAAAAACAGGCAGGTTGTCATCCCAATTCACCTAGGGCATCTTATGTGGAAACCTAGGGATATGATCTCTACTCATTGGGGCATATCTTCATTGTATTCTTGGAATCATGTTTGTAAATCAAGAAAGAGGTCATTTTGTATGTTCAATCAGTTCAGGGTCTTCTACCAGTGGAGTCATTTGGTCTTTCGGGATTTTCAGAGTGTGGATTCACCAAGTGGAAGTTTTTTAACTCCTAAGGAGGTAAAACGTTTAATGGTACACCACAAATGTTTATTGAATACCAATCTAAAAATATTTTTGGGTTTTCTGAGTTATTTTTTCATTCCTATTGGTTGTTTAAGAGTATGCTAAATCTGCTTCAAAACTTAGCTACAATTATGAGACAAAGACAACGTACTCTTATGGCTAAGCCAACTGATTTTGCAAGGTTAGATAAACTCTTATGAAAACCCTAGGGTTTGCCTAGTTTGTCACTGATTCAAACTTGTTTTATCATGATTACCACTGCTTGGTAGTGCTTGAAAAGGCTCATTTTAACTCACGATGTTTGTATGAAATTTTAAGGGGAACCAGAGATTTTGGGTTCGGTCCCTAGCAGAGTCACCAGAAATGTTAGCTCCCTGTATTCAGCAAGATTGGAAAAAGTCTGACCGCGGGGAGAACATCGTTTCAACCACTTTGGGATTCTAGGATCTAGCCCTCCTGAATCTGGAGAGGGATCTCTCCAATAAGTGCAAATATTGGATTTGTCTTTGAAGCTCGGGTAATGATATTAGGCTATTTATGAAGCCCGAGGGTTTTGTTTTTTTTTTACATGGTTGAGCATGATTATTGTTTGAGGGAAAGTCCTAAATGGAAAGAGTTTCAAAGGTGTGAAGTTGCAAGCAATCATAACAATCTTTGGCTAAAAAGATAGATATAACGCTAGTTTTTAGTCCATTGGTCTATGGAGTCATACTAGGGATTTTAATTGTGCAACAATTCAAGAGTGATCCAAGGGGCAAGCCATCTATATCACAAGATCATTGAGATTAAATGATGGAATGGAAACAATAAAAGTGTTGGAGAGGTGGAAACTGATAATAATTTCAACAAGGATTTATAGTCAGTCCAAAAAAGAAAAAGCCTTTAAGCAACTGTTTAAAACCAACCAAAGGGCAGGGCTCACCATAAACCTCTTTGGACAAGCTCGTATTAAAGATAACTCAAGAGACAAACAATCCAGTAATCCACATAATTACTTTTATAAAGGATTAAATACACATAAGAGAAACAAAATGTAGCCTAAGATCAGATAAAATACTTTTAAATCTAGTCTTCTTTTGGCATACACTTAGGGAAACTTTCAGAATTTACCTTTGGAGAATAGAAGCTAGAAAACAGGGCTCACCATCACTTTTCTAGTCTAACTTTAATAAGAAAATAATGAAAATAACATTCAAGAATAATGTTTTAGAGAAAACAGTAGGACGAGGGAATGCCAGCATTCCTAATTGCTTAAACTGTATTGAATCATTCTTAAATAAACGAATTGGAGGAAAACATTGAGATAAAGCTTATCAGTCAGAGAAGGGTACTGTAAACAGTAAGTCCTAACTCTATGTTTGTTGCTCTTTATAAGAGAATAATGGACAATATGGCATACATGAGAGGGAAACAAATAACAAAGAAAGAAGCACTTCACCAGTGGTATAGACCAGGATCCCAAGAATAAGCTTGTATATTGAAGTCAAACCAATTACATCTTGAAGTCCAATGTTTCAGTTCAGCAATCATATTCACTTCTCATCCTAACTTATTAGATCACAAACAGAGCTTCAAGAGCCTTTGAACACTATTTACATGTAGAAGTTTCGAGGACAAGTATATTTCAAAGTTCTGCAACCAACAATTCCTCATCTTCTACAAAAGTATTTATAGAAGAATGAGGAGGTGGGATCCGATAAAAGATCTCCATGTTTAAATCTTCGACACTGATACTCTTTGATTTCTGATTTTATTCACTGTGTCTTGTTGATGTGCAGTGCTGCACAGGGCTCACAGGGCATCAATGCCCATGAAGCATCGACAATACATGGAGTTCAAACCCTATGAATGGTTTCCTTTGATGAATCAAAGGCACGTGAAACGTCTTTCCCAGCCTTCGACCTTTCTTTATTCATAATAGATAAACCATTAAATACCTGAAAATACAAAACTTATTCAAAAATCCTGCGATTTGTGGATAAACTGCTTCAGAGGGCATGGGGAGAAGCATGGTCATTGGATCGCATCATCCAATGGTTGGGATTGATTTAGAGGAGTTTGAAAAGAAGAGCAGAGGGAGAAAAAGTCAGAACCGTTGATCGCGTTGATATCAACGATGGGGATCAGTCGGGGAAACATAAAGTGGAAAGGCCGTTTTATAATAAAATGGGGGAAAAATGCAGAGGAAAAGGTTTAAAACCTTAGCTTTGAAGGAAAAATGGTTAAAAATTTAGTTGGGAGTTCGGGATGATCATGGGCTGTCGGATGAGATCAGCCCATGAGATCAATCGTGGAAGTCACACATTTAATATCCCTTGGCGGGGGTGGAGGGTGATATGTAAGGCCTGATCAGATCTGGGTCGTTGATCTGCATAGATCAACGGTGGGAGTTGCATGCGACAAAACATAATAGAAATGGGGGAAAGGTGGTTTCGGGGGGAAAACAATTGTTTTCATGTGGCAAAAGGGAGGGGAAGTGGTTTTACCTTTTGGAATGCGATATGCGTTCCTTCCCGACACGTGGTGTTAGAAAACCACTTACATCGCGTAATTTTTAAGAATTATCTTTCATGCTCGAAATTACGCGACTTGTGATGTGGGTCGTTGGATCAAGGGTCTTAGATCTGACGGTGGAGGATGAGCACGATATGAGATAGATGAGTGGGCGGTAAGAAGGTGGGTGGTTTTATTCTGAGCCGTCGGATCAAGGATGAACGGTCGAGATCAAACGTGGGAGGAGACAGGACCCACAGGGGTTAGGCTCGGCGAGTTAAACGTGAACCGTTGGATATGAAAGATCAATGGTGGAGATTGATCTGAGGTTTAAATATAAATAACACAAAGCGGAGAATTTGGTTAATGAGGGTTGTTGCTCTGCAGAGATTCAACGGTCGGGATTCGGCCTAAAACATTATAGGCGGGGAGGCGCATGAATTTAAACCAAGATCGGGAAATGCGATCTAGACCGTCCGATCTGGACACATGGATGGTCTAGATGCAATCAGAGGAAAATGCATCGGCGGGGTAGAGAATTGGGAGTGCGATGGAGAGATTGAGTGCTAGCCGTTGATCCGAAGATCAGATCAATGGTGAGGAGTGAATCGGAGGGATGGCCAATCGGGGGGGACAAACAGATGCACCCAATGAAAATTGCGATGTGATGTAGCGTGGATCGTTGATCAGTTTCAGATCAACGGTAGATATTGTTTTCAAAAGGGAACCGGTGAAAACCCTTTATAATGTATGAAAACCCAAAAAAATTAATAAAACAAAGGTTTAATGCTTCGGGGGTGGGATATATATATGAAATGGTTGGCGCCCGTCTGCAGGGCTGTGGGTTTATACGAAGAGCCATAGGCCCGAGGCTTTTATAATAAAGGGCCAATCGCATCGGAAGGTCGGGCCTGGTCTTTCAATCTAACCATTTTGAAATCTTTGTCATGCGATTGGCGCCTCGAGACTTAAACTCTTGGTCCCAGGTGCAGGATATATGGAATGAAAAGCGGAGGGGGCGGATTTTTAATATAGGGACTCAATCGCATCGGAACTTTGATGTGGTCTTTCAATCTACCCATTTTTTATTTAAAAAACGTAACTCCAGCGCATTTTAGACCAAACTTTGGAAAAGTGGCTTTTACGTCTTTAAAAAAGAAAAATATTAATCGGAGATGGTTTATACAATGGTCTGGGGTTTATATACATAGGCCAATTGGCATCAGAGGTTTCAAGGTTCACACACAAAAAGACTTGCGATTGCTCGGAAGTTCCGATGTGATAAGCAGTCGATGGGTTTAGCGCCTAGTTCTTAGGGCGCTGACATGTGTGGGGAAGTGGTTAGGACATAGCCCAAGGGGGCTTAAGTCTGTAATACAAAAAGGCATTTTTTATGGATTTTCAATGGTTTTCAAAAGGATTTGAGGGTTTCAGTAGAGTTCAAAAAAGGAGTTTTAAACTCTACAAAGGAGATTTATGAAGGGGGAAATGGAACAAAGGGAAAATAGAGGAATTTTATGAGGAAAAAGAGGTGGCAAAATGAAGGTTAGTTTTGAGGTGGAGGGAAAAGAAAAATGGATTTTTGCAGTAGTCTTTCTCTTGTGGAATCAGCAGAATTTCTGATTTCTAAATGGAAACAACAGTGAAGATTGAGATAAGGGCATGATGTCTTCAAGAGTCTTCAAGAGATAACATTTTTAGCAATAAAAGTGTTTCTTAAAGACTCCAAAAATGTTTTGGCCACCTTTTGATATGACAAATTTTATAGGTGGCCAACACTGTGTTCCTTCAAGCAAGCGTGCCATGATGATTTGGGAGAAGCACTACAGTCGGGTCACTAGACATTTTGGGATAGAGAAGACAGTGGCAGTGTTCTAGAATTATTTTTATTGGCCATACCTTCAACAGGATGTTGGGAAGGACATCATATCTTGCACTTATTGTGCCAGTACCAAACCTACAATCAAGAATCAAGGATTTTATACTTCTCTGCCTACTCTTATCCAACCCTGGGAATCCATCTCCATGGACTACATGTTGGGTCCTATTTCTACAAAGCATGGAAATGACTGTGTTTTCATGGTCATTGATGGATTTTATAAGATCGTCGTTTTGGGGGCCTGCAGGAAGATTATCACAACAAAAACCACCGCCAAACTCTTCTTTGAACAAGTATGGGTACACTGTCAGATCCCATGGTCCCTTATCTCAAATTGGGACAGCCGGTTCCTAAGTGCATTCTAGTCCATATAATGGTCGTTTTTGGATACCAAGCTCATTAAGTCCAAGACATTTCACCCTCAAGCTGATGACCAAATAGAGGTCGTCAACAGGATGATCGTGCACAACCTACACATGTAAAACTCAAAGCACCCACACACATGAGATGAGAGCCTCCCCTATGTCCAACACAACTACAAGAGGGCTCTCCACAACTCAATGGGCCACAACCCTTTTCAAGTGGGACTGGCATTCCAACCACTAAGTCCCATTGATGTTTCTATACAACATGTAGCTACTAAAGAAGATTTGAATCATGTCTAGTCTAAAGCTAATAGAGTTACCAGCTTCATTGAATGCATTTAGAACATCTGTCAGCATGTCCATGACAAATTAGATAGAGAAAATGCTAAATACAAACATCTTCATGATCAACATCGGGTGCCACACAAGTTTCAAGTGGACAATAAATTTTGGTTACATTTTCATGAGCGCCTCGTTGGGGACCATTACAAGCTTCGCCCACTCTGATATGGGCCTTACACCATCAATAATTATGTTGAAGACCATTATTTCGAGCTCATCATTCACCCATTCCTTTTCTTACACCAAGTGTTCAATGTGGACCACCTTTGGCCATACTTTTCACCATTACTGGACACATCAGATATTGCAAAACAAATCACACCAACAGAGCTAAATCGAGACTCTATGGAATAATACACAACTTATCATATCATGGACAGGCAGATCAAGAATACTCACTAGTAGAAGATCCAACTATATCGGGTTGTCAAAGTTGTCCAACTCCTCCACCAAGGCAAGTTGCTTACTAGGGACCAAGTTTAGCAGAGGTTTCCCCATGCCATGGTGGCACTAAACGCAATGGGGATCATTGCTTCCTAAGAGGGGATGACTAATCCAAATGTATATTAGAGGCCATGCACCTATTCCACTTGGACCCCCACCATTGTACCATTATTTCTTTCAGTTTCCATAATTGTAGCACAATTTACTAGTTTTGGTCGTTTATCGGGACTTGAGCTTCCGGAGTCGTGTTGAGGCCCTAGACGAATTTTTTTGAAAAAAATTTGTGGTCAAACATTATATTCCGTGGATATATATTTCTAGCGAGGTATCGTTTGTGTCAAACGAAGATCATATGCCAAAGTTACGGCCTCGAGAAGTTGATGTGCCAATTTACCCCAACGAGGCCCACAGTTTTGGTGTTTCATCTCCTGGGGTTAGGTTTTTGGATGTTTATGGTTTTTCATTATTTCTCAATAATAAGTAGGCCATTGAGTCTCATTGTAATATAGTTCAAAGTCATTTATCCTCCATATCTCTTCTGAAAGGTAAGATGTGATCGCTAGAGCTAGTTTTATTTCCATACAAGATGTAAGAATCTTTCAATTCTTTGATATTAATGAAATGAAGATTTATTTATGTTTAATTTATGTATTTCTGTGTATGTCTATATTCTATTTCGTTCCTACATAAATCCAAATCTATACATATAAATAACATTATAAGAAAATTAAATTAATAATTTGAAAAATCAACACTAACTCATTTTTATATAAAAGAAAATCAATTATTTTTCACTAATTCACAAATTTTAATGATATACTTAATAATATCAAATATATAACTAAAATAATTTTATCTTCATTTAAATTTTTTTTTTTTTTACACATTATTTTTTTAAATACAAAATTAAAATAAATTAAATAATAAAATATTAAAAATCCAACTCATTATCATACATGCACTTTGAAATCTACTCTCATAAAATTATTTATATATTTGATTAAAAATCATAATCGCTAATAACTTTTTTTCATAATTTAAACTAATAATAATTATATTAATTAAATGTAAATAAAAATTAATTAATTAAACAAAAATAATATAATAAAAATCAATTATATTAAATAGTAGCTCATTGTGTTAGAGCTCTTAGCTCTTAAAAACTCATTGATTCTCGTTGACTGATTAGAAGATTATGAAATTTTCTAAATGTCATATGTCATTAGTGAAATTACCATTAGGTCAAGGTTGACAACATATTCTAATCCACGTGTTGCTACCTCTCGAAGGTGGACAACAAATTTTGGTTTAGGTGTGTGCTACCTCTTATTGTGGTAAAGAGTAAAAAAACTATGTTCGTTTCACTCTAAAATTTGATCTCAAGTGTTTTATATATTAATAATCTCTATAATCTCAAGTGAGATTTTTATTTTCATTTTCATTTTAATTTGTTTGGATCAATTTAAGAATATTTACAATCTATTTTTTAATGATTTTTATTTTTATTTTCATTTTCATTTTTATTTTCTTTTTCATTTGTTGGGATTAATTTAAGAATATTTACAATCTATCTTTCAACGAGTATATTGAATAAGGCACTATTATCTACATTCTTACCTCCTAACTTAATGTTTTAAGGTATGTATGTTTCCACAATCAATAACATAATGTTGTTGAGAATTTCTAGAATATTGTGTATTTTATTTGAAGAGGCCAACATTTCATGTGAACACTTCACTCATCTTCATCAATTAAGCTTCTTTCTCCTCAAAATGAGTGAAATGTTCACCCAAAACAATTGGCTCTTCAAACAAAATACACAACATTCCAAAAATTCTCAATAACATTAAATTAATGTTTTCTAACATGATGCCATTATCAAAAAAATCATATATCTAACTATAAAAGAATGTTTTGGGTTTACACCATAAATGCCAAATATTACAAAATTTATTTTGAATATGAATCAATGATATAAGAGACCATAATTAATTATTAGCTTGAACAAGGAAAGAAATTTTTTGAAAAAGTTCCTCCCCACTACATGTGTAATGCTTCAAAAACCATGGTTATCTTCTTTAAACACAATGTTTGACAAGTATTTTTTAATATGTTTTTTCTCGTTCTTAGGAGAGAGAGTCACCTCTAAGAAAGTCAGGTAACAGGTAAAATCGGCGACCAAATTGCTAAAAGGGTGATCCTTATTGGGTCCCTAAGGCAAAGTAATCATTCAACTCTATACACACCGTTCCATGACCTCCCACAATTCAATCTTCGCCAACTGTATTTTTTCCACATGAGAAAGTTTGCACTATCACCCTTCTCCAATGATTAGAAGATTCTAGTTGTTTTGCTTCACGATCACATGATAATCACATGATGCACGATATTTCCGACCGCGTTATTGCCCACTAGAAACACTAAGAGAAGTTGGAGTGGAACTAAAGTCAAAGGTGAATCATTTTGTTTCATTCGGTATCCTCTTTATTTAAGAAATAGTAGGAGTAGCTTCTTCTGCCATGGTGCCCTTACGACTCCTCCTTTAGTTAGATTTGGGGTCTAATGGGGAAATAATCAAAATCACGCGGAGCCGGTGGGTGGGAAAATTCAAATTTAAATCCATGGCAGAGAAATTCAAAATTCAAATCGTGTACTTCATACCTCATCAGTGAGATCGAAAAATCTCACGAGTCAAATATTTAATGAGAATTTGTATTAAGTATGGTAAAAAGACATGCGTAGGAGGGTTTATTGCAAATTCCTCTTGGTCTCGCCTGCTCGGAAATATGGAGCGCTCAGAAAATAAATGATAATGGAGTAAAATGCATGTTCAGGTTAGGATCAAAAGGGGGGATTGAAGGCAAAAATGAATTTTTTTTTTTTAGTAATCTAATGGATAAATCTATAGTTATTTTGAAGTTTCATCTTAAAGCCTTAGTATTGTGGGTGTTCCATAGTGCAGTACTCACTTGGGGTCTTAACCAACAAAATCATTAATTCTTTTTTTTCTATAAATTTATTTTAAATTTTTCATATATATATGGATAATTTTTTAAGTCAATCTGAAATTGAAGGTTATTTTTGAATTCAGGCTTCTGTGATCCATATTTTATTATGAAAATAAAACTTTCGGTGAAAATCACATAAGATAACAAATCATCGACGCGTTTATAACCAACCAATGTGGTTCATCTTGAAGGTTTGAAATTTTAATATTTTAAAATTATCAATATTTAAATTTTCAAGTCACCAATGAAATTGAAGGTTTGAAAATTTGATATTTTAAAATGATCAATATTTAATAGTTAAATAAAAAAATATGAATAAGTGAAAACAATATGTTGAGCCCACTGGAAAGCCACGTCATCGAGTCTCGAATAGGGAGTCATTGACCGAGGTGGTAGAATTTCCCAAACAGTCAAAACTGGCCAGAATTCAGTCAAAAAAATCAAAAATATCGCACTTAAAGTTTTCCAATTGTGTTTTTTTATAGTGGAAATTGATTTAGCACCATCGAAAACCTCTCAGGCACCCAAAATCTTAAATTTTGACATCTGTAGCTTGGATTTACAAAAATCCATGGCAGATTTTATCAAAATTTTACAGGAATTTCTTTCATTGTCACGGTAATTTTGTAGACCAATTAGATTATGGCCTCGAAAAGGATGTGTCTTCTTGACTTGCCATTGCATCTCTATTTGTTTGTCACCATTCATGGATACGTCATCAAGAAATTAAAACTTTGTTTTGTTTTTTAGTATCGAATTTGGTGGTCCATTACATGAATTTTGGTGACTCATTAATTCTCATTGAAGGATTTTGTTATTTTTCCAGCATGGCGAAATTACAAGAGAAATTCTAATAAAGTTCAAAGTTTCATGACAAGAGGTTGGAGTCGTCGATAAGAACGAAAGTATAAATCCCCTGGGTTTATTATTCCCTACTATTTATAATACTAACCATGCACAACCATGATTAATCAAAGTCAAGCACGTCGAACCATGGCTATTTATGATCAACCATGTTTTATAAAATGAATCTTTTTATGTCATGGACAATCATGGTCAACCAAGGTGCAATGTCACATTACAAGGATTCTCTCAATATGAAAATCAAACATGGCCAACCATAGTCAATGTTGCATTGTGACAAAGATCGTCTCGATATGAAAATCAATCATGATCAAGCATGATGAACCATGCTCCAACGTCGCATTTTGAAAAGGAATGTGTCAAAATGGAATCAAACATGGTCAACCATGTTTATTTTAGGGTCTATAATATTTATGTTAGAGTTTATTTGGTTTTTAGTGTTAATCCCTTAAGTTAATTATTTGTTTGAGTTTATAATATCAATTATGGTCAACCATTGTCAATCATGTAAACAATGTGAAACCATGTCTTATTAAATCAATCATGGTAAATTATGGTCAACCATTTTCACAAAGATTGCCTCCATATGGAAATCAATCATGGCCAACCATGGTCTAACTTTGCATAGTGACAAATAGTCTCAATATTAAAATCAATCATGGCCAACCAAGGTAAATTATAGTATAACGTGGCATTGTGAAAAGGGGTGTCTCGATATGAAAATCTAGCATGGTCAACCATGGTCTAACGTCGCATTGAGGCAAAGATTTTCCCAATATAAACCCTTTCGGTTTATTTGTGCATTGGATTTATAATATTAATCTCATTGGTTTATAATATATAGAATAAACATAATAGTAATATTAATAAAATTTAATATTATAAATATACTACAACAACCACATTTAACATTGTAAAAATAGTTGTGGTAGTATATTCATAATATTAAATTTTATTAATTTTATTAATATTATTAAAATCTACATTATAATCCCCAAAAATATTAAACACAAGAATTAACATTGGTTTTATTATTATAAACCCAACCCACAAAATATTAAATTTATATTATGATATAATAAAACATAATATAATATAATATAATATAATATATTATATTATATATTATATTAATATTTATTATATTTATAATATCACTATAATGTTATTTACCTTATAAAAATATTATTATTATTAAAAATGATATTATTGATATCATAATAATATACTTATTAATATCAATGATATAATCATATTATATAAAATATTAGTATCAATAAAATATAAAATATTAGTTTCAATATTAATAAAAATAATAAAAATATATTCATGTTGATTATAGAGTTGGGATTTCAAAATAATTACTCTTCAAATTTGACGGTTTTCACACTTCCTTAGTTTTCTTCACAATTTCAAAAAAATAATATAATATTTTTGTAAAATTTTAAGCTATATTTGATGGGGAAATCACCTTTAACTTTCAATTTGCATGTCAAATTCCATCCCTAGTTGAGCCTACGATAACGCCATCGAGTCTCGAAAATATCTGTCGGCTTGATTCAGCGCCACATCTATATTTGTTTGTCGACATTCATGGACACATCATCAAGAACCTAAAATTTGTTTATGCATGAATGAATGATATTTTAACGTCCACGTGACTAAAGATAATCTATGGGACTTCCAGCGTCCTTGTTTTTTTCCTTCTGTAATTCAATCATTTTCTTACTCAAATTGATGATGAGCTAACCCAACCTTCTAATACTTCCCTCACTGAAAATACAATGCCACAGAATTGATGCTAACATACTACCAGAGTTGTCCCTGATGTCTATGAAATCATCACATTCCAAAATGAAATGTTTTTCTGATTCCACCACCCTAGAAGTTCAAAAAGTACACACTCTTTCCCAAGCTTCTTTAGGTCTCTTCCACCGTTTCATTTCACATTGAAGTTTATGTGAGTTAGTTCTTAAGCAATAATATTTTTTTCTCTCCACGGAATGCTAGCTCCAATGTACTCTTTTTGTTCGAGATCACAAGTGGGGTTGAATTCCTGAACATAGTAATTCTTCTTTCTACCCAACTCTTTTCCCCATATACCCTTACGGAACTTGTTTAACAAAAATTCTTTAACTCCTTGCCAATTGTGGGATATGCATTAAGGTAAATATTCTATTTTTGCATCCATTTGTTTTTTGTCTCATCCATGATTTCTTTCTTTCACTCATGTCTTCATTGAAGACAACTTTCAGCCATCCACCTCCTCCCATTTTCTCAACTCTTTTTAGATACCTTATAAGACGCACCATAGCAATTACTTTGATGGGAGCTACTATAGTTTCACTCAACATTATCTCATAAGGAACCAAACTTTTTATTTTGAAATTGTTCATGATCATGCGTTTTTGGATTTTCTCAATTTGTTTTCATTTTGAAACAAGGATGTTGCTAGCCCACAATACACACCCATATAATATCACTAGACAAACTAGGAGTCCAAAAATCACTTTAATTGTGTTCCAATCCCATAACATTGCCTCTCTACATCTGTTTTGAAGTGCATATAATGCTTTCCACCCTCCTAAAATTTTTTTCTTTCTGCAATCCTCCCAATTAAGCTTGTTTTTGAAATCGATCTTGAGGTACTTGTATTCATTTACTTCTTCAATAATGTTTCCTACAAAGAAGAACACATGTTATATTTGCTTCCTTTTATTAGAGAAAACCATTATTTTGGTTTTACTAGTATTGACTTGCATCCCTGTTTCTTTACAAAAATACTCATGGGCATATAAGTGCATCTGCAATTCATGGGCCGATTTAGCAACCAGTACAAGATCATCTACATATAGAGGAATATTTATCAAAAACTCTGCCAACCGAACGCATTCCCCACCTTAAAAATTTAGCCACTCTTCCAATTTGTCAATATAAAAACCAAAAAAGGTATGGGATAAATAGAAACCTTGCTTGACTCTGATGTCACTTCTAAAACTTTATGAAATGCCTCCTGAAGTTCTAATTTTGACTTTCACCTCTTCATAAATCCTATGGAGAACAACTCCATATTGTAAAGGAATTTCAATTTCTTCCATTCTATGCCACAAATTATCTCTAGGGACCATGTCAGATGTCTTTTCGAAGTCAAAAAATCATAAAAATACTTCTTCTTTTCCCCCCCAAACCTTTTGAACAATGTGTCTCAACGTGATACCGTGATCTATTGTAGAATGTTTCAGCCTAATGCTCTTTTTCCCTCTTTTCTTTTACTTTTTCCCACTTACTCATTCTATTTTCTACCATGTCGCTGAAAATATTTGTGAACAAAGGATTGATCATAATGGTCCTATAGTTGGAAGGATTATTAATGTCTCCACTTTTTAAAAGGGGTATTGCTAGACTAGTTGTCTAATCCCTTGGGAATCCTTGTTGAATGACGTTGTTGAATATTTTCATGATGTGCGGTGCCAAAATATTCATTCCCCACTTTAGATATTCTTCTTCAAGTTCAACCAAGTCCTTTTCCTTCCCTATTTTCAATTTTTTAATTCCTGCCTCCACCTCATGTACTGTGAAAATCTTTGCAGTTGTGTTGATCGTGGGAGGAGGCTCAACCTCTAATATTTTTCATAGAGTTTCCTTGCATAGTCAAACCACTTATTGGTTGCAATATTTTTTCAAATTTCTTTTTCCTTGGTTGAAGTTACTGCCAAAACAGTTTTGGGTTAATCTTGTCTAGATATATCAACTCTTTCGCCTTGTTTGCCTGAACTCGTATTTTTTCCTTTTTAAAATCTGCTTATATAAATTTACATTCATCTTCTTCTTGCCTTCCTTTTTCAAGGTTCTCCTTTCCATTTTGCATTCATCATCGAACCACGCATTCAAAGAAAAATAATTTGATTATGATTTCCTATTTTTTGTTCTTTTGCACTTCTCAAGTGCACCATGGATTATATTTGTTAACTCATGGCAGTTTAGGCTTTGGGGACCAATTTTCTCCTTCTCAATTGATCTCTGCAACATTGTTTTGAAGATAGTGCAATTTTCTTGTGTTAGAAGAATTTTGCCCCTTGATGTTGATTCTTGAGAACATTGGGTTTTCCTCTTATTCTGTCTTTCTTCTAACCAATATATTTTTATATAAATTGGGTTATGATCTGATTTTAAGTCTCAAATATGATCTCCAATCTTAATTTCATTGATCATTTCTATTAAGCTTTGTGAACCAATAACATGTTCAACGACACTTGCCCTATTGTATGTGTTGCAAGTGAAGTTCCCAAACTTTTTCCATCTATCTAGACTATTACAGATAATTAAGTTGAAAGCACCACACAACGTAAGCAACTCCTCTCCAAAATTATTACTAACCTTGTTATCTTCTGAACATCTGAACCATATAGAATTCTCCTCTTCAATGAGTCACATAGGATTGTGATCCTCTTTGCAACAAAGAATACTAGCTTGTTGATTTGATGTTCTAGCATTGAAATCTTTGACTAAAAGAACTTCTCTATATTGAGAATATGTGACAATATCTTTCTTTAAAGATGCATACGGATCTTCGTTGTCCAAATCCTTATTTTTGTAAGTTTTTGATACTTGAGGCACAAAATAACATATTGCAATTCTTATGTGGTTCTCATTCTGTGTTATTTTGAACCATAAATATTATTTATTTGTATCTTTTTTCACTAATTAAATGTGAGAGTCTTTCTTTTTTTTTTCCACTAAAACAAATATTCCTCAATACCTTTTGTCATTTTCTAGTGCGTCATTCCAAATTCCTAACTTCATATAACCATTAAACATAAAGGTTTGTAACCATCATATTCACGAATTTCTGTGAGACAAATTAAATGCCTACCTTGTCTGGTTGTCGAATTTCAATGCATCATTAATGTTCATCAATAGCTTCTTTGTCTAGCGTGGCAAAAAGATAAGTGAATTTCTGATGAAGTTCAAAATTGGATGAAAAGAGATTGGAGTGGCCGTTAAAAAACGAAAGCTAAATATATTTCAAGACGAGAAGACGTGAACGACTCAGGAAATTGCTTCCTAGTTGGACGCATGTCACTCGGGCTTCCGGAAATTTCGATATAAAAAAGCTTTACGAAAAAACAAGGTCAAGAGGTTTAGTGGGGGCAACCGTTCCATGAATTAGGACCGTTCACGGTTTATAAATACTTTTTATATTTATATATATGTTAAGTAATTTATTATTATTTTGTGGAAATTTATACATATATATTTTGAATCGATATGTGCGCTATTTTATGAAGTTGCAAATCTAACCATTGTTTTTAATCAGTGAGGAGTGGCAAAATTATTATAATTTAAGTGAGAAGTGGCAAAATTTATTATAATTTAATAGTTATAAGAAAAAAAAATCTTACACTTTTAAATAAAATATTAATAATAAATATATTTTCAAATTAAATTTAAAATATTTACCATAAATCTATTTTAAATTAAAAATAAAACTTAATATCACCACAATTTTAAAATAGCTAAATTTGTTTACATCATCCAAATTCGAAGCTTACACAAATTTACATCACACATTTTGCCGTTTTCTAAATAGATCCAAATACTTTCAAAATCTATAACAATGATCACGAAATTCAAAAGAGGGAAGATTGTTACTAAAATTAGCTTACTCGAATAAATTATAACATGAGACAAGATTGTTACTAAAATCGGCCTCAAGTTGCTCTGAAACTCGTCCATGTATGGAGCGTGGAACCACATTTGGGACCAAGTTGGAATTTGAAAACAGATATTCTTATCAAATTTGAGCGGTTTTTTTAATTTTTTTAGGGTTTTACATTTAAAAAAAATTAAGAAAAGATTTAGAAGATTTTGCAATTTATTAAACCGTATTTAATCAGCAAATCACTCACCACACATAATTTTCTTATCAAATTCCAATATATTCGGGACTTCTTTTTTGTTGGAGAGACAGAGGATTCAAACACACAAATAACGCCAATATATTTCACACGAACAATGAGCTGCTGCTCTTCTATTAATCATAAACTCTGAATCATAAAACTCTCTTACTCTCTTGAAAACAATGAACCCGTGAAGGGTATTTAACCTAATTGACATGCAAACACTCTCACACATAACTGGACTTAATCAACTCGCTAACTCGCTCACCAAATATAACTGAAACTGAACTCAACTAACTAACTCCACTTAACTGCATGAGGAAGCAATTATATATTTTAACACTCCCCCCACCACACCTCTAAACCAAAACATAACTTATGACAATCAAATACGTTCGCTTGTCTATGTCTCAGCTAGTTTTACAACTCCCAAGTTGTAAATCAAAATAAATTCAATGCTAATGGCTTTTAAAGAGATTGCCTATTTGATCATTCGTTCTCTCATATGTCATAATTGTCACTAATTTCTAATAAAATGACATTCTAGAGTATCAATGTGTTTATGTTCTTTGATGAAACACACTATTCTTGGATAGTGCACCGCTGATGTGCTTGCTGCCAGAGCATGTCATGATCCTTGTTGTTTCTGCTTGAGTCCATCCAATACTCTTCTTAACCATACTGCTTGACATGCTACTGAAGTTGCTGCTACATACTCTGCTTCTGCTGATGATAGTGTAACAATAGGCTGCTTCTTAGATGTCCATGCTATCACACCTGAACCGAGATGGAAAACATAACCGGATGTGCTCTTCCGATCATCCAAACTTCCTGCAAAATCACTATCTGTATATTCAATCAATTCTTTCTTTTCTGTACTTGCATACATTATGCCATAATCTCTGGTTCCTACTATGTATCTCAGAATTATTTTTCCAACACTCCAATGTGTGTCTTTTGGAGTCTCCATGAATTTGGAAATCAAACTCACTTCCTGCATAATATCTGGTCTTGTAGCTGTGAGATACATGACGCTGCCAACCAATCTTTTGAATAGAGTTGGACTGACATCTGCCCCTTCATCATCCTTACTTAACTTTGTACCCGTTGCAACTGGTGTAAGTACAGGTTTGGAATTATCCATCCTGAATCTTTTCAACAAATCTGTTGCATACTTATTTTGACAAATAAAAATACCTTTTTCAGATTGCTCAACTTCAATGCCAAGAAAATATTTCATGAGACCTAGATCTGTCATCTCAAATTCTTTCATCATGGCTGCTTTAAATTCATCTATTTCAAGATCACCTGTAAAAATCATATCATCAACATATAAGTAAACTATCAAAATTCGTCCATGCTCATTTACCTTTGCATAAGGTAGGTCGACGTCGCTTCATAAAACCATTTCGATCAAGTGAGAATCATTGGCCTCACGGAATATGTTTGTGCTTGCCCATCCATGAGAGTCGCTCAATCTTGTAACTTGTCTTCTTGTCTCAACTTCATAACTCGGAGGTCACGCACATAAATTTCTTTCTCTTCTAGAATCGTTGTATCCTGGGTTAGCTACCATTTAACATCCATCCGATACAATTTCCACTTGTTCCGAGCCGTCGTCGCTAGAACCCGCCCATACAAGATTCAATCCTGCCACGGAGAAAAGCTTCCAAAGTCTATTCCCGGTTGCTACGAGAATCCTTTTGCTACAAGTATTGCTTTAAATCTGTCAATCTCACCTTTCTCATTCACTTTGGTCTTATATACCCACTTCACACCAATGAGATTTTTATCATTTGGTAAATCAACCAAATCGCATGTATCATTCTTTTCAATTGAATTCATCTCTTCATCCATGGCTTGCACCCAATTGTCATCTCTGATTGCTTCTTCAAATGAAGAAGGTTGGAATGCCAACAATGCAAAATTGAACTAACATCCAAATCATCATAAATATCGTTCAAACTTCTCATCTTTTTCTTACCTGATTCGCTGCTTAGAGAATTCCGATCTGTGGATCTGCTTGAAGATCCATGCTGCTTTGAAAATCTGGGAGTCCTTGCTAGTGTGACTCTGTTTGTCTGCTCTTTTGGTTCTTGCTGCTCCTCTTCTTCTACAAGATCATCCTCCATCAATGGTGTTTGAGCATCGGTTAAAAGTTCAAAATTCCATCTCCATGACTTCGGCCTGGAACAATATCTCCACTAATGATTGTCTTCTTTGTGACAGGGTTATACAATTTGTAAGATTTTGATTGCTCACTATAACCAGTAAAAATGCATTTTTCGCTTTGATCATCTAATTTGCCTCTTATTTTCTTAGGCACATGTGCATAGGCTACACATCCAAAAACTCAGAAATGAGATACACTACATGACATACCTGACCATGCTTCTTTTGGAACTTTTTTCATCACGCTCTTTGTAGGAGATCTGTTTATCACATAAACAACACATGCAACTACTTCTGCCCAATACTCGTTAGACAGGTGTCTTGCTTTCAACATGCTCCTTTTCATGTTCATGATTGTTCGATTCTTCCTCTCCCTCTCGCTACATCATTCCCCCGTCGTGGTATCACCCGGTCAAAAACTCCTCTATCTCCAAATTCATTGCGCATTCTCATGGAATGCTAATAATATTCGCCACCAATAATTGAATGTATCTCAACACTTTAATCTGCCTACCACTTTGGCTCTCCACCAAAGCTTTGAACCCTTTGTTCAACAGGTTTTACTTGGTTTAAAAGTAAACCAAGCTTCCATCAGAATTCAGTCAATAAAGGTGAGGAAAGTAACATCACTTCCACCAATCGATCGTGTCCTCATAGGTAACCACAAGCCGGCATGCACTCACAATCTGTTGTTTCTTTGCTCAGAAGAAACCTTTCAGTACCTTCACGGTGTTGCTTGCCCAAGAGTGCAACACTCACATGTAAGCAGTGTGGCTCAGAGATGGGAGGTAGACCCCTACCATCTGCCGCGCCGTAATAATTTAACCAGAAAAATGCAAGTGTCCAAACCGAAAGAGCCATAGCCAGTAATCATCATAACATGCAGTTGTAAAAGAACTAACCTGGTCATTGTAGTTCATAATGAGAGGAAAGAGTCTGTTCCTCGTCACCTGCACCTTTGCAATCAGCTGCTTTCTTGGGGATTTGTCGCAAATAACACACTGTTGCCCCTGAAAGATAACTTTGTATCCTTTCTGCATCAGTTGACCAACACTAATCAAATTGTGTTTGAGTCCAGGGACATAGTATACCTCTCATATGGTCTTTGGCTCCCCCTGCTTGGTCACAATGTTGACCACTCCTTTGCCATCTACAGCCACGGTTTTGTTAGTCCCCAACTTTACCTCTGTCTTCACTGAGACATCCAAATTAGTAACCAAATCCTTTTTTCCTGTCATGTGGTTACTACAACCACTGTCTAATAGCCAGACCTTTTCAGACGGTGCATGCATGGTGTTGCATGCTAGAAAAATAGAGTCAGTATTTTCTGTACTAACATTAGCTCTCTGATTGCCTTGATCTGCAATATTCTTCCTACAATCACGAGCATAATGACCAAATCTATTGCAGTAATAGCACTTTACCTTAGATTTGTCAGACCTTTGATTGTTATGAAAGCTTATGTTGCTGCTGCTTCCACTTTGATGCTCATGATCATCTCGACCATCTCTGTGACCTCCATAGTTGTTGTCTCGTCCTCTGCCTCTCGATCGACCTCTGCCTCGACCTCTGGAAATATAGACTTGAATTTGGAAGGCAGTTTCCAAAGTGGAATCCTTATTTTTGTCTATCCTTGCTTCATGCGATAGAAGGGATCCCATTAACTCATCAATTGTCAGTTTTTCCAAGTCCTTTGCTTCTTCTATGGCTGCTACCACAACATCAAATTTGGTAGACAGGGATCAAAGTACCTTCTCAATCATTGTTCAATATTTAACATCTTCGCCATATATTTTTAACTGATTGACGACAGACATGACCCTATTCATGAAGGAATCAATGTCTTCTGTGTCCTTCATCTGCAGAATTTCGAAATCTCTCCTAGTATTCTACAATTTAACAATATTAACTTTGGCCATACCTTGATAGCCTGTTGCCAAGGTGTCCCATGCCTCCTTTGCTGAAGAGGTTATCATGATATTCTAGAACATGGCTCGATCTACTCCCTGTTGGATTAGAAGTAACAAGCCGCGCATTCTTCCGCTTTGTCTTTCTCTCCACCTGTCCCTCTCTCTCCCGTATCGCCGAGGGCTCGTTTCCTTTTTCTGCCTCATCTTGAGGTTCTGCAAACCCATACTTAACATGATCCCAGACGTCATGCGCTTTTAGCATGGTCTCCATTTTAATGGCCCACATATCGTAATCTTTCCCATTGAAAGATGGAATTTGTGGCTGAAAATTTGATGTGGCCATCTTGCCTCAAAAAATAAAAATTGTCTCTGACAAAAAACCCTAAATTTCGCTCTCTTTTTTTTTGTAAAGGTTGTGCTAACCTTCCTTTTTTTAAAAAAATTCTTTCAATAAAACACTAAGTCCTCCTTTTTTTTTTTATATAGTAAATCTTTTATATAAAAAAATTTATATATATAAAAAAAAATCTTCTTTCAAAAAACAACTTTCTCTTTTCAAAAAACACCCTTTATCTGAAAATTCCTTTTAAAATATCATAAGGAAGTCTTATGTAATAAACTCCTTTTGTTTTAATAAAAGGATGAGAGCGGACTTTTTAAAACGTGCAACAAAAAACCCTTTTTGAAAAACACTCACGTGCTTTGTACCCACGTACTTTGAAAAACGTTAATCGATGTAGCTTTGAAAAAGCTCACGGATTGGCTGTGTCGGCGTGTGCACTGTCGCCGCCGGTTGAAGTTTTTTTGTATTGAACGGGTTCCGCACCTCCGAAAAATGGAAGCTGCGTTCTAGTTCCGCATCCCTATGAAGGCAAGGCTGCGGTCTAAACCCGAAATTTGGAATTTGTTCGCCAATGTCCCCAGCTCTTTTGGGAGAGTTATGTCAGTCCACTAATTATATATTGAGGATCATGCAAAATTTTTTGTGTAAAGTGTCTCGTTAATAAATGTTCACACGTTCTGGCTGCCTACTGAGTCTTTATCATCCTCTCACCCGCAACAATTTTGTTGGGATATACGAGATTCAAACACACAAATAACGCCAATATATTTCACACGAACAATGAGCTGCTGCTCTTCTATTAATCATAAACTCTGAATCATAAAACTCTCTTACTCTCTTGAAAACAATGAACCCGTGAAGGGTATTTAACCTAATTGACATGCAAACACTCTCACACATAACTGGACTTAATCAACTCGCTAACTCGCTCACCAAATATAACTGGAACTGAACTCAACTAACTAACTCCACTTAACTGCATGAGGAAGTAATTATATATTTTAACATTTTTCACGAAGAAAAAACAACAGTTTTACATGAATAAAGAAAAATGTTATATATATCTAAGAAAAAAGTCCCAACAAAAAACTGCATATATGTCTAAATAAGAACTCTGCAACACTTTGCAGAAGTGTCTGAAGAGATCTGGTAAAGTGGATTGCATGCCTCATTTAGGAGGTATAAGCAACATTGAAACGAAAAAGGACTATGTCTAACAGCGAGGAAACCTGGAAGGGACAAAGGCTTCAAAAAAACCTGCAGGAAACAATCAAAATGAATGTACCCAAGAAGTACGAAGTACCAAAGCCTCACCCTTGGAGAGTGGGTGTGCTAAGTGTTCTGCTCCCGAAAGATGTGGTAGAAAA
This sequence comes from Pinus albicaulis, assembly GCA_034641835.2. Classification (NCBI taxonomy): domain Eukaryota; kingdom Viridiplantae; phylum Streptophyta; class Pinopsida; order Pinales; family Pinaceae; genus Pinus; species Pinus albicaulis. The sequence goes on along the minus strand of CM076569.1, from coordinate 399,641,371 downwards.
AATGAATAAAAACAGAATCCGCATAGTGGAAATTTTCTCCATCCAATAGCTCAAAGATGAAATAACAAAAAAACAACCACCGATGATCACTTTGGTATCTCCGAAATGATAATGTCGTCGAAAGCTACCCATAATGCACATCTAAAAACTCACCAAAAAACAAGTACCTAGAGAAAGTAACTCAGCCTGCCAGTTAAATACGAAAACCTCCAAAACAATAAAAATAATAATAAGAAATTAACAACTCCACATCCACAAACACCCCCGAATCACCTACAAAACCTCTAACATACTGTGTCCCATATCTTTGAAAGTCCTGTCACTATTCGGAAGAGAGAGGTCCTATTCCGGACGTATTCGCCAACGTTACCATGTGCGCGGCGGTCTTAATAATGAACTACATTTAATAGTTAGTTCTTAAATTTCTTGTATGATTTATCGAAAATCTTTATTGTTTTAGAGATAAATCTCTCCGGACTGATATATCAAGTATAATATGAGTTTCACTGCATTCACATTTTAATATTTGGTCGTATCGTATGCAATGTTCAAAAGCCCGCGTCTGCCACGGTGGCGGCTCGCTTCTTATACTTTGAAATCTGTTAAAAGACAAATGTTAATTATAAATAATTTCATTAAAATATATTCCTTTCATATATATATATGAAATATAACCAGGGCTATATGTGGTAGCTATTGTTTCTTATTATAATTTTTGTTGCAATATTGATTTTTTTTAGCTTTTTAAGATGTTAAAATTATAGTGAGCTTGGGAGGCTTCTCTCCAAGATTTTTGAGCATAGGAATAAAATCTTAAATTAAATTAAATAACTATTTTCTTTAAGTCCGATAGACTAAAGATTGGTCTTAGTGAGCTTTAACCATCATTGTCATCATCATCATTTGATAAAATTAAAAATATATATAACAATTGACTAAATTAATACAAGGTCAACTCAATATCTATTGCATAATTCCTGCTAAAGCAAGCATAATAAATGTAATTAAATTAAAGTAATAAAAATATTAGCTTCAAGTTAGTATTAAGGTTTATTTAGATTCATTATTATCACAATGAAAAATCTAATCTTAAATAAAAAATTAATTCAAAATCAAATTAACTAGCAATTGCACCAGATGTTGCAAAGGAAACGCCGTAAGTTGATAACATAATATGGAATTTGCATTAAGAACAAAATTTTGGTTTTCATTCAAGATGAGGTTTTACTCATCATTAATAAAATATGTATTAGAAACAATAACACCTATGTATTAGAAACAATAACACCTCAATTAGATGATTTTGTCTGAAACTTCTTCTTTTTATATGCCATACATACCATAAATTGAATCCTTGGCACAGGAATGGCGAGAGTGAGATCTAGGGATTTTGCAAGTGCATAAGATGGCTTTGTTAATGTGGGTAAAAAGAAGATTGGGGCTGGAGAAATTGGAGAAAAGGTCAACATTGGAGGTCTAAAATCATCAAGTAACTTATCATTTTTCAGTTCTTCATTATAATTCTCTCATTTATAGTTTCAATGGGTTTTGGCCCAAAGCATTAGTGGATCAACACCTTGTGGTAAAAAAAAATATGATATTTACCTATGTTCTAAAGGCTTTTTTATTGTACAATTTGAATCATAGCAATACAACTTGAGGTTGGTTTTGTATAAATTAATGGGCCAACATTGATATTCACACTCATCCCATAAATATATAATTTATGATGGAAAGTTTTGAATCTCAAGACTACAAATGTGTCTTGGAAATGATTTGGATTAAATACTCAATATTGTGTTACACCATCGCAAACCATCATAGGAATACAACTTGAGGTTCGTTTTGTATAAATTAATGGGCCAACATTGATATTCACACCCATCCTATAATTATACAAGTTATGATGGAAATTTTTTAATAAGGCTACAAATGTGTCTTGGAAATGATTTGGATTGAATACTTAATCCTGTGTTACACCATCCCAGACCATCATAGGAATACAATCTCGAGGCTACAACTATTTCTTGGAAATGGTTTGGATTGAATACTCAATCCTTTGTTACACCATCCCAAGCCATCATAGGAATACAACTTGAAGTTGGTTTTGTATAAATTAATGGCCCAACATTGATATTCACAACCATCCCATAATTATAGAATTTTTGATGGAAATTTTTGAATCTCAAGGCTACAAATGTGTCTTGGAAATTATTTGGATTGAATACTCAATCCTATGCTAAACCATCCCAAACCATCATAGGAATACAACTTGAGGTTGGTTTTATATAAATTAATGGGCCAACATTGATATTCACACCCATCTCATAATTATACAAATTATGATGGAAATTTTTTAATCTCAAGGCTACAAATGTGTCTTGAAAATGATTTGGATTGAATACTCAATCCTATGTTACACCATCCCAAACCATCATAGGAATACAACTTGAGGTTGGTTTTTTATAAATTAATGGGTCAACATGTTGAGGTTGGTTTTGTATAAATTAATGGGTCAACATTGATATTGAAACCCATCCCATAATTATGCAATTTATGAGGGAAATTTTTAAATCTCAAGGCTACAAATGTGTCTTGGAAATGATTTGGATTGAATACTCAATTCTATGTTACACCATCACATAGTCTTGGTATACAAGAAAGTAAATGTCATTTTAATATGGAGACATTTTTGGAAGGAGATATTGTTCTTTATGTTATGGTTTATTTTCTTAAATCCAAGCTTGATTTAGCTTTTCTCTATATACACAAGAAAAAAATACAAAGTAAAATAGCAAATTTAAGTTATATTTTTATATTTTATAATTACAAAATTAAGTTTATTATTAAAATCTTTTACACATATTTATTTATTTAATTAAATTTAATCCTAAAATTCTCTTACCTAATCCTCTTTTTCAATATATATTGGATTTCCATTTATTAAAAACAAAGGGAAATATTAAGAACCTCCTAAAGTTATAAAAAGTAACTAACATGAAAAATTAAAAAAAACTCCTGGTGACAACATAAAAATGTTAATTTTAGTTGAATCATTAAAAAAATTAAAAGTGATAATAACTCTATATGTTATATCATTAAAAAAAAATCAATTAAATTTCTACAAATTTACTATTTTTTACAATCAAATTTGGACAAATTTACAATTTTTTTATAAATGTATGAAACATAAACAAATTATAAAAACACAAATGTAAAAAATGATGCTTTAGAAACTGGAAAATTTAAAATATCTTTCATAGTATTTCAACAATTTACATAAAATCTAGTTAAAATATCTTAATTTCAAAATATTTATATCTTAATCAAGTCATTATTCTCTTTATTTTTTTAAATAGTATATTTAAATTTTATATTTAATAATTATTTTTACTAAAATGATATTTATTACTTTTAAACAATAAAATGTGATTCCTATTAGTAAAACATTTTATAATAATTACTAAAACAAAATGTTATAAATGAAATCAAACACTAATCAAAATAACTACTTAAGAATAAACATTAAGTTAAAAAAACACTGTTACTATAGAATTTCCATATACATACATTTGATTCTGTCCAGGCTCTATTTATGTATGCATTTGGCTCAATTGGGAAAGAGTTTACCTATTGTTAATAACTCTAGGATATCTTCAAACTGATTTGGTGAAAAAAAAACGAGTAAAAAAATGTTTCTACAACAGAAACATAAAAATTATAATCTCGTCATCCTAATATAAACTGCATTTCTTAACTAACTCGAACTTTCAATACAATCTAAAAAGAAAAAATAAACATTAATTCATTTTGATCTTACAAATTTTCCATTATCTAAAAAACAAATAAACATTAATCCATTTTCATATCACAAATTTTCCACTTCAATAGCACAAATTTCCGTTCGATGTTTGAAAGCAGTAGTATTGTAATTACTGGATATTCGCTCCACGGAAAAAGGGGTAACCACACATACTCGTGAGACACCAGTCAGCTTGCAGGTGAGTTAATTATGCAATGCCATATATAGGTTTATTTTCCGATTTCACTTATTGTACTTTTTTTTTCTTTGTTATAAGAGATGAACGTATGGCCACAATTTTATTTTATTGATCTTGACCTCTAGTAGTAAAGAAGACCTGCATTGGAGACAACTTACTTCTCGTATTAACACTGTGCTTCCGTTATGTCTTCCAAGGGGTCGCCATTGATGTTGCAGGCAAGTCTTCTCTCCTCTCAGCTTTTATGAAATGTTTCATGTTCAATTTCTCTTAATTTGAGTTTGAGGTTAATGAAATTTTACTTATTTTGAAATTGAGATTAATGAATACTTGAATGTAATGTTGTGTGATTAAAGGAATGGAGGTTGATGCACTCCCTATACCCTGAGAAAAGTTAAAATAATCACTAGGATGAAAAAATAGAATTATAGAACCTTAAAAGAACTGGAATGTGTTACATTTAGCAGCACGATTAGTGAACAAGCTAAGATTTGGCTGCAAAGGAATAGCCACCAACAAATGAGAAAGTGCCAAACCTTATTACCAAAAGGAGATGTAAAACCCCAAGGTGTGAAAGTTAAGTTTGGGAATAGCTGAGAGATGTAAAACCCTGAGTGTGAAAGTGAGGTTTGGGAATAGCCGAGAGATGTAAAACCTAGTGTGAAAGTGAGGTTTGGGAATAGTGGTGACATTCACATCCGCAACTTGATCCAATCACGTCATTATTAATATAGATACAGATACATGAAAATATGATGAACGTATAATTTTATTATTAAAAAAATATTATTAACAACATAAAAAGTGTTGTAAGATTTTGAAAGAGATCCAATTAATAACTTCTTTAATTTTCTCTATTTTCTACTGAAATTGAATTGAAATATGACAAATATTAACCTTTTCACTATTTTCACAAAAGCTACTCCTAAGCTTATTCCTCAGATAGTGGGAATTAAGGAGCTGAAATTATGTCACGTCAAAAGACATTTGCAGCTCTATTTTTCATGAACATGATTTCTCAGCTTTCTCAGCTTGCAGGATCCTTAAGTTGCTGTCATAACGCTAATAATTTAGTATGTGTTTCCAGTTTTTTGACACGTATTTTTAATTTTAATGTTAATTAAAAACTACACTCTAATTTAATCTTAATCATATTACAATTTTACTTTAAAGTAATTTTTCATGTAAATCAATCCTAATTTATCTTAACTGTAAGTGAAAAACAACATTAGAAAATTAATATAAAACTTCAACATACTAATTCCGGCTATCCTCGTACAGTCGACTTATATTTGAAGAAATCAGATTCAAAGTTACAGTTAGTTAAGTGTAATGCAAATTTTGCAGATAGAGAACTCACAGTTTTGTTTTCCAACGATTTTCCAGTTTTGAAATTTCAGTTACAGCAATTAAATGAAAACCTATGATAATATTTATTAAGAATCACAAGAAATTTTGCATACGATCTGAGGTTGTATACCTACCTGACCACAATTGCGATGAGAACTGCAAATATAATAAATACGTGCAAGGGATCTCTTAATGCTGTCTGATAAGCAGCCAAGTGAAGACGAAAAGCAGAAGTGAATCTTACTGAGGAATAATTGGAGCATAAATTGACTCCTGGCTCGCCTCTTAACCTTCTCTCTGTATCATGAATCAGCGATAAAAACCTCTCAATATTATCACAAAACATATTTGAAAGAAGAATTTTGGGTTCTCTCGTTCTCTCCGACTCACAAATCAACCATAACACCCTCTCAATATTAGCCTAAATTCTGATTGCAGGTTTGTTTTTCATTTTGTAATTACTGAAATCAAAAAATTAACAAACTCAAGAATTAAAAAAATTCAAACAAGAACGAAAAAAATACCGAGCCAAAACGAACAGATCATAAATTAAAAAGATTCAAACAAAAACGAAAATACAAAACCAAAACGAACGGATCCGCCGATGATTGAGAAAGCCGCACTGATTTCAAAGACGAAACAAAGTGTGTGAGCGATGGCTTTGGTTCGGAAATTCCTCAACAACTTTACAGAGCAGGGAAGTCAAGCTGATGAGACTAGAATTTTCATTGAGGTCCATCTTTATATCAAAAGAAACACCAAACTTCTGCAATACAAAGGTGAAACTTCTCATCTAGATGCACAGAGAACATTTAAGAAATAATGGTGATAAAAGGTTAGCCAAGCGGATATTAATTATTAAAGGTAGAATATAAGGTGGAAGACGGTGAGTTAGTTAGTTAGTTAGTTAGGTTGAAGAAGACATTGGATCTAATGGTCTAAAACATTTTAATCGTCTAACATTTCATCTAATGGCCCAAATATTGACAGACTAGCAGTTAGGAAAGTTGTTTTCAAATAATAACGCCTTACGGCGTAAATATATGAAACTTTACATAAACGCAAAAGAAGGTTAACAAATTATAATTTTCATATAAAAAGTTGTTAAAAAGTTGTTAACAAATTATAATTACTAATAATGCTTAATAAAATTCAACACTGCACAGCATAAGACTCACCTGAAAAATAAGCGGAGGAAGACGAATGTCACATTTGTGAACATTGTATACAAGAAATTAAAGTTAATAGCTGAAATCCTTCACCTTCTGGCACTCCTCGAGCCTCCAGCCATTCCTTGATGGATTTGCAGTAAACAACACAAACTGGAGTAAATATAACAGAATGAATTGGATTCATTACAAACCAGAAAACTATAAACCTTTTTAATGAAAAGAGAATTGGAAAACATTGCAATCTTAGGAACTGTAAAAAAAAATCCGTAAGCTTACCTTGAAATCATGGCTATTGCAGCCTACTAAATTAATCCAAGGTCAACTTAATATCTATTGCATAAAGGCAGGCATAATAAATGTAATTAGTATTATTAGATATTAAATTTTGCGTGAAATGCAAATGCTTCTTTTGATACATGTACATGTTTCATTTTTAAACATTTCAACTCACAAAATATGAATAAGATAGAATTATCACAACCATATAAATTAGCAATTGCACCACATGTTGCAAAGGAAACGCCATAAGGCAATAGCATATGAAAGACTAGCAGATAAAAAATAATGATTTATTCGGTATTCGAACTTACAACAACATAGAAAAGAGTAGAAAATCAAAATTAATGATTTTTTACTTCTTTTAATTCGAATTTTTATCTTGAGTAGGAAAATATCACTAGTCAAATGTAATTCCATGCTTCAGAAGGTGCCTTCTAACTGATGTGTTGAGATGTGATTGTGACACATTTTTCTTGTTTTGTTCCCATTGGCTTTCATGTCTTGTTATTAGTTCGCCAGAATAGGTCGTATACTTAAAAAGTAGAGTGTCTCCATTGTTGAATCGTGGAAAAATTCAAATAATCTTCAAAGGGTCCATATAGTTTTGTCCTTAACATGTCTATTCTTATCCTTCATTGTATTGAGAATAAAGTTGAGATCAACATTGCAAGAGTAAGCTTATCAAGTGATGGACCCTCCAAAATTTATCCAAATGCATATGTATCCACATCTCAACATCTGTGATCTAGTTTTGATGTTTTTTCTTCTATAGATGGCATTAGAAGGGGGACAACGTCATCTCCCACAGTTCTTGCAACAAGACAAAATCAAGTTCCTCCGACCATAGAAATATTCTATGCCCCCTCATCCTAATCTTGAAACTCTTCGATCTTGGTCCTCTTCTTGTTTCAAGAATGTCTCAAATAACATTTGCAGAAAGCAGGAAGTGATTGCCTAATAAAATAAAAGAAAGGATTGCCTAATAAAATAAAAGAAAGGAACATCTGAATCATCAATTACGTCTCCTCCATATTCCTCTAGTATATAAATTTCTTCGTCACATAAAGAACTCCAAAAATTGATAACATTAAGAGAAACTATCTCTTCGCCTAATAAAATAAAAGAAAGGCACATCTTAATCATCGATTACGTCTCCTCCCTATTCCTCTAGCATATAATTTTTTTCATCACATACAAAACTCCAAAAATTGATTAACATTAAGAGAAACTATCTCTTCAACTGTTTTGACAGCCTTCACTGTAATAGAAAAATATGTCTTACATGTAAGGAACAAACTTCTCATAATGTGTAGAAGATATCAATACCGGGAAGTCAAAACTAACTTGTCTTCACACACTACTCTTATGGGATTCACAAGATCTCGGGAAAGAGTATCTACAAAAACCACCTCACAAAGATATGCAAGAGTTTATGGAGTGGTATTTTTGGGATGTGTGGGTGGTTCCATTTGTTGGCCACCCATGTTGAGTAATAATGTCGTGATAAGCTTTGGCCACTCGCCTTGAGGTAACTCAATGCCAACAATTTTTCTATAACTTGTGATGAAGTAGATTGAGCATTTGGAAGATGTGAAGAAAGAGTTTCTTCACGGTTCCATCCGATTACGTCTCCTCCATATTCCTCTAGTATATAAATTTCTTCGTCACATACAGAACTCCAAAAATTGATAACATTAAGAGAAATTATCTCTTCATTAGTTTTGACCGCCTTCACTATAATAGAAAAATATGTCTTGCATGTAAGGGACAAACTTCTCATAATGTGTAGAAGATATCAACACCAGGAAGTCAAAAGTAGATTGTTTTCACACACTACTCTTATGGGATTCGCGAGATCCCGGGAAAGAGTATCTACAAAAACCACCTCACAAAGATATGCAAGAGTTTATGGAGTGGTATGTTTGGGATGTGTGGGTGGTTCCAGTTGTTGGCCACCCATGTTGAGTAACAATGTCGTGATAAGCTTTGGCCACTCGCCTTGAGGTAACTCAATGCCAACAATTTTTCTATAACTTGTGATGAAGTAGATTGAGCATTTGGAAGATGTGAAGAAAGAGTTTCTTCACAGCTCCATCCGATTACGTCTCCTCCATATTCCTCTAGTATATAAATTTCTTCGTCACATACATAACTCCAAAAATTGATAACATTAAGAGAAATTATCTCTTCATTTGTTTTGACAGCCTTCACTGTAATAGAAAAATGTGTCTTTCATGTAAGGGACAAACTTCTCATAATGTGTAGAAGATATCAATGCCAAGAAGTCAAAAGTAGCTTGTCTTCACACACTACTCTCATGGGAGTCGTGAGATCCCGGGAAAGAGTATCTACAAAAACCACCTCACAAAGATATGTAAGAGTTTATGGAGTGGTATGTTTGGGATGTGTGGGTGGTTGATAGCACAAAATTGATGGGCTGGCGCTAAGAGAGCTACTCTCACTTCTCTCTGTCTATTCATTCACTAAGGAAGCCTTTATAATTTTCATGCATTCATCAAATATGCAATATAAGATAAATGATGTACAACATTCAAATGTATATCCAACCCTTTAAAATAAACGCTCATATAATAGGGTCTTTTTATACTCTTAATAAGTGCCCTACTATGATATCTCTACCATTGAAAACACTTTTACATATATTTCCCGACCCTTTTAAATGATAACCAACCTCGGCTTATAATGAGACCTTAATACACTTAACACTATCGCTGACATTTTATAATACATTGCGCCATGGGCCCCACACCTCAAACTTATTATTTAAATGATTTTCAATGCAAAACCAATGGCCATACCTGACTTATCCAATGTGCAACTTGTCGCGTGATTATTGTCCGATCTATCAACCTCCAGATTGGACGGTCCTTATCAACATCACATTTTTTTCCAGACTCGAGCTTTAACTCATAAAACTTACGCGATATGGGTGGTATTTGGTCGCCGACGTGGCAAGATTCAATACGATCGCATTTTTTTTTTTGTGGTTTCACCACGGACCAAAAGTGGTGCGAAAAGGGCTGTTTTATTTCACAAAACCACTCTCGATAAATGAACAGTGTTGGCGCAATCTCCCACGCGAACTTAAATTTTTCTTCTATTCGCCTTATCATTCAGTTAAACCACAGCTAACGGCTTAGCTCCAACAAAAAATCAAATAATACACTCAATGTGACAGACAGAGGTTAATATTCTTCCATTACACAGGCAATCACCATTACCACAGTCCAAAAACGGAGCTAACTCTCCGGTTCCTTTAGGGTTTCTATATAAAGAAACACATTCAATCAAGCACTGAGAGCATGAACTCAAAAAAAACAGAGTGAAACAAAAGGAGATTCAACACAGCATTATGCACAAAGTTCTCGGTTCTTCTTCAGATTAAAAGAAGGAGTTATTCGGGAAATTCCAATAACACACACGGATAGACCAAAAGCCTGAATTTTATTCAACAGAGAACAAATGCTTCACAATTCAATCTTTACTGCCAAATCCCCCCTTTCCAATGTATCAGGGGTTACAATTTATAATTCATTACATGACTATTCGATTCCTCTCTGAGGACCGTTTTTATTTGTAACATAAAAGCCTAATTACATAATATTCTATCAACAGAAAGCAACTATACTGACATGAATGAACCTATTCGACTTCTATAGTTATTGAACTAACTCTAACTGCTCTAAGTGGAACAGTCAGCTAAGGTGTTGACACCTTGCTGTTACATTCCAGAATAATTTCGAACTCTCCTAGCCACAACATGTGGACAATCCTCCTACATTGTTGGCTAGTGTCCAATGCCCCTCCATCAGTGGTTCCATTTGTTGGCCACCCATGTTGAGTAATAATGTCGTGATAAGATTTGGCCACTCACCTTGAGGTAATTCAATGCCAATAATTTTTCTATAACTTGTGATGAAGTAGATTGACCATTTGGAAGATTTGAAGAAAGAGTTTCTTCACAGCTCCATCCGATTACATCTCCTCCATATTCCTCTAGTATATAAATTTCTTCGTCACATACAGAACTCCAAAAATTTATAACATTAAGAGAAACTACCTCTTCATCTGTTTTGACAACCTTCACTGTAATAGAAAAATATGTCATGCATGTAAGGGACAAACTTCTCATAATGTGTAGATATCAACACCAGGAAGTCAAAAGTAGCTTGTCTTCACACACTACTCTCATGGGATTCGCGAGATCCCAGGAAAGAGTATCTACAAAAACCACCTCACAAAGACATGCAAGAGTTTATGGAGTGGTATGTTTGGGATGTGTGGGTGGTTCCATTTGTTGGCCACCCATGTTGAGTAATAATGTCGTGATAAGCTTTGGCCACTCGCCTTGAGGTAACTAACTTGTGATGAAGTAGATTGAGCATTTGGAAGATGTGAAGAAAGAGTTTCTTCACGACTCCATCCAGGGACATCCAATTGCTTCACATCTAGAATTCATCTTTTTCTCTTTTTTGTCAAAGTGAAAGTAGAAGATAAAAACTCATGAAAGTAGAAGATAAAAACTCATAGTTAGTTCAAAACTAGACTTGCTTCACATCTAAATTCATCTCTTTCTTTTTTTGTCAAAGTGAACGTAGAAGATAAAATCGCATAGCTAGTTCAAAACTTAAAATTAAAATACATCAACCATATTCCTTTGAAACACATAGTCTTAAATACTGGGGCCTAAATTCAATAATATTTTCATACATTTTACATGGATTAAAACAGTATGAGAGACCCTCATGGCTTTTCACACATACATGGACGTTTCCACACGTTAAAAAAATCATATATACTAAAATCAAATTGTTAATAGTAAAATAATGTTGGTATTATAGAATTAAATTTGGAATAATAATGTTATTCAGATTATCTTAATTTTTAATAGTAACGAAATAACTTTAAAAATTAATTACATATCATTTTTTTCCAAAACTAAATGATACAAAAATAAAATAATATAAATATATAAAACCTAACGATATAAAAGTAAAATAATATAAATATCTAAATAGTAAAAAGATAAGTTTTTGACAAAATTTGAAAATTCTTCAAATTTCACCAAAATCATATATGTTAGAATCAAATTGTTAATAGTAAAATAATGTCGATATTATAGAATTAACTTTTGAATAATGATGTTATTCAGATTTTCATAATTATTAATACTATAAAAATAATTTAAATGCAACACTTGTCTGCCTTGATTCAACAAAAAAAAAATATATATATGTTTTTTTTAAATGGAGGAATAGCTTAGGTTAGGGATGGGGACGGTATGTTGTTGTAGCCGCCATTTAATTTCAATTTTCCACACGGATAAAGCAGAGAGATAAAACCCAGATTATAAAATAAGGAAAAAGCTTCAAAGACAATTCTCTTTTGGCAATATTCTGTAGCACTTTGCAGAAATCTCCAAACTATTCAAAATATTTTGACGAAAACATTGCATTTCAAAAATTATATCGTATTTATTAATAAAGAAAACATTGCATTTCGAAAATGTATATTTTTTATTATTAAATTAATTATATAGAGCTCAGAAGAGAAAAAACATTCATTGTTTATTTGTTATATTGGTTTGTTTATTTGTTATATTGGTTTGGTCCTTCAAAGGAACTCCAAAGTTTTAAAGACCAGTATAAAAACAAAAACAAACACAGAGAAAAGACAACCTAGACCGCTTTCAGTTTGATTTGTATCTCATAACAACACACCATATGCAACCACTAATCATATGCAGTCTTCTTTTCAGTCTCGGAGTGAGAAACCTTCCTCTCAGAGTGAACAACCTTCATCTCCCCCTTCACTGCATTCTCTTCTTCCACAGCACAAGCACGAAAAGTCACACCAGCACGAAAAATCACAGCTAAAAGTGCATTAAAATTCGCAAATCTACTTACCTTCAATCGCCCCGCTCCAAAAATCACAGGCCAGGTGAAGCCATGAGCAACTCGCCAATCTACTTACTTTCAATAGCCCTACTCCAAAAATCAACAATCACAGGCCTGGGGAAGCCATGAGCACAAGGAACCTTTCTTCTAACAAAACTGAATGAAGAATTAAAGAATTAAATATAGAGGTATAAGGGGCTACTTCACGAGGGGGAGAGGCTCACAATAAGTCAAAATAAACTCAGAAACCTCAGCAATTTACAGTTGTCTGATCACTGGACTCCCAACTGTAAAGAACCAAAACTATTAAAAACTAAAAACAATTGTTTTCGGAGGCTACCCACTTAATTCAGAAATTTGCATGCACAGTTCCATCAAAATGAAGTCCACACGTCCGGGGAGAAAGATGGGAGCAATCATCCCCGCTCGAAGGTGTAACGAATTTTCTTAACTAACTTTTAGCGTTTTCCATCCTATGTTGATTTAATGGTGATAATTGTTTTAATCGTCAAACATATGAGATCAATAGTTAAAAACAGTACACCTGTCACATGAAAAAGAAGTTGTTTTCAAATAATAATGTCTTATGGCCTAATTAAATGAGTGGTAAACATATATAAATATCAATCTATAGTCAATATCAAAATGCTTATTTCACGACACATCACATAGTTGTGATTAATTTTTTTTATAAAAAATAACTAAATATGATTTTATTATTATTATTATTATTATTAAAAATAATTAATATATCAGTTAAACATATATACATCCCCTCCACTTTACTATATAGATTCTCAGAATTGGTTACAATATCATGGCTATGAATACTACATGTCCAAAAAAAACATAATTAATTTCATATAATATTTATTTATATACTATTTTTTTAATTAATCAATTTAATTAATAAAAGTGGCTTAATTATATTCAAGATAAATCTCAAATTTTAATAAATAAATACTATTAAAAATATTTTATAAAAATTAAATCTTATTAAAAATTAAATTAAAAATATAAAAAATCTATTCCAAAATAAACAAAAATAAAATGGAATACACAGCCTCTAACAATATCACGCTTCAGCTCAATCACGGACAAGATAAACTTCAAAGGAAGAATTGAGTGTCAAAATCTGTCCATGTTTTACTTTTTTTACCTTTTTTCAAAAATAAAAAACCGAAAAAAAATAGACATCACACTTCTCAAAACTCCAACTAAAATCTCCACGCGAATTGTAAATGTTTGGCGCTAAATTGACATAAAGGAATTATGTACCAAACCTCCAGACGAATTCATCGTAATAAATTTTAAATCCCAAAATTGATGGAGAAAAAAGGATGCCTAAGAAAATTTTCAAAACGAAGTCACACAGTAATAATTTTAAAATCACAGAACTATTCTAGAAAAAAAAACGCAAACAGTCTAATTCAAAGTTTAATGGGATTTGGTCTAATTCTAATGAAACATGGTCTGGATTTGACGTATTTCAGATGAAATTTAGTCTGGTTGACCTAAAATATGTTGAAATATATCAAAATAAGTGCTCCTGAGGTCACAAATGCATTCAGAATTCTCAGAAACCCCAAAAGCATTAGCCATGCAATCCGACCATTTCAATTTCTTTTTTTAGAAGAAAAAAAACACTGATATATTATATATCTCAGTATATTTTTACATCTATTACATTCTCAGCTGTGTGACAGCAAGAAAACACATAATATCATTGTCATATAACAAACCAGACCACATTCAAAGAGAGAAAGTGAGTCATAGAAGCATGGCTTACAAATTACAGAGAGTATAACCCCTCTTTGCATCAAAGATTACCGAAGCAGACCATGTCAACATACAAAAACGAACTAGAAACACATACATAGATCACTTTGTTATTGTAAGCACAATTACCTGAGATATCTCTTACCAAAAACTATAGAAAGTGCTTGCTATAGGCAAGCTCGCTTGAGTAGAGATCAGGCTCGCTTGAGTAGAGATCAAGCTCGCTTGAAAACATGACACACCAGATTCATTTATAGAATGAAATAAACTCACCGGCAACGATGATTAATCTGGAATAAGAGAAGAATTATAGACAAAAACTGGCATGCTAGCGCAAGAACTTGATTAAAGCAAGCTCGCTTGCAAAAGTGGAAGGCAAAGACAAGCTCGCTTGACGTCGAAAGAGAAATGTAGATTGAAAAGAGAAGGATAATGGATCTTCTAGGGTGACAATCACCTCAAAACTGGCTCGCTCGATAAAAGCAAAATTGTAATCCATGGGCAGGCATACTTGAAGTAGCTTAAAAAATGAAAATCAGAATTCAAGGAAGAGGAATACTATTTTCCCATATCAAGGCTCCATCTTTAAAGTGTTGAATATTCATAATACCAAAAGTAGCAGTTATGCCCTTTTTAGACAATCCATCAGCCCGAGTGTTCTGTTCTCTAAAAATATGGGAAATGACCGGCTTTTTCATTCTATTCCATAACTGATATGCGCGATGGAACCAACCCTGCAATTCCGGATAAGCCAAAATACTTCTGTCGTTTATTCTCTCCACCACTAACTTAGAATCGCCATATATATTAATTTGTTGAAGGCTCAAATTTAAGACTACCAGGAGACCGCCCCATAATGCCATAAATTCTACTTTATTATTCGATCCCGATCTCCCATTCCAGAAGATTGTAATCCTTTCGGATTGGGATAATTTAACCCAGGCACCACATCCAATATTCCCCTCACAACAAGCTCCATCAAGGAACAGAGCCGGGATAGATATCTCATGAGGCCTTAAATGGTATGATCCATCGACAACCATCTGGATTTTAATTGGATACTCTTTGATCCATCTGAGAACATGAGAAAAAACTATCTGATTATTGAAAGCTATGTTCTCAAAAATCGTGCGGTTTCTGGCGAGCCGGATCTCCCAGATAAAATAGAAAGGGAGCACCCTGAATCTTCCCCTTAGCTTATACCACTTCATAATCATGGTCATAAATTCAATCGGCATCCAATTCATATCCAAATGATAACTGCTAAACATCTTCCATAGGTTAATAACAACAGAACATCTGAAAAAAATATGCGAAATGGATTCCGCTTCAACCAAACAAAAAATACATCTACTAGGGCCACATTGACCCCTCTTGATCAAGTTATCCTAGGTGAGCACCTTACCCTTCCACACCAACCACCCAAAGAGAATGAGCATTTGAAAAACAGAATTACACATGATATCGTGTATGCATAAACGTTTACGATTTATAGTTATACTAGTTTATTGCGAAATTAAAATTTTAAAATATCCAAACTTTATCTTCACCGAAATTCCACGTAAAATAAGCAGAAAAGGAATCCTAAGCTCAAGCTCTGTGAGGATTTCATTATTTCTAAAAAGAGACAGAAAAAAGGAAATAGCAAAATCTTTGCTCCCTAACTCACCATAATAAATTTCAAATTAGGGTTTGAAGGACAGCAAAAGTAAAATCCATGAGGGAATCCACCCTAAATATTTCAAAGTTGAAAACAGGAAAACGATTCCTCAGCTAAATCTCCCTGCGAAATTGGCAAAACTATAGCATGATTTTAGCTTCAAATAGGATAAAAACCTTGGCAAATTGTTCAAACTATTGCATGATTTTAGCTTCAAATAAGATAAAAACAAAGCCAAATTGTTCAAACTATTACATGATTTTAGGCTCAAACTGGATAAAAGATAGCGAAATTGTTGAAACTATTGCATAACTTCAATCTCAAACCAGATAAAAGGCAAAGCGAAGTAAATTCAAGAGGGTTTTCTCAAATTGCATAATTTTAGGCTCAAACCGCATAATTTTAGGCTCAAACCAGATAAAAGACAGCGAAATTGTTGAAACTATTGCATAACTTTAACCTCAAGAAAAACGTATAGCCACCAGCGAACAACAACATTTGAAAGTTCGGCATAGGAGCAGAAAAACGGATGGAGCCATAGAGGATTTCTAAAAAAACTCATTGTGCAAATAATTCAGTAAAAATCTAACTAGCTTTCCCAGGAAACAACAAGGTTGCAGAGCTGAATTGCTATAGGAGAACCACAACAGTGAATTCAGAGGTAGTAAACGAAAAGGTGGTTTGGTTACCGTAAACCGCACCTTGAAGCATGAGCACTGTTGATCTCAAAGGACAGGGATCCAACAATGGTGGAAGTGCATGCCAGCACAACAGGGCACCTGGAACCCGTAACGCCAAGCAAGGACTGAATTAAATGTTGTGGTTAGGCGTGCCCAACATAAGAAGTTTAATTATTAACAACCACATACTAAATCATAGTAGAATTGAAGTAAACAGTTTGCATATCCAGTATGCGTACGCAAGGCATTAATTATATAGCACTGTTTGAGAATCCCAATATTTGTTTCGTGCATATAAAAATCAACACGGTATAGTGTAATTACGTAATATTTGCAGTGAGAGTACACATCATTTATAGATAATGGCTGCAAAATCTAGGCATTTTGCAATAAGAAGTGAAAGTTTTTAGCCAATTAGATCATAGATAATTGTCAATAAAATAATTATAATAAATTAAAAAAATTATTTCGTTTGATAAAATAAAAAATATATATAACAGTTGATTAAATTAATACAAGGTCAACTCAATACTTATTATATAATACCTGCTAAGGCAGGCATAATAACAATACATATCGCTGTTTATTTTGAAGTAAATATATATTTTTTTTTTCTAAATAAGACTAAATCTATTAACTTATAAAAATATTGGTACAAAACTACCACAGCTGCTGCTGTGTAAGCCAGCTAGCTGGGACTGATTGTCAGCATTGTTCTTGATTGTTCTGGGTCGCCCAGAGCGGGAAACCGACCCATTAAGCAGAATGTACTGGGCCGCCCTTGGAAGGGAAACCGGCCAGAGGTTTATACATAAAATGTAAACAACAACATAAAAGCTAGAAGCACCATACTGCCCATCAGTAGAGCAATTGAAACAGCAAAACTCAAAAAAACCAGAAGTGAATGAGCCAGGAGATTTAACCCTCGTGCTCAGAAGACATTGGTTCCTCTTCAATTCTGCATGCATATTCATTCTCCTCGCTATTGTCCTCCTTTCCTGCATGGCTGTCAGTCTTCAAATCTTTGTTGTCAGCTTCAGGACGCAGCTCCGTGAGTTGAGGGGGAGAGGGGCGAAGGTCAATAGGAGGGGAGGGGGAGGCACGGTGCGGGATCTCTTCACGGAGAGAGACAGAGATGAAGGCGGTGATTATGGAGTCGAAGGAAGTGCAGTGGAAGCGGAGTTCAGCATTCTGGGTAGATTGTCTGATAGTAGAACCCCGAAACCTGCTGGCTCGAGGATTGGGCTGACTGGGAGGGACAGAGAAGTCTGAAGGGGGAGGCTGGCTGGAATGAGCGAGAGGGACAGGAGGAGGGTCATGACCAGGAGGCCCAGAGGCGGGAGAGGGCTGACAGGGGAAATCACCAGAAACGCGAGCACGGCCTCGACTTCTGCCAGCAGGACCAGAATTCGCAGCACGTCGTCCTCTGCCCCTGCCTCTGCCTCCACCGCCACGAGAGGCAGGCGGGGGCGTGATATCATCATCCTCAGAGGAGGAGCTAAGTTCAAAGAGTGGCGAAGGAGGATTGACAGATGCAAGGCCTCGACTGTCGCCTCGTCTACAGCGCATGCGCTGCCTGAGGCGTGGCATGGCCAACAAAAGGTGGCGCAAGCGAGGACTTCCAAGGAGAAGGTTAGGAACTTGAGAAACGGTGAGGAGATCACCAGGGTGATGTCGACCAGGCAGATGAGCAGTATAACCAGAAATACAATTGCCAGAGGAGGAACTATCCCGAGAATGCAAATTGAGGCCAAAGGGAGACAAAGTACCTGCAATGAGCACTGATGTAGCTCCAGATGAGGCCGAAGCGCTGCAGAAGGGGCTGTTGGAGAAATGAACGCCCGGAATTATCTCCAGACAAGCAAGAATGCTACAGCGGTGTCCTGTCTGCGTTTTGCAGCTGGAATTGGCACATCCGGGCGAACAAACATCATTCAAGGGGTTCAGAGGTCCGCCATGGCTCTCATCGTTCTGCTCTCCCTCCATATTGCAAACGTTCAACAATACCAGCGCCATATACCCGAGAGCAAAGGAGTAATAACTGCAGCTCTGTTCAGATCGAGGCGTATTAATAACGCCAGCAGGTGAAGTGCTATGGGCCATATGGGCTCGGCATGTATGCAGCGTTGGGAGCTGCGCAGGAGCCCATGGCTCATTAATTCGCCACCGCAGCCGCATCCGGCGGGGATTTTGAAGTAAATATATTATTTTACACTATAAATTTGAAAAAATACACATACATATACATGGAATATGGTAAGAGGACAACTTTATCACTTTATAAAGTTTATTGCATTATGTTGTCTATATTTATGTCGATAGGCCTATTATTTTGAATCAGTTCTTTTTTGGGTTCGTCGATCTTTTTATTGTGCTAGTGACATCTGTCCCGAATCATGTTGGTGACATTTGTCCTCAATGCATGTTCGGCTGCATGTGCTTTAATTCTTGATCGCCTTCACCATTTTTATCGGGCAAAACCACGCCATGTATGTTTAATTCTAGATTTCCTCCACAGTTTTAGATGTTTGCATGCTAATCCCTTCGGAATGGATGGTATAGTTGTAGATGGACTGTCATCTTAGTTAAATATGTTGAACTTTTTCTTGAATTTGTTTATTATGTTTGGATATAATAGATTTGGGCATAAAAAATATTGATTTGCAGACCAGGTATGGGTACAAAGAACAGTGCAAACGTTTACGAGGAAGTTCACAAGCAACGCCTGGAAGAGGACAAGAAGAGGAAAAAAAGTAGATGAAGGTTAGTCACCATAAGGCATTTGGGATTTGCTTGTATTTTTGTTGTTTTGTTTTGAGCGTTATGAACAAATGGGTGAATCTAGGAGTTGAATCTCGTAGCATTCTCCAACAGCTTTTATGAGGTGTGTAATTCGGCAAACAAGACAACCCCTCACGTTTGTTTTGAAGTTCAGCAGATGTTATTCTCTTCTTGGGTTTTTTGGGGCATTTGAGGCATTTTGTTGTGATGTGTGTTTGTTACAAAGGAATGTTAAGCCGCCAACACCAAAGTTGGAGACGGTTCCTAGCTAAGTGCGCCACTCCTCCTATGTTGCCAACTTTTTGCCCCCTGATTACTACGAAGTAGTATTGTCGTATTTTGCACAGCTTCATCCACAACCCTGTCTTTTGCATAGTTGAGCTACCATGCCGACGTTGAGGTGTATCTCTTTGTGGAAGTTATTGAGGACTTATACTTGGCTTCATTCACAAGGATATCATTAAC
The DNA here is from genome assembly GCA_034641835.2 of Pinus albicaulis. Taxonomy (NCBI): domain Eukaryota; kingdom Viridiplantae; phylum Streptophyta; class Pinopsida; order Pinales; family Pinaceae; genus Pinus; species Pinus albicaulis. Next base: position 399,621,286 of record CM076569.1, on the reverse strand, counting down.
ATCTGTCATCTGAAGTCACTTAGTACTTGTTCTTGGCTAGCAGAGTAGAAATTGAGATAGCGCATCCACATTAAGGCAAATCAAGCCACATTAACATATATTATGCAAAGATATCATTCAAATCAAGTCCACTTTAGCACAACACAAACTCACATAACACCTCCACATTAGGTCAAAACAAGGCACACTAACATCTACTAGGTGGAAGTTACATGGTATTCGTACTTGGCTTCATCTATTAAGATATCATGTGCATCACTTTAGCACAAAAAAAACTCAGATAGTACCTCCTGGTCAAAATAGGACACAGAGAACTGTGAGCTTTCTTTTGAACTTGAGCCATCATCTTGGCAAGTTTTCCAGCTTTCCATTTGGCAACAACTCCACATGCATGGAGGTAGATGAACTCAAACTGTGTTTTCAGTTGAAGTTATAGCGAGTTGTGTTCTTAATAGGTATTCTTTATGTATGCAATATATTTCCCTCTTGAAAATAGTGGAAATTTCAGCATTAATATAAAGTTACGGGTTTGGGAACCCATCAAATGTTTTGTGTGCTAATGGGCATTTCATGTTTATTGGTGAGGTTGATAGAATATTAATTTGTTTATCAAGTTTTATTCATATATAATTGACCTGCAAGTGTAAGTTAATTTATGGTTCCACGTTTTGCATTGCAGCGCTCTTAGGATACATTAAGATAAGAAGTTCCAAAAAATGAAAGTGTCTAATAAATTTTTTTTTCACACACTTGGGTAACGAGCTTAGGTCCACGGCTTTTTGCAAACATTTTTCCAATCCCAATTTCTCTTATGGGTAAGGCATGCCAATGGGGGTTTTATCATGAACTTCTAGCCCTGCTCCTTCTGATTTTTTTTTAAATTTTGTTTCAGTTGATTCCATCACTCATGCTATGCAGATCTCTCGAACGATGGTCATTTCATGGGCGTTAAAAGAAATCGAGTTACCTTTGCACCCCGAGCTTATCTACCTGTGAATCAAAGTCTACTTGGTATTTTTTTCCTTAATGAGATTTTTAGGATGACAAATCTCTCTTTTAACTTCAAGTTTATAAATTCATTTACTTGATAAGGGGTGTATTCCTATTACCAAAAGAAGAGCATTCCAGTACTTTTTCTGCTAGAATAACCATGCTTCTAGGGTTTAGCGATTAGGAGTGTATGTAAGATACAGTCAACTAGAAGTAGCTTTTCCAACAACCTCAAAACATAGTTCTGCAGTAGCAACCACTTTCACATTCAACTCCCTCAAAACCACAGTTAGAAGTTCCTCAGCAAACACAGCAACAGTCCACTACAAGTAGCTTTTCCAACAACCTCAAAACCCAGTTCTGCAGTAGTCACTATCACATTCAACTCCATCAAAACCACAGTTAGCAGCTCCTCAACAAACATAGCAACTTGCCAGTGTACAGAAATCACAAACATCATCCGCATTGTGCAATGTCCATACACAAGTAGTAAACCAAATTAAGTAGCAGCAGAAACCTTCCCAGGTTGTTGCTCACTGTCATGAAGATTATCAGAGTTAGGATGGGTGTTTTCTACTTTTTGTTGTGCTGCAAATGTGTCGAGGACACTGAGTATGTGAAATACAAGGACCCATACAGATGAATACTTTCATTTGCATAATCTCAAAGCAAAGTCATCAAGTTCTGCATAAGGTTTGGGCTTAGGCAAATTTTGTGGCTCTTCATTGCGACCAGACGAATATATGACATCTGAAAAGGATTTGGGGTATATTGCAATGACAATTTTAGGCCTCTTTTTTATGGATTTTGGGATGCAGGGTTTCCTCATGTGAGTTCCTCTTTGTTTCTAAGGTATAATTATTTTTAACAAAAACAATGTATGTAAGATAAAAGAATCTTTTGCTGAATTTAATTTGTGTACGAATGATAATTTGGGACTCCTGAAAGGTGTCTTTGTGGGGATAATAGGAAAAAATTATTTTTTAAATTATGAACAATGCTCTCCACTTGCATGTAATCATATATAGCAACAAAAAATGAACGTAAATACCTTAACTCCATTTCGACTAAAATATGGGTTGTTTGGTAAACCAAGGTTGGAGAGGCTTGTCTCTAGATTTCAGTTCTTGTTGTTTTTGGTTTGGTTCTAAGATCTAATTTTGTAAACTGAACAGTGGAAACACACCCTCAATAACAACATTATGGATTAAAAATTTGATTTTTTTTAGAAAATAAGAGATCCTTAGTGGTTGTCATGACTGATTCTGTTTAAATTTATGTCAAAAATTTTATCATGAAGGTTTCCTGAAGTTGTGATCTTTTATGTATTTATGGGATATTTGGAGTCCACTGGACTGAATGTTTAGGATGCATTTGATGGTTTCAGTTGTCATTGAAGAATTCTGTTTGAGTTTTGCATGAAATGTCTGCACATTGCTTGCAAATTGACTGAATTGATGAATTCTTCTTTTAGATTTTCTCGGGGTTGTTTTCCTAAATTGAAAACATTAAGTACCATAATAATCATCTTAGAAATGTTTAAGCAGAATCATATTTCTGATTAAATGGTATAATTCGTGTCTAATGGTATGAGAGTTTTGAAGTTTGTAATGGTTTTTGGTATTCCCAGAAGATAATCACATCATGTCTTCTATGTTTGCTGCCAAGGTTTCATTCCATAATTTGATTACATTCTCACAATAATTCTATGACAAGTGCTGCAGAATCAAATTACTTGTGTTTTTTGGGTTTCTGGTTCTCTGATGCTGAAACTTTTCATGAAAAATTATCTTAGAATGTGTATAATTGTCACAAATGATTTCTTTCCACTTAGGTGATGATGCTTTTGTTACTTGACTGTTATATATCTGCCATACTGATCAACCAAAAATTGAAGATGAACGCTATATAATTTGTCCCTGTTTTGTCCCAATTTCAACCAACATTCTGGGGTGAAAATCATATCATTTCAAATGTCAATCTTTATGAAATATACTATATCAGAGGAAAACGAATTCATCTCTTGAGTTGGAAGGGATCCAAATTCATAAATACTATGACCAATGTCTCCTCTATCTTCATCAAGGCAACCAACCTCTCTAGGTAATCTTTATCATCTGCTTCATCAATGTTCTCTTCATTCAAAACAAGAATATGGTTTTTCCCATCATTTTCAGTCTCATCGAGCGCTTCATCATGACTTCCATCATCCATTTACCCCCCTAACTGCAATTCTGAAGTTGTATCATATAACCAGTCCTATATGGTGTCTGCCTTACTGGAGGAGGTTCCGATATAGCAAATAGACCTTTTATAAGCCAAAAATGATTCATCTTCATCACACTTATTTTGTCTAATTTATGCCTGCAAGCAATGGCAGATTACGTCATATAAATTTTATGCCTCTTTATGTTTCAGCTCATAATTATATATAGGAGGATCACTCAAGATTCACAGTATAAGATCTGCATCTGTTGACCCGTAAAACGATGTTTTTCACAGTATAGTGCTCTACACTGTAAATTTCTTCGTCTTTCGGGCCATCAAATTGGTCCTTTAAATACGAAAATATGTTAACATGTCATATATCTATATTAATGGAGAAAATTTCATCTTTCTGTTTCATGAGTTAAATTCCGATGACTGAAATGCAATTTTCTTTTTTTCCTTCATGTCAAAAACTACAATTACTTCAAATTAATAATTCACAAACAATACTCCTGTCGGCCTCTCTTTGCACCTTCTGGAGCAACTACTAGTTTAGTGTTATCGCTTTATAAAGTTATCACAATATGTTGCCTATGTTTTAGTGTTAGCGGGACCTAAAATGCAAAAAAGAGAAAGTTGCCCTAACAAATTAACAATGCCTTTTTATATATATATATATATATATATATATATATATATATATATATATGACATTCGATGTTCACAATGGACAAAGGCAGTGTGATAGATTAATATAGTTTTTATATGCGTTTATAAGAGAGAAAAACACAAACATACCATTTTTTTTAAGTAATACAATTGTAATTGTTTTATACAATAAAAATGTTAACTAGTTTTACTTTTTAGTGGTTGAGAAGAAAGATTAAGATATTTTCTACTTAAATTTAATTTTTATAAATAAAATAATAAATTTTAACAATAATCAATTAGAATATATATAATATAATGACAATATAAATATTATATAATATAATGACAATATAAATATTATATAATATAATGACAATATAAATATAAAATTTTTGAAAGGAAGTTTAATTAGCTATCACAATGTTATAAAATATTATATAAACAGTGTGATTGAAAATTCAAATATCTTGTATTTAACCATAAAAAAATAAAAACAAAAAAAAACTATTTTAATAATATAATATTTATAATTTTTTTAATCAAAATATTTTAAATATTAATAAAATTCTACAAACCTTTTTTCAAATTAATATGCATTAGATGGAATAGCTAATAGTTTTATTTATTTATGATCTTTGAACATATCCCAAGATGGAATGATGGGTTATATTCAAAAACTTCTTCAATTCGTTAGAGATTTGTTATGTATAATTTATTATATTTTCAAAATATATTATTTATTAACAAGATTTATAATTTGTTGATATAAGCAATATGGATTATATAGAACAAACTCATATTTGAATTTTATTTTAGGAAGAAAAGAAAGAGCTTTGTTTTTAAATTATGTTTGAAAGGTTTTTTTTTAAGTGTAATTTGTTATTTTATATTATGAATAGAAAATTAGTACTAAGATTGTAATGTTTCTAAAATTAGCATAAACCTAATTGGAACATTAATTTTGTTTATATCATCTAGGAGGTGAATAAATGGGTAAGGAGGCCCATGAGTAGGAATAAAATCCCTCATAATGTGAAAGGGATCATCAGAGTAGCTCTATTTTTCACCCTCAAGTGTGAAAAGGGGCAAATTCATGAGGACAAGGTCAAGTTTGACCAAGTCAACAGCACTGCCATAGTGGGAGTGGATCACCTTGAAAGACAACGTAGTGTGAAAGGGGAAGAGATCATTTGGTGGAGGAAACCCTAATGTGTGGGGGCCAAGGCAAGGAGGCTTTCATTTGTATAAAGGGAGGACAAGGCAGCCATAGAAGGGATGTTATTGAATATAGAAATTGGTCTACATGACTATTTGTTGTCTTCAGTTGTTTAACTGAGATTGTTGTGCTACTTAGCATAGGGGATTTCCTGTTTAGGAATTCTTCTCCCTTCTTGAGAGGCCTCTTGAGGGATTGTATTTCACTCTCCACATTTCAGGCTCAAGTCCAAGCCACCTCCTTCAGCTACAACGTTATTCCTGTAGCAAGAAATGTTGTGTTGTAGGGTGTTGCAGTGGAGGGTTTGACAACACCATTTCCTTAGCTCATCTTTCAAAGGAGGGAGCATCTATTCCTCTGGGAGGTTAGTGAGGAAGATTTCTGAGCTGATTGCACATCTTTGGCATCAGGCCAAGCACTTCCCATATCTTACAGTGCAATCCATCTCTTTGACATCGTTATTTCTGAGTATATTTGTAGTGGGGGATTGCATTGCTAGTTTGGAGGGTGAGATCTTTAGTGATTGGATCAGCCTTTCACCTGAGAGATCCATTGGATGAGATTCAGCCATCATATGCAGCATTTTCAGATGTCTCCAATCATTTTTATTACTTGAGTTGCAGCTGCTACCCTGCAACTCCGACATTTTGTGTTTTTGCATATTTCAGCCAATCCTTCCAGGATTTCCTAGAAATTTCCTTTGGGAGACTATATATTTTCTCCCCATATTTTCTGAGCTATAAATTGATATATTCATGTATTGACATCAGTTTGCAGCAATTACTCTATATAGATTGTGTAGTCAGAGCCATGGCTTCCTTCATGTAGCGGTATTTTTCATATTTCCATGTACATGTTTCTTGAGGCTTGTATTTCCTAGCTTGATTGACTCTTTCCTCAAGGATTTGTATACCTTTTGCTGCTATGATCTAATATGATGGCTATTTGGATTTTCTGGCATTCTGTGTTAATGTATCACTTCTACTCCATTATTGTGTTTACGTATTGCTGGATCTCCAACTCTAGAATATCTTAAGATATTCTTATTGTTGTAGAAATTCCCTATTTTGGGATATTACTGTGGTATCAAAGCATGATCTTTGGCTTAGCCTATGAGTTTCAGCCATAAGAAGAAGAAGAGATCAAGATGATGAAGAGAATGAGTTTACTCTCATCATTTTTCAAATCCAGAAGGGACCTCTCCAAGGAGGTCAAGAAGATGGAAGAAGGAGAAGAGGAAGGACCATGCACTTCCTATTCTCAAAGAGAATAAGGCATGAAGCACGAAAAACACTTGGAATTCGAAATTCTAAGTGAGTACCTTGCTGAATACAAAACTAAACCTAGAGCCTTCAAGAAGACTCTAGCTTTACCATAATTTATTCAGTTGGAAGAAGAAAGAAGACCCCACAACTATGGGATGATGAGAGGCAATAGATTTCTATTGTCCACCTTCGATGGATCACTCCCATGTGCAGCAGAGGTTTGGGTAAAGAAGTTAGAGGCTTTCTTCCTGCTACATCCTGTAGTAGATAGAAAGGTTGTAGAAATTGCAGCGCGACACCTTGAAGCTGAAGAAAATACTTGGTGGTTCAGCCATTGGAGCCATGCAAGGGTATCTACTCTTGCTGAATTTTCCCAAAGGATGATCAGAAGATTTGGCCAAAGGAGGGAAGAGCCCTCACCACCAGTTAAAGAGGCATGTACCAGCGCTGTTGAGACCATGGAGGAGCAGCCTTCATATTCAACAGTTTGGGAAGCCAACACATACGAGGAGGAAACTCTTGCAGCCCTGCAAGGAGCTTCCAAATTTCACCAAGGTATGTTTAAATGTACATCTCTTATCATTTCAGCAAACATTATGGATGGGTCCACATCATTGCATATTATTGAATTAGAGCAGCAGGACTGCACTGCGTTGTACAAGAGTAGTGATGTAGAGAAGATGAAACATTCCTCATGGGAGCATCCAAATAGAAACTTCATTCAGGAAGCCATGAAGGGAGCAGTAAGAAGGAGTATACATCTGGAGATAATAAACTCTTTCTCCTCTCTAGATGACACTCTCTCAATGAGCATGCCACAGCTCAAAGAGAGACTTCTACTTGCAGCAGATCCAAGACCTCTTTGGTTTTGGAAGGCCATGCATGAGGAGGAGATCTCATGGAGAGATTTCATTGGAAGTGCACTTCAACACATCATGGAATGCAAGGTTTCTCAACAGTTTGAGGAGGTTCTTCCCTTCTCACACTTGGATCATCATGGATTCAAGGAGGAGCAGATAGATGATGTAGGACATCTTCAGATGGATAACATATCTCATGATTGTGTTGGACACTTCTTGAGCCATACACATCATGATGGGAGGTTTTTTCCTACCACCTATTTGGGTCCTTATGGGATCAAATTGGTCCTTGAGAAGATTGCATTTCAAAATCCCATGAAGTGCAGAAATCTGATTTGGGATGATGGTAGCCCTCATGGGAGGAGTACCAAGATGGAGGATGGAAGGAGACATCCATAGATGATTGAGTGGATGTGGATTAAGAGCAAGAGGCTAGTAAGCCAATCGCAGATATATGACACCGGGCAGCAGGAGGCTTGGCTGCGCTGGTTACTCTTGAAAGAGTTTGGCCATCACTTGGCATACACTCTTCCTAAGAGTATGAGGATGGAGGAGGTGTGGCAGGATGCTTGCATCATTCAGCAGCAAAGAGATGGATGCATGGTGTTGATGTGAACTTCATATCAATCATTATGTTTTCATCATTTGATGTGTATGATGGAAGTATGAGGAGACAACAAAAACTTTTGTTGCTTGGGTTGTTCTTTGGAGAGCAAGGGCAGATTTTCTCTCACATGTTGTATGATGTTGCAGGAGTAGGAGATGGCACTATCATGGTGCAAAGGGGATACTCCTTGGCCTTTGGTGATCAGGAATTACTTCCATCTTGGGAGGAATTCCATGTTTGCAGCAACATTATTGGAGGAGTCTTTGACAATCACCATGTCAAAGAATTGAGCTATGGGTTGGCAGGATCCTATTTGCATAGGCCAGCAACGTTGTTCTTTTGGAGCATGGACTTATTCATGCATTCATGCATCACTTTACTTTTAGCACATGGTGAGAATGTTGTTTTTGCATCTATTGATTATATAACATAGTATTTGCATCTTCTTACCATTATCATACAATGCATTGTTCCACAAGAGGGCAAGTTTATTGTTAAGCCCCATAAACAAAATTTTGCCAACTATTATGATGGAGGCAACCATCCTTTGTATCACCATGGACAAGTTTTTTATTATTTCTTATATGCTCAGTTGACACATTCACTTATTTGCTATCCACTAGTAGATTTGATGATTCACACAACTAGCAATTTGTCAAAACACCACTTGCCATGCTATTTTCTAAAATTGAAGTGGGAGAAAATGTGTTGTGTCCACTTGAGACATTATTTGTATCATGCAACATCATGTAAAACATTCAGCAAACTTCTCATTTGGATACCCTATGATGATCACGTCCTATTCATCATGGATGAGATGTTTTGGGCCAACTTGTTCTTCAATGTTGGAGGATTGTTCTTCATTTTTCCACTTGAGGGCAATACTTTTGCATCCCAGGATTAGCACATACTCTACACTTATCATGAGTGGAGAGAAGGACAGTGTGGGGTAGACTACCTTGTCTACCATGATCATATTTTCAGCCCACCTACCTTGCATGAGCCAAATGTGGAGGAATACTTTCAAGAGTTGCCATGTTGGAGGGTAACTCATTTTGTATGGATGATTGCTTGGGGATGGGAGATTCATATGGGGATGGCATATCCCAATTCATTTCAGCCCACATGCCTTGAGAAGGCCCTTCAGTTCTATCCTTACAGTTGCTTGAGGACAAGCAACATTTGGGAGGGGAGGATTGTAATGTTCTCAAAATTAGCATAAAGCTAATTGGAACATTAATTTTGCTTATATCATCTAGGAGGTGAATAAATGGGTAAGGAGGCCCATGAGTAGGAATAAAATCCCTCATAATGTGAAAGGGATCATCAAAGTAGCTCTATTTTGCACCCTCTAGTGTGAAAAGGGGAAAATGCATGAGGACAAGGTCAATTTTGACCAAGTCAACAACGCTGCCATAGTGGGAGTGGATCACCTTGAAAGACAATGCAATGTGAAAGGGGAAGAGATCATTTGGTGGAGGAAACCCTAATGTGTGGGGGCCAAGGCTAGGAGGCTTTCATTTGTATGAAGGGAGGATAAGGCAGCCATAGAAGGGATGTTATTGAATATAGAAATTGGTCTGCATGACTATTTGTTGTCTTCAGTTGTTTAACGGAGATTGTTGTGCTGCTTAACACAAGGGATTTCCTGTTTAGGAATCCTTCTCCCTTCTTGAGAGGCCTCTTGAAGGATTGTAGTTCATTCTCCACATTTCAGGCTCAAGGCCAAGCCACCTCCTTCAGCGACAACGTTATTCCTATAGCAGGAAATGTTGTGTTGTAGGGTGTTGCAGTAGAGGGTTCCACAACACCATTTCCTTAGCTCATCTTTCAGAGGAGGGAGAATCTATTCCTCTGGGAGGTTAGTGAGGAAGATTTTTGAGCTGATTGCACATCTTTGGCATCAGGCCAAGCATTTCCCATCTCCTACGGTGCAGTCCATCTCCTTGACTGGGTTATTTTTTAGTCTATTTGTAGTGGGGGATTGCATTGCTAGTTTGGAGGGTGAGATCTTCAGTGATTGGATCAGCCTTTCACCTGAGAGATCCATTGCATGAGATTCAGCCATCATATGCAGCATCTTCAGATGTATCCATCCATTTTCAGTTCTTCAGTTGCAGCTGCTACCGTGCAACTCCAACATTTTTTGTTTTTTCATATTTCAGCCAATCCTTCCAGGATTGCCTAGAAATTGCCTCTGGGAGACTATATCTTTGCTCCCCATATTGTCTGATTTGTATATTGATATATTCATGTATTGACATCAGTTTGCAGCAGTTACTCTATATAGACTGCGCAGTCATAGCCATGGCTTCCTTCATGTAGTAGTATTTTTCATATTTCCATGTACATGTTTCTTGAGGCTTGTATTGCCTAGCTTGAGTGACTCTTTCCTCAAGGATTTGTATACCTTTTGCTGCTATGATCTAATATGATGGCTATTTGGATCTTCTGGCATTCTATGTGTTAATGTACCATTATTGTGTTTACATATTGTTGGATCTCCAACTCTAGAATATCTTAAGATATTCTTATTGTTGTACAAATTCCCTGATTTGAGATATTACAAAGATAAAAAAAATTTTCTTTTCCTTTCAAATTAACAATTAAAATTGGAATGACATCCTAATTAAATTTATTTTTTTCCTTATATAATTAATGTATTATATTTTTAATAATTTTTAGTTAAAACATTCATTAAGCAATTTATTCGAAATATAAATAATAATACATTATATTTTTAATATTTTTTATTTAAAACATTCATAAATACATATTATTTGAAATATAAATAATATTATTATGTAAATAATCAAATATTCACATAATAAATATAATTATATATAAAAATAAAAAAATTTACATATATAATTAACTTGTTAACATATAGATATTAATGTGAAAAGTAGTCATTTTCCTTTTCCAAATGAACATGATCATGTTGATCTTTAAAGCTGTGCATTGAACCATACAAATGAAAAATCTTTTTAACATTCGAACACTTGAAACCGCCTGTGTCAGATTCCTTTCTAGCCATTGAAGTAACAATTTTCTTGACGATATGTGAAAGAACGGAAAAAAAAAGGAATTTCCTGGATTTATGGAAAGTAGAAGTTTTTTTCAGATTTAATTACAAATCAGGGTATTCAGTTAGTGAGCCATGTGGGATTACAAATCCCTTGTGTCACCTGCTGCGTTTGGTTTGGTGATGGGTATTAGATGGTCATCAACATTTTGCGCATGTTTAATTTTATGATGAGATACAATACACGTTTATAGTTTTTTTTCATTTTTTTCAAACATTTTTGAAGAATGATATAATGCTATCTTCAGATAATACTATAGTAGTTTTTTTCATAGTTACCAAATTCGAGTTCGAATTCGAATTCGGATTTGATTCGATACGGAAAAAATTCGACTATCCAAATTTTAATACGGTAAAAATTCGAAAGTATACATCTTATAGATATCAAAACATATTATTTTTTGAAAATTTTAAATTTTTTTGTCCTTGCCTTGATTACACTATCTTAATCTATTTTATTTTTTAGAATTTGTTAGTTTTAACTGAATGTAATCATGTATAAATCTACCAAAACAAAATTAGGCACATAATTTGTATCATTTTTAGGGATATGAGTAGCCTCAAACTCATGTCAAATCTACCTTTTAATGTGCAGCAATTTTAACAGAGTAAGAGGAAGTGAGATTTCTTTATCAAATATTTTTATTTTTTATAATCAGGTTTTGATAAACATAAGAATGACATAAATAGCCTATTGACTGAGTAGAAGTGGTTCTATCTCTTTTTTCTTATGGATGGATTGTTAAATATATAGAAGGAAAACGTGCACTACAGAGATGATGAAGTGAGATGTTTAAGGATTCATTCTAGAGGAAGCCATTAGTATGAGAAGTTTGAATTCACTGAAATATCAAGTTCATATTTAATACCAATAAACACTTGACTTCATTGTTGACATCTCTAACTTCATTATCATCATTGTAGTGTGCATTTTGGTTTTACTTTTTCTTAAAAAAAATCTCAAAATCAAGAGCAAGAAATCGGATTCAAACAAATCTTTCTAAAAACAAATAATCTATGAAAAATAATGTTTAAAAATTAGAAACTTAAAATAATTTAACTTTAAAATAAATCTCTTTCAAAAAAGCTTCAAAAGACACATAACATAATTAAATGCAATTTTAATTTTTTTTCATGGAAAAAGATGAATTATTAGAAACACTTCTAATTTGTTAAAAAAATTCTAATTTCTTATTTATGTAAAAACACCTAATATAAAAAAATAAAAAAATTAAAATTAAAATTAAAAATTAAATTATTAAAAATACTTCTAATTTATTATCTGTGGGGATACTTATTTCTGAAAGATATTCAAAAACGTTGATCTAAAGAGCAAGAGGCAGGAAATATATGTCCAAGCCCTAAAAGCATTACTGTCCAGAGCCGAAGGCATCAAAGGATATTGGAGAGCAGCCAACCACGCGCGAGGCTTTATTGAGAGGTACACTTCAACATCTAATAGTTCCCAACCACATAAGAACGTGATGACAGTGTAGATTCAGTATTCTTGAGCCAGCTGTTGTATTAGCAAAAATCAACTGTTTTATTTTTTTCTTACCAAAACAAAAATTACCGAATCGAATTCGAATTTAACGTATTAATCGCCGAACCGTACCGTATTACCGAATTTCCGAATTATTTAGCTTGATTCGGACGAATTCGGTAACTATGGTTTTTCTTGGTGAAATATTATGTAAAAATAAAATAAATTTTTATTTTTATTTTGATTATAATATTTTTCTAACTAATTATAATAGTTTTTTGGTGAAATATTATGTAAAAAAAAATGAATTTTTATTTTTATTTTGATTAATTGGTAGTATATTGGTTTTTTTCTGTGAGACTGTAACTACGTGATTCCTGGTCTAGGGACAACAACATATATGGGTATTCGTTAGCACCCCCACCTTGGAATTGACATACGGCCGGCATATTGGGTGGACTTTAGAGACCTTCTTTGTTAATATAGAAATCACCTTATTACAGGAGTGTTCATGTAAACTTATATTCTTCCACGTGGTCTTAATAAATTAGTGGAGAACTGCCAACTATTCTGTCTCGCGCTGTAGTTAGTCCACCATCCCAGGATCTTAGAGACTTATTCAGCTTAAGAATATCAATCCGTCATCAAAATTAAAATTTTATTAAAAAATTTAAATAATTATACAAAACCTTTAAAAAAAAAAAATTATTAAAAAAATTGTACGTGAAAAATTTAGATATCTAAGGCATGTTAAATTCTTATAAGATCTCTTGGTGACATTGTACCTTTTTTTTTCAAGATGATTATTTTCTTCGAAGTTGTCTATTGAGCCCGTGAAATCGCCGGGACGGTAGAAAATCGCTGGAATCTGGCCAACTAAAACTCGAAAAATCAAGGGCTTGGAGTGTTTAGAATCCATTTTTGATGCTGGAAATGGATTCAGCATTATCAAAAACCCTTAGGGCACTTAAAATATTAAAGTTTAACAACTGTAAACAAGATTCTGGGCAAATTTTTGCCTGATTTTCTGAAAATCATTGCTGAATTCTAGGTGAAAATGCAGTCTTTTTAGACTACCTGATTTTCTTCTACGGAAAAAAAAAAATCCAACCCTGACCGGAAGACCGTAATAAAAACGTGTCAACTACACGGAAGCTATCGAGTCTCCATATGGAAGGTCCACATTTTTCTTCGAAGTTGTCTATTGAGACCGTGAAATCGCTGGGACGGCAGAAAATCACTGGAATCTGGTCAACTAAAACTCTAAAAATCAGGGGCTTGGAGTGTTTAGAATCCATTTTTGATACTGGAAATGGATTCAGCACTATCAAAAACGCTTAGGGCACTTAAAATATTAAAATTTAACAACTGTAAACAAAATTTTGGACAAATTTTTGCTTGATTTTTAGAAAATCATTGCTGAATTCTAGGTGAAAACATGATCTTTTTAGACTGCCCGATTTTCTTCTATGGGAAAAAAAATCCAACCCTGACCTAGAGACTATCGAGTCTCCAGATGGAAGGTCCACATAGCCGGTTTGACTAGCCGCTGCATTTTTATCTGTTTGCTGCCATTAATGGACACGCCATAAAAACCCTTAAACTTTGTTTCGATTAATGAATGTTGCCGCGTTATCCATTTCACGGACTTATCTGCATCCTTAATGGTCATTAATGCATTTTGTTCTGGTCAAGCGTGGCAAAATGATAAGGAGGAGTTTGTGTGTCTACGAATCGGAGATTGATTTGACCGCTCCGGTAGTGCCCGTCCGGCGACCATCCGAGCTTTTTCGACTTCAGGTGGACCCCACCCATATTCCGATGGCGTTAACGCAGACGGCAGAAAATTTCCTTCTGTCATGTCCATCACGGCCTTCGCTCCGCTCCGTCACCGGCTCCCACGTTTTCCAACCTCCGTTTTCTCACTCCCATATGTCATCCATGTATCGACATGGATCCATCCATCCAACTCAATTTCAAATTTGAACCACTGGCGGGCTATTATTCGAATTTGAAATTTGAATATAGGCATGGTTTGAATTCAGGCGCTATTATTCGAATTTGGAATTTGAATATAGGCATGGTTTGGATTCGGGCACAGAGTTCTGCCACTATTCTACCAGGGCCATAAGAATACCACTTTGTTGGACGTAGCACTCAGCGGGAACGGTGCTCGGCTCACCAATGCCGTGGTCTCCATGCTCAAAGAGCAGCAGCGAAAGGCCAGGGTTCGATTCTCTCTTTTTTAAACACTTTGCCCATCTAAAGGTTCCGGGTTCGATTCTCTCTTACACCTATGGCGGCTGTATTGCATCAGGTGAATTGGTCGGAAGGCGCCGGCGGTGTTGAGATAGAAGGGAAAAGATTCACACTAAATCAATGCCATTGGCACACCCCGGCTGAGCACGCTGTAGATGGAAAAAGGTAGAATCTCAAAGCCCTCTTTTCAATCGATGCTGCACTTAATTACCTTTTGCTATTTAGGCGTTGCTAAAGGGTTTTGCATTGAAACAGGCATCCGTAGGAAATCCATATGGTGCACCAAGCGCAGGACGGTGAAATTACGGTGATTGGAATCATTTACAAGTTTGGCATGCCTGATACTTTCTTGGTTTTTTGACTCATTAGCAGAATATGATGCGATTATTTTTTGCTCATGCTTTTTCACTAAACACTATACAGGTAAGGATGGTGTCGAAAGAACGAGTGAAGGCTCTGCAAGAAGCTATGCCTGATGTACGTACTGGGTCTTCTCTTGCTTGCCATTCACTGAATAATTTCACAATGTTACATTTTGTGATATTACTTAACCATGCATTTCTTATTTGATTTTGGATCTTTACTTTCTAAAATTTTATTATGAGGGAAAATAAATAATGTTTAAAATTTGTGTGAACATTGGTTTTGAAAAATAGTTGTGACAAATTAATCATTTACCTGGAAACATCTGTTTTTTTTTTTAAATTAATATCTAATAATTATTTATTTGGGAAATGTACCTTAAAAAAATAACTATCCATTTATTTTAGTGTTTATTTTTTTTATGCATTTTTTATTTAAGTGTTTATTTTTTTAATGCATTTTAATATAGTTTATAGGATAAAATTTTCTTTTAGAGTTTTGTTAATTTTAATTTTAATATTTAAAATAAAATTATATTTAAATGAATGTTTTTCGTTACTTTGCATATTATATCTAAAAAAAATATTTAATTTAATCCTATTAATAAAAATTCATAATTTATATATGAATTATTAATATTCTAATATCTAATTTATTGTATTTTGCAGGGTTACAATGCAAGACCTATGCAATCAATAAATGGAAGAATTGTTAGCATATCCACTCCAAAACTACGTTATTATTGAGTTCCAATTTTTGTATTTTGCTGGGTACAATGCAAGACCTATGCAATTAGTAAATGGAAGAATTGTTAGCATATTCACTCCAAAACTACATTATTATTGAGTTTGCTAAATCTTATCAAACATTTTTGGACATATACTCCATTCTATTATTTTATGGAGATTATTGTATGAGATTCCTAAAACAAAATAAATACAATATATGTGCATTTTGTCAGCTAAAATGCTAATTTCATGGTGTGATATGATAATGTATTTTAATTTATATAGAAATATTTATTTATGGAATATGTTGAAATTTTATTAATGAATTATGTTATTTATTTGAATTATATGTTAGTGTTATAAATATATTAGTTATTTATAAATTATTTATAAATTATAGATTTATAGTTTTTTTATTTTGCAAGTTTTTTTCTTTAATTTAGATTGTATTTTCCCAAAGCCATCTTTAAGAAAGATCTAGCTTATTTTTATTGAATATGAATTAGTTTCTATGAACAAATATCATTTTTTAAAATTTTATTTTAATGATAGTTTGTTATTTTTAATGTCAAAATGCTTTCTTTATTTTATTGATGGTATGTTTTATTGTGTACATTAAATTATATTTGTCTTAATCATATTCTCCTTGTTTTTTTATGGACTCTCTATCACTAGTTTATATCAATTATCTACTTATTTGTATTGTTATTCAATCTTGTTCAAGGTAGAATTAATCTCTAACCATTTGTTATCCATTAGATGTAGAATTACCAAAAGCATTTGTAATCATAACAATTTGTTTTATTATTTTCTAATTTTTTATTACATATATATTAAACGTTTTTAAATACTATTATTTATATAATTCTTCAGTTTGTACTATTTTAATTTATTCTTCTTTTCTCTTTGAAAAAAACATGTTCAAATGAAAAATATCTTTATATAAGTTCTTAATTTAACATTGAAATGAAATCATCCTTTTAATAGCCTTGAACTATAACTAATTTAAAGTTTAAAAGTAAAGAATATCAATATCCTTACAATGTGTTAGCACCATTACATTTAGAACTATGTCTATACACTCGGGAAGCTTACAACCTATACAACTATGCCTATGTCTTATTTAGTTTTCCACTTCTATTTTGTTTTTCTTTATTACTAACGTTACTAAATTTAGTCATGACAATTTGTTTTATTTTGTAATATATATATTCTTTTATATGAAAAATTAAGGTTTTAATATATTCCTTTATATATTTTATATTTTAAACATATATGTTTTTTATATTAATATTTTTTTAACGATCTAATTAAACATATACTTTTTAAGTATTCATCTCAACTCTTTATTATAATATCTTACAATCTATATACATCCTTTTATTTATTATCCATGTATTTATTATTTATATAATTATTCAATTTAACAAATGTCATTCCACTGAAAAAGAAATTAGTTCATTTCAATATATAAAATATTTCAATTATATGAAATATATTAAAAAAAAACCATTATATAAATAATAAAACATGCTTATATAAGAACATTTTCATATATTTTCTAAATCGAAGAAAAATCTAAACTTCACAAATCTTAATAATAATAATAAAAACATGCAAAAGTATAAAATTATCCCCAAAAAAAACCTAACTTCCTTTCAAAATGTCCAACAAATAGAAACAACCTCCAAGTTAAAATTCCCTCCCAAAGAAAATAACCCAAAAAATACAAATTTTGTTGAGTATGAAGTAATTATTACTAATATAGAAATGTCAACCATTTTATAGGTAAAAAGTGACAATTTTGCTCATACTATCATTTCTGGTAGATAGTAGGAATCTAGTGCTTTTATTTAAAACTTAATTATTGGAGAGTTTGAATAGTTATTTATGGTGGAAATAGATTTAGCACTATCAAAAACTCTTAAATACCCAAAATCCTGAAACTTACTAATTATAACTTAAAATTAAAAAAAAAAAATCAACAACTTTTGTTAAAATCCTACCCACACTAGCAAAAAATGCTAAAATAACCAAAATCCTAAAACTGGATAATTATAACTTAAATTTCTAAAAAAATTAACAACTTTTATTAAAATCCTAACTGAAATTTCATTATTTTCATGGCTAAAATATCACCTCATTATACTAATCACAGATCCATCTTAACTTCAGATCTATCATTATACTAAGCACTACATCCATCTTAACTCTGAATCTATCAAGAGTAGTGAGAGATCAAATCTCTAGAGGTGCAAACTTATTTTTTGAGTGCAAAACTTGTGGAAAGGTTTGCACCTGGAAAGATTTGATCCCTCTAGGGGCTTGGTAGATCCAAAGTTAAGATGGATATAGGTTGGTTTTTTACACATTTAGAAATAGATTCTTGAAATCACTTTGTTTTTCGGACAAGGAAGAAATTAAATCATTCTAATTTTGGGGTCTTTCACTCTAACACCTTGTTTTATTTTAATGATTGTCTAAAAGACTTTTATAAGTACATTTGAATTTGTTAATGAAAGAGATTAATGAATGTGGTTATTCATTAATAAGAAATATAACTTAAATTATATTTCATGAATAAATTAAATGGAATAATGGATTAACTTATTGGTAAACAAAAAAAATTCCAAGATCCTAGATTAAAAGGAGGAGGCAGTTTTTTTCTAATAGTTACCCTCCCCAAGAGGATAAAAATGAAATCCTTAGTAGGGGAAGGGGTTCTGTTCAAGAAAAAAGACAAGAAAGAGTTGTCCAGAGCTGGTTATGGACCAGTGGAGCTCTGAAAACCCGAAGGAAGTATAGACTGAAAATAAGTCCTAAGTTCTAACTCTTGGCACGTAACTTCTATCTAAAATATGGTGTGGAGCTCGAGGGGAGCACAGGACGTGATCGCCTCTCTCAAGGTTGGGTGGCACCAATAGTTTAATCGAAATTCCAGAGATAAGTAAATGAGTTTACTCGATGCTGTTATAGAAATTATAATTAAATGGTACTTAGATTTAGAATAGTGGAAATAAATTCTACTGTTCATCTCTGTTAATTTTGAAAGAAGATTGTTTCTTGTGTATTTAAAGAAAAAGATAAATAGTCTTCGCAAAGTACATTAAGGTATAAACTCTTCGCAAATTATAAGTTGCGCCACCAAATTACAACTTTAAATAAATCTATATAAATGAATAAACCGGCTCAAGAGTTTAGAAGCCGACCTCTATGGGATACAGAGCAGGGTTCTAATCCCCTGGCCACAAGAACCAATGTTATGAATAGAGTCATAATATACCCAGAAGGGTACAACATAAGAACGCTGGAAAATAAACGCCTTTCTAGGAAAAATTATAATAACGTAGAAAATGAGGGCATTGCATTTATAAAGCCGAAGATGTCATGAGAATATACAAATGGCTATATTGATAAATATGTATATCAGATATATTGAAATATAAAAAGCCCCATAAGAGACAATCGTGTGAAGGACTAACAAAAAACTCAGAATTTACAACATACGACCCAAAACAGAGTCTCATATTAACCACGGTCAATATCAAGTATGTGGTATGCGCAAATAAATATCTGAGGCAATAATATTTTACAATAATATTTATACAATAGCCATATACGTAAATTGTACACATATAACTTAGCACCGAAACTTAAACGGTGGAGTCGAAAATTTGTAAAGAGCGAATGAAACTAAGTCCATATCCTTCATACTTGGAATATTGCATGCAACCATACATGCATGGGAGAACTATGCCAATTCTGAAGACGTATGCATTCAAGAGGGCTATACCCTTGGTAAAAACCAAAGAGATAACTTAAATAAAACCTTAAGGCTAGACTATATCAGAACTTACCTGGTCAATCTAGAAGCAGCATGCAGAACCTGGAAGTCACCAGCTCCACCATGGCTCCAGTAGTGACGTATGTAGTGAATAAGACAACAAGCCAATTAGTGAGTACATGCAATATCCAAGAATAAGAATATGTATATAAATTCTGCTAAAGGAGGGGAATTAACCAGAAGTTTATAAACTTAAAGCCGAGGTTTTCGTCGCATTCCCTTGTGACATTTGAAGGCAGCAAAAACAAAAATTGTTAGAACCATAAACCCTCGGCATAGAGGATTTAATCCTCGGGGAAATGAATTGGATAAAACTCTCTGCTGCAAACAAAAAACAAAGAAAGTAAATGATAAATGAGGATAGAGGTGTAAAAACCTCGGTCTCTGCGGGGTTGCCACATCAAATAAAAGCAACTAAGTATGAAAATAAAACGAAGACACTGCAATATTTAGTTACCTGAGACAAGGAAATAACCTCCATAACTCGTGCAAAAGAATATTATTCCTCCTTTGTCATTAGTGGAGGAAGTTGAGAACCAACGATGGCCCGAACTTTACTGTAAGGGTTTACTATGTAGCAGAAAACCTCAAAGACAAACCAAAATAAAAAAGCAAATGGTATCGTGAAACATAAGAGGTTAAATACTAGTCGATGTAACCATTGACAAAGAAAATGACACTATAACTTTCGAAACCATGAACAGGGATGATGGAAAAGGAGTTGTAGAGAAGAGCTCAGTTGAGGTGGTAAGGTGAAATGAACTCTGAATGCGGCGATGGGTCAGGTCGTTACCCTAAGCCCAACCACAAGGAGCTACACTGTCAAATGTAGGTTATGCTAGATCAACGGCCGGCTTGACTACCAATAAGCGTTATGGTGAACCACTGCCAAGCACTGTAGGGAGGGTCAGATAATTAAATACTTAATCCTTCTATTAAAGTTATATCATCAATCCAAAAATCAAATAACATCTAAGTTGTAGTGATTGCCAGTACTGTAATCAATAAGCATAATAAGTTCAATAAGTATATACATTATGACTTGCAGAAAAATGATACGTGATTGCATTAGGATTAGAATCTAACACCATGATTATTCATGAGTAATGTCTAAGTATCAGTAATGTGTAAGTATCTCACATAATAATTTAAAGTGCTAACATATGACTGTAGTAAAGTAATTTTTGTTTTTATGAGTGGTAAATATTTAATTCCAGGGATGACAAGTGGTATCAGAGCATGGTTTGCATGCTGGACCAAATTGGGGTTGAAAATTCTTGGAATGTCATGCAGTCTGAATATCTCCCTCATGAATATATCAACAATTTGTACAATCTTGTAAGTTGACTGAACATGTATGAAATGAGCTACCTTTCTGAGTTTGTCTAACACCACCATAATTGAATCATTGTGTCTTTTTCTTCTCGGTAGATCTATGATGAAATCATGGGATATGACTTCCCACTTCCATTCTGGTATAGGAATGGGATGAAGCAATCCTGTTGGATGTTGGTGATCCACCTTAACTTGTTGACACTCCAAACATTTAGTCAAATATTCAGAAATTTTTTTACGCATTCCAGGCCAAAAATAGTCCTTTCTAATTTCTGTCAACATCTTCTGGTATCCGAGGTGTCCAACATAGGATCTCTAATGATATTCATCCAAAATCATCTCCTTCAAGCTCATCTGGTTTGGAATGCATATCTTCCCTTGAAATACTAAGAGTTTTTTTCTTTAATTCCATAATCAAATTGTTTTCCTTGTTTTTATATTTCTCTTGCTTACTGCCATAAGAATTGATCCTTAGGGTCTCTCATTGATGCCTCCCTTCCTTGCTCTTGGAGCTTAAATTATGCTTGATTAAAGTAGAGTTCATAGATGCAGTGTAGTTTCCTGCTCAAAGCATCCACTACGTGGTTCTCTTCACCTTTTACATGTTGAATGTAAAAAATAAAATTCACTTAGGAACACATTCCATCTCGCTTGGGGGGCATTCAAATATGATTGTTTAAAGTAGTTGGTAAGGAAAATATGGTCAGTTCTTTACACAAACTAGTTCCCCAATAGATAACATCTCCAAATTCGGAGGGCATGTACTACCACAGTCAAATCTAAATAATAGGCAGAGTATCGCTGCTAATGATCTTTCAACTTCCCGGATTCTCAGTTGATGACTTTAACATCTTCTATCAATACTTCTCCCACCCTTCCTTACATGAATCAGTGTAGACTTCAAATTCTTAGTTTGGATCTGCAACTTTTAGTACAGGGGCAATATTTAATAGCTCTTTTAATCATTTCAAAATTGGCTTGACACTAATTAGTCCACTTAAAGACTCGCCCCTTCCCTTGCAAAGAGGTGATGGGAAAGGATATTTTGGAGAAGCCTTCGATGAATCACCGGTAGTAACCCACTAGGCCAATGAAAGAGCATATGTCTGCTACATTTCTGGGAACTCTCCATTCCATAGTTGTTTTTATCTTTTCGAGATCCACCGAGATCCCTTCAACAGATATTACATGACCCAAATATTGGATTTTTTCTTTGTAAGAATAAAATTTGCTAAATTTGGCGTAGAGCTAATGCTCCCGCAACATTTTCAACATTAAGCGTAGATGCTCTTGGTGTTCATCCATATTTTTAGAGTATATCAGTATATCACCAATAAATATTAAAACAATTTTATCCATAAATGGTTGCAGTATGCCATGCATCAGACTCATGAATGTTGTCAGTGCATTAGTTAATTCGAACAGTAGTACCACAAATTCGTAGTGTCTATACCTGGTACGAAAAGTTGTTTTGGATATGTCCTCACCCTTAATCCGTATTTGATGATACCCGGATCTCAGGTCAATTTTTCAAAATACTTTTGCTCATTTTACCTGATCTAAAAGATCGTCTACACGTGGAAATGGATATTTATTTTTTACTGTTAGGTTATTAAGTTGTCAGTAATTCATGCACATTCACATCGTTCTGTCCTTCTTTTTAACGAATAGCATTGGTGCTCCCAAAGGGGACACACTTGGTTGTATATACCATCTGTCTAATAGTTCTTGTAGCTACATTTTTTATTCTGTCAAATCAAGCACACTAATCTTGTATCGTACTCGCCATACAGGTGTTGCTTCGGGTAATAATTCAATAGTAAAATCAATATCTCACTTTGGGGGTAATCCTAGAATATTGTTTGGAAATACTTCCATAAAATCTTGTACAATTGGAATATTTTCTAGCATAAGGGTCTTTTCCTTGGAGTTAGTAAACCCCACATGTATAACGTAAATTTGACACCCCTTCCTAATGCATTTACCGAGTTGAGATGTTGTGGTGGGGCGCAATTGAAGTGGTTTCTTAATTCCTTGCAATTCTTGATGAGTACCATCCTCTTCCTTATAGTAGATAATTTTTTCATTGCAATCTACGAGGGACAAATTCCTTTCTAACCACTCCATTCCCAACAAAATATCATAAGATCCTAAAGGTAGAATATTCAGTTCAACAGCTATATGTTGTCTTCCTATTTCCAGGATACAATTTGAGACTTTTGCATTGACTCTTCTCTTTGCTCCAGTAGCTAGTTGTACCAACCAAGGACTCTTAAATTTTTGGCTTTACAGTTTATGTTTTCAACTACTCGAGGATTTATATAACTTAAACTGGCACAAGGATCAACCAAAATGGAAATTGTTTGGGAATATCACTTACCTTCCAGTTCTATCATTGTTGGCTAGAAATATGCTTGTTGATCTTCCAATGAAACGTTGATCTTTCGTATGTTTTGTGCTACATCCCCTACTGTAGATTCCTGTTGCAAATTAGCTGCAACTTCATTTTTTCCACGATGAAGTCAATTTTTAAAGTAATGTGCCTCACCACATCCCTAGCATTGTAGTGGTGGTTTCTAGATATGTCCATGATCTGGTCTGCTAGATGCTTCAGTAGACTTTTCATCAAATGACCACTTGGGCTTCTGTTGATTTTTCCCAAATTGTCTATTTGTTGGATTCCTTGCAGCATTTCTATAATTTCCTGGTCTGCTACATTTAAAGTCTTAGGTACCCTTATGCCCTTTATTTGGTGTCCAAATTCCGCTAGTTTCACCTTTCACCTTGAACTGCTAATAGCACATTCGTGCTTTTCAGATCACCTTATCCATAGTCTTCGGATTCACGAATTTGATCCTCCCCTTCATGTGAGCAGGCAAGCTACTCAAGAATTTTTTTACCTTTTCTTTTTCATATTTAAAATATGGTACATATCTTAATAAAGAGGTGAATTTAGTAATAAACTCATCCATAGATAGTTTACCCAACCTAAAATCATGGAACTCTCGGGATTTCTCATCATAAAATATCTCAGTTAAATAATTGCCCTTAAAATACTGTTGGAACTTGTCCCAAGTCACATTCTTATCCTCAATTCCACCTACGTTTTTCACCTCCTCCCACCATAATGTGGCTATTTCTCGCAATTGATAAATGGAAAAGAGAGCTTTGAGCTTGTTTTTATACTCGTAGACGAGAAAATATTTGTTCATGTTTATTATCCATGCTTCTGCTACTTCCTCAGCTTCTTCATCGAAAGTAGGAGGTTTAATTTTTCAAAATTCACACGTTGTAACTCCACTTTATGTTTCTTCATATCGTGTGTTCTAAATCATTTGCAGACTTGGCTTCATTATATTTTTTATTTTTGTTACTTCGCTGTGTACGACTCCCTTCCTGATTGTAATTAACATGCTATTGCTGTCTCCTTCTTCATGGGTATCCCTTTCTAGACTATGTTGTGTTGTACGATGGTTTTTCTTATCCGAGAGGCTCTTGAGTATCCTCTCTTGTTCCCTCATTAACCTTTCATTTTCTCTTTGAACTCGAATCATTTATGTTTGGAGTTTTTGCACTATATCTATGAGTCGAGTTGTCTGTCATTGTTGTTCCTCCACCAATTTTCTAGTTTGTTGGTGTTTATCCACACTCAATTGTACCCACATCTCTGGGTTGACTTCCAGATTAGGCTAGGAATGAGTTTCTCCTGTAGTTCTTGGATTTTGATGACTAGATCCTCTCCTCATTGGTACTCTTCCAATTATTCTTGTCACTACGTACATAATTACCCAAAAACAAATGACAACAAGGCCCAATTTGGTCTAGCATGCAAACCACGCTCTGATACCACTTGTCACCCCTGGACTTAAACATTTACCACTCATAAAAACAAAGATTACTTTACTACACTCAGCTGTTAGCACTTTAAATTATTATATGAGATACTTAGACATTACTGATACTTAGACATTACTCATGAATAATCATGGTGTTAGATTCTAATCCTAATGCAATCACGTATCATTTTTCTGCAAGTCATAATGTATATACTTATTGAACTTATTATGCTTATTAATTATAGTACTGGCAATCACTACAACTTATATCTTATTTGATTTTTGGATTGATGATATAACTTTAATAGAAGGATTAAGTATTTAATTATCTGACCCTCCCTGCAGTGCTTGGTAGTTGTTCACCATAACGCTTATTGGTAGTCGAGCTGGCCGTTGACCTAGCATAACCTATATTTGACAGTGTAGCTCCTTATGGTTGGGCTTAGGGTAACGACCTGACCCATCGCCGCATTCAGAGTTCATTTCACCTTACCACCTCAACTGAGCTCTTCTCTACAACTCCTTTTCCCTCATCCTTGTTCATGGTTTTGAAAGTTATAGTGTCATTTTCTTTGTCAATGGTTACAGCGAATAATATTTAACCTCTTATGTTTCAGGATACCATATGCTTTTTTGTTTTGGTTTGTCTTTGAGGTTTTCTACTACATAGTAAACCCTTACAGTAAATTTCGGGCCATCGTTGGTTCTCAACTTCCTCCACTGATGACAAAGGAGGAATAGTATTATTTTGCACAAGTTATGGAGGTTATTTCCTTGCCTCAGGTAACTAAATCTTGCAGGGTCTTCATTTTCTTTTCATACTTAGTTGCTTTTATTTGATGTGGCAACCCCGTGGAGACCGAGGTTTCTACACCTCTCTCCTCATTTATCATTTACTTTCTTTGTTTTTCGTTTGCGGCAGAGAGTTTTATCCAATTCATTTCCCCGAGGGTTTATGGTTCAAACAATTTTCATTTTTTCTGCCTTCAAATGTCACAAGGGAATGCGACAAAAACCTCGGCTTTAGGTTTATAAACTTCTGGTTAATTCCCCTCCTTTAGCAGAATTTATATGCATATGCTTATTCTTGGATATTGCATGTACTCACTAATTGGCTTGTTGTCTTATTCACTACATACGTCACTACTGGAGCCATGGTGGAGCTGGTGACTTCCAGGTTCTGCATGCTGCTTCTAGATTGACCAGGTAAGTTCTGATATAGTCTAGCCTTAAGGTTTTATTTAAGTTATCTCTTGGTTTTTTACCGAGGGTATAACCCTCTTGAATGCATACGTCTTCAGAACTGGCATAGTTCTCCTCATGCATGTATGGCTGCATGAAATACTTCGAGTATGAAGGATATGGACTTAGTTTCATTCGCTCTTTACAAATTTGTGACTCAACCGTTTAAGTTTCAGTGCTAAGTTATATGTGTACAATTTACGTATATGGCTATTGTATAAATATTATTGTAAAACATTATTGCCTCAGATATTTATTTGTGCATACCACATACTTGATATTGACCGTGGTTAATATGAGACTCTGTTTCAGGTCGTATGTTGTAAATTCTAGGTTTTTTGCTAGTCCTTCACACGACTGTCTCTTATGGGGTTTTTTATATTTCAATATATCTGATATACATATTTATCAATATAGCCATTTGTATATTCTCATGACATCTTCGGCTTTATAAATGCAATACCCTCATTTTCTATGTTATTATAATTTTTCCTGGAAAGGCGTTTATTTTCCAGTGTTCTTGTGTTGTACCCTTCTGGGTATATAACTCTATTCATAACATTGGTTCCTATGGCCAGGGGACTAGAACTCTGCTCTGTATCCCATAGAGGTCGGCTTCTAAACTCTTGAGGATGTTTATTCATTTATATAGATTTATTTAAAGTTGTAATTTGGTGGTGCAACCTATAATTTGCGAAGAGTCTATACCTTAATGTACTTTATGAAGACTATTTATCTTTTTCTTTAAATACACAAGAAACAATCTTCTTTCAAAATTAACAGAGATGAACAATAGAATTTCTTTCCACTATTGTAAATCTAAGTACCATTTAATTATAATTTCTATAACAGCATCGAGTAAACTCATTTACTTATCTCTGGAATTTCGATTAAATTATTGGTGCCACCCAACCTTGAGAGAGGTGATCACGTCCTATGCTCGCCCCAAGCTCCACACCATATTTTAGATAGAAGTTACGTGCCAAGAGTTAGACCTTAGGACTTATTTTCAGTCTATACTTCCTTCGAGTTTTCAGAGCTCCACTGGTCCATAACCAGCCCTGTACAACTCTTTCCTGTACAACCTCCTGTTGTAAAACCCTCTGTCTTTTTTATTGAACAAAACCCCTTCCCCTACTAAGGATTTCCCTTTTATCCTCTTGGGGAAGGTAACTATCAGAAACAAACTGCCTCCTCCTTTTAATCTGGGATCTTGGAATTATTTTTTTTTACTAATCAGTTAATCCATTATTCCATTTAATTTATTCATGAAATATAATTTAAGTTATATTTCTTATTAATGAATAACCACATTCATTAATCTCTTTCATCAACAAATTCAAATGTACTTATAAAAGTATTTTAGACAATCATTAAAATAAACGAGGTGTTAGAGTGAAAGACCCCCAAATTAGAATGATTTAATTTCTTCCTTGCCTAAAAAACAAAGTGATTTCAAGAATCTATTTCTAAATGTGTAAAAAACTAGCCTATATCCATCTTAACTTTGGATCTACCAAGCCCCGAGAGGGATCAAATCTTTCTAGGTGCAAACCTTTCCACAAGTTTTGCACTCAAAAAATAAGTTTTCACCTCTAGAGATTTGATCCCTCACTACTCTTGATAGATCCAGAGTTAAGATGGATGTAGTGCTTAGTATAATGATAGATCTGAAGTTAAGATGGATCTGTGATTAGTATAATGAGGTGATATTTTAGCCATGAAAATAATGAAATTTCAATTAGGATTTTAATAAAAGTTGTTAATTTTTTTAGAAATTTAAGTTATAATTATACAGTTTTAGGATTTTGGTTATTTTAGCGTTTTTTGCTAGTGTGGGTAGGATTTTAACAAAAGTTGTTGATTTTTTTTTAATTTTAAGTTATAATTAGTAAGTTTGGATTTTGGGTATTTAAGAGTTTTTGATAGTGCTGAATCTATTTCCACCATAAATAACTATTCAAACTCTCCAATAATTAAGTTTTAAATAAAAGCACTATATTCCTAATATCTACCAGAAATGATAGTAGGAGCAAAATTGTCACTTGTTACCTATAAAATGGTTGACATTTCTATATTAGTAATAATTAATTCATACTCAACAAAATTTGTATTTTTTGGGTTATTTTCTTTGGGAGGGAATTTTAACTTGGAGGTTGTTTCTATTTGTTGGACATTTTGAAAGGAAGTTAGGTTTTTTTTGGGATAATTTTATACTTTTGCATGTTTTTATTATTATTATTAAGATTTGTGAAGTTTAGATTTTTCTTCGATGTAGAAAATATATGAAAATGTTCTTATATAAGCATGTTTTATTATTTATATAATGGTTGTTTTTTTTAAAATATATTTTATATATTGAAATGAACTATTTTTTTTTCAATGGAATGACATTTGTTAAATTGAATAATTATATAAATAATAAATACATGGATAATAAATAAAAGGATGTATATAAATTGTAAGATATTATAATAAAGAGTTGAGATGAATACTTAGAAAGTATATGTTAAATTAGATCGTTAAAAAATTATTAATATAAAAAACATATATGTTTAAAATATAAAATATATAAAGGAATATATTAAAACCTTATTTTTTCATATAAAAGAATATATATATATTACAAAATAAAACAAATTGTCATGTGAACTAAATTTAGTAACTTTAGTAATAAAGAAAAACAAAATAGAAGTGGAAAACTAAATAAGACATAGGCATAGTTGTATAGGTTGTAAGCTTCCCGAGTGTATAGACATAGCTCTAAATGTAATGGTGCTAACACATTGTAAGGATATTTATATTCTTTACTTTTAAACTTTAAAATAGTTATAGTTCAAGGCTATTAAAAGGATGATTTCATTTCAATGTTAAATTAAGAAGTTATATAAAGATATTTTGCATTTGAACATGTTTTTTTAAAGAGAAAAGAAGAATAAATTAAAATAGTACAAACTGAAGAATTATATAAATAATAATAAAAAATTAGAAAATAATAAAACAAATTGTTATGATTACAAATACTTTTGGTAATTCTACATCTAATGGATAACAAATGGTTAGAGATTAATTCTACATTGAACAAGATTGAATAACAATACAAATAGGTAGATAATTGATATAAACTAGTGATAGAGAGTCCATAAAAAAATAAGGAGAATATGATTAAGACCATGATAATTTAATGTACACAATAAAACATACCATCAATAAAATAAAGAAAGCATTTTGACATTAAAAATAACAAACTATCATTAAAATAAAATTTTAAAAAATGACATTTGTTCATAGAAATTAATTCATATTTAATAAAAATAAGCTAGATCTTTCTTTAAAGATGGCTTTGGGAAAATACAATCTAAATTAAAGAAAAAAACTTGCAAAATAAAAAACTATAAATCTATAATTTATAAATCATTTATAAATAATTAATATATTTATAACACTATCATATAATTCAAATAAATAACATAATTCATTAATAAAATTTCAACATATTCCATTAATAAAAACATATCTCTATATAAATTAAAATACATTATCATATCACACCATGAAATTAGCATTTTAACTGAGAAAATGCACATATATTGTATTTATTTTGTTTTAGGAATCTCATACAGTGATCTCCATAAAATAATGGAATGGAGTATATGTCCAAAAATGTTTGATAAGATTTAGCAAACTCAATAATAAACGTAGTTTTGAAGTGAATATGCTAACAATTCTTCCATTTATTGATTGCATAGGTCTTGCATTGTACCCTGCAAAATACAATAAATTGGAACTCAATAATAACGTAGTTTTAGAGTGGATATGCTAACAATTCTTCCATTTATTGATTGCATAGGTCTTGCATTGTAACTCTGCAAAATACAATAAATTAGATATTAGAATATTAGTAATTCATATATAAATTATGATTTTTTATGAATATGATTAAATTAAATATTTTTTTAAATATAATAGGCAAAGTAAACATTCATTTAAATACAATTTTATTTTAAATATTTAAATTAAAATTAACAAAACTCTAAAAGAAAATTTTATCCTAGAAACTATATTAAAATGCATTAAAAAAATAAACACTAAAATAAAAAATGCATTAAAAAAAATAAACACTAAAATAAATGGATAGTTATTTTTTTTAAGGTACATTTCCCAAATAAATCATTATTAGATATTAATTACAAAAAAAAACAGATGTTTCCACGTAAATGATTAATTTGTCACAACTATTTTTCAAAACCAATGTTCCCACAAATTTTAAACATTATTGATTTTCCCTCATAATAAAATTTTTGAAAGTAAAGATCCAGAATCAAATAAGAAATGTCTGGTTAAGTAATATCACAAACTGTAACATTGTGAAATTATTCAGTGAATGGCAAGCAAGAGAAGACCCAGTACGTACATCAGGCACAGCTTCTTGCAGAGCCTTCACTCGTTCTTTCGACACCGTCCTTACCTGTACAGTGTTTAGTGAAAAAGCATCACGCAAAAAATAATCACGCCAAAAAGAAAGTATTAGGCATGCCAAACTTGTAAATGATTCCAATCACCGTAATTTCACCGTCCTGCGCTTGGTGCACCATATGGATTTCCAACGGATGCCTGTTTCAATGCAAAACCCTTTAGCAATGCCTAAATAGCAAAAGGTAATTAAACGCAGCATCGATTGAAAAGAGGGCTTTGAGATTCTACCTTTTTCCATCTACAGTGTGCTCAGCCGGGGTGTGCCAATGTCATTGATTCAGTGTGAATCTTTTCCCTTCTATCTCAACACCGCCGGCGCCTTCCGACCAATTCACCTGATGCAATACAGCCGCCATAGGTGTAAGAGAGAATCGAACCCGAAACCTTTAGATGGACAAAGCGTTTAAAAAAGAGAGAATAGAACCCTGGCCTTTTGCTGCTGCTCTTTGAGCGTGGAGACCATGGCACTGGTGAGCCGAGCACCGTTCCCGCTGAGTGCTACGTCCAACAAAGTGGTATTCTTGTGGCCCTGGTAGAATACTGGCAGGGCCCCTGTGCAAAACTCCATGCCCGAATTCAAACCATGCCTATATTCAAATTTCAAATTCGAATAATAGCCCGCGAGTGGTTCAAATTTGAAATTGAGTTGGATGGATGGATCCATGTCGATGCATGGATGACATATGGGAGTGAGAAAAGGGAGGTTGTAAAACGTGGGAGCCGGTGACGGAGCGGAGCGAAGGCCGTGATGGACATGACGGAAGGAAATTTTCTGTCGTCTGCGTTAACACCATCGAAATATGGGTGAGGTCCACCTAAAGTCGAAAAAGCTCGGATGGTCGCCGGAGGGGCACTACCGGAGCTGTCAAATCAATCTCCGATTCGTAGACACACAGACTCCTCTAAATGATAAGAGCATGTCTAAGAAAGTTGAGAGCTTGAGGGCAAAATTTAATTTTTTGGTTATTTATTATTTAACGTGGTGTGGTATATATTATTAATAATGATGGATTGTATATACTACACTGTATTAAATGGTAGATAGTTTAGGAAATAAGGCTCGCCTTATTTTATTCTGTCTTGACAAGCACGCCCAAAAAGTTGAAGTGGATTATTCAATGAGCTATCAAACCTTTTTTTTGGGTTGAATCATGTTGTTTCTCTGGCCAGTTAACAGAAGTTTTTTCCACTTTAATTCTTCTTTCAAACTTTTTTTTTTTTTTTGGGTCAAGAGGAACTTCTTCCAAATTTTATATATGATTGTTGTTTGTAATCATCCTCATCTTAAGGATATGATGTTTTGGAGAAGTTTTAAAAGGCTAGAATTCATGCTCATTTATTTTTTAGCTTTTTCTTTTTTAATCATCTTTATCTTAGTGATATGATGTTTGGGAGAAGTCTTAAAAGGTTAGAATTTATGTTTATTTATTTTTTAGCGGTTGCATTTTTTCTATTTTACTCTCAGCTTCTTCTCTTTGAAGATGGGTGAAGTGTTCACCTGAAACGCTTTTCAATTATATGACACAAGATTCCAGAAGCTCTAATCTAAATTATGTATATGACTGTGGAAACATTCACTCCTCAAGTCTTAAAAGGGTTTAGGACTTATATTAATTCGGAGTTGAAAAATCATACAGAGTTGTCTATTGACACAATAGAATAGTTCTGAAATAGTTTGGATGGTAGTTTTTTTGCTGGAATTTGATATAAAAATCAAAATTCTAGATAGTTGGAGTGTTTGAATTGCATTTTTGCTGGTGGAAATGGATTCGCCACCATCAAAAATCTTTAGGGCACCTAAAATATTGAATCACTGTAACCCAAATTTTCAAATATCTTTGCCAAAAAATTTCATAATCTCACCCAAATTAAATTATTCTGTGAATTTTTTAGACTATGACAAACCATCATACACCAAACACTCAAGTTTGAATTATCATTATAAGAATTTAATTTATTATTAATATTAATTTATATTTTTAAATATAAAACAAGTCGAGATGTTCACTTAGATGGTAATATGAGTATTCAATTATTATAATCACGATTGGGTATATTCTTACACGCTGGTTTTGGTTACATTTAACATCAAACAAAGTTTGAAAGTTATGCGAGAGCGTTTGGATGTGTTACTTAAATGAGAGCAAGATTATTATTTTTTTCGTTTTTAATTAAAATATTTTTTATATGGTTTAAAGATTTTTATTTTATTTTTTGTTTTCTTATTTATTAATAGATTGAATTTTTAGATTTTCATGTGTAAGCATGGTTGCGTTACTTAAATGAGAGCAACACGAGTTGTGTTTTCGTTTTTAATTAGCGGATTTTTTTTTTTGTGTGTATGGTTTAAAGGATTTTTATTCTTTTGTTTTCTCATTTATTAATATAAATTGAATTTTTAGATTTTGATGTGTAAGCATTTTATTATTTTAAAGGGAATTCATATACTTAATTTTTATTTTTTTGAATCAGTGACAAGGTTACATGTTTTATATGTTTTTGATTTGAGTAATGAATATTTTTTTCCTTGAAAAAAGTTATATATTTATTTATTACTGTGTATTAGATATTCTTTATTCAACTAAACATCATATTTAAAAATATTTAATTAAATATTATATTTAAAAATATTTATTTTTAATTTTATATATAAACAGAAATTTTCATTTATTATAATAATGATTATTAAAAATGTTAAAATATAAAATAAGTTTAAATATTAATTTATATAATAGATTTGTTTCATATTTTTAAAAATATGATTTATGATAATTATTTTTAATTAATGTTTTATTTTGGTAAGTTCTTATTAATTAATTAAAAAGTTATATGATTTCTGAGTTGAAGATGATAAATAGTTTATTTGTTTTCTGAAGATTATCTTTTTTTAAGTTTTTTTGGTGATACATGGTAGGAGATTGAATTTCCAATTACTTATATACACAAGGGCTTGTCAACATGTTTTGTACCAATTATATTACCCTAAACAATAAATGTTACATGTTAAATGTTACAATTAGTATAGTCTAAAAATATATTTAATATTGACTAAATTAAATCTAAATATTAAATTTTAATTTAGTAGAAATTTGTAAATCAAATATATTAATAATTTATTATTTAATATTAAAAGTATGATTTAGTAGTGTTTTTAAACATGGTAGAATGACTTTGATCAGAATTTTATACCTAGATAAAATAACAAAATCTACCTCCCAATTATATCATGACATTTGTATCTTGTTCAATATAAGGACTTTTCAATAAAGCTGGTCCTTCTCCAAAAAAGACTACATATAAAAAGATGACAAACATGACACCTATGCTCCACCCTGCTTAATAGAATATCCAAATGTAGCCTTAGCCAAATATTCTACTCTCGGTGTTAGTGTTAGTTTTTTATTATTCAAAGTTCAATAATTAAACAAAGCTACAAGAAACCTAGCTATGAGGTCTTGTTTATCACATGTTTAATGAAATTTCACATGAAACATATGTAAGTGTTGAAGTTTGCAACAAGAAACAATGAACAACAAGACAACACCTACACTACGGTGGGACCAGGAGGTCCAAGCAGCACCTACCCTAGTGTGGGACCACGGGTTCTAACAACACCCCTAGTGTAGGACCATGGGTCCTAACAGCACCTACAGTGGTGTGAGCTAAATTTGGTGCATTTCTATTTTAGTTATCCCTTAATTAAGATGGACAATAAAATGTAATTTTATCTCATAATCACTTGTAATAATTAACTGAGTGTGATAAACTCAGTTAACTCATGAATTTCGAGTTGAGGGTGGTTGGTGAGGCATGCAAAGTCATTCTAGTTGTAAAATAGTTAGAAATATTGTGGTGCATTAGTTAATGCGGGTTGTAATCAGTTAACATGCAACTGATAATTTACTATTATTAGTTGCATGCATGTCAATTTCAATGGAGACCCGGTTGAGATCTAGGTGAAAGGGATGTTAACTATTATTTGTTATATTAGCAGACCAATTCCAGTGGAGACCCAGTTGAGATCTAGGTGAAAGGGATGTTAAATATCAGTGGTGATATTAGCAAGCTACACAATTAAAACACCACAGGATGCCCATGATACTCAGCGCAGTTGAGGAAGGTTGAAATTCCAAAAAGAATAGGGATTTCATTCATCATGAATTGCGTGAGCAAGGCAGGCTGAAGACAGGGTGAGAATTGGCCAAGTGTTGGCCTGATTTTTTCTGGATCAGTGTGAGACGATAGGCAGATTGCAAGAGATTCTTGTGAGAAGAATTGCATTGTAATTGTTTCATGATTCCTTGTGGAATATATAATATATGATAGAGGGGTTTTGAGCAGAAAGCTTTCTCCAGGAAATTATCTGTGTTGTGGTTTGATTGATTCTTCTTTGCTTCATGTGATTGGGGATTAGGTTTAATTTCCGCAATTGATTTGTAGAAGCAATTCAATATCTAGCTTTAGTACATTGTTACATCTGATTGAATTCATAATATACATCTTGTTTGTATAATTTCTACACTAAGTAATAAAATATAATTTATGTAATAAATTATTTATATATAATTATGAAAAAAATAAACAAATTTATCTTAATTTAATAACAAATAATCAATTAATAATAATGGCAGAAAATTTAATATACTGTATCAATATTATTTAAGTAAAATTACATTACCTTATATAACATAACAGAAATTTAAATTCCATCATTTTATTCTACTCTTTTCCTAACCTTTAGGTATTATTTTTATTCAATTTCCCAAACTTCAACTCTTATTAAAATTAACTTTCAACGTCTTTGTGAAACGAATTTGAAAAAATATTAATTTTTGTTATCCATACATTTAATTTTAAAATAACTATTTTTATAGAAAAATAAAATTTTGTAAACAGGACTCTTGAACTCTTCTATTGCTTTGTGGACATTAGAAAGGCTTTCGATAAGGTTCCTAGAAATAACCTACGGAATAGATTAGAAGAGCTAAATGTTCCTTTCGAGCTAAGAGCGGTCGCTATAAGGTTATACGAGAATGTAATTTTCAAGTTAAAGAGCAATGAGGGGTGGTCGAAAGATATTAAGTGTAATATCAGAGTTAAACAAGGTTTCCCCCTCTCCCCTACCCTATTTGGCATTTACATCGACAAGCTAGAAGGTTGTTTAGAGGAAGCAGGATGTGTTGGCACGATCTTAGCTGGGATATTCATCATCCTTCTTCTTTATGCTGACGAAATTGTTCTTCTCGCAAGGTGCCCATCTGATCTTGATAAGCAACTTAGACTTCTTAAGGATTTCTGCTCTACCATGGGTATGTCTGTTAACACTGAAAAAACAAAAGTTATGATTATCAAATCCAAGAAGGACACTTACACTAATTTTATGTATGACAATAGTAACTGGGAAGAAGCGTCTTCTTACAAGTACCTAGGAATTGATATTCATCACAAGCTCAACTGGAACTATAGCATTCAGAAAAGGATTAATGGGGGGTGGAAAGCTTATTTTGGTCTTGAAAATAATTGTAAAATAGAAAACCTCGTAATGTGGGATAGAAAGAAGTTCCTCTTTGAAACTTTAGTCACTCATGTTATCTTATATGGATGTGAGGTTTGGGGTTGCAGCATCTCTAGAGAATCCTGGAGAAAGATTGAGCAAATCTAGAAGCGTTTTATAACGTATAACCTTAAAATTAAAAGCAATACACCCTATCCTATTCTCCTTATAGAAGTGGGCATTTCCCCTATCGAGAGCCTAGCTATGACAAGGCTTCTATTGTACAAGCGCAAGCTCAATAGCATAGGAGACCATAGACTTCCTAAGCTAGCTTTAAATTCCAGCCAAAATCACCTAAGGCTTAAACAAGGTTGGTATAAAGACACCAGGGCCTGGTTAAACCATTGGGAGATCAACGAGAATGTTGCATTGCAAAACATCAATAACATTAATAAAATTGTTACTTCTAAGTTCAATGAAAAAATGTGGTGTGAGAAAGATCTAGCAGCTAAATTAAAATTAAGGTATTATAACAAGGTCATCAACCCCACCTTAGAAGATCAAAAGTATCTCTTTGTTTTAACTAGCTCAAAGAAGAAAATTAATATAGCCAAGATTAGAACAAACTCTCATGAGCTCCATAGTGAAACAAGTCGTTGGACAGTTCCTAAAACACCATGGATGGAAAGGATCTGCCATCTCTGTGAGAATATGAACATCGAGGATGAAAATCACTTCCTCTTAGAGTGCCCCACGTACAACCACATTAGAGCTCAATTTCATAATCTTTGTTGCAATACTGACCTTCCTAGCCTTTTAAGATGTCAAAATTATAGTGAGCTCGGGAGGCTTCTCTCCAAGCTTTTTGAGCTTAGGAATAAAATCTTAAATCAAATTAAATAACTCTTTTCTTTATGTCTGATAAACCAAAGATTGGTCTCACTGGACGTTAACCACCATCATCATCATCATTAATATAAAGTTTAAATATTTTGTTATTATTTAAATATTTTTTAAATAAATTAATTAATAAATAGATTAAAATTTTAATAATTTACATTAATTTGGAATAAAATGCTATGATTTTTGAATATTTTATTAAATTTTAATAGATATTTTATTTATCAAAATTTTAAATTAAAATATAAATTATAAATATATTTTCTAATTTAATTAAAATTTAATTTAATGACAATTTTAAAATAATTTAAATTTTACCCAAAATTTTATTACTTCTATTTTAAATAAAACTATTCATTTTAAGAATCTATCATAAAAATCACTAAATTCTAAAATAAGAATTGAAAATAAAAATCACTAAATCTTAGAATGAGAATATTGTTAGTAAAATTAGCCAAATCTTATAAATTTTTAGCCAAAAACCAGATTGTTATTAAAACGAGAATCTTTGAAATTTAAATTATTATATTTTTAATCTTGTTTTATTTTTTGTTTTAAAAGTTATTATAGAAGTGAATGTATTTTTGATTGAATTTTGTTTTTATTTGAAAAATATTTAAAAATGTATAAATAAATTTAATATTTTAAAAAATTTAAATTATGTATAATTCACAATCAAAGATAAAATTTAAATATTATTGTATTATTTTTTACTTTCGAATTTAATTGTTGCTTTTTTACATTATATAATTATTTTTATAGTTTAGAAGTTGGGATGGTGAATCACATTGAAAAGTTTAAACATGATCTAATGTCTATTATTATAATTTTAACCAAAAAAATATATATATAAATAAATATAAATCACAAAAACTTAAATTTAAAAATAAATCAAATTTTATAATTTGATAAATCCCTGTCCATTCTTATTAGATTTTGAAAAAATTTGACTAAAAATATCCCCAAAACTTTTCAAATGTAGACAACAGACCTAAAATTTAGCGCCCCACTTTTTTTGCATTTTAAACTTATTTACGTTGACGAAAATTTTGGAAATGTTAAAAGTGATTGGTGTAAAATATTGAAACCTTAAATTCGACTTGTATCTATTTAAGTTGTTCGCCATTAATAAGTAATTTAAATTTGAATAAGTCATTCAAGTTTTAATGAATAATTTAGACACCGGAAATGAGATTTTTATAAAAAAAAATAAATAAATTACAAAAGTGACATTGTAAACAAAATTATATAGTTAAAAGTAATAAACTAATATAGGCACAAGATGTTTTTTATTATTTTTATATATAATTACCGGCATACCTCAAACTTATACTCTGGAATCTATATAGAACACTTGAAAACAAATGATAATTATCAAAACTTTATAATAAAAAATAATATGGGCTTTATTGAATTGAAAATTTAATAGTCTAATGGTACAATATATTATAATCTAATATAATAAAATATAAAATATAGTATGGGCTTCATTGAACACGGAATTGGAGAATATTTCAAGAATATCGGTAAAGAGACGTGAACGTGAACGTGAAGGACACAGGAATTATCGCTATAAAAGAGGGGTCCCCAATCCGCAAAAATTTAACGGAAAGTTGCAATTAATGCAGTGGTGAGATAGAAACGAGTGTCCAATGTTTTTCCCGGCTTCGGCACCACCGACGATCTCGATAGTCGGAAAAGAGAGCTCGCTGCTTTCTTTGGCCAAAACTCCCACGAAACGACAGGTGATATTTTCGTCTCTGTTACTAGCGATTTGCCTTTGTGATATTATTTGGCTTTATTTGGTATGAAATATTGGTAAAGGCGGATGACGGCCCATACGCGTGGGATTATTGTTTCAAAGAGGAGCAAGGCAATCCTCCGGCCAAGTACTGCCAGGCAACCGCCCAATGGCCCTGTGCATCTGGAAAGAGATACTAAGGACGAGGGCTCATTCAATTATCATGGTCAGTCGTTTTTATATCTCTCAATTTTAATTCTATTTCTGGTATTCTGCACAGACGCACCCAAAAAAGTATCGTGATGAAACTTAACCCTAATGCTCCATTTGCAAAATTTTATTTGTACTACTCAGCAATTACAACTATGGACCGACAGAGAGGGCAGTCAGATTCGATGGTAGTTGATCCTAAAAAGAGCTTGGTAGTTGATCTTTAGTGGATTAATACTTCCACGGTAGATTCTTCTGTTACTGTTCATCTAGAATCTTTTGGTACAAGAAAGACAACATCTCTGCTTAGTGGTTAGCCTGAAGAGGAATTCCTCGTTAATCATATTCAAGAACAAGAGTTCCAGCCTACAAAGGTCATACTCTCTCCTAGTCCGACATGGCTCATTTAGAGGGTACTGGTACCACAGATGGTGACTATAATGAGAAGAAAAAGGAACTAGTCACAAGAGCTATCGAGATGAAAAACATTCGTCCCTCAGCCTTGCCTAACTTTCATGGTATCTCTAGTGAAGAACCCGAAGCCTTCTTATTTGAATTTGATGTATTATGCAGAATCTATGACTATTCTTCCAATGATCAGAAGTTGAAGTAGTTTCCTACTACATTAAAGGATGCAGCCTTCAAGTGGTCTATGGGGTTGGGCTCAAACTCCATTGCAACCTGGGATGAAATGAAGAAGGTGTTCCTGAAAAAGTATCAAGGTTATTGTAAAACTAGGGACCTCATGAAAGAAATTTTTGGCATGATTACAAAGAAGGGGAGAGTCTTCAGGACCTGGTGGAAAAATTTTAATATAATATGCAGAGATTCAAGATGAATCAATTGAGTAAAGAAACCAAGAGAACAATTTTTCTCATGGAAATTAGACCGGAATTTCTAGATATTTTGAACCTGATGGGAGCAATGATAGATCAAAACTATGTTATGATTATGTGTGTGAGTTGTGTCGACGTTATTCAAGGCGAAATTCTAAATTTGGAGGAGGATCAAGCCATACTTCTTCCAGGCTCATCAAACCAGTTGCCGGAGATGGAGTAACTAGAGTTGAAATGAGTAATTTCTTTAAAAAATTTAAAAATGATATTCTTAGCACTTTGTCTTCACAGTTGGATGTTTTGCAGGCTAAGAAGAAACATGAGGAAGTGGAAAAGGCCCTGGATGTGTTCTACTCCAAATGTAGGAAGAAATATCCCTTAAGGGAATGTCCTGCAGACAATATAGAGATGTGCTGAATTTGTTAGGTTAATCATTCTATTGATCAATGTCCTTCTCTTCCAGAGATTAAAACATCATATCTAGCATATTAGGGAGTTTTCAATGCACTTTATGCAATGGAACCTCAAAAACCATGGCAACCACGTCCTATAAGTATGTCACAACAACATTTTCAATTTCCTTATACTCACAATCAGATGTGGAATATTCTAATTCCCTAGCCTCCACAACAACCTTCGCAGGGGAACTTTCCTTCTGCACAGAATTTTCCATCTCAGAATTTCTATTCACCATAACCCATACCACAACAAATGGTTTAGCCACAACAGCAGAAACTTCAATTACCTGCCCCACCAAATCAACCTCGTCCCACACAACTTCCTACCCAGCCAATATCCAACCCCAACAATAAATCCATCCAATCTGCTCACAATATTGGAGTGGCCACTTATCCCACTTTTCCTACCTATTGTATTGCACCACATCCTCTGCAGGAAAGTTTTGTTCCTTTGTTGCAAAAATTTCCTGTGTTAGTGCAGGAAATTAAACTCAAATTAGGAAAAGTGGCGACTCAACCCAAGAAAATTGAAGAGATTGTAGAGGAAGACACTCTAGACACACCTGAAGTAGAAAAAAAACCAGAACCAGCAGAACAAACCATTTCAAATTCACAAGAACCTTACTCATCCAATATTGTCCAACCTCCTTTTCAAGAGAGGTTGGAGATGAAAATAAAAGAACCCGAGTTTGATCTTGTGCCTGAACTGATAAATTGATGCATTAATATCCCATTACTGCAAGCAATTAGGGATATCACGATTTATGCTTAAACAGTGAGGGAGCTATGTACCAAGAAACCAGGGATAAAAAAGAAAGAACCCTTCAGTCAGTCATGTCAATCACTAGTGATGTTAGTGTATGTCAGTCTTGTCAGTCACCAGTGATCAAATTATGCTCTTTTATATGGTTGACAACATCCAAGGTTAATTTTTTATAGTTTCAAAGGGTTTCCAAATAAAAATTTGATCATTGGTTAGAATAGCTAGGTCATTACTACTCATTTCATATTCATAGTCAATAAACATCATCATGGTGAGATCATTATTCTTTGAAAGAGTGTCTTGGTCAGTTTGGTCATCATTCTTCTTATCTTTCCATTTAGTGTCATTATTAGGTCATATTGTCAAAATTCATGTAAATAGGTCATGTCATCATCAAAGTCGTTATTAAAGGGAGTAGTGATAAGGACAAGTGTTCAATAATGATCTTCAAAGTGCATTTTGATCTTCATTAAGATGTAAATATGTATAATAAGGTTTGAAGGTGCAACACACAAGCTTATCAAGTCATTTTGTGAAAAGACAAGGTGGGGGCCACATCTCACCTAAGATAAAATCTCCCTCTAGCCTATAAGAAGACCAGAGGAGGAAATAATTTACTCATGTCACCCTCATGAGACATCATTCCATCATCAAGAATCATTTCCATCCTCTGAAAATCAATTTCTTGCCCAAAAGTGCCAAATTTCTTAGT
Organism: Pinus albicaulis; assembly: GCA_034641835.2. Taxonomy (NCBI): domain Eukaryota; kingdom Viridiplantae; phylum Streptophyta; class Pinopsida; order Pinales; family Pinaceae; genus Pinus; species Pinus albicaulis. The sequence goes on along the minus strand of CM076569.1, from coordinate 399,579,724 downwards.
TGCGCTGCACTTTTCTTCAAGGTGTTGTGTTTTTCTCATGGGAACACAATCTTTCTTTTCTAAGGGTTTCGTCATCAAGTACAAATTCCAGCTCATCAAATCAAGTAAGTGGGTCCCTCATCTACCTCTCTTTCACTTCATTACATGCTTGAAGGCTCATAAATCACCCTCTCCTATGGTTTGCTGCATTTTTTGTCTAATAAGTGTCTTTGGTCCATTTGCTAAGAAAAAACATGAAATTTATGCTCATATACCCTCCCCCACATTCCATATACCATCCTTGACACTTCCCCTCATCCCTTTCCCTCATTTTCATCATTTCCCTGTAAACCCTAGCCTACACTACACTTTCCTAAGCTAGGATTGTGTTTTTCCCTTTTCTACTCCTCCCCCTCACTCATTTCCTAAACTTCCACTTCCCTACACTCCCTAACATCTATCCCTACCACCATAAATTTTCCCAATAATTTAGAAACCCTCAAACCCCTTCATCTCCCTCCATTCCTAAAACTGCCCAAATCCCTTGTTTTCCTAAACTAAACACTAATTCCCTTTCATAGTGAGGTAGGATTTCACATGGATCTGTTGGGGTTCCCATGTTTTCGCAAGGTTGGCAATACCAAAAGATGAGACAACATAAAACCACTTTCAGACCTCAGGATCTAGCCCTCCTGGGTCCAGAGAGGGATCTCTCTATGATATGTCAAAGGTATATGACTTTGAAGCTCAAAGGTTAAGATGTTAGGCTAGTTATAGGCACAAGGTTTGTTTGTTTAGTTGTTTGTTTGGTTGTTGGGAATCAGGAAATAAGGGCTCAATCTAAGACAAGGCTTAGCAAAGAAGATTTTAGGCAAAGGAGAGATAATTCCAGGGAACATTCAAGACCATTGGGCAATGGAGTCAGGAAAGGATTTGCTTGCTAATCAATATGCAGGCTTTCAATTGGGCTAATCATCTAAAGCATTGGATCTTAAAGATGATTGTGTGGTAGGATAGGCAAGAGGGAAGGTGAGAGCAAGGACACATTAAAGATTCAGAACACAAAGTTGAAAACCTGAGATCAGAGAGAGACTTTGAATTCTCAATGCTTCGGCCTCCAGCTCAAGGGAACTTAGATAGGCTTAATCAATTGAAAAGGATCCTAGTGAGATAAAGACAAGTTCTAGACCTCCCAGTGTTCCCAATTCATTCAATTATATCCTAACAAGAACATCTAAGAACAGATTTCATTAATTGATACATCAGCTAGCAACATATGGGACCACTACACTGGTTAAATTAATTGAAATCAAATATCAGATACACATATAGCAGAAAAACATTAAAGGTAGGGAGAGCAGAGACATAGGGTACCTAACAAGGGTAAATCCTATGCCAGATTTCTGATGCGTGCCAGAAGAAATGTAATGAAATGAAATAAAACACAGAGATAGAAAACATCACCAGCTGCTTTAAATCAGGATCCAAAGAAATGTGCTTGTCATATTAAAAAACAACACCAGTCAGGTACAACATTACCAATGGCTTGATATTCAGTCTAAAAACATCTTCCTCAGCCTATCTTACAACTTTACACAGAGACTATGTCTCAAAAGAAACTACTTGCAATTCTCTGATAATTGATAAAAAACAACCTTTACAATGAGTTCCTTTCTGAATTTTATAGCTGAAAGATGAGCAGAGGAGGTAGGTGGAGAACTAATTGTAGCATTAAACTCTGAAAAGGAAAGAGGGCCGAAGCCCATTTTGTTTAAACTCTGTGCATTTATCTCTGGCACTCTTTGGTGAAAGAATGATCTTCTTCAAGCTTCCATTTACTCCGATATGGCTCTGATGCACTCTGGCTGCAGTACTCTGTAGTACTTTTGGGTGAATAAACAAAAGGAAAATAAATGACAGTGAAGTGCGCCATGCTGCATAACAAATGCTCTGGTAGCTTAGGACCGTTTCGCCAGGGTGGAGATCTTCTTCAGGAACACGACAAATAAGGGGAAAATATGGGCGCTTGGTCCTTTAGAACAATCCGCTGATGTGAAACCCTAATAGTATTGTTTTCTGTGCGCTGGACCTTCTGAGAGATCCATGATGTCTTCAATCTGGTACTTTGCCTCTAAATCACTGAGTTAAGGCTCAAAGACCTTCATTTTCTCGCCTTAAACTCTCTGCTGCTCCATTTATGTCTCCGTCGGTGAAATCTGTGCTTTAATGGCTCTGGGGAGGTTTTACAGAGTTCAAACCCTGTTCTTTTAATGCAAGTCCATTCGTTCTGCCACTGTATTAAAGGTTGTGTAATCATGGCGGCTTTCACCACCTGATAACCCTGCAAAACACAAAAATTAGTGATGAAATCCATGCATAGGGAAGGATGGCTATGGAGGGCGGGTAGAATGATAACGCGGCGGTGGTAAAATGGTGGTTTTAGATGAAACAATGGTGAAAAATGCATTGATATGGTGTAAACCTCGACTAATAGGTTTTCGGTGAAGAAACGAGCGTGGACTGTTCGATCATGGTTTGGTGACGAAGATCGGCGGCGGAGATTAAACATTGGGATGGTATATGAAATTGGGTGGAATACATTAAAATGATCGAAAATGTAATAAAAACGATCGCATGCGGTGGGACCCGGCATGGGTGGAGTGCGATTCAATGCGGATCGTCAGATCACAGGCAGTGAATGGTTGCGATTCAATCGGCGGGTCGCAATCGGAGGGGGACGGAAGGTGACACGGTTTGAAATTTTCGATTGCGATTGGAGCAATGTCACGATTATGCGATGGCCGTTGGATCAGAGTGATAGATCAACAGCTCACATTAAATCGAAGGGAGAAAAGGGAGGAGCGATGGGCGCAGTGCAATTAGTGTGGGGCCGTCGGATCTGGATGAACAGATGGCTTGGATTCAATTGGGGGATCGCAATCGCAAGGGGTGGAAAGTGGCATCGATTGGAATTTGTGATTATGATTGGAGCGGGAGTGCGATGGCCGTCGGATTTAAAAGTGGATTGATAGCTCAGATCTGATCGGAGGGAAATGGTGGAAGGAGGATGGGCGGATGCGACGGTGCGATGCGATCAGCGCTAGGCCGTCAGATCTATATAGATCGACGGTGAGGATCGCTGCGGGAGCCAATAGACCAATACTCCAATCGCATCTGAGTTTTTTAGTTAACAAAGAGATGCGCCCGTCCGCGAGTTGTGATTGCGATTGGCGCTCGGACCCTTAGCACTTTGTTCTAGGTGCCGGTTACGTGGGGAAGTGGTTAAGGGGCTGGCAAAAAAGGGGCTGGGCCTTAAAATAAGTTGGAAGGTGGGTTTTTTGCCCATTTTAACACTTTTCAAGGCTGGGAAAAGGTAACGATAGGGGGAAAAAAATGGGGAATTAGGCCGAACAAAGGGAACTTGTAGGATTAAAGGGAATTTTGGGTATGACTTAGAGGGTAAAGGGGGACTTAGAGGGAAAAAGGGGGACTTCGACAAAGGGTAAAAAAGGGTAAAATGGGACATTTTGCAGGGATACAAGGGGCAAATAAAGGCCCTTTGGAGCACAATGTTTTACACTCAGTGAGGCTTATTTACTCAAGGACAGCAGAGGGAACTGATCAAGGGCAAGGAACCTGAAAAAGGCTTCAAGGATGATGTTTTTTTCAAAAAAATGCATTCCTTGAAGGCTCATGAAACAAATTAGCCCCTTGCTTGCTTGTTAAGGAATTTATAGCGGGCTAACAGTGGCTCCACATGGGGATGGCTTCTTCTTGAAGGAGTCAAGAATTCATAAATGATCTTTGGAGTAATCTAGATGCCTGCTGCTTGAGCCACCTTTCTTCCTTGGTTTTCAGCTGCCACAGTTATGAAGACATCAATTAGTAGAGGCATTCTTAAACAATCTACCTACCCAGACTACAATCCTAGCATTTTTTCTTCTTCTAGGGTGCATTTGGACTAGCAGACCCTTTACATCATTTATTTTTATAAAGAGAAAATAAACCTATTCTAAATCTACCCTTATCACTCCATGAGATGAGATTATACTATTGGTCTCATATGTTTCTCTACCTAATCCAATATCTGTTGGGATTAAACTGTCCAGCAGATTTCTTCTCTACATTCTACAACAAAAATTTAAAAACAGTCAAACTAGGATTAGACAGTCTAGTTTGTTGTGGATCCAAGGCATAAAGACAGTTGCACATGGACAGAAACTTGCAAAAAACTGAAAACAAAAATTTTGAAGGCTTGAAATCTGAAGCTTTGAAGTATCCTTCTTCTTTTGTGACTCAAGTTTTGAGCTTGTCACAGTCACTTTCTTTTCTTCATTTCAGCTCTGATTTTGGGCTTGTTAGAGCTGATTCTTCTTTCTTTTTTGCTGGTCCAGGTTTTGGGCATGTTTGAACCAGCTATCTTTACTTTCTTTGGCTCAGGTTTTGATCATATTAGAGCCAATCTTTGCACTTCAGAGGTCCACGTTTTGAGCATGTCTGGACCTCTCCTTTTTCTTCGTTTTTTGGAACATTTTCTCTTTTTCTTGAAAACAAAACACTGCAGTGGTATGTACAATGGAAATGGAAACTGGAAATTGGAAATAAGTAGAAGTAGTGTTTGAGCATCTTGCCATTGACAGGACCCCCAAACAGCTCAGTACCATCTAACTCTTGTAGAAAAAAGGCATTTGAACCCACGGTGACCTGGATGATATAGGGACCTTGCCACAAACTGTAAAACTTGCTGTGTTTTCCTTTGTCCTCTCTCCTTGAGTCCCACTTCAGAACTTTATCTCCGATTTTGAAATCAGAGGCCTTAGTTCTTTTTTCAAATAACTTCTTTATATTTTCCTGAACTTTGATAGCTTTGTTATAGACTTCTTCCCTTGTTTGCTGGAGATGAATTTTTTGGTTTATCCTTCTCACCATACTGTCCTCTTCTGTCTGGATCTCTTGGACCAACTTGATCACTGGTACCCCAAGGCTGGTAGGAAACACTGCTTTTGTTCCATAGACAAGCTGATATGGTGACATGCCAATGGATTTCTTCGTTGTAAGTCTGTCAGCCCACAAAGCGTGCACTAACTTGTTATGCCATGACTTTTTGTTCTCTTCCAACAACTTCTTGATGATAGTCACCAGGCTTTTGTTTGATGATTCAGCTAAGCCATTACCTTGTGGGTAATATGAAGTTGAATGACCAAGTGTTATTTGATACCTGTGACAAAAATCAACCATTCTTTTGGATCCAAAAGCAGCAACATTGTCAGTGATTATTTTCCTTGGGCAACCAAACCGAGAGAGGATATGACCCTCTAGGAACCTAATGATGACTGAATTTGTGACATTCCTAGTAGGTATGGCCTCTATCCACTTAGTGAAGTAGTCTGTGGTTGTTAAGATCCACTTGTGTTGTGTAGAAGAAGCGGGGTGAATATCTCCTATGAAATCTAGGCCCCATTGCATAAAGGGACCTTCAACAGTGATGGGTTGCAGAGGTAAGGGGAGGAGCTTTCTTTTGCCTTCAAAAATCTGGCATTTGTGGCAGGAAATTACCATCTTATGGATATCATTGAAGAGTGTAGGCCTATAGTAGCCAGCTCTAAGTATTTTGTTTGCAGTGGCTTTCCAGTTCAGGTGGCCTCCACACTCTCCTGCATGGAATTCTTGTTTAATCCCTTCTGCTTCAGACTCAGGCAAACATTTAAGCAATAAGCCATTTGGATTTTTCCAGTATAATCCCTCATTCATTATGCAATAACTTATGGCTTTTAGCTTTAAGAATTTGGCCTTGGTCTTTGATAGTTCAGGAGGGGCATTTAGGTGTGTAAGCACATACAGAATGTCAGAATACCAAGGAGAGCTCTGAAACTTTTCTTCAACAGTGGGATCAGGCAATCCCTATTGCTCATCCAAGGTATCTACCATGTTAATGTCAAGGGATTGTAGATTTGTTTCAACCATAAGTCGAGCTAAGCCCTGACCTTTGATCAGTTTGGTGGGTTTTATCTCAAGGTCATATTCTAAGATCACAACAATCCATCTGCCCCTCTTCCCATCTGGGTCTTGGGACAAGATATCTTTGACCACTATGCTAGGCACATAGGCTATGGTGTGGTAATGCAGAATGTACACCCTAAAGTCTTTCAAGGCCTTGACTAAGGCATAGGCCTGTTTTTCCATTATGTTGTATTTCAAGGGTGCATCTCTCAGTGCTTTTCTAAAGAAGGAAATGGGTTGTTCCATTCCCTCTGGGTTTTTCTGCAGTAGAACTACAGCTACTGTATGCTCAGATGCGAATGAGAAAATCAGAAAATCCTCTGAGAAATCAACGTTGATTAGGACAGGAGCCCGGGTGAGTGAAAGTTTTATTGATTCAAAAGATTTTTTGGCTTCTACAATCCATTCAACTCCCACACCCTTCTTTAACATGTTTGTCATATTCCTAAGGTGTTCAGCTAGGTTGGGAATAAACCTCCTAAGGAAGTTTATTTTCCCAATGAAGGACTGTAACTCTTTGATATTTCTCGGGTGTGTGATTTGTAGTATTCCCTCAACTCTTTGAGGTTCTATCCTGATTCCCTCCTCAGATATGATGTGGCCAAGAATCTTACCTTCTTGTAGCCCAAATACAATATTTTTAGGATTCAATGACAGACCAAACCTTCTACATTTTTCAAATACCTTTCTCAGATGTTTTAGGTGTTCTTCTTCAGTCTTGGAATAGACTGTTATGTCATCCAGGTAGATGACAATGAAGTGCCCTATCTCAACGGAAAAAGCTATGTCCATTGCTCTTTGGAAGGTTTCACCAGCGTTCATCAGTCCAAAGGGCATATTTACATACATAAAGGTTCCCCATGGAGTGGTAAAGGTTGTCTTGAGTTGATATTCTGGGATTACTAAGACTTGGTTGTAACCTGAAAAACCATCCAGCAGGGAAATCCTTTTTGAGCCTACTACCCTCTGAAGAATATGTTCCATTTTTGGCAAAGGGTAATTGTCTTTGAGTGAGGCTCTATTAAGATTCCTGAAATCTATGCATAATCTGATCTCACCTGTTTTCTTTCTCACAGCTACAAGGTTCGAGACCCAATTAGAAAACCTCACAGGAACTATTATGCCTGCCTCATACATCTTTTTAATTTCTTTTTCAACTGCAGGCAATTGCTTTGGGTTTATTCTGTGAAGCTTTTGTCTAAAGGGCTTCTGATTTTCTTTCAAAGGTATTTTGTGCTGTATAATGTTCGTGTCATAGGCCTTTAAGTCTTCATAGCTCCAAGTGAACACGTCAATAAATTATTTGAATAGGTCAATGTATTTCTTTTTCATGTTTGCAGGAAGAGACTTAGCCAATTTAATCATTTTGGGCTTATCTTCTGTGCCTATGTTGCATTCTTCGACGTCAGAATCGGCGTGCTCTATAGTGGGATTTTTTGCTACATCGTCAAAGTCAAAAAGGTCTTTTAAAGGCGTCAAACCTCGAGGTATGTTCTTATCTTTGGTCTGCAACACCTCTACTTCTTCACTATCTATGTTTTTACGTTTTTCGTTTGGATTTCCAATCTGTTCGTTAAAAGCATTTATTTTTTATGTTACAAGGTGGTTCCTCCTCGTCTGAGGGCTCTTTGCTTAGGCAACCATCATCTGATTTCGAGTCTAAATCAGAAAATTCAAACTCGTTCCTGCCTATCAGGAAATCTTCAATCTGCTTATCACCCTCAAAGACCTGCCAATATTTTTCGTTATCGGGCACTGCAAGTCTGAATTTGGTTTGTATTATGATTTTCTGGTCGCTTTGAGTCTTAGGGTATCAATTGGCTAGGCAAGCTAATCCATTCACAATGACGTTTTCACTCCTAGGAATGAACACTAATTTGTATTCAACAAATGTTTTCAATATATCCACGACATCGTTCCTATATGCTCTCAACCTAGGGTGTCTGGCCGTGTATTCACCGTTCACCTGTTTGATAACCAACTCAGAGTCTCCCTGCATGGCTATCCTACGGGCTCCTATTTTCTTCAACAGATTTAAGCCTAGGATAAGAGCCTCATACTCTTCGATATTATTTGTACATTTGAAATGCAAGTTGCAGGCATGGCTCTCTGCGTAGTCGCTTTCTGTGTTATGCAGCCACACCCCAGCTCCGGCAGTTCTCTTGGTGCATGACCCATCAAAGTTCATTTCCCACAGGGGTCCATTTTTCGTTTTATCATCATTTCCCTCCCTATCATGAGTTTCACTGGCCTGTTTTATTACGGGTTCTGCGTTGTGATGTGCATGGTTTCGTTCCTCATGTGGTATATGAGTTTGTGAGGGGTGACTAACCGGCTGATTACATGTGATTTTGCATTTGGTCTGAATCTCCATTTTAGTGCTTCATCTAAGGTTTTCTTCTTCGTGTTCCTCTAAGTCGAGAGTAGCCATTATGTTAAGGTCTATGGTCTCAACCCCTCTGTTTGTATCTATGTTTTCTAGTTCTGGATCCCCCAAAGATTCATCGTTGCAGAAGATAAAGGAGTCTAGGTCTGTGTGTACAGAGTAAAGAGGAGAATTTTCCAGCGTTTCGGGGCTACTAACCAGGAATTTCATTTGTGCCTCCCTTACAGTCTTCTCAGTTGGCTGAAAACAGGGATTGTTGCATAAGCCCCATCCATCTGCATGGTACCCTGCAGATTGGGCCCCCAAGACCTTGACAGTAGCATACCATACTTAGGTGGCACATCAGCCACCACAACATCCACGACCATACATTTTTTTGGGATCTGGGTTAGGCTTACACACAAGTCTTTGATCATGCCAAGACACTTTACTCTGCTAGAGTCAAATGAATATAGGTCTTTATATGGACGAGTTATCTTTAGGCCTAGCTTCTCCATAACTACTTTAGGCATCAGGTTGTGTGAGGCCCCAGAGTCATGCATGGCATTGTGGAGGATCTTATCATGGACATTGAGACTGATATAGAAAGGGGGCACTACCCCTTCTTGAAATTTCCCTTCAATCTTGGGACCAAACAGGAGAGCTGGTTGGTCATCACACAGGTTGACAATGTCACCATTTTCACCTAGGTTCAAAGCTTTCAAAATTTGGCCTTTATATACATCCTGAGTGGCCAGCTCAGAGAGTGGGACATAGATTTTAATTTTTGCAATCTCACTTTCTAGATTGAAAGTGGACTGACTCTTTGGGGTGTTCGACTCTGTTTTTTTAGCCACTACCTTGGTGGATGAATCAGTGTACTTATTCTCGTTATGTACAGTGTTGATGATAGTTTTATCAAGAGCAGTAACTGCAGTGCTAGTGCTGCTAGTTGGTCGACCCTGTTTCTCACTGTTTTGGTTGTATTTTTCTTTGTTCTTTCCAGAACTCTCAACTGCTGATTTGTTACTTTCAGCAGTCACTTTAGAAGTTTTCTCTGGCCTTTTCTTGATGGTAACCTCAGAAGCTTTGGGTTTGGGATTATCTAGGCTTTTCTTGCTCCTAAGTTCATACTGTTCTCTGACCTGCATGATGGCATCTTCAAACCCAAGTCTGTAATCTTCAGATTCCAATATTTCCTTATCCCAATATGAGGGTGAGGGCTGATCTTCTTATGTGTAACAGTTATGGATTGAATCTTCTGTTTCAAACATGTTTATTGTGTTCCCTTCAGACTCTTCTATGATTCCCTCACCTTCATCAAGAAAGTTCTCTTGAAATGGGGGAATAACTTGCTGATCTGACTCTCGTTGTCTCTTGGGAATGGTGTTGTTTCTCCTAAAGTTCTGGTTCTGGTTATGGTTTTGATTTCTTCTTTGGTTTCTAACTATGACAACCATTTTTTCCATCATTTTTTGTAGCTTTTCCATGTTTTTGGATAAACGGTCATGTTGACGGGAAAATTTGTCCAGCCAAGAGTAGGGGATCTCCCTGGTAGAAAGTCCCAATTAGACCTTGAACCGTTTGGAGTAGGGATCCCGTCCGGGGTGTGGGTCCGGCTACCGCTTAAGACGCCTTCCCTTAGGTCTCAAAAGAACCTGATTGAACCGGCGGACATACACTTATTCACATGATACAGAATACAGGATTGATGTATCAAACCCGAATCAAACACTATGCGTAGCAAGATTATAAATAAAGCATGTACACCTCAGGAGATGTCATTAGCAACACATCTTTTGGGGGGTAATGCTTATAAGGTAGTCTGACCACAAAAGGAATAGTCCTTTATGGCGAGATATCCCTTTACTTTCTGAAAGATAAAACGAAATGCTAACAGAATAGTTCATTAACATTCATTAATAGAGCAGATGATAAATTGAACATCATTGACACAACACAGATATCCATGACACATAAATGATGACATAAAGAGTGCAGCTTCATTAATCATAGGATGTTCTGAAACTGTACAAGAAATACACACAGTGTTTGCACAGCAAAACACATCATAACCATAGGGTGTTTTAACAAGTATCTCTATATTCATATGCATAAGAGTATAATCCTTCAATACAATGCCATGTAGCTCTTCAGTTTCCAAAAGAAAAAGCCATTTACAAGTTCCCGGAGGAAGTATTTATAGGGCAAAGCTTGCCCTCTGGTGTTCCTGACTTTTCAGCTTCCCGACGGTTGGGCTTTCTTGCGACCCAAGGCAATGTGCGACCTGCGACCTCAGTGAATATGCGACCTGCGACCTCATTGGATTTGAGACTTGCGACCTCGGCAGATGTTGCGACCTGTGACCTTGGGCAGTTGTGCGACCTCGCGACCTTGGGGATGTGCGACCTTGCGACCTCCTTGAATTTGCGACCTGCGACCTTGGGCAGTTGTGCGACCTCGCGACCTGCGACCTTGCGACCTCCTTGGATTTGCGACCTCGCGACCTTGGGCAGTTGTGCGACCTCGCGACCTGCGACCTTGCGACCTCCTTGGATTTGCGACCTCACGACCTAGGCAGATTTGCGACCTGCGACCTTATTGGATTTGCGACCTGCAACCTCGGCAGATGTTGCGACCTGCGACCTTGGGCAGTTGTGGGACCTCACGACCTGCGACCTTGCGACCTCCTTGGATTTGCGACCTCGCGACCTTGGGCAGTTGTGCGACCTTGCGACCTGCGACCTTGCGACCTCCTTGGATTTGCGACCTCGCGACCTAGGCAGATTTGCGACCTGCGACCTCATTGGATTTGCGACCTGCGACCTCGGCAGATGTTGCGACCTGCGACCTTGGGAAGTTGTGCGACCTCGCGACCTTGGAGATGTGCGACCTTGCGACCTCCTTGAATTTGCGACCTGCGACCTTGAGAAATGTTGTGACCTGCGACCTTGGGCAGTTGTGCGACCTCGCGACCTGCGACCTTGCGACCTCTTTGGATTTGCGACCTGCGACCTCAGCAGATTTGCGACCTGCGACCTTGGGCAGATCAGTGAGTTTCTTGGAGTTTCGCCAACATCTATTTGTTTTTGAAAATGGTCTCCTTGTTTGCTGGGGAAAACCTTGGCTCTTATGTGCAAACATAGAGGTTCTTCCCTTTGGGGTTCCTGACTTTTCCGCTTCCTGACGGTGGGACTTCCTTGCGACCCAGTATTTTTGTGACCTGCGACCTGAGCCGTTGTTGCGACCTGCGACCTAGTCGCTGGGTCGCTGGATCGCGCCGTCGGGCATTTACCAAGGGGTGAGACTTCGCGACCTCCGCGACTTGCGACCCAGGGCAATGTGCGACCTTGCGACCTCCTGGGATTTGCGACCTGCGACCTCGACAGATGTTGTGACCTGCGATCTCGGCAGATGTTGCGACCTGCGACCTTGGGCAGTCGTGCGACCTCGCGACCTTGGTGAACTTGCGACCTGCGACTTAGGCAAATTTGCGACCTCGCGACCTTGACAGATGTGCGACCTTGCGATCTCCTTGTATTTGCGACCTCGCGACCTCGTTGAACTTGCGACCTTGCGACCTCGTTGAATTTGCGACCTGCGACCTTGGTAAACTTGCGACCTGCGACTTAGGCAAATTTGCGACCTGCGACCTGTGGCCTCAGCAGAGTGGCGACCTGCGACCTAAGCAGATTTGCGACCTGCGACCTCAGCAAATTTGCGACCTGCGACCTCAGCAGATTTGCGACCTGCGACCTCAGCAGATTTGCGACCTGCGACCTCAGCCGATTTGCGACCTGCGACCTCAGCAGATTTGCGACCTGCGACCTCGGCAGATTTGCGACCTGCGACCTTGGGTAGATCAGTGAGTTCCTTGGAGTTTCGCCAGCATCTACTTGTTTTGAAAATGGTCTGCTTGTTTGCTGGGGAAAACCTTGGCTCTTATGTGCAAACAGAGAGGTTCTTCCTGCAATAAAATAACCCAGGTTACATGTCTTCATGATTTGAATAATAATAATAATGGGGCAACATTAATTAATTTCACAAACAAAAACGATGACTTTAGACCCCTGTGTGGAATATTACAACATCATAATTACTCTTCAATAATGATGACCACAGATGAAACACATGAAATTAACAAGCTTAAGAGAAGTGTTCGAGCAACATGCTTAATGACCTACAGCAGGACGGCTTTTACTCGTCAATACACAAAAGGTTTCTATTTAACATATGCATGGCAGCCTCGCTACACTTGGCGCGACTGCGACAAGAGTGTTCGGGCGCACGCTGGATGATCCTTCCCACATATGGTGCGATTGCAACGATGACATCGGATCATGATGGCGAGGCAACTCATGAGGGATTGGGGATAGGTCGACGGGATGCAAATGATTACAGGTCGTGTGGAAGACTTTAACGCCTAAGCGAGCAGAGGGGGAACCCGAAATTTTAAATATACCCAAAATTTTGGGTGGTGTTGTAGCGACTACAACAGGTCATAATTGGGATCAGATGTGGAAGCTACATTGTCATCTCTATATGTTACCCTCTTCTCAGCTCTCAACCTTGCTCTTTTCTCAATCAAATTAGCCTCTACACTCACTGCTCCTTTTTGCATGTCTTCCAACGTGTTGTAATCCCTCTCCCTAAGCTGGTAGGCCATGTCAGCATCAAAGCCTTCAGGGTATTTCGCTAGAGCCATACCATGGGGAGGTTTCATGTGTGGAGGAAGGGTGTTATAAACGTTGTTGAACCTTGTAGTGTAGTCATGGACACTCTCTCCTACGTTTCTTTTAAGGTTCATATATTTTGCTAGGATTTGGCGAGGGTTGGCCTTAACCTCCCATTTGTTTATGAAGGTCTGATATAAAGCATGAAGGTCTTGGATACTATTAGGAGGTAGGCTCTTGAACCATTTCTTCACATCACCTCCTAAACTCTGGGCAAAGATTCTCATTTTGACTGTATCATCATCTATCTCCATGTAGTCAAAAGAATCTTCCATACTATCTACATGGTGTTGTGATGTGGTAGATTCTTTGGCAGTGAAGTGTGGTATTTTTTATTGATAATCATTGGGTAAAGGTACTAGAGGCTGGGGTAAAACCAAAGGTGCATACTAGGCTTCCATGATGATATTATGATGAGGTAAAGGGTTAACCTGAGCAACTGGTATATGGATGACAGGGATACTAGGACCAGCAGAAGTCTGTTGAGCAGACCTAGGATGATTGAGCCCCAAGTTCTGAATAAAGTGAATGTCAGGGGGTGTGGATGGAGGGGTCTCCTTGTCCCTGATGTGTTGACCACTATGAGATGGTGAACCGGGAAGCTCAAGGTCTGGCTGATCTGGAGCATTGTATGACCTAGTCCTAGGTAAGCTGTTTTGGAAGTCTAGGTCTAAAGGTGAGGCTAATAGAGCTGTGAAGTCTTCCGGTGCAGAGTTAGCTCTATGTATGTGGCTAGAAATATTTGGTCTTATAGGTGTAGGAGATCTCTTGAGGATGCTCTCAGGGTTATCAACTATTTCAGGTGGGTTTGGATTGGGATAAGCTCTTGTGTGAATGGTTCTTGAAGCCAGGATGTTGCTTTTCAACAAAGCAGCTTAACCCTACTTGTTACTTCTATTGTGGTTGATGTTGTTATGGAGGTTGGTCTTCCTGTGGAGTCTTATGTGAAACCAGGGTAATCAGCAGGCCTACTGATCACCAGTGGAGTCTTTGATCTTTAAGGAGTTATGGAGCCACCAGGTGGAAGGTTTAGGGTGCTTCTGGAGGGTACATTGTCCACCACAGTGCTTATGAGATGTCCCCTTTCAAGAATATCTCAAACTCAGCAAACTCTAACCAGAGATTGACTGGGAGGGCATTTACCAGATATGTCACCTCTGAAAGAGTGTGAGATCTGGAGGCTACCTGGCCCTTTCCAGACTCTGTCTAAGAGTGTGGGAGAAACACAAAAAATGGTAGAGAAGTTGGAATGCAAATGGAAGTGTTTCACTACCAACATAACCAAAGTTTCTAGATTTTTCGAGGCTCTTATAATGTAGTAAGATGGAAAATGCTCAGAAAATCCCCAGCGGAGTCGCCATTATGTTGGGGTTCCCATGTTTTGGCAAGGTTGACAATACCAAAAGATGAGACAACATAAAACCACTTTCAGACCTCAGGATCTAGCCCTCCTGGGTCCAGAGAGGGATCTCTCTATGATATGTCAAAGGTATATGAATTTGAAGCTCAAAGGTTAAGATGTTAGGCTAGTTATAGGCACAAGGTTTGTTTGTTTAATTTTTTGTTTGGTTGTTGGGAATCAAGAAAGAAGGGCTCAATCTAAGACAAGGTTGAGCAAAGAAGATTTTAGGAAAAGGAGAGATAATTCCAGGGAACATTCAAGACCATTGGGCAATGGAGTCAGGAAAGGATTTGATTGCTAATAAATATGCAGGAAATTGGGTTAGTCATCTAAAGCATTGGATCTTAAAGATGATAATGTGGTAGGATAGGCAAGAGGGAAGGTGAGAGCAAGTGCACATTAAATATTCAGAACACAAAGTTGAAAACCTCAGATCAGAGAGAGACTTTGAACTCTCAATGTTTCGGCCTCCAGCTCAAGGGAAATTAGATAGGCTTAATCAATTGAAAAGGATCCTAGTGAGATAAAAACAAGTTCTATACCTCCCAGTGTTCCCAATTCATTCAATTAGATCCTAACAAGAACATCTACGAACATATTTCATTAATTCATATATCAGCTAGCAGCATATGGGACCACTACACTGGTTAAATCAATTGAAATCAAATCTCAGATACACATATAGCAGAACAACATTAAAGGCAGGGAGAGCAGAGACATAGGGTACCTAACAAGGGTAAATCCTATGCCAGATTTCTGACGCGTGTCAGAAGAAATGTAATGAAATGAAATAAAACACAGAGATAGAAAACATTACTAGCTGCTTTAAATCAGGATCCAAAGAAATGTGCTTGTCATATTTTAAAAAAACACCAGTCAGGTACAACATTTCCAATGGCTTGATATTCAGTCTGAGAACATCTTCCTCAGCCTATCTTACAACTTTACACAGAGACTATGTCTCAAAAGAAACTGCTTGCAATTCTCTGATAATTGATCAACAACAACCTTTACAATGAGTTCCTTTCTTAATTTTATAGCTGAAAGATGAGCAGAGGAGGTAGGTGGAGAACTAAATGTAGCATTAAACTCTGAAAAAGAAAGAGGGCCAAAGCCCATTTTGTTTAAACTCTGTGCATTTATCTCTGGCACTCTTTGGTGAAAGAATGATCTTCTTTAGGCTTCCATTTACTCCGGTATGGCTCTGATGCACTCTGGCTGCAGTACTCTGTAGTACTTTTGGGTGAATAAACAAAAGGAAAATAAATGACAGTGAAGTTCACCATGCTGCATAACAAATGCTTTGGTAGCTTAGGACCGTTTCGTCAGGGTGGAGATCTTCTTCAGGAACACGGAAAATAAGGGGACAATATGGGCGCTTGGTCCTTTAGAAAAATCCGCTGATGTGAAACCCTGAGAGTATTTTTTTCTGTGCGCTGGACCTTCTGAGAGATCCATGATGTCTTCAATCCGGTACTTTGCCTCTAAATCACTAAGTTAAGGCTCAAAGACCTTCATTTTCTTGCCTTAAACTCTCTGCTGCTCCATTTCTATCTCCGTCGGTGAAATATGCGCTTTAATGGCTCTGGAGAGGTTTTACAAAGTTCAAAACCTGTTCTTTTAATGCAAGTCCAGTCGTTCTGCCACTGTATTAAAGGCTGTGTAATCATGGCGGCTTTCACCACCTGATAACCCTGCAAAACACGAAACTCAGTTATGAAATCTATGCATAGGGAAGGATAGATATGGAGGGCGGGTAGAATGATAATGCGGCGGTGGTAAAACAGTGGTTTTAGATGAAATAATGGTGAAAAATGAATTGATATGGTGTAAAACTCAAATAATAGGTTTTCAGTGAAGAAACGAGCATGGACTGTTCGATCATGGTTTGGTGACGAAGATTGACGGTGGAGATTAAATAGTGGGATGGTATATGAAATTGGGTGGAATACATTAAAATGATAAAAAATGTAATAAAAACAATCGCATGTGGTGGGACCCAGCATGGGTCGAGGGAAATCCAATGTGGACCATCAGATCACAAGCAGTGAACGGTTGCGATTCAATCGGCAAGTCACAATTGGAGGCGGACGGCAGGTGACACGGTTTGAAATTTGCGATTGCGATTGGAGTAATGTCGCGATTATGCGATGGCCGTTGGATCAGAGCGATAGATCAACGACTCAAATTCAATCGGAGGGAGAAAAGGGAGGAGCAATGGGCGCAGTGCGATTAGCGCGAGGCCGTCGGATCTAGATGAACGGACGGCTTGGATTCAATCAGGGGATCGCAATCGCAAGGGGCGGAAAGTGGCATCGATTGGAATTTGCGATTGTGATTGGAGCGGGAATGCGATGGCCGTCGAATTTAAAAGTGGATCGACGGCTCAGATCTGATTGGAGGGAAATGGCGAAGGGTGGATGGGCGGATGCGACGGTGCGATGCGATCAGCGCTAGGTCGTCGGATCTATATAGATCGACGGCGGGGATCGCTGCGGGATCCGATAGACCAATACTCTAATCGCATCGGATTTTTTTAGTTAACACAGAGATGCGCCCGTCCGCGAGTTGTGATTGCGATTGTAGCTCGGACCCTTAGCACTTGGTTCTGGGTGTCGGTTACGTGGAGAAGTGATTAAGGGCTGGCAGAAAAGGGGCTGGGCCTTAAAATAAGGTGGAAAGTGGGTTTTTTTCCCATTTTAATACTTTTCAAGGCTGGGAAAAGGTAACTATAGGGGGGAAAAAAGGGGGAATTAGGCCGAACAAAGGGAACTTGTAGGATTAAAGGGAATTTTGGGTATGAATTAGAGGGTAAAGGGGGACTTAGAGGGAAAAAGGGGGACTTCGACAAAGGGGAAAAAAGGGTAAAATGGGACATTCTGCAGGGATACAAGGGGCAAATAAAGGCCCTTTGGAGCACAATTTTTTACACTCAGTGAGGCTTATTTACTCAACGACAGCAGAGGGAACTGATCAAGGGCAGGGAACCTGAAAAAGGCTTCAAGGATGATGTGTTTTTCAAAGAAATGCATTCCTTGAAGGCTCATGAAACAAATTGGCCCCTTGCTTGCTTGTCAAGGAATTTATAGGGGGATAACAGGATCCACCAACCACAACCACTGATAAGAAGAAGCATAAAGGAGTTCATATTATCATATATAAACCCACCAAATTCAAAGAAATCATAGCTTTACATTTCCAAGATATGGATTGCCTAGGGTTTACATTGCACACAGGGACAATTATACTTCACAATTAGTTTCTGAAGTAAGGAAGATGAATTTGAAAAACGTAAAAGAGGTTTGTGTCCCTCATAGACCAAGCAACAAAAGCCTCCTTCAGTTTATGCGTAGGTATTTGATTTGTGAGAAATTCAAAAATTCCAGTTGCTACAAGCGGTTTTCTGCACTTTTGGATAGCTAGACTTCAAGTCTGTTTTTTAGTGGTTTGGAGCAGATTTTTGTCGTCCTTGATGACTCCACTATGTATCAGACATCCTCAAATTTCCAAAAATACACATTGAAGCCAGAAACGCCTCTGGGAAGGCCTCTAAACAACCTCGCAAATACCACGTTGTGTTTCAGTTGAGAGCTTGCTGCGACCAAATTCAAACTTGGATTCTAACGAAATGGGGAAGTATTTTGAAACCTCAAGGATTTTTGTGTTCAAAACATACCAAAGAACAAAAACCTGTCTCATGTTTTCAGAAAACTTTATGGTTATAGAGATAATTCTCCATCATTGAGCCCTATGTTTGGGAAATTTTCAGTCATTTTGGAAATTTTTGGAAATTCAGTTAGCCACAAGCTTTAGTCACTTACTTCCTACTATTACCATGTTACAATTAGTAGACATGTCTAACGTTAAGCCAGAGGGTGTATTAGAAGACATTGTCATTTCGTTGGATTCCTGGGAGTACCCTGCAGAATTTTATGTTCTTCAACCTAAAACCAACTTGGGAGGGCATCATTTGATATTCGAGAGACCTTGGTTAGCTATAGAATATGCCTACATACGGTGTAGGTCTGGAAACATGACCATCACTCATAGATCTAAAACTAAGAATATCAATTTGTACCCCCCTGCTAAACCCTTCTTAAGATCAGAAAATAATCATTGGGTTGAAGAAGAAGAACATCATTCAAAATGTACCCGTCCATTTTTAATAATAACCCAAGCCACGAGCCTTAAGGAAAATACGGAGTAAAATATGATAAATTGTTATATTTCCAATCATGATTTTTCACAGCGTTTAGAAGGGTAGTCTAGTCATAATATAGATATAATTACTGACCTGCAGAACTCTTATGAACATAGTACAACAACTGAAGTGCGTTCATCCCTCTTATCTACATTCCCTGCATGTTAAATGACTGAATGTGGAGGTAATGTAATTGAAAATTTTCCTTGAAAACCTCTAAATATCAATTCTTCCTTAACTCCTGAATAGGAGAAATAAATAATTCAGAAATTGAAAAAAAAATTAGATACATTTGCTTGGGAATATACAGACATGAGGGGTATTCACCCGGACACATGCATTCATCATATCTACATAGAAGGATATTCCAAGACAGTGATACAACCACAAATAAGGATGAAACCTGCTTTAAGATAAATTGTAAAAAATGAACTGCAGAAATTGTTAAATGTAGGGTTCATCTATCCTATCTCAGAGAGCAAGTGGGCAACTCCACTAGTTATCATCCCTAAAAAGAATGGTAAATGCCGAGTGTGTGTATATTATAGGGAAATAAACAAAGCTACATTAAAATATCACTTTCCCGTGCCTTTTATAGACCAAGTACTAGACACTTTAGTAGGGAAGAAGTATTGTTCCTTCCTAGATGGGTTCAGCGAGTACAATCAAATTAGGATAGCTCCAAAGGACCGGGAGAAGACAACATTCACATGTCCTTGGGGTACTGTTGTGACCAGCAACAACCCCCCTTTTTATTTAATATTAGTAATAATACTAAATAAATGGGGACCCTTAGTTAAAAAATCCAAAAAATCAATTAAGATTTGTTTCCCTTTTCAAATAAAACTTTCTATCATAAAATTAGAGAAATCCCTTAGAAAGAACATTATGTAACACTTAAGTCTATGGTAGATTGCAATAAAATTGTTCTTTAAACAAAATACCGCACCCATCGCAAAATGATATATATCTTTTATAAAATGAAAAATGCGATTTTGCGCTTTTGCGCTTTTGCGATAATGCGACCCCAAAAGCTTATACAATAAATGTATTGATCGCAGATCGCATAGCGCAGAAAACAGAAGTCATTAATGAATACCTTTTGCGCTATTTTCTATTTTGCGCTTTTGCGATTTTGCGATATGCGCTTTTGCGCTATTGCGCAATTTCTGCTTTTGCGCTATTTACATAACTGCGATGACTTCATTTTGCGATATTGCGACATTGCGATGTTGCGATATTGCGCAGCAAATCGCAGATCGCAATGTCGCAGATTCATGTAGGCGTGCTATCCCAAGGCAATCTTCCCATATGTCAAATCTGTTATGCGCTTTAATGATTAAATTAAATGATTGGATTGATTATTAATGGTAAATGAGATTGTGTTTGGATTGAAAATCGTTTCACGATTAAAATATTATATTTCATCCGCTTTCACATTTAAAACAGTCTCATCACCTTTCTTATGCCATTACTCTCATTTACTCGTAAAACGCAGGCACGAAGGAGCCAACGTCTATACAAAGCTTTCGCTAAACACTATGGGTAAGAAGGAGAAAAGCTCGAGTTCTGAAAACAAAGAAATGGCTTCGCTGTATGCAGACACCGCTTGTAATAAGGATGCCGGTATATCCACTTGGGAAGGAATGTATAATCTGTTAGAGGAAGAAAATCCTGTGGTGATGAAAGTTGTAGCTACAGCAGGTTCCAGTAATATGTCTGAAGCAACCCTTAGAATAGCGGCAAGGCCAAGGATTCTCCCATATACAGACATGGTGAGATGGGTGCTCGATAGCACCGATATTTCAGACAGGCAATTTAGGACCCCATCTGAAGAGCTAATCGGGTCATTCACCACAGAAGATCTAAGATTAATGTATAAGTTGCCAGAACCTCAGGCAACTTACAACAAGCAATTTATGGAAGAATTTTCCAGAGAACATGCGAACTTGGCAGAATGCACAAAGGAGTGGACCAAAAGAAGTGAACCATTGAAGGAAAACAAACAACGTATGTACAGCACGGGTTCACTTACCTCTCCTTATTGTTTCACTGCTGCCATGTTATGCAGGCTTTTTGGAAAGCCTGACATAAATATGATCTTACCCGAATGGCTTCCTTTGTTGAATGCGGTCGTTAATTCTACAATTGTAGACTGGGCCAAAATCCTATCTGATAATTTGACCACTGCTATTTTTCACTACCGGTCCAAACGAAATGTTTCTTAGCGGGTTTATCCGCCTTTTTATTTGTCTGCTTATGTCATGGACGCCATCTGTTATATCTCTAAATTCCCTGTGATGGGCTGACAATGGACTATCCATGATCCTTTGCCCATTCATGTGTACCATAAAGAACTATGGGAGTCTAAGTTTATCCCTCATTTTTACCAAATTTGTCATGGAATAATGCTGCCATTGTATAAAACATTGTATAATAAGGATGCCCCAAGGTTATCCTCAGAAACAGAGGTTGATATTCTCCCCGTCGCAAGATGGTTTGGAGAAGAATTGTTCACTTATATTAGGGTTTTTGGAAGTTATGCTTCTCCCCATGTTTTACCCCTATATGTTCCAGATAGACTTGTAGCTCGGGAAATTGCTTATCAGACCTGTGGCCAAGGAGGTATAACAAAAGATTTAAAAGAGAAGAAAAAAGGCATTTGGCCACAATTTCCTGTAAAATGTGGAACATTTTCACTGTTTGATATTGGTCATGCATTCCAAGAGATAGGCAACATTACATGTCTACAACTGTTCAAATTTTCGAGAAGGTTATTCGACCCGGATGATATTGTTAAGAATTTTACCAATGCAATCAGAGTAAGGGAATTTTCCGGGGAACAAGATCTTTTTGATGATATGTTCCAAGCAAGAGATTCATTTAAAGAATTTTTGGATTCAGCTCAAACGCAGTTATCTCCAGAGGAATTCCAGGAATTCAAACTTTACAGAGAAAAAAGACTAACTCCTATTCCTTTGGATAATCTACGCTTGGAGCCCGCAAGGGAGCAAACTCCTAGTGTTAGTCTTAACGGCAGTTCAAGCACAAATAAATCCAAATCAAAATCTGATAGAGATTCTGAACATTCCAATAAGTCTAATGAAAAGGAAGATAAAATGGAAGAATCTATTAAGGATTCTGCACAATAAAAAGAACTTGCTCAACAGCAAATTCTGACTTCTCAACAGACAAATCCTCCCCCAACCAATGTACAGCAACAGCCAGTCATTATTGAATTAGACAAAGAATGGGAAACCTTCAACCAGTTGATTAATGTAGAAGGACAGAATGTACAGACCCCTGTCCAGACAACCAAAGTTTTGAACACAGGAACAAGCAGCACAGTCGCAGTAACAGAGCATATACCAGTCACACCATCCTCCGAAATTGTACTTAATGTGGAGGACATTCCTCCTCTAGATGTATTCTACAGCCCAAAATAAAAAGTAGTAGTGAAAAGACAGAGGAAAAAGAGAAAGTTAGAAAATGCAATTGCTACTGAACCAGAACAAGTAGATGTTTTGTGGAAAGATCCTGCCATAGAACCTACTCGTAATCTCACTAAGTTATCTCAAATGACAGGAGCTTATGCTTCTGCAACAATTGAAAAAGCATTTGAGATACAACTTTTGTTGAATGAAAAAGAAGAACAGGTAAAAGTTCTGCAACAACAATTGCAACAGGTACAGGCCAATAACGAAGCACAATTGAAACTTGAAGAGTTACAACAACAACTTCAAGAAATGCAAATAGGACGTCAAAAAAGCTTAGCTGATAAAGACAAACAAATACAGATTATCCAAGATCAGCGTAAAGATGATCCTAAGCTTCCAGAATTCATTTCAGAAACTATCTCTTTGAACAATCAACTACGGCAACAAGAGGAAGTTTTCTGCCAAAAAATCTTGCAATGGAATTATTTATGCCAAGAGAGCGATAAAATCACAAATCATGTCATAGACTTACGAAATGATTATGATTTGATTAATGAAAAAATCAATGATTATCTAGCATGGAAAAAGACAGAAGAAGGCAGAAAAGCTGGTGCACCCATTGTTAATGAAAACCATAAAGAAATACTGTTCAATAACTGGGATGCACAGATCAAAAGGGCAGAAAAGGCAGCAGAGGAGGCGGCTACAGCGGCAAACACTCTTACAAATTGTGTAAATGATAATTTACACAAAGATAATTTGATTCCTGAAACTGTTCCAGGATATCTCCCACAGGCAAATCAACTGCAAACAGAATGGAGGCAAAGGGCAGAAGAAAGATCAAAATCTATCCAAGGGCTGACAAGATTGAATTGGGACTCATAGTGGATGTACTTGGTGAAGCCACAGAGTCAGCACAGTGTGCTTAATTGTATAATCAATGCTACAGAGAAGATTGCTCCTATGCTTGCTGACTCTGTCTTTTCAGGACAGTTGAATTCTGAAGTCGGTCAACCGCATCCTCTCAAAACTATGCTAGATGCCTGCAAGTTTAAAGAACAAGTTCATAGATAGTTAGATTAGTTTTAATTTTACTGTATTTTAGCCTAGGAAAAGGACGGTCATTGAACCGAATCCTTAATTTTTGTAATAAGACTATTTTTAGATTTAGTTAAGTAGTATTTAAACCCTTCTCATGCATTTAGAGAAGGGTCCTGGATCTTAATATTTTTGGACTTGGAGATTGCATTTTTGTACTCCATTGTTTTATATATTTTCAAAAAGGATCACATCTGGTGATTTTCATGCTGAGTTATCTTTGAAGTGTTGCATTTTTGTACCTTGAAATTTGATTTTGCATCAGAGTTACTGGATTAGAGTATCACATTGCATTTGAAACTCTTCAAGATGAATGAGGTATTTCTATCCTTTCACTGTTGATTTCTTCTGTTTTATGATATTCGCTTTAAAATTGCTATCATTTATATATATTTGTTTTCACAACGCTTCCTTTTATATATCATTTCTGAGTATAATCGAAACGTTATCTTTCATAAGTATATATAGATGGTATACAATGATGAATGCAATATGTTAATACAACTCTGTTTAATTTCTTAAACAGAGTTATCTTTATTTGTTTCTGCATATTTCAATTTAAATAATAATACATTTTCATGGTTATTGTTAAATTGGAACAATCTTAAGTTGTATTCACATATAATTACCCGGGTTAGTGTTAGAATTTATTTATCAATATTTAGTTTAAATTAGATAGTTTTATTTCAGTTAATTTAGTCCCATTTCCACCCATCCAAACCAATCCATTTAGTTATAAGGAAACTGGTCCTTTAAATCCAGTCGAAGCCACCATACCAAACGGAAAAGGAGTTGTCTTAAGGTCCCGACCGGGTGGTTTTCCCCGATGTTTGAAGCAGAGATTTTCTAGGCTTCAACATTTTTGGCGCTAGAAGGAGGGCCTGAGCTATGAATGGCAAGTAAATATTTATCCACAAGCCATTCTGAGAGTAAAACACCCTCATTAAATTCTTCAATTTCTTCTGAAATTCAAAATCCTAGAGAAGAAATTGCAGAAAATATTCAAACACCCACTACCAAAATTTCAAAACATTCAGACAATCAACATCCTGAGTCTCTCGAAGTTAAAGATTTAATTCATAAATTGAAAGGATTCTCATTATCTTTAGAAGAGTCTGAAATATTTGAAGGTAGTGTAACTTCAAAATTTGTTTCTTCGAAACCTCTTACTAGGCTTCAAAGTGAAAAACTTGGTATTTCTCCGAAAGAATTCCCTTTACCTAGTAGAGTCAAGACAAGAAAAAATCAATCGGAATCAGTAAGTGATATAAGTTCAACATCTAATATTCAAATACCTGTTTCCGAAATCCCTTCTCAACAAAGTACAGGAGTTTCCACATCATCTCCTCAATCATCATCTCCTCAATCATCATTAATCTCAACATCATCTATTCCAACAATTTCTATTCAAACACCACCAGTTTCTACTATCCCTCCAATAGTTGTTCCAATAATGGCACAGAGACCATGGTCTACTCCAGGGGCAGTCAACATGGCTGCACCTTTACATGATTTACCAGACAATCCTGGAAAATGGCTTCCAAATTTTAGCCCAGATCTTAACATTCAAGCTGAAGAACATATCAATAACTTTATGCTGGCTATTAATTTGAATGGAGTCATACATGAAGATGTTGTAGTTAGATTATTCCCTTATACTCTCCAGGGAGTAGCAAGATCATGGTACTTTTCGTTACCATCAGGATCCATAACAAGTTGGGACATTTTTGCAGATCATTTTCTAACCAAATTTGGAGATGACCGATCAATTGCAACTTTACTCAATGACCTCTCAAATTTGAAGATAGAACCCAAGGAACCCATTAAAGAATTCAATGCTAGATTCAACAAACTCTTGAACAAAATTCACACAGATTCACAACCCAGTGAACAAGTCAGAATTGAATGGTACATAACTGCCTTACCCTCAAACATAGCAATTTTCGTGGACAGAGCTGCAAAGCCTACATTAGCTGAGAATATGAAAGAAGCTATAGCATTGGAAAAACGAATTACTTCTCTGGAAAAGAAAAATGCTATCGAGGAAAGGAAATCAAAGAAAGTCAGCTTCAAAGATGATTCAAAGAAAAATTCCAAAGATCCATACGACATGGAAGGTTTACAGAAAGTTCTTAAAACCATGTCAAATGAAATGGTTGAAATAAAAAAAAAAGTAGCTGAAACTTCTACCAAGAAACCATTCCGAAATTTTAGAAGAAACCAAGTTGAATCTAAACCTCCTAATGCAATCTCTAATGCAGAATCAGAAGAAGAGGAAGAGGAAGAAGATATATCTATAGTATCATATGAAGAAATAGCTTAATTGAATGGAATGTGGGATTTTATTCTCCCTAATTCTGATAATGAAGAAGCTATGCCTGTAAGTACTAGGAGTAAATCTACAGTGGAACCAGTGCAAACAGTTCCTAAAAAGAAAATTACAACTCCAAGTACCAAAGACAAATCCCCTGTAAAGAAAACTTCTCCATTACCTACTCAAAATCAGCCATCCTCTTCTAATCCTCTCACATCAACAACAAAGACTTTAGTAGTGTCAGATCCTATGGAATACAACATTGTCGAGGACATGAAAAAGATCAAAGCTAATATTTCCTTACATGAACTCAGCAAACTAAAACACCAGCAAAAGTTGTTATTGAAAGAATTAAACGCTACACCAATTGCTCCTTTACCAAGCGGTGTAGTTGCAAAAGCAGCAAGAGGAACTGGTAAGCCACCAGATAAGGTAGATGCTACTGATACTGTGCTCATTGGAGAAAAGTCAAATTCTCAAACTCCTCCTTTTCTTTTGACTTATGAGATGTACAATAAAAATCTGCACAATTGTTTGATTGATTCTCGAGCCTCCTCCAATATAATGCCTACTTTTGTCTGTGCCAAATTGAATATCGAACCACAGAACTCAGCAGTTCATATCGTTCAATTGGATCGATCTAAAGTTCAAGTTGTAGGAGAAATCAATTCAGTTACTATCAGATTAGCTTCTGATCCTAGGATTGTCCAAAGAATTGATATTTTGATTGTTGATATTCCTGAATTCTATGGATTAATCTTGAGCAGGGACTGGTCTGCGAAACTTAATGGTTATATCTCGACGGATTATTCGCATATGTGGCTTCCCTATAAAGGGAAACCAAATCAAATTAAAATTGAATGAGAAAAACATATGACGCACACTGTCACTGAATTCGAACAACCTAATGAGCCTGTGGCATTCAACAACAATATTCTTGGAGGTTATTCTGCTGAATCATTTCTTGGAAACTTCGAAGCTCCTCAATCACCTTTTTCTATAAATACTTTTGTTTCTTAGATAGAAAATTTTTCACAATCTGATTCTTCCAGAATTGTAAATATTTCTGATGTAATTGTAGATAAGCCAATAGATAAGTCTTTATTTTGGTCGTTATATTTTGATGGATCAAAGTCTAGTGATGGAGTTGGAGCTGGATGCATCTTAATTGATCCTGATGGTGAGAAAACTATGCTGTCATGTAGGCTAGAATTTGAGTGTACTAACAATACTGCGGAATATGAAGCCTTGGTTCAAGGAATTTATAAAGCTATAGGGTTAGATGTTAAATACTTGAAAGTCTTTGGTGATTCCGAAATTGTTATAAAACAAGTTAGGAATACTATTCATTGCCTTTCAGGACATCTTAAACACTATCAAACCCTAGTGCAAGACCTCACCACTCATTTTTTAGCATTCAATATTTCTCCTATTCCTAGGAATCAGAATACATCAGCTGACTTGTTAGCTAATGTTGTATCTAAACTCTTACCTGCTGAAGGTTGTAGTCCTGATAGGTTTTCTGTAGAATTGATTTTTCGTCCATCTGTCCCAAATAATGTTACAAATTGGAGAGTATTCTATCATGATCAAGATATTCTAAATTTCATGACTTCAGAGAAATCATATGATGAGAAAATTATTGACGAAGATGATCATGATTTACAAATAGCTTCAAAAGGTAATGAAAACCCCATTCCAAAATCTGTTGTTAAATTAGAGGATTTATATGACATTAAAGACAGATTCAAGAAAGTCACTAATACTAAACTTCAAAGCTCTACCTTGAAGTTTGAATTAGTAAATCTTGGTTCTGATTCTAAACCTCAAAACGTTAACTTAGGACTCAATTTAACACCAGAGGAAAGGAATGCGTTCATTAAACTTCTCAACAAGTATAAAAACGTTTTTTTCTTGGAATTATGATGATTTAAAAACGTATGATACTTCGATTATTCAACATACAATTCCAATGCTTCCTGATATTAAACCTGTTCAACAGAAGTTGAGAAAGATCCATCCAAATCTCGAAAGTCAAATCAAATCGGAACTTAATAAACTGTTAAAAGCCAAAATCATTTTTCCAGTCAGGCACTCCAATTGGGTTTCCAATATGGTACCTGTAAGGAAGAAGAATGGTGATATAAGAATCTGTATTGATTTCATAAATTTGAATAAGGCATGTTTAAAAGACAATTTCCCATTGCCAACCATGGAACAGATACTTCAAAAGGTAGCTGGTTCTGAACTTATGTCTTTTCTCGATGGATTTTCGGGCTATAATCAAGTTTTAGTTCATCCAGATGATAGATTAAAAACAAATTTCAGAACAAAATGGGGAACTTATGCTTATCAGAAAATGCCTTTTGGTCTAATAAATGCAAGAGCAACTTTTCAAAGGGCCATGGATATAGCATTTAAAGGCCTAATCAATAAATCAGTTGTTGTTTATCTTGATGACATAACAGTATTTTCAAAAAAGAGAGCCAATCATCTACATGATTTAAAACAAATATTTGAAAAATGTAGAAAGTTTGGTATTTCCTTAAATCCAAAGAAATCTTTCTTTGCTTTAGATGAAGGAAAACTCTTAGGATTTGTTGTGTCAAAAGATGGTATATATATTGATCCAGATAGAGTGAAAGAAATTTCTGATATTTTTTTACCTCATAACAAAAAATCCATGCAATCATTTCTTGGACAGATCAATTTTGTTAAAAGATTTATTCCTGATTTTTCTTTTATTGTTTTACCTATGCAAAATATGATCAAGAAGAATTCAATATTCAAATGGATGCATAAAGAAAAAGAAGCTTTTGAGGCAATCAAACAAGCGATCATTAATGCACCAGCATTGAATACTCCAGATTTTTCTAAAGATTTTATTTTGTATACTCTGGCCACTGAAACATCCTATGCAGCTGGTTTAACACAACTCAATGATCAAGAAATCGAAGCACCAATTTCTTTCTTTAGCTCAAATATGCAAGGAGCTGAGCTTAATTATTCCGATATTGAAAAACAAGCCTTTGCTGTGTTTAAATCAATTAAGCATTTCAGACCTTTTCTCTTGAAAACACATACAAAAATCATTGTCCCATTCTCTGCAGTGAGGAAATTATTAATTCAAAAAGAAGTAGGAGAAAAGAGAGCTAACTGGGTAACAGCCTTGCAAGAATATGATATTGATATTAAACCAGCTAAGATTGTTAGAGGACAAGGTTTTTGCAGATTATTGGCAGGAGCTCATAACATACCAAAAAATCAAGATTCAAATCAAGATATTCAAGTAAGTCAGATAAATGTTACAGATTCTGAATCTCAGTATACTGATCTTATCTATTACTTGAAAAATGGGTATGCTCCTTCTAATCTCAGCTATAAGAGTAAACGCGCTTTAAGGGTTAAGGCTATTAAATATGAGATCATTGATAATGTGTTATTTAGGAAAAATTATGATTCAATTTTATTAAGATGTCTTGAAAAGACTGAAGCTGAAAAGGTTTTGCAGGAATTGCATGATGGACCAGCAGGAGGTCATTTTGGAGGCGATACCACAGCTCACAAAATAATTCGTGCTGGGTATTATTGGCCTACCCTTTTAAAGATACACATGATTACGTAAGGAAGTGCCAAATTTGTCAAACTGCAAGTGGAAGACATAGGAAACCAGCTTTTCCTTTGCAACCAGTAACTATCGAGCAACCATTCGAACAATGGGGGCTTGACATTATTGGTGAGATAGTACCTCATTCTTCCAAACAGCACAAGTACATCCTTACTGCAACCGATTACTTTACAAAATGGGTAGAGGAAATCCCGTTGAAGGTAGCCAATTCTGATGCAATTATTGATTTCATAGATCAATTCATCATAACCAGGTTTGGTGTACCTAACGCTCTAGTCTTTGATAATGCATCTTACTTCTCTGGAAATATTTTAATATAATTTGCAGTCAAAAGAGGTTTTAAATTAAAATATTCAGCAAATTATTATCCACAAGGTAATGGTTTGGCTGAATCCACTAACAAAAACCTTATCAAAATCATTAAAAGGACCGTTGATCAAAATCAAAAGAATTGGCACAAGTCTTTAATCTTTGCGTTATGGGCTGATCGTATCACTGAAAAAGCTTCAATAGGGACTTCACCTTTCAATCTGGTTTATGGAAAAGAAGTTGTGATACCATCAAATTTAACTCTTCCATCATTGGCTCTAGTGCAATTTATTGAAGAAAATCCTTCTTCATCCATTCAATTAAGATATGATCAAATCCTTAAACTAGAAGAAGATAGGAATAAAGCAAAAATTACTAATGAAAAACATCAACAGCTTGTAAAATCTTCTTTTGATGCAAGTTCTACCGGCTCAAAAATTTTGTCAATTGGTGATCTAGTTCTGAAATGGGATAAAGCACACGAAGAAAAAGGTAAACATACCAAATTTCAGAAAATGTGGCTTGGACCATTTCAGATCGTGGAGAAGATAGGCTCAAATACATTCATACTCCAAGATCTAACAGGTAAGAGAGAATCTCTTCCTGTAAATGGGCTTATCTTGAAGAAATTCTTTTCATAAGGAGGTAACCCCTTCTTAAACTGTACATATTCCTTTCTGCAGAATTTTGTTTGTTTTTGTTTTCACAAATAAAGGTTGTTTATGAGTCTCTGATTGATTGTTTACTATTTAAGAAATTTTTTTCAGAAGAATATTATAAATATTTATTTTGTGTAAATAAGAATTTTTAAAGTAATGATCACAGTTTTTGAATAGTTTAAAATAAGATGTTAAACTTTGAAAGATTATTTCAATCATTTGCATGATATTTTGAAAACTTGAGAAGAATATAAATCATCATAAGTTTATTAAGCAGAGAAAGGTTATCTATCAAAGTAAAGATTTTTTTCAAAGTTTTGGAACCTAAAAACTATGAAGATTGTCATCCATTGATTCTTAAGGATAAAACTATTTCACCCCATCCATTTAAGTTGTGATTTTTTAGAATGTAATTCTAAGAAATTTGAAAATTTAAGAGATAAGAGGTCTCATTATGAGCCGATTTACCATGTTCATAAGGTGTAATAAAACTGACATTACCAATACTGCATACCAAAATAGGGTAATGGCTTATAAATGTAAGACAAGGGGTCTCATCACGAGCCAACTTGTTCAGTTTAATTATAACTAGTGAATGGCATTGTTATTAACTGGCTACCAAACCAGAACAATGGCTCTTAAAACAAAAAATAAGTAAAAGACAAAAACATGAGATAATAAGTCTTATGAATTTATCTTTTAAAAAGTCATAATTTTAGTTGGATGGGACAATGAATGGTTAATGGTTTAAAGGTAACCCTGTCGAGACTATGAACATTTGCTGGCAGCAGAGGCAATACCTATGGCAATAGAGTATATTATAAAACCAAAACTTGAAGAGATCCACTTACTTCATTATTAATACCAATCAAAGCTTGAGATAACCCAAAATGTTTTTATTCTTAAGGAATTAGAAAGGAATTGTGATTGATTTTTATTTCTTTTTCATAGTTACATTTTATTTGAATTATCCCAAGATAGTTTTCATTATCTTTAAAAGTATTTACTTACTAAAGATATAGTGTTCATTTTATTTTTTCAGAGTTAACTGTTTCTTCCAGTGAATCGCCAATTGTTGTGACCAGCAACAACCCCCCTTTTTATTTAATATTAGTAATAATACTAAATAAATGGGGACCCTTAGTTAAAAAATCCAAAAAATCAATTAAGATTTGTTTCCCTTTTCAAATAAAACTTTCTATCATAAACTTAGAGAAATCCCTTAGAAAGAACATTATGAAACACTTAAGTCTATGGTAGATTGCAATAAAATTGTTCTTTAAACAAAATACCGTACCCATCGCAAAATGATATATATATTTTATAAAATGAAAAATGCGATTTTGCTCTTTTGCGATAATGCAACCCCAAAAGCTTATACAATAAACGTATTGATCGCAGATCGCATAGCGCAGAAAACAGAAGTCATTAATGAATACCTTTTGCGCTATTTTCTATTTTGCGCTTTTGCGATTTTGCGATATGCGCTTTTGCGCTATTGCGCAATTTCTGCTTTTGCGCTATTTACATAACTGCGATGACTTCATTTTGCGATATTGCGACATTGCGATGTTGCGATATTGCGTAGCAAATCGCAGATCGCAATGTCGCAGATTCATGTAGGCGCGCTATCCCAAGGCAATCTTCCCATATGTCAAATCTGTTATGCGCTTTAATGATTAAATTAAATGATTGGATTGATTATTAATGGTAAATGAGATTGTGTTTGGATTGAAAATCGTTTCACGATTAAAATATTATATTTCATCCGCTTTCACATTTAAAACAATCTCATCACCTTTCTTATGCCATTACTCTCATTTACTCGTAAAACGCAGGCACGAAGGAGCCAACGTCTATACAAAGCTTTCGCTAAACACTATGGGTAAGAAGGAGAAAAGTTCGAGTTCTAAAAACAAAGAAATGGCTTCGCTGTATGCAGACACCGCTTGTAATAAGGATGCCGGTATATCCACTTGGGAAGGAATGTGTAATCTGTTAGAGGAAGAAAATCCTGTGGTAATTAAAGTTGTAGCTACAGCAGGTTCCAGTAATACGTCTGAAGCAACCCTTAGAGACCTGGCTTGCTCATTTTTGCATAGAATAGCAGCAAGGCCAAGGATTCTCCCATATACAGACATCGTGAGATGGGTGCTCGACAGCACCGATATTTCAGACAGGAAATTTAGGACCCCATCTGAAGAGCTAATCGGGTCATTCACCACAGAAGATCTAAGATTAATGTATAAGTTGCCAGAACCTCAGGCAACTTACAACAAGCAATTTATGGAAGAATTTTCCAGAGAACATGCGAACTTGGCAGAATGCACAAAGGAGTTGACCAAAAGAAGTGAACCATTGAAGAAAAACAAACAAGGTATGTACAGCACGGGTTCACTTACCTCTCCTTATTGTTTCACTGCTGCCATGTTATGTAGGCTTTTTGGAAAGCCTGACATAAATATGATCTTACCCGAATGGCTTCCTTTGTTGAATGCGGCCGTTAATTCTACAATTGTAGATAGGGCCAAAATCCTATCTGATAATTTTACCACTGCTATTTTTCACTACCGGTCCAAACGAAATGTTTCTCAGCGGGTTTATCCGCCTTTTTATTTGTCTGCTTATGTCATGGACGCCATCTGTTATATCTCTAAATTCCCTGTGATGGACTGGCAATGGACTATCTATGATCCTTTGCCCATTCATGTGTACCATAAAGAACTATGGGAGTCTAAGTTTATCCCTCATTTTTACCAAATTTGTCATGGAATAATGCTGCCATTGTATAGAACATTGTATAATAAGGATGCCCCAAGGTTATCCTCAGAAACAGAGGTTGATATTCTCCCCGTCGCAAGATGGTTTGGAGAAGAATTGTTCACTTATATTAGGGTTTTTGGAAGTTATGTTTCTCCCCATGTTTTACCGATATATGTTCCAGATAGACTTGTAGCTCGGGAAATTGCTTATCAGACCTGTGGCCAGGGAGGTATAACAAAAGATTTAAAAGAGAAGAAAAAAGGCATTTGGCCACAATTTCCTGTAAAATGTGGAACATTTTCACTGTTTGATATTGGTCATGCATTCCAAGAGATAGGCAACATTACATGTCTAAAGTTCTTCAAATTTTTGAGAAGGTTATTCGACCCAGATGATATTGTTAAGAATTTTACCAATGCAATCAGAGTAAGGGAATTTTCCAGGGAACAGGATCTTTTTGATGATATGTTCCAAGCAAGAAATTCATTTAAAGAAGTTTTGAATTCAGCTCAAACGCAGTTATCTCCAGAGGAATTCCAGGAATTCAAACTTTACAGAGAAAGAAGACTAACTCCTATTCCTTTGGATAATCTACGCTTAGAGCCCGCAAGGGAGAAAACTCCTAGTGTTAGTCTTAACGGCAGTTCAAGCACAGATAAATCTAAATCAAAATCTGACAGAGATTCTGAACATTCCAATAAGTCTAATTAAAAGGAAGATAAAATGGAAGAATCTATTAAGGATTCTGCACAATCAAAAGAACTTGCTCAACAGCAAATTTTGACTTCTCAACAGACAAATCCTCCTCCAACCAATGTACAGCAACAACCAGTCATTATTGAATTAGACAAAGAATGGGAAACCTTCAACCAGTTGATTAATGTAGAAGGACAGAATGTACAGACCCCTGTCCAGACAACCAAAGTTTTGAACACAGGAACAAGCAGCACAGTCGCAGTAACAGAGCATATACCAGTCACACCATCCTCCAAAATTGTACTTAATGTAGAGGACATTCCTCCTCTAGACGTATTCTACAGCCCAAAATACAAAGCAGTAGTGAAAAGACAGAGGAAAAAGAGAAAGTTAGAAAGTGCAATTGCTACTGAACCAGAACAAGTAAATGTTTTGTGGAAAGATCCTGCCGCAGAACCTACTCGTAATCTCACTAAGCTAACTCAAATGACAGGAGCTTATGCTTCTGCAATAATTGACAAAGCATTTGAGATACAACTTTTGTTAAATGAAAAAGAGGAACAGGTAAAAGTTCTGCAACAGCAATTGCAACAGGTACAGGCCAATAACGAAGCACAATTGAAACTCGAAGAGTTACAACAGCAACTTCAATAAATTCAAATAGGACATCAAAAAAGCTTAGCCGATAAAGACAAACAAATCCAGATTATCCAAGATCAGCATAAAGATGATCCTAAGCTTCCAAAATTCATTTCAGAAACTATCTCTTTGAACAATCAACTACTGCAACAAGAGGAAGTTTTCTGCCAAAAAATCTTGCAATGGAATTCTTTATGCCAAGAGAGCGATAAAATCACAAATCATGTCATAGATTTACGAAATGATTATGATTTGATTAATGAAAAGATCAATGATTATCTAGCATGGCAAAAGACAGAAGAAGTCAGAAAAGCTGGTGCACCCATTGTTAATGAAAACCATAAAGAAATAC
Source organism: Pinus albicaulis (assembly GCA_034641835.2). Classification (NCBI taxonomy): domain Eukaryota; kingdom Viridiplantae; phylum Streptophyta; class Pinopsida; order Pinales; family Pinaceae; genus Pinus; species Pinus albicaulis. The sequence goes on along the minus strand of CM076569.1, from coordinate 399,545,149 downwards.
TGTTCAATAACTGGGATGCACAAATCAAAAGGGCAGAAAAGGCAGTAGAGGAGGCGGCTACATCGGCAAACACTCTTACAAATTGTGTAAATGACAATTTACACAAAGCTAATTTGATTCCTGAAACTGTTCCAGGATATCTCCCACAGGCAAATCAACTGCAAACAGAATGGAGGCAAAAGGCAGAAGAAAGAGCAAAATCTATCCAAGGGCTGACAAGATTGAATTGGGACTCATATTGGATGTACTTGGTGAAGCCACACAGTCAGCACAGTGCGCTTAATTGTATCATCAATGCTACAGAGAAGATTGCTCCTATGCTTGCCGACTCTGTCTTTTCAGGACAGTTGAATTCTGAAGTCGGTCAACCGCATCTTCTCAAAACTATGCTAGATGCCTGCAAGTTTAAAGAACAAGTTCATAGATAGTTAGATTAGTTTTAATTTTACTGTATTTTAGCCTAGGAAAAGGACGGTCATTGAACCGAATCCTTAATTTTTGTAATAAGACTATTTTTAGATTTAGTTAAGTAGTATTTAAACCCTTCTCATGCATTTAGAGAAGGGTCCTGGATCTTAATATTTTTGGACTTGGAGATTGCATTTCTGTACTCCATTGTCTTATATATTTTTAAAAAGGATCACATCCGGTGATTTTCATGCGGAATTATCTTTGAAGTGTTGCATTTCTGTACCTTGGAATATGATTTTGCATCAGAGTTACTGGATTAGAGTATCACATTGCATTTGAAAGTCTTCAAGATGAATGAGGTATTTCTATCCTTTCACTGTTGATTTCTTCTGTTTTATAATATTCACTTTAAAATTGCTATCATTTATATATATTTGTTTTCACAACGCTTCCTTTTATATATCATTTCTGAGTATAATTGAAATGTTATCTTTCATAAGTATATATAGATGGTATACAATGATGAATGCAATATGCTAATACAACTCTGTTTAATTTCTTAAACAGAGTTATCTTTATTTGTTTCTGCATATTTCAATTTAAATAATAATACATTTTCATGGCTATTGTTAAATTGGAACAATCTTAAGTTGTATTCACATATAATTACCCGGGTTAGTGCTAGAATTTCCTTACCAGTATTTAGTTTAAATTAGATAGTTTTATTTCAGTTAATTTAGTCCCATTTCCACCCATCCAAACCAATCCATTTAGTTATAAGGAAACTGGTCCTTTAAATCCAGTCGGAGCCACCATACCAAACGGAAAAGGAGCTGCCTTAAGGTCCCGACCGGGTGGTTTTCCCCGATGTTTGAAGCAGAGATTTTCTAGGCTTCAACAGGTACCTATGCATATAAGGGACTACCATTTGTTTTATGCAACGCACTATCTACATTTCAAAGGGCGATCCTTGGTATTTTCTCTGATCTTTTTCAAAATTGTGTCGAGGTTTATATGGATGATTTTACAGTAATGGGTGATATTTTTTAGGAATATTTATATAATATTAAGAGAATTTTGTAGATATGTAGAGAAACTAATCTTTCATTGAGTAATGAAAAATCTTTTAGGATTATGACCGAGGGTATTGTTTTGGGTCATCATGTTTCTGTTGGAGGAATTGAAGTTGATCTGGCTAAGATCGAAGTAATTGTAAAGTTCCCCCCACCAAGCGGTCAAAAGGGATTTTGAAATTTCCTTAGACATGCAAGCTAATATAGAAGGTTTGTTGAGAATTTTACAAAGGTAGCCTCTCCATTGTTTAATTATTTACTAAAGAATCTGAATTTCAATGGAGTGATGAGTGTTAAGATGCATTTGATACACTCAAAGAAAATCTTTCTTCAACACCTATCTTGAGAGGTCTAGATTGGAAATTCCCCTTTCATATTTCCACTGATGCTTCTGATTCAGCTATAGGACTGGTATCGAGCCAAAATGAAAATTTTGTAACCCATGCTATCTATTTTGTTAGTAAAAATTTAACTCTTGCAGAACTGAATTACATTGTAACTGAGAAAGAGTTCATTGCTGTAATTTATGCTACTAATAAGTTTAGACATTACATCACTTGTTACAAATTTTTTGTACATATTGATCATTTTCTTATTTGATATCTCATGAACAAACCAGTCACAAATGGCGGGATTACTAGGTGGCTTTTGCTGCTGCAGGAATTTGACATCACAGTATTGGACAGGCCGGGAAAAGAAAATCAGGTAGTTGATTTCCTATCAAGGCTCAACCATGTAGGTGAGGATATTCCTATTAATGATAGCTTTCTTGATGAGAATTTGTTTTCCATTTCTATCAAAACACCTTGGTTTGCAGATATGGTCAATTACCTTGCTACAGGAAATTTACCACTCTACTTCTCATCTAGTTAGAAAAGAGAATTATTAGAAAAAGTGTTGATTAGTCTTGGATAAGAGGAGACCTTTTTTTCACGGAACCTGATTTTATTATTTGTAGGTGTTTCAGATAGGATGAGATATATGATATCTTGAGAGCTTGTCATGATGAACCCTGTGGAGGGAACTTTGCAGATAAGTGAGTAGCCTATCAGATCCTCCGCTCAGGTTACTATTGGCCAAGTATTTACAAATATGATAAGGAGTATGTCCATAAATGTGATAGTTGCCAGAGAATAGGGTGACCTATTCAAGAAGATGAAATTCCTTTGCAACCACAAGTTCTCATAGAACCATTTGAGAGGCGGGCTCTTGATTTTGTAGGTCCCATAAATCCTATGTCCAAAGGTAAGAAGTATATTTTAGTTTGTATTGATTATGTTATGAAAGGGTGGAAGAAAGAGCATTACCTAGAGCAATGAAGAAAGAAGTGGTAGAATTTATTTTCTCTAATATTTTTGTAAGATTTTGGGTACAAAGGGAACTAGTTACTCATTAGGGTACTCATTTTGTGTCAAATATTATGCAGGGAATTATACAGAAATATTAGATTACTCATCGAAATTCCACCCCTTACCATCAATAGGCCAATGGGTAGGTGTTATCAACAAATAAGGTGTCGGAAACAATCCTAACGAAGACAGTGCAATTACATAAGAAGGATTGGTCTGATCAACTTCTCGAGGAATTTTGGGTGTACAGGATCACATGGAGAAACACCACCTTCTTCTCTCTGTATGAATTAGTGTATGGAAAACAAGTTTTACTACCAATTGAATTTTAGATCAGAACTTTTTAGATGGAAGCAGATTTGGGCATGGACCTTAATGAAGCACAATGAAGCACAACATCATTGAATCCTGCAGCTTAATGAGTTGGATGGGATTAGGCAGGATGTTTTTCAATATACTGATCAGATCTAACAAAAATGGGCTAAATGACATGAAGGATATTGTTTGGTCTCAATCTAGTCTCCTAAATTGAGCTCATTTAATTGTCAACCAGGGTCAGTAAACTGCTGAAGTGTGGTGCACTGTATGTGCCTAAGTAACCTCTTCCTACTTCGTTGTGTTTAGTGTTTTCTGATGTTTTTGGTTTTATGGTTTTATTTTGAAAAGGAAAAGAACTAAGTGCTAAATGAAGGGAAACTATTGGTCAAAACAAAGTGAAGCCTAAACTATGATGGTAAACAAATGCAAATGCTGAAACAAAACATAGTCTAACTATGACTAGCAACCAACAAATACAAAGCTTGATAATGACTCTATTGTAAACTCACAACATGAAATTGAAATGAACTTGAGAAATAAACAAGCTAAGTGTAAATGAAGTTTTCTCCTAAATCACTAATCAAACAGATAACTTACAATGTACAACTTCTTTATCCATGAATAAAGATTTATTGGAAAATATGTGGAAAAGAATATTTGTAACAAGGTAAAGTTTCTACTCAAAACTAGTTTCTACTTCTGTTTTGCAACTAAATTTAACACCATTAAACCTTTCTCAAAAGTTATAGATTTTCTTTCAAAAATAGTCTTTGAGAAAGAGGCTTGTTCGTGAAATGATAAAGAAGCTGCAAAATACTCCAGACCTTATAATAATACTATCTTTTGTCCAGATAATTGTGTATGAGTATGAATTTTGAACAAAAGAAGTTTTGTAAATAATTAAGCCTGTGAGATTGAATTTATCAACTAAGACAAAGTAAGCTACAATGAACAACATCTAAACTTGAAGTGTTAAAGCAATGAGTTAAAACTAAACTAAGATGCTATTAATCTACAATGAACAATATCAAACTAAAGAGCCATTATCATACTTGAAAAGAAAGGACAAAGCTGAACCATATGCATTCTACCTCCGGAGTATTCTATTGAAATTGACATGCCATTAATCTATGAAATTACACAGTCCATCTTGTTCATCATGAATAATATGTTGGAAAAGTTTATGAGAACAATTCTGGTTGTATAACTCAATGCAATTGAAACATAAACAGAAGACTGAAAGTAAATACGTATCTAAACTGTGAAAACATAGATAAAATACTTATCTAAATTATAAAAACAGAGCTGCACAGGAGGTAGGGGCCCTCCACCACCTGGTAGCATGCAATCTAACTCAAAATTGACTCAGCACGTTCACAGAGATGATGTTTCTTTCATTAAAGGAGATAATGACTGAAAAACAGAGTATTCACGGTTCTGTGGCAAAAGCCAAAAACTAACCAAGATCTAACTTAGCTCTCGGTTTCCCAAGTGTTTATATAACAAATGTACATAACAGAACTTGCAACAATTTAAGGGTCATTGTCTTTCCTTATCGAAATCATACTAGGACTCTTAAAGTGGCTGTGTGAAAAGGAAATAGACATCTGGACTGAGACAGTCCTACTAGAAGTCTGCTTCCTTAAATATGTTCCCACATATCAAAACCATACACAGAATTCGTTTCTTCCTTCATGGTGAGCAACAAACCATGTAGACATGACGTGGAATATGCCCATATGCGGTTTTTCTTGAGAGGCCACCTGGAACATACTCAAACTGTAAAACAGTTGCAGAATCGCCGGTCAGCTACGGAATGTCTGCATTCTGTAGATATTTTGCAGAAAATTGTTAAAATAGCAAAAATCATGAAAATACAATATGTTAATCAATTGCATGTAACCTTTAAGCAATCCTAATCATTCTTCATTGATTTTAGGCTTACGAAGTGATAAAAGAATGATGAAATGAGGTAAAGTGGAATGAAAGAAAGCACAATTTTGAGGCTCAACAGATACATTAAGAAAAAGAAGTTCAAAGAGGGAGATTGGGCATTGTTGTTTGACTCGAAATTTAAGAATTTTATAGGGAAATTTAACACACATTGGCTTGGTCCCTATGAAATTGAGAATTTTTTTTTTTAATGGATCTATTCGAGCTAAAAAAAGTGATGATGGAAATGTTACCTTCTTGGTGAATGGGCACAAAATCAAGCTATATCATAAACCCCAATCTAAGGAGTAATTTGTGGAAGAGATTGTGAAGAAGATAGAGCTGGAAATGGTCGGAGAGGGAGTCATTCCTTTCACTACCTCTTCTTGATTTCCTGCCATAATAAATTGAGCTCAATTTTTTCCTTCTCTTGCTCAGTAAACCATGAGAGGAATGTCTATTGGGTATAGGTTTATTCATTTTTCTAGCCCCAATGTACTAGTTATGGAAAAGGAGCCCCCTTGGACTCTTCTTTTTCAATATTTCCGACTCACTAAAATGGAAATTTGGCAAGCATGAACTACCCTGGGCTCGTTAAAATCATAGGTCAATAGATCCCTTGGGATCCTCTAAATAAATTATCTTTTTCAGTTAATTTTTTGTTTGCTCATGTTGGACTGATGTCGGATCTCTTAAGGCCCTCCTTCCAACAATCTTGGCCCATCGACATCAGCAAATTTTCTGGGTTCAAGATCAGAGACTTGTGATGCCTTGAAGCTCATATACCTTAATGACAAGCTTTTGTTAGCAGGAATGGGGGTTCATCATGGCTCCTTGACTGTTAGATCCTATAGGGGGTTCGATAACAACTCATACATTCACACCTTATAGGATGCATCGGATTTACCTTGGTCCTCACCCTCATTAATGGTGATGGACCTCACATTGTTTAATAGCTGACTATAATGGTTGGTAATCCAACGAGATCACTGCACCTTCGACTTCAACACCTATATTCATGTGCAGTGAATTTTACAAAATGGGGAGAAGACGGTTTCCAGCCGAAGGATTTCCCATAGAAAAGTTTCGCAGTTGCATTTCCTATAGCGACATAACTTATTTCCTGAAGAACGAATTTCAGATAGAACATTATCTTAAAATAATCTGGCAAGTAATGATCATCTTCATTATTAGTTGAGGCCATGCAACTATAAAATTTTGCATATGATATGGTTTCAAGGTGGGTTATTATTCCAAGGCAAATGCAGTCGTCACCCAAGTACTTGACCGTTGTAAGGTAAGATCGAGCAGGTACGGTTGGCATCAGAATACTTAAGGTAAAAAGGTAATGGTACAAAAATTTTGAATTTGCACAAGTATGAGTCATGGCCACCCTCGTGGAATAAGGCGACTATGAGCCGTTTATATCATAACATGAGTTCCTATTCCCGATTATTATTATTTTGATATGTCCTTCAGTTATCTTCCCAACATTTATCTTGCGCGACAGATCATGATGACAATCATGATCACATCCTGTGCCATTCGAATTTTCCTCATTACCATGAATCTTTCTTAATTTAAACTATCATTGTTTTTATCCAGTTTTAAACTATTTTTCTTGGTCTTAGAATCATATCAGTGAACTGAATCAAAATCTTCTCTCTCCCACTCCTAGTTATGTTGAGAATGTGATCTGTCATCAGGTTCGAACGTTAGGGTCCTGCATTACTGGATGTTGACCCATGGAGTAAGGCAAGGTTGGAGAAGGAAGGATGGATGCCTATGTTCCTAAAGTTTAGTGCGCATAATTCAGAGGTGACAAATTATTTGGCCCTAAATTTAAATGGCGACAAGGAGCAGGTAGGTAACGTTAACTTCATATTGACGAAGGAGCTAGTAGCTCAATATCGTGGAATTCCACATGAAGGGGAGCGCTAGTTTAAAAACCAAAGATTCAACAAGGACATTTTCACACCCTTCCTCAGAAAAGAGCATGCAAGCCCAGATTGGAGTAAGGGAATTCCGCATGATTACCTTAGGAGTAAGTACCGATGTCTCTTATTTTTCCTGCAAAAGTATATCACCTGTGAAGGTTTTTTTGGGTTAGCTTTTCTGTTTCATATTCATCTCCTAGGCCATTTCCCAGACAGACCCTTTAATTTACCATATTATCTTAGAATTTCCTACTTGAAGATGTCTACTTCTTCCAAGTAGAGGGCAGCACATATAAAGGAGAACCTCTATCATCATGGTCCTGTAAAAAATTATTATGACAAAGGTTTTGAATAAACATAACAAAACATGGGAAAAATTCTTGGTAGAGAATTACTTCGTGGATGATGAGAAGGTTCCCGATTCACCAGAAACCAAAGAGGAAGAACCAGTGGAGAAGCCGACAAAACCCAAACCTATAGCCAGTTGAAAGAAGATTTTAAGAAATATGAGGAGGTGGTGGTAATTGGAGAAACTGTAGGGAATAATCCTAAGTTGTCGAAGGGTACTTCTTCCACCCCTGCTAAGTGCTTTATGAGAAGTCAGGTTGTGAAGTTGGCGATAAAGGAAACTGCAGAGGAAGGGCTACAAAAAATCAAAATTGATAAAAAGGATAAGAATCCCTGAGATTTGTCCAAGGGGAAAGGGAAGATTGAAGTAGCTGAATTCATTGAGAAATAAGAGTGGAAGACCGCGTATTTCCAATACCCATAGCTGTAGGAAAGTGGGGATAAAATAGTTGAATACTGCCAAGAGCAGGAGGAACCAAGTCTGCCTCATTCCTCTCAAGGACAACATGGGGAGGAGGGAACTTCTCAGAAAAAGTAGTCCCAAAAGGAGATGGAGGAAATTATCACTGAACTCACTGTGTTTAAACGAATTCTTCAGAAGGAAAACGAAACTCTAAAGGACAGCAACCTATGCCTATAGAAGGAGTTGGATTAGTGGCATCAGAAGGCATGTTGAATCATGAAGAAGAAATAGACTCAGATTGACCACTTGCAGAAGAAGAATGAAGAATATCATAGTAGGGTTCGTGAAGTTGAGTCCAGCAAAGTGCAATTGGATCACTTGTATGCAACAACTGGAGCATAGGGAAAATAGTGAATTTTCCTTCTGAAGTTGAAACATTGTTTCTTTCATAGGGGACATTCAAGAAGCTAGGTGTGGGGGATATGTTGACTCCTAATTTTGCTCATTTTTTATAACGTTTCTAAAGTCTTACTTCCCCCTTTTGAACTCTTTTGACCCTTAATAACTCTCTTTTTCTCCATATTACATGTGTTTTGACCAAAAGGGTGTTGTGAGCTTTAAGGTATGCAAATTATTCTAAAAAGTAGCATTTCACTTTTTTCTTGAGTATTTTCGAAGCTACATGTTACCTAATCGAATTATCTACAATTACAAGGTCGACTAAATGAATCTTATGCGAAATAATTATATTTTGAAGAAATTCCACGATTTCCTACGGACAACCTGTGATTTGTTGATTTCCTGCAAACATTCCGAGATTTCCTGTAGATGTGGATTTCCTATCACCATTCTGATATCCTGCATCAATCTCAATGGTTGAGTATGTTCGAGTCAGGCTCAATAAGAATAGGAACATGGGTTTTGTTAGGAAATTTTCCTAGATGGATGTTGTCCTATTTTATGCCTCGAAACTGCCACCGAAACTTCCCAGATCTTTAGTCCTTTCATCGCTGGTCGTATTGGGAAATAGCTCTAGCAACTCAATGAAATCAGTTTGATCCATGCTTTCAGTCATGGATCAAAATCAGCATAGCTATTTTTATTTCCTTTTCCAGTTATTATTAACAAGGAGTTGCAGTATGTTAGTTTTCCTAATTCATGCAAGTTTATGCCTTTGCACTTGTATAAATACTTTTATGTTTTATTTGCAAAGGAGGTTGGACATACCAGACTTCTACACTATTGTAATATTTTTCCAGATTAATATAAAATTACATGTTCTGCTGATCTTGCCGTGTAAACTCCTTTAGATGTAAAACGGGTTGTGAGTGAGGGAGGGCCCCCTTTGCTCACAACTCTAGTAGTTGCAGATTGGTGTATCTTTTGATTTTTCTTATGAATTTATAGAATCATTGCACAACTGTTGTTTCTCTTTTCTATTTTGTAGCAGCACATGTATGATGGTTAAATGGTGAAGCTTATTTGATGAATATTTTTGGAGTCATTTGATCAAGCTTTTATTTATATTGTGAAATGTTAAATTGGTTTAATTATTGTTTGATTGATTCCTTATCTTTTTCTAATCAACATCAACAATTTTAGGTGATGTATAGGGATGATTAAATCTACTCCATAGCCTTTGCTGCTAAGTGTTGATGAGGAAAATATACATTGAAGTTGTGTGTATCGTTTTGATTAGAGAAACACTTAAAAGTATTAGCCCACATATATTTTGCACAATATCTCATAAGCTTACCTACTCCTGGTTTATGATTTATGTCTGTCAAATTATAAGTCTATAATTTTCCCAAACAATTAACTCAACAGAATTCGCTGCAAAACTCTTCTTTAAAAGAGTATGGGTACAATTTGGGATCCCATAGTCCATTATCTCAAATCGGGACAACCAGTTCCTAAGTGCATTCTAGTCCATCCCATGGTCTTCGTTGGATACCAAATTCACTAAGTCCACAACCTTTCACCCTCAAAATGACGACGAAATAGAGGTCGTCAACAAGATGATCATGCACATCCTACACATGTACAAATCGAAGCACCCACGAACATGGGATGAGAGCCTCCCCTATGTCCAACACAGCTACAACAGGGCTCTCCACATCTTAACAGACCACAATCTAATAAGTATGTTATCCTTAATGTTTTTTTTGGCACTTTCATGGATAGTTAAGGAGGTTCAGTAGTGTGATGAGGAATTGTTAGAAACGGTGTGTGGGACCACAACCCTTTTCAAGTGGGACTAGGATTCCAACCACTATGTCCCATTGATGCTTCCATACCACTTGCAGCTACTCAAGAAGATTCGAATCATGTCCATTCTAAAGCTAATAGAGTTACCAGCTTCATTGAACACATTCATCACATTCGTCAGTAAGTCCATGAAATATTGGACAGAAAAAATGCTAAATACAAACAACGTCATGATCAGCATCGGGTGCCACACAAGTTTCAGGTGGACGACAAATTTTGGTTACATTTGCATAAGGAGCGCTTCGTTGGGGACCACTACAAGCTTCACCCGCTCTCATATGAGCCTTACACCATCACTAATTCTGTCATATACCATGCTTTCGAGCTCATCATTCACCCATTCCTTGTCCTACACCGAGTGTTCAATATGGACCACCTTCGGCCATAATTTCCACCATTACTGGACACATCAGATATTGAAAAACAACTCACACCAACATAGCTAAATCAAGACTGTATGGAATAAGAAACAACTGATCATATCATGGACATGCATATCTATAATACTCACTAGAAGAAGATCCAACTGTATCAAGTTGTCAAAGTTGTCCAAATCCTCCACCAAGGCAAGTGGCTTACTAGGGACCAAGTTCAGTAGAGGTTTCCCATCCCATGGTGGCACTAAAAGAAATCGTGACCATTGCTTCCTAAGAGAGGAGTAATAATCCAAATGGATATTGGAGGCCACCCTCCTATTCCACTTGGACCCCCACCATTGTACCGTTATTTCTTTCAGTTTCCGTAATTGTAGCACAATTTACTATTTTTGGTCGTTTTTCAGGACTTGAAATTATGGAGCCATGTTGAGGCCCTAGATGATTTTTTTTTTTTAAGTTGGGGTAAAAACTTATATTCCTTGGATAGATATTTCTAACGAGGCATCGTTTGCATCAAACAGAGATCATATGCCAAAGTTACAGCCTCGATAAGTTGATGTGCTAATTTACCCCAACAGGGCCCACAGTTTTGGTGCTTCATCTCTTGGGGTTAGGTTTTTGGATGTTTATGATTTTTCATTGTTTCTCAATAATAAGTAGGCCTTCGAGCTTCATTTTAATATAGTTCAGAGGCATTTAACCTCCATATCTCTTCTCAGAGGTAAGCTACAATCGCTAGAGCTAGTTTTATTTCCACATGATATGTAAGCATCTTTTAGTTCTTTGATATTAATAAATGAAGATTTATTTCTATTAAATTATGTTTTTCTATATATGTCTGTATTCTGTTGCGTTCCTGCATAAATTTGAATCAATACGTATAAATAATTAATTATAAAAAAATTAAATTAATAACTTAAAAAATCAACTCTAACTCATTTTTATATAAAAGAAAATCAATTATTTTTCACTAATTCACAAATTTTAATGATATACTTAATAATATCAAATATATAAATAAAATAATTATATTTTCATTTATCATTTTTTATTTGACACTTTATTTTTTTATAAATATAAAATTAAAATAAATTTAATAATTAAATTATATAATAAAATATTAAAAATCCAACTCATTATCGTACATCCACTTTGAAATCTATTCCCATAAAAGTATTTATATATTTTATTAAAAATCATAATCACTAATTAAAAAATTTCATAATTTAAACTAATAATAATTATATTAATCAAATGAAAATAAAAATTAATTAATTAAATTAAAAAAATAATATAACAAAAATCAATTAAATTAAATAGTCGCTCATTGTGTTAGAGCTCTTAGCTCTTAAAAACACATCGATTTTCGTTGATTGATTATAATATTATGAAATTTGCTACTCCCTTTAGGTTAATATCAAATGTCATATGTCATTAGTCAAACTACCATGAGGTAACAACATATTCTAATCCAGATGTTGCTACCTCTTGAAGGTGGACAACAAATTTTGGTCCAGATGTGTGCTACCTCTTATTGTGGTAAAGAGTAATAAAAACTATGTTCATTTCACTCGAAAATTTGATCTCAGGGTTTTTATATATTAATATTTTTTCCCAATCTCAAAATATTTACAATCTATTTCTCAACGAGAAGATTGAATAAGACACTAATATCTACGTTCTTATTTTCTAATTTAATATTTTATAGTATGTATATTTCTATAATTAGTAACATAATGTTGTTGAAAATTTTAGAATCTTATATATTTTGTTTGAAGAGTTCAACATTTTAAACTTCTTTTCTTTTAAGATGAATAAAATGTTCACCAGAAACGATTAGCTCTTCAAACAAAATGCATTGAATTCCAAAAAAATTCAACAACATTAACTTAATATTCGCTAACATAATAACATTATCAAAAAAACCATATGTCTAATTAAGTATTGGCTTGAACAAGGAAAGCAATTTGTTGAGTAAGTGCCTATGCACGGCATGTGTAATGCTTCAAAAGCCATGGTTATTTCTTTAAACACAATGTATGGGATACTTTACCATGTTCGACAAGGATTTTTTAATATGTTTTTTCTGGTTCTTAGGAAACAGAGTCACCTCTCACAAAGTCAGGAAACCAGTAAAATCGGCGACCAATTTGCTAAAAGGGCGATCCTTATTGGGTCCGGGTCCATAAGTCAAAGTCATCATTCAACTCTATACACATAGTTCCATGACCTCCCAAAATCAAAATCACGTGGAGCAGGGGGGTGGGAAAATTGAAACTTAAATCCATGGCAGGGAAATTCAAAATTCCAATCGTGTACTTAATACCTCATCAGTGAGATCGAAAAATCTCACGAGTCAAATACTTAATGAGACTTTGTACTCAGTATGGTAAAAAGATATGAGTAGGAGGCGAGCCTTATTTTCACTGCCATAGGCCCATAAATGCACTGAGGGAATGCTCACTGCACGATGATCTACAGTTTTGATCTGACAGCGGGCATTTCCTGTGTAGGCACATTTATGGGCCTATGGCAGTGGAAATAAGGCTCGCCATGAGTAGAAGGGTCTTTTGTGGATTCCTCTTGGTCTCGCCTGCTCGGAAAGATGGAGCGACCAAAAAACGAATGACCATGAAGTAACATGCATGTTCACTGAAGGATCAGATGGGGTGATTGAAGAAAAAAATGATTTTTTTTTAATAATTTCAAATTTTCACTATAGATAGTTTTATACTTATTTTGAAGTTTCATTTTAAAGGTGTATTATTGTGGGTGTTTTATAATGCAATACTTTTTTGAAGTCTTAACCAACAAAATCTTTAACCCTTTTTGTTTTCTATAAATTTATTTGAAATTATTCATATATATGGATAATTTTTTAAGTTACTAATGAAATTGAATTTTTTTTTTTTTTAATTTAGGTTTTTGTGATCTATATTTTTTTATTAAAATAAAACTTTATGTGAAAATCACATAGGAGAATAAATCATCAACCAGTTTCGAACCAACCAATGTGGTTCATCTTGAAGGTTTGAAATTTTAATATTTTAAAATTATCAATATTTAAATTTTCAAGACACCATTGAAATTGAAGGTTTGAAAAATTAATATTTTCAATAGTATTTTTCATAATGGAAATAGTTTCAGCACCATCTAAAATCTCCTAGACACTTAAAATCTGAAAATTTGACAACTGTAACTTGGATTTACAAAAATCTATACTAAATTTTATCAAAATTTTACCAAAATCTCTATCAAGGTAATTTTGCAGAACACTTATACTACGGCCTCGACAAGGATGTGTCTTCTTGACTTTCCATAGCATCTCTTTTTGTTTGCCCTCATTCATGGATACGTCATCAAGAACTTAAAACTTTGTTTTTTTTAAAGTATCGAATTTTGGTGCCTCATTAATGCTCATTGACGGATTTTGTTCTTTGTCCAGCGTGGAAGGTCAAGTAGGTTCGTGTTAGGTTCACAGTTGGGTTCACATAAGAGAAGTGTTAAGAAGATAAAGGAGAAACTAAGCAAGGCCAAGTCTGTTGGTTGACAACAGCAAGCAAGCTTGTTGAGAAGCCTCTGCTAGAAATTGGTATCAGAGCCAGTAAGTCGGATTCGCGTGGTTCAGAAAAGGTCAGTACTTAATCCATCTCTCTTTATAAAATGGATTCATCTTCTCAAAGTTTTCTTCTGGCTTAGACTTAGGGGACTGAGACAACTAAGGCACTTCTTTAGGAAAGAGGTGAGAAAACTGAGATATTGGGCTTTCAAGCTCATGGGGATGAATTTTCTTTCCTTTAGTAAAAAATGAAAGCAGGATAGGCTTATTGGCTTTCTTCAAATTTAATCTGTCAAACTTATCAGACAGATTAGCAACAGAATCCCGTGTGGAAATACCTTGCTCTATTATACAATTTTCCACATCTTCAAATTTTTCAATTGATTTTTCAGAAATATGTCTAACTACTTGCAAATCACACTGAACTGAATTCAAAACTCTATGTACATCATTTACAGAAACTTGAACAGAATCAATCTGGTCCTTGACCAGGGCAGTTTTTGCAACATTCTTCTCAAGACCATTCAGAGCAGTGTTAGTCCAATTTATCTGCTCGGAAACTTTCTAAACTCTTCCCTCTGTGCCCATTGCTGCATTATCTCTCTGAACAAGAGGATATGCATGTGCAGAACTTTGTCCTTCTCCTAGGACAATACTCTTAAAAGGAGGGTAAGTAGTATGGGTCTCAATTTTACTGCCATCTGGTGCAGTCCAGGAATGTGAAGAAGAGGCAACTGAATCTGCCATTAAAACCACATCAGATTCCATTTTCTTCTTCCATGAATAAAATGAAATCCATACCTTCTCTTCTTCCATGTAAGCTTTCCATTCTTCAGCCATTTTCATCTTTTCTTCTTTAGGGAAAGCTGCTGCAAACTCATCAGCCTGTGGATGGGTAAATAGATCCCAATTAATCATCTGCTTCATCCATTGAGCAGGGATCTGATTTTTAGGACAACCATCTATCAGAGTGTAAAACTTATGGATCTCTGGTACTGATGGTTTCTTGCATCCTGAAGGCAGATCTCTGAATCTACATTCAGGGATAAATTGATCAACTTGTTCAATGTAGCCTAGTCCATACCTAGGACTATTCCTGGGTCTTTGTTTTATAAGCATTTCTGTTAGCCTTGGATCTTCTTCTTCTAGTGAAGGCACTAGATGCATCATAAGAACATGCTCGTCCTCATGTGGGAAAGGAATGTCAGAGCATTTAGGATTAGGACATGGGTTTGTTGAAGACGCAGGAGGGGCTTCACCAGTCCTATTATTATGGTTCTTATGAAGTACAGCATAGGCTAGACTCTGCAAATTTACATGCTGGCTACATTGTGGACATTGGACACTCAGGGGCTGATAATTTACAAACTATGCAAACTCAAATAAAGCTACATGACTACAATTTGAAACAATGGAACTACAACCAGTATCTGTACAATCTGGTGTTATATACCTGGGAGAATTTTTACATTCTTCTTCAATCCTTCTTCTGTCAATGGTTGACCTTCTAGGGAAAGACAGGACAACTGAGGACTGGTTTTCTGTGATGTTGGCAGAGGTTATTTTCTGTACAGCGAGAGGCTTAGGATTTGGGACCGTCCACTGTTCTGGGAAAGTGAGATCTTCCCACTTGATGGCCTGATGTTCTATTTTCTGATTCTTGGGATCAGTCAGGGCAACGACACTGGTCTTTGACTCTCTACTGGGTGCATGGAGGACAGCAGGGAACATAGTGGAGGTATGGCGGAAACATCCTCGAAACTGAATGGCAATTTTTTGTCTTTTCTTCCTCATATCAAATCCCATTGTTTGGATTTGAAGCTGCAATATATCTGCCAAAGTTTCATCTGTGATTGATACCAAAAAGTTCGGGTAACAATCAAACCATACTGGTCCATTCGACAATGGAGCAACAATTCCCCCAATCAAAGAATCTGTATATTTATTATGCGTTAGATCCCTTACGGTAGCTAACACATATGCATCAACACCCGGATGCACCAACGCATGAATACCAACACGCACACAACCCAAATGTAAAAATTGGGTTCCCAGTTTTCTTGCTTCCGCTTGAAGCTCTTTTGGATTCAGGATCGGGATTAACTGTACACGATCTGAATTTTCTTCTATAGAGCTGACCGAATCTTTAATGGTGATCCTAGTGGCTGCTTTTAAGTGCCAGACACCTAGGTCACTATAGACTTGAGAGGCAGAGATTCTGGGCAAAACCCATCTGGCTTGGGGCTCGACCTCTTCATATAAATGATCAGACTCATTTATTACTCTACTGCTACTACTAGCAAACATATCCCTTAATGGGTTTTTTTCAGCTCTATCTTTCTCCTCTAGTTCTCTGAAAGAGACTGACTTTGACATAGATGAATCCATTTTATAAAGAGAGATGGATTAAGTACTAACCTTTTCTGAACCACGCGAAATCAACTTACTGGCTCTAATACCAATTTCTAGCAGAGGCTTCTCAACAAGCTTGCTTGCTATTGTCAACCAACAAACTTGGCCTTGCTTAGTTTCTCCTTTATCTTCTTAACACTTCTCTTATGTGAACCCAACTGTGAACCCAGCACGAACCTACTTGACCTTCACGCAACTAGCGGTCTCTCACACGGCTTCTCTCGCCTTCACACAGCCTTGGCATCCCTCAGTGTTTTCGCGAACCTCTGGCGAACTTATGGCGAACTTTCAAGAATGCAAGAAGATAAATAGTGTCTAAGCTGCAAATTAAATGCACAGAGTAACAGTACTTAAATGCGGAATAGATGAAAACTTCTCTCTTTATTGATATCAGGATGATTTCACAATCAAATTACAGACTTATATGGACTCAGTACTCTTTATCAGAGATCGACTGTAATGGCTTTTACCGGACTTATGATACTCAAAATTGAGTGATCGATACCGGAGGATTCCTGGCCAAATTATAGACTCTGTCTTAGAGCTTTAAACACACCAAAACATAAAGACTCAATCTAAAGAACTGGCCACTTTAGGTTCTGATCTATGCTGAGCACATAGACCCGCAGGCTTCTCAGTTCTCCTATGGACTGTGAGTCAAGACTCCGTGGTGCAAGCAGATCGCAAATATTGCGCAGATGCAAAGCAGGGAGCAAAAACTCGGACTCAAAAACACACAAATGCAAAGACTCAAACTCCAAATGTCGATGCCTTCGAATGAGCCTTACCCTTCCTTATATAGATTGGAAGAGGGGACAAACATTCCTGTAGCCCATCCGATTATTGACACGTGGAAGGCAGATCATCGTTTTCGGGTAACCCTTGTCGGGACATCCACACGGAGATTCGATCCTTCCGACACAAACATGTGAAAGTGGGTGGATGTACACAGTGGATACCTTTGAGTACAAGGCCCACGAGGAAACAGAATAATTTATTACAGTGAGGATACTTTTCGGACAGATGAAAAGCCCTCGAGAAAAGATCTGTCACTATAGACCCGTGACTAGGTACCATTTTTACACAGGGAAAGCCTTTTTAGTGGGGCTCCCGAGGACCACTTGTACTGGTTGTTGCAGGTGTTGCAGGCGGGTCCAAAATTGTGGCATCAGGATATCTGAGTCTTCCGTAAAATTCATCATCCCAGGCCTTAGTGTAGATTCGTCGGACGATCATAGGCTTGTTGAGGATGATCTGATGCTTGATCTTGGTCATGACGAGCCATTGATAGTGCATTTGCATGTAGGACTTTAAAATAGGATTCCTCATTTTAAATTCAAGTCCTGCAATGTCGCCTACTTTCTGACAAGGATAATGAAAACATTCTACGGCTGGACCTTCGAGACAGTCAGTGCAAAATCTGTGGCAGTAGGTTTCATAATAATTTGGATCCATACTGAAGGGACTAACACCATAATGATGCCACCAGTCTGATAACCAAGGTACAGCAGGTTCTCTTGAATTTATCCACGTAGGGGTAAATTTTAGCTTTGTGTAGTGGGTTTCTTCTTGTCCATCTTTATTTAGTAAGTCCCACCACAGCCTTTTATATCTTACAAAATCATAAACAGTATTAGGGAAGATAAGATTTGGATTGTTTTCTGGCCATGTTTGGAATTTTCCATTTGTATATTGGCCATGATTCCTTGTCCTGTTTATGGTATAAGATTTGTAATAGACTCTTGATCTATCTTCGCCACCAGTACAAATAACGGAGAGGTCGCAAAAGTCTTGTGAGAGTGACCTTTCAGCTTCATGGGAAGCCATCATGCTATGTGAATACATCATGTCATGTATCCACCTGCTTCCTTTAGGGTACACCCTCCTTTCAGGTACAAAGTGCTGGATATCATTATGACTCTGTAGATTTGCATCTAGCACTTGTGTATTTCGGAGTTGCCATGTTGGACTCCATTTCTCTGTATAGACAGGCCAAGATTCTTCATCTGAAATATATCTGAGTTGTTCTCTCTGGTTGGCCTGGTCCCATTCTGTGAGAATGACCATCACATGAATTTCTTCCTTTTCAGGGTCATTTCTCTGTTCTTGTTGCTGGATATACTCTCTGCTTAGAAAGTCTGGAAGACAATTTTCAGAACCTCTAATATGTTCAACTTTAAAGTCAAAATATGCAAAGAGAGCTTGCCATCGTGAAAACTTTGCATCTTCTGGGTTCTTTATTACATTTTTAATTACTTTTTCCAGAGCTTTCGCATCAGTTCTTAGCAGAAAGTGCTTATTAGCCAAATGGATAGAAAACTTACTGATGCAATTCCAGGCTGCTTTTACCTCTTTTTCAATTGGAGCATAATTCTGCTCTGCTTTGCTCCAAACACCAGATACAAACTGTACAACCTGTTCTTGCTCCTTCGGGCTATCTTCATTTGGCTTATGTTTGAGGACACCTCCCCAACCAATGTTGCTTGCATCTGTTTCAACAATCTTGAAGGCATTATCATCAGCAACATATAAGATAGGGAGATTATGAACCTTGGATTTCATTTCTCTGACTGCTTGAGTGTGCTTTTCTGTCCAAGGCTTCGAGTTTTTCCTGAGTCTCTCGTTGAGCAGAGACCTGTCAATGACACATGAGGGATAGAAATTTCTCACATAATTTAAACAACCCAGAAATCTTTGTAACTGAGTTTTATCCATCAGAACATCTCGGAATTTGTCTGCAAATTCCAGTGCATGATTCTGAAGAGCAATTTGAACATTTTCAATCTCGTGCCCTAAAAATTTGATTTTAGTCTTGCAAAGCTCCATCTTCTTTTTGCTCAAGACTAAACCATTTCTCTGGACCAACTTCATGAAGATCTTCAAGTGTCTAAAGTGGTCCTGCAAGTACTTGGAAAAAATGAGCAGATCATCAATATATGCAAGTAGCCATTCAGCATATGGCCTAAAAATAGAATCCATCACCTTCTGGAACTTTGAAGGTGAATGCTTTAAACCAAATGGTATTACATTCCATTCATAATGCCCAGCCGGGACACTGAATGTCGTTTTCCATTTGTCATTTTCTGCAACTGCTACTTGCCAGAAGCCAGACTTTAGATCAAAATTAGAAAATATCTTAGCTCCTGCAATTCTTCTTATCAGATCTCCTTTGTGGGGGATCGGATAGGTATCATCTGCTAAAACATCATTCAGAGGCTTGTAATTTATCACAAGTTTGGGAACGCCTCTGACTTGCTCACTTCTTTTATTGACATAGAACCCATAGCAGTTCCAAGGGCTGCTGGATTCTCTGATTAGCTTCCTTTGAAGAAGTTGTTCAATCTCTTTCTGGCAGAGTTCTCTATGTTCAACAGACATAGGAATGGCTCTGGACTTACAAGGTCTGCCAGTGTAGTTTTCCTTGTAAGGCAATTCAATACAATGTTGCTTTCGATGCCAAAAAGCATTAGGCTCCTCTGAGCAACATGTTTCATCAAATTCTCTCTGAATTTCAGAGGTTTTTTTTTGGACCTTTGGAGAACTCAACTGTTCTTCAATTCTGATTGTGCCTTTGTGATCTTTGAGTTCTTCCAAGCTGTTCTCAGCTTTGTGAAGCTCTTGCATTGCTTGGACCATGGGTGAAATTCTGGGTCTAGAGATATAAGGCAATTCAATTCTTTCCCCAGAAATGGTAATGAAATATCCTTCAGACTTGTCAGGAAATCTAAATGACCCATGGGGCTCAACTGCTGCTAGAAATATATTTCCTAAAATACAGTCAACTGGAATATCAGAAACTGCAAAGGAAAGTTTCACACATCTTGAATCAAAGCAAACAGCAGCTTTAGAAACTTCAAACTTCAATTTCTTTGTTCCTAATCCCTGAACTTCTTTATTCGAAGTGGTCCAGTACTTCGATGGGACTATTTTCTTTGAGATTAGATTTATATCTGCTCCAGAATCTATGAGTGCAGTGACTTTGTAGACATGACCAAAAATACAGATATTTACCTGAACATGATGTTGCTGGTACTGGATGGCCATGACTTTCATATCACCAATTTCACTGAAACCAACTGAAGGATCAAATTTGCCTGTCGCAAATTGAACTTCAGCTTTTGGAGCAGAATGCAGCGTATAATTAGTCTGTTTTCCTGAAATAGCTGTAGATGAGGATGCCAGCTGTTGACCTTGAGATTTCAAGACAGAGATTTCATTTTTCATGCTGCGAATTTCAGATTTAAGATCATGTATCTCCTTTCTCACCTCCCCAAAAGTGAGTGTACGAGCTTTGTTTGAATTGTGTAGGAGATACATCTTTGTGTTACGCTCATAGGAAGCGTTAACAAAATTGGGTTTCTTACCAGTGGAGGAACTGGAAGAACCAGAAGAACCAGGCATATTCTTCATATAAGCTGCAAGAAGGGCAGCTTTGAGGTCACCTTCCTCCATGGCGCGAATTTGGGCAAAAACTTTTAGATCATCATCAACTTGGGCCATGAGGACATGAGGAATTTCTTCTTCAGCAAAAGAAAAAGAATCAAAATCAGACTCAGAACAATGGCAGGCATCTGAGTCAGAGCACTGGCAATACATAATGACTTGTTCCTCTGAAGAGGAGGAGGAATAGTCATCAGACGAGGAAGAGGCAGAGAACTGCTCAGCATGTTGTTGAATGGAGAGAGGCTGAGCACGATTGTGACAATCTGTTGTTTTATGGAATGAGGAATGATAGTGAGCACATCTAGGTTCTTGTTTGACAGTCTGACTAGTAGATGGTTGTTTAAACTTAGTAGATTTCTTACCAAGACCTTTCTTAGACTCCAGGGCTGTTGGACACATATTTGAGGTATGACCAGGCTGACCACACAACCAACAGACCACTTCTTTCATTTTAGCCAGCTTGGCATCCTTGGGACGGATGTCATGAGGCTGATAGTAATGGGTCCTGGGTTTATAGCGAAAATGTCCTCTTCTCTCTTTTGGCCTTCTATTTTCTTTAGGCCTTCTGAGCTCTCGTCTTTTGCCTGAGCTCAATCTGTAGGTAGAGGCTTTACTTCTCTTGTAAGCCTTCTTTGCACGCCTTTTATTCTTTCTGCGATGTACCAAAGGATCATCAACCGTTATTCCATACCTGCTGCAGAAAGACTTTGTACCAGGAAGTCTATTAAGCTTTTCTATAGACTTTTGCATCTTAGAACTGGTACACAAAGAAATCAAAACTTTAGTAATTATTGCATAAAAATCTCCCCATAGATAGACTTCAAGGGGCAAGGGGAAATCTTCTTGCAATTTCAAAATGTCTACCAACTTGGATGGTAGAGCAGCAAGATAAACTTGCTTCCACAGGATATTCTTAGGGTCCTAGAAGAGAAAGATAGAGATGAACAAAACCCGTTAAGGGATATGTTTGCTAGCAGTAGTAGTAGAGTAATAAATGAGTCTGATCATTTATATGAAGAGGTCGAGCCCCAAGCCAGATGGGTTTTGCCCAGAATATCCGCCTCTCAAGTCTATAGTGACCTAGGTGTCTGGCACCTCAAAGCAACCACTAGGATTACCATTAAAGAGTCGGTCAGCTCTATAGAAGAAAATTCAGATCGTGTACAGTTAATCCCGATCCTGAATCCAAAAGAGCTTCAAGCCGAAGCAAGAAAACTGGGAACCCAATTTTTACATTTGGGTTGTGTGCGTGTTGGTATTCATGCGTTGGTGCATCCGGGTGTTGATGCATATATGGTTTCTTACATCCTGGAGGCAGATCTCTGAATCTACTTTCAGGGATCAACTGATCAGCTTGTTCAATGTAGCCTAGTCCATATCTAGGACTATTCCCTGGTATTTGTTTTATGAGCATTTCTATTAGCCTTGGATCTTCTTCTTCTAGTGAAGGCACTAGATGCATCATAAGAACATGCTCGTCCTCATGTGGGAAAGGAATGTCAGAGCATTTAGGATTAAGACATGGGTTTGTTGAAGACGCAGGAGGGGCTTCACCAGTCCTATTATTATGGTTCTTATGAAGTACAACATAGGCTAGACTCTGCAAATTTACATGTTGGCTACATTGTGGACATTGGACTCTCAGGGGCTGATAATTTACAAACTGTGCAAACTCAAATAAAGCTACATGACTACAATTTGAAACAATGGAACTACAACCAGTATCTGTACAATCTAGTGTTATATACCTGGGAGACTTTTTACATTCTTCTTCAATCCTTATTCTGTCAATGGTTGACCTTCTCGGGAAAGACAGGACAACTGAGGACTGGTTTTCTGTGATGTTGGCAGAGGTTATTTTCTGTACAGCGAGAGGCTTAGGATTTGGGACCGTCCAGTGTTATGGGAAAGTGAGATCTGCCCACTTGATGGCCTGATGTTCTATTTTCTGATTCTTGGGATCATTGAGGACAATGACACTGATCTTTCACTCTCTATTGGGTGCATGGAGGACAGCAGGGAACATAGTGGAGGTATGGCGGAAACATCCTCGAAAATGAATGCCAATTTTTTTGTCTTTTCTTCCTCATATCAAATCCCATTGTTTGGATTTGATGCTGCAATATATCTGCCAAACTTTCATCTGTGATTGATACCAAAAAGTTCGGGTAACAATCAAACCATACTGGTCCATTCGACAATGGAGCAACAATTCCCCCAATCAAAGAATCTGTATATTTATTATGTGTTAGATCCCTTACGGTAGCTAACACATATGCATCAACACCTGGATGCACCAACGCATGAATACCAACACGCACACAACCCAAATGTAAAAATTGGGTTCCCAGTTTTCTTACTTCGGCTTGAAGCTCTTTTGGATTCAGGATCGGGATTAACTGTACACGATCTGAATTTTCTTCTATAGAGCTGACCGAATCTTTAATGGTGATCCTAGTGGCTGCTTTCAAGTGCCAGACACCTAGGTCACTATAGACTTGAGAGGCGGAGATTCTGGGCAAAACCCATCTGGCTTGGGGCTCGACCTCTTCATATAAATGATCAGACTCATTTATTACTCTACTGCTACTACTAGCAAACATATCCCTTAATGGGTTTTGTTCAGCTCTATCTTTCTCCTCTAGTTCTCTGAAAGAGACTGACTTTGACATAGATGAATCCATTTTATAAAGAGAGATGGATTAAGTACTAACCTTTTCTGAACCACGCGAAACCGACTTACTGGCTCTGATACCAATTTCTAGCAGAGGCTTCTCAACAAGCTTGCTTGCTGTTGTCAACCAACAGACTTGGCCTTGCTTAGTTTCTCCTTTATCTTCTTAACACTTCTCTTATGTGAACCCAACTGTGAACCCAGCACGAACCTACTTGACCTTCACGCAACTAGCGGCCTCTCACACGGCTTCTCTCGCCTTCACACGGCCTTGGCGTCCCTCAGTGTTTTCGCGAACCTCTGGCGAACTTATGGCGAACTTTCAAGAATGCAAGAAGATAAATAGTGTCTAAGAAGCAAATTAAATGCACAGAGTAACAGTACTTAAATGCGAAATAGATGAAAACTTCTCTCTTTATTGATATCAGGATGATTTCACAATCAAATTATAGACTTATATGGACTCGGTACTCTTTATCAGAGATCGACTGTAATGGCCTTTACCGGACTTATGATACTCAAAATTGAGCGATCGATACCGGAGGCTTCCTGGCCAAATTACAGACTCTGTCTCAGAGCTTTATAAACACAAAAACATAAAGACTCAATCTAAAGAACTGGCCACTTTAGGTTCTGATCTATGCCGAGCACATAGACCCGCAGGCTTCTCAGTTCTCCGAAAACCTGTGGCAATAGGTTTCATAATAATTTGGATCCATACTGAAAGGGCTAACACCATAATGATGCCACCAGTCGGATAACCAAGGTACAACAGGTTCTCTTGAATTTATCCATGTCGGGGCAAATTTTAGCTTTGTGTAGTGGGTTTCTTCTCGTCCATCTTTATTTATTAATTCTCACCACAACCTTTTATATCTTGCAAAATCATAAACAGTATCAGGGAAGATAAGATTTGGATTTTTTTCTGGCCATGTTTGGAATTTTCCACTTGTATATTGGACAGGATTCCTTGTCCTTTTTATGGTATAAGATTTGTAATAGACTCTTGATCTATCTCCACCACCAGTACAAATAATGGAGAGGTCGCAAAAGTCTTGTGAGAGTGACCTTTCAGCTTCATGGGAAGCCATCATGCTATGTGAATACATCATGTCATGTATCCACCTGCTTCCTTTAGGGTACACCCTCCTTTCAGGTACAAAGTGCTGGATATCATTATGACTCTGTAGATTTGCATCTAGCACTTGTGTATTTCGGAGTTGCCATGTTGGACTCCATTTCTCTGTATAGACAGGCCAAGATTCTTCATCTGAAATATATCTGAGCTGTTCTCTCTGGTTGGCCTGATCCCATTCTATGAGAATGACCATTACATGAATTTCTTCCTTCTCAGGGTCAGTTCTCTGTTCTTGTTGCTGGATATACTCTCTGCTTAGAAAGTCTGGAAGACAATTCTCAGAACCCTTGATATGTTCTACCTTGAAATCAAAATATGCAAATAAAGCTTGCCACCTTGAAAACTTTGCATCTTCTGGGTTCTTTATTACCTTAGTAATTAATTTTTCCAGATCTTTCACATCAGTTCTAAGCAGAAAGTGTTTATTGGCCAAATGTATTGAAAACTTACTGATGCAATTCCAGGCTGCCTTTACCTCTTTCTCGATTGGAGCATAGTTCTGCTCAGTTTTGCTCCAAACTCCCGATACAAACTGCACAACCTGTTCTTGCTCCTTTGGGCTGTCTTCATTTGGCTTTTGCTTGAGGACACCTCCCCAACCAATGTTGCTTGCATCTGTTTCAACAATCTTGAAGGCATTATCATCAGCAACATATAAGATAGGGAGATTACGAACCTTGGATTTGATTTCTCTGACTGCTTTAGTGTGCTTTTCTGTCCAAGGCTTCGGGTTTTTCCTGAGTCTCTGGTTGAGCAGAGACCTGTCAATGGCACATGAGGGATAGAAATTGCTCACATAATTTAAACAACCCAGAAATCTTTGCAACTGAGTTTTGTCCATCAGAACATCTGGGAATTTGTCTGCAAATTCCAGTGCATGATTCTGAAGAGCAATTTGACCATTTTCAATCTCGTGCCCTAAAAATTTGATTTTAGTCTTGCAAAGCCCCATCTTCTTTTTTCTCAAGACTAAACCATTTCTTTGGACCAACTTCATGAAGATCTTCAAGTGTCTAAAGTGGTCCTGCAAGTACTTGGAAAAAATGAGCAGATCATCAATATATGCAAGTAGCCATTCAGCATATGGCCTAAAAATAGAATCCATCACCTTCTGGAACTTTGAAGGTGCATGCTTTAAACCAAATGGCATTACATTCCATTCATAATGCCCAGCCGGGACACTGAATGTCGTTTTCCATTTGTCATTTTCTGCAACTGCTACTTGCCAGAAGCCAGACTTTAGATCAAACTTAGAAAATATCTTAGCTCCTGCAATTCTTCTTATCAGATCTCCTTTGTGGGGGATCGGATAGGTATCATCTGCTAAAACATCATTCAGAGGCTTGTAATTTATCACAAGTTTGGGAACGCCTCTGACTTGCTCACTTCTTTTATTGACATAGAACCCATAGCAGTTCCAAGGGCTGCTGGATTCTCTGATTAGCTTCCTTTGAAGAAGTTGTTCAATCTCTTTCTGGCAGAGTTCTCTATGTTCAACAGACATAGGAATGGCTCTGGACTTACAAGGTCTGCCAGTGTAGTTTTCCTTGTAAGGCAATTCAATACAATGTTGCTTTCGATGCCAAAAAGCATTAGGCTCCTCTGAGCAACATGTTTCATCAAATTCTCTCTGAATTTCAGAGGTTTTTTTTTGGACCTTTGGAGAACTCAACTGTTCTTCAATTCTGATTGTGCCTTTGTGATCTTTGAGTTCTTCCAAGATATTCTCAGCTTTGTGAAGCTCTTGCATTGCTTGGACCATGGGTGAAATTCTGGGTCTAGAGATATAAGGCAATTCAATTCTTTCCCCAGAAATGGTAATGAAATATCCTGCAAACTTGTCAGGAAATCTAAATGACCCATGGGGCTCAACTGCTGCTAGAAATATATTTCCTAAGATACAGTCAACTGGAATATCAGAAACTGCAAAGGAAAGTTTCACACATCTTGAATCAAAGCAAACAGCAGCTTTAGAAACTTCAAACTTCAATTTCTTTGTTCCTAATCCCTGAACTTCTTTATTCGAAGTGGTCCAGTACTTCGATGGGACTATTTTCTTTGAGATTAGATTTATATCTGCTCCAGAATCTATGAGTGCAGTGACTTTGTAGACATGACCAAAAATACAGATATTTACCTGAACATGATGTTGCTGGTACTGGATGGCCATGACTTTCATATCACCAATTTCACTGAAACCAACTGAAGGATCAAATTTGCCTGTTGCAAATTGAACTTCAGCTTTTGGAGCAGAATGCAGCGTATAATTAGTCTGTTTTCCTGAAATAGCTGTAGATGAGGATGCCGGCTGTTGACCTTGAGATTTCAGGACAGAGATTTCATTTTTCATGCTGCGAATTTCAGATTTAAGATCACGTATCTCCTTGCTCACCTCCCCAAAAGTGAGTGTACGAGCTTTGTTTGAATTGTGTAGGAGATACGTCTTTGTGTTACGCTCATAGGAAGCGTCAACAAAATTGGGTTTCTTACCAGTGGAGGAACTGGAAGAACCAGAAGAACCAAGCATATTCTTCATATAAGATGCAAGAAGGGCAGCTTTGAGGTCACCTTCCTCCATGGTGCGAATTTGGGCAAAAACTTTGAGATCATCATCAACTTGGGCCATGAGGACATGAGGAAGTTCTTCCTCAGCAAAAGAAAAAGAATCAGAATCAGACTCAGAACAATGGCAGGCATCTGAGTCAGAGCACTGGCAATACATAATGACTTGTTCCTCTGAAGAGGAGGAGGAATAGTCATCAGACGAGGAAGAGGCAGAGGACTGCTCAGCATGTTGTTGAATGGAGAGAGGCTGAGCACGATTGTGACAATCTGTTGTTTTATGGACTGAGGAATGACAGTGAGCACATCTAGGTTCTTGTTTGACAGTCTGACTAGTAGATGGTTGTTTAAACTTAGCAGATTTCTTACCAAGACCTTTCTTAGACTCCAGGGCTGTTGGACACATATTTGAGGTATGGCCAGGCTGACCACACAACCAATAGACCACTTCTTTAATTTTAGCCAGTTTGGCATCCTTGGGACGGATGTCATGAGGCTGATAGTAATGGGTCCTGGGCTTATAGCGAAAATGTCCTCTTCTCTCTTTTGGCCTTCTGTTTTCTTTAGGCCTTCTGAGCTCTCGTCTTTTGCCTAAGCTCAATCTGTAGGTAGAGGCTTTACTTCTCTTGTAAGCCTTCTTTTCACGCCTTTTATTCTTTTTTCGATGTACCAAAGGATCATCAACTGTCATTCCATACCTGCTGCAGAAAGGCTTTCTACCAGGAAGTCTATTAAGCTTATCTATAGACTTTTGCATCTTTGAACTGGTACACAAAGAAATCAAAACTTTAGTAATTATTGCATAGAAATCTCCCCAAAGATAGACTTCAAGGGGCAAGGGGAAAGCTTCTTGCAATTTCAAAATGTCTACCAACTTGGATGGTAGAGCAGCA
Source organism: Pinus albicaulis (assembly GCA_034641835.2). Lineage (NCBI taxonomy): Eukaryota > Viridiplantae > Streptophyta > Pinopsida > Pinales > Pinaceae > Pinus > Pinus albicaulis. The sequence goes on along the minus strand of CM076569.1, from coordinate 399,517,052 downwards.
AGATAAACTTGCTTCCACAGGATATTCTTAGGGTCCTTGACCAAGAATATTCTTTCAATCCAATCCCTGTGGAAATCTTCATACTGATTTATGTTATTACATTTCAAATTCATCAGTATCAATTCATTCTTATCTGTGAGAGCAAACCCAGCTCCACAGAAATGCTCCTGGATTAGTGTTGTTAATGCACCAATCATATTTGACTATGTTGTGCCATCAGGATGAAACATGATATCTCCCTGTTCATCTTTGAGAATTTCTTTCTCCATTTTATCCAACATAACAGGGGATGACTCTAGCTCCCACCATCTTGCCAGAGTACCAGTAAAACACTGAATGAGTGTTTTACATGCTTCAACTTCACTTTTCCCTTCTACACACATCAGTTTATATACAACAATCATCTGATCAAGCAACTGCCTGATCTGTGCTGCAGATAGACCATCAATGTTCCACTCCTTATGACTCCCTTCATGGAATGTCTCTCTGGATGGAATCTTTCCTGCACCATACAGGTCAGGGGCTACATGTCTGGTAAACTGAGGTTCCAGAGGCTCATAATTAGGAAAAGCATGTTTTTCAGAATCTGAGATTTCTAAAGCAGTGGCTATGGTTATCTTCTCAGAGTTTTCTTCTGGCTTAGACTCAGGGGACTGAGACAACTGAGGCACTTCTTTAGGAAAGAGGTGAGGAAACTGAGAGATTGGGCTTTCAAGATCATGGGGATGAATGTTCTTTCCTTTGGTCAAAAATGAAAGCGGGATAGGCTTATTGGCTTTCTTCAAATTTAATCTGTCAAACTTATCAGACAGATTAGCAACAAAATCCCGTGTGGAAATGCTTTGTTCTACTATACAATTTTCCACATCGTCAAATCTTTCAAACGATTTTTCTGAAATATGTCTAACTACTTGCAAATCAGTATCAATTCATTCTTATTTGTGAGAGCAAACCCAGCTCCACAGAAATGTTCCTGGATCAGTGCTGTGAGCGCACCAATCATATTTGACTGTGCTGTGCCATCAGGATGAAACATAATATCTCCCTGTTCGTCTTTGAGAATTTCTTTCTCCATTTTATCTAACATAGCAGGAGATGACTCTAGCTCCCACCATCTTGCCAGAGTACCAGTAAAACACTGAATGAGTGTTTTACATGCTTCAACTTCACTTTTCCCTTCTACACACATCAGTTTATATTCAACAATCATCTGATCAAGCAACTGCCTCATCTGTGCTGCAGATAGACCATCAATGTTCCACTCCTTATGACTCCCTTCATGGAATGTCTCTCTGGATGGAATCTTTCCTGCACCATACAGGTCAGGGGCTGCATGTCTGGTAAACTGAGGTTCCAGAGGCTCATAAATAGGAAAAGCATGTTTTTCAGAATCTGAGATTTCTAAAGCAATGGCTATGGTTATCTTCTCAGATTTTTCTTCTGGCTTGGACTTAGGGGACTGAGGCAACTGTGGCACTTCCTTTGGAAAGAGATGAGGAAATTGAGAGATTGGGATTTCAAGCTCATGGGGATGAATTCTCTTTCCTTTGGTCAAAAATGAAAGCGGGATAGGTTTATTGGCTTTCTTCAAATTTAATCTTTCAAACTTATCAGATAGATTAGCAACAGAATCCCGTGTGGAAATACCTTGCTCTATTATACAATTTTCCACATCTTCAAATTTTTCAATATGTCTAACTACTTGCAAGTCACACTGAACTGAATTCAAAACTCTATGTACATCATTTACAGAAACTTGAACAGAATCAATCTGGTCCTTGACCAGGGCAGTTTTTGCAACATTCTTCTCAAGACCAGTCAGAGCAGTGTTAGTCCAATTTATCTGCTTGGAAACTTTTTGAACTCTTCCCTCTATGCCCATTGCTGCATTATCTATCTGAACAAGAGGATATGCATGTGCAGAACTTTGTCCTTCTCCTAGAACAATACTCTTAAAAGGAGGGTAAGTAGTATGGGTCTCAATTTTACTGCCATCTGGTGCAGTCCAGGAATGTGAAGAAGAGGCAACTGAATCTGCCATTAAAACCACATCAGATTCCATTTTCTTCTTCCATGAATAAAATGAAATCCATACCTTCTCTTCTTCCATTTAAGCTTTCCATTCTTCAGCCATTTTCATCTTTTCTTCTTTAGGGAAACTTGTTGCAAACTCATCAGCCTGTGGATGGGTAAATAGATCCCAATTAATCATCTGCTTCATCCATTGAGCAGGGATCTGATTTTTAGGACAGCCATCTATCAGAGTGTAAAACTTATGGATCTCTTGTACTGATGGTTTCTTGCATCCTGGAGGCAGATCTCTGAATCTACATTCAAGGATCAATTGATCAACTTGTTCAATGTAGCCTAGTCCATACCTAGGACTATTCCCGGGTCTTTGTTTTATAAGCATTTCTGTTAGCCTTAGATCTTCTTCTTCTAGTGAAGGCACTAGATGCATCATAAGAACATGCTCGTCCTCATGTGGGAAAGGAATTTCAGAGCATTTAGGATTAGGACATGGGTTTGTTGAAGACGCAGGAGGGGCTTCACCAGTCCTATTATTATGGTTCTTATGACAGACAGCATAGGCTAGACTCTGAAAATTTACATGATGGCTACATTGTGGACATTGGACACTCAGGGGCTGATAATTTACAAACTGTGCAAACTCAAATAAAGCTACATGACTACAATTTGAAACAATGGAACTACAACCAGTATCTGTACAATCTGGTGAGATGAATCTGGGAGATTTTCTACATTCTTCTTCAATCCTTAAGAGAATTTCTGTTAAAGTTCAAAGTTTCATGATAAGAAGTTGGAGTCGTTGATAAGAACGAAAGCTTCAAATATTCCAAGTCGAGAAGACGTGAGTAATTTTGATATAAAACCAGTGTAATATTGTTGTAGCGTTGTTGTTTAATATCCATGTCTTACGAAAAAAGTAATTCATAACACAATATTTCTCGTTAGAATAGTTATAAGATAGTATAATATAAAGTTTAAATAATTAAATTATTTAAAAAAAATAAAGTTGTATTTAACAAAATTTTATAATAAAAAGATGTCAAATACAAGTAATTATGGTGTTTTGATTATACTTATAATGAATGAAATAAATATATTACATATATTAAAAACAAAAAATAGTTTTTTTGTTAGAAAAAATATAAATTAAATTTGGTTAGACATTTTAATTTTTTTTGTTTTAATAAAATTATTTTATGTAAAATTATAATTTTTTTTATTATTTAAAATATATTTTTAATATATAAATAAATTTAATATCTAAAAAAAGATAATTTTTTACATGTTTACATCATCCAAATTCTAACCTTACACAACTTTACATCACACATTTTGCCTTTTTTAATACATCCAAATACTTTCAAAATCTGTAATAAAGATGACCGAAATTTTAGTAACGAAGATTGTCACTAAAATTAGTTTAGTCAAATAAGTTACATAGCACGATACAATATTGTTACTCAAATAGGCCTCCTCGAAAATAGACTTATAAAGTTACTCTGAAGCTTATTCGCAGACGGCTCCCTGTGAGCGGAAATCAATTTGCACTGGCCTCATCAATGTCAATTAATGACACGCCATTTATATTTTAATTTCAACTTAAAACCAATTTATCAATTTGCACTGGCCTCATCAATGTCAATCAATGACACGCCATTTATATTTTAATTTCAACTTAAAGCCACTTCATCTCTCGTGATGATAAATCAAATATAATATGAGCTTCATTGCATTCAAATTATAATACTAGCATTTGCACAACTGTGCAAAGGGTACGCTGGAGGCGTGATGCGACCGCAGTCCGAACGAGAGGTATGAGAGGTGCATTAAATGAGAAGGTTGGACAAATGACCAATTTTGATTGGTTGGAGGAATAATTAAATGGCAAAATCTAATTGGTGGGAAGGGCGATAGAGAAAGTTTCTCATTAGCTGGAGTGAACAATGTTTGCCCAGCCTAAACCAACAAATAGAATGCCTCCGGCGTAATTAGGTCGTGCCCTAGAGCAAAACGTTGTACAACAAACAAAAGAAAAAGTCCACGTCCACGACGTTGGCGGCTCGCTTCTTATACTTTGAAATATGTTAGATACATATCTTGATTACAAAGAATTTAGTAATGCCGATACAAGTGAGAAATGAGGTCAAATTAATGTTTTTTCTTGACAAAACCAATAAGAAATGAGATTGTATTATAAATGGAAATCCAATTTAGTATTTTGTGGAAAGAGAACCGATATAAGGAGCAAGTTTGGCCAGAAGTATTTTCATTAAATCTCGTGGTGTACCCATTGATCAAGGGTAGTTTGTCACTTAAAATACTCATAAATTCATTGCTTGCAATAAAAAGAGATTCCCATAGACATAGAGGAGAATGAGTTCGCTACTTATAAATGAATAGAGAAAAAGTGATTCAATTGTTATTATAATCCTCATAGATAAATAGAGAGATAATGCTTATAACAATCCGTTCATAGCTTTAAGAGTATTAGAAATTCATAATTAACAATTTTTATAGATAGTGATAGATGACGAATCCATACCTGTTTATCAGATATAAACTCACTCATTTTCATTATTTTTGGTAGACCGTTGTAGGATGCATATAGAGTTGGTATTCCATTTGTGAAATCCAATCTTGTTCTTAAAAACCAGTGATTTGACAGTAATCTTGCTGTTAAAAGCTAGTGATGTGATTGGACCGGGGCACTGTCTACAAGCAAGATTATCAGGATTAACAAGAAGCCCACAAGGGAATGTAGACAATACCCCAGTCCACTGAACTCATCATAGAAGATACCAGGATTATGACACAGTACATTTTGGCCAAGGTGGCGGTCAACTGTTCTCTGGGGATAAGTGACCAAGTTGTGGATTCAATGGAGATGGCAAGCTAGAACCTAGGAAAGCTAGCACCACACCAGTGACTCCTCCCTCTGGCATTGAATCTGGTTACAGGCTTTTATTTTCTTCTACCTATTAGTTAGCAATATTTAGGGAAATCCGAGCTTAAGTAATCCAGTTCATCTTAGTACATTTTTCTTGGAGAAGCGTAGCTGATAAATGCACCAATAGGGAACTTTAATAGATAAATCTAGTGGAAGCTGATGATCTGAAAGTCACACATGCTTTTTGGTTTCCCCTTCTCTGTCTTTTGAACCACTAAAAACACGGATATGGCCCAGGAATCATTTCATTTCTGAATTGCAAAATTGGGATCCAAGATCTAAACTAAAGCCCCACAATTTTGTGACTGAAAATCAGCGCTAAGTGCTTTCTAATGTATATTAATAAAATCCTTGTTTGTTGACTAAAGAAATAGTTTTCAGATAACCCCTGATTATTTTTCTAAGGACAAATAGGTGTGGCATTTAAACTCCACCAGGAACTAAATTTTGCAGCAATTTTCTCACTTTTCATGTGCAATCATGACATAACACACATGAAAACTAAGTGTCATTAGTAACATTGCATATGAACAACATACTCAACTTTTCAGCATACACCGAGACAAAGCAAAATATTGCAATATATCCGTGTACCATTCACACAAGTCCAATATATTCCCATGTAGAGCAGTTTTGCCACGCAGCATCAAGAAACTTACATACCACAACCATACATAGAAATATTACTAGAGAGAAGGAAATATAAGCAGTATATTTTTAACGTTTAATCTATCCGATGGTAGAAAGCATTTTGTTGAGGACAACTCTCCCGTGTTCTATCTAGAATTACAGATCTGTGTTAACAAAAGAAAGAATGCCTACAAATCAAATTAAATTAAGCTGATGGATCGGAAAGACTGCCATAAAGACAGTAGAACTTTTGTTAAGATTTTAAACAATCAAAGTAATTCTTACTTTTGCCTCGTTTTTTAAAAAGTATTCCATACAACATTACAAAAGCTTGACAGTGGATTTGTTGGCAAAGCCCACAAATGCAGTTGAAATTTTCTCCTCCCATTCCCACTCCAAACAATTATTACAAAATATCTGTGCCACTAAAACAAATACCTTTCAGAAAATCCCCAGGAGAGAACAGCATGTAAATCAAGCTGCAAGCACATGCCACCAAGCCTCCTACTACTATAGCCTTTTCCTTCTGCCTGGGCAATCTAACCGCCCATACTCCGCATTCATTTCCATTCATCTTCTCTGCAGCCCCATCACTTCATTCCCCTTGTAATATATTCACCTTCTCCCGCCTTCCTTCTGTTTCAACACCTGCCAATTGAATTTCACTTGCTGACTTCCAGCTTACAGCCTCAGCAACTTGCAAACTTCCAGCTTCAAGGACTTGCGATTTCAGAATAACCGATAAGCTTTTGTTACCTGCAATAATAGGAGGCAGAGACTGGCTTAATTGGGTACAAGATAAATTCCTACCACACCCGTTTCATTTTTCATTGTTGCATGTCTGTCTGTCGAGGATTGTTCTTTGTTTTGCTAAGCTTACATTTTTTAGCATTTCATTCCATGAATGTATCTGAGGTTTTGAAGCCAACCATAAACCTCAACATCTTCTTGCCACCTAGGAGGTGGGTTTGACCTTTCTGTATTTTGACGTTACATACTTGGAACTTGAGACCTGTGAATGTGTATACGAGTTATAAGATTTGCCAGAAGGAGCTTCAGAGAAAACCCAATGAAGTTGGTTACCCTGTGTGATGATGCTCCCACTCCAAACAATTAGTACAAAAGATTTTCCCCACTAAAACAAATACCTTTCAGAAAATCCCCAGGAGAGAGAACAACATGTAAATCAAGCTGCAAGCATATGCCACCAAGCCTCGGTGTTCATCCCCGTGAGATGCCAAGACAATCAATAAACTGTTGCAAACTCTTGTGCACTAAAGCACGGTCAATGCCGCCATGAAAAACATGACGAGTCCTTAAGGTGGGATAAAAATCGCAGATGCCGAGAAAACCACCATTGGCAGCATACAGTAGCCCACCAAGCTCATACATCTGTACAGATCCATGTTACCATTTCTCCCTGCCAACATATTGAACACAAGATAGAGGAATAGGGAAGCGACTGTCATCCAGCCCAAAATTTCCCCGAAGTGAAGCTTTCCTGCTAGAAGCTGGCAAAGCCCAAATGGCATTGTAAATTGATAAATTCAAACAAATCCTAGCTATGTTGTGATGGGAAAATTTTAAAAAGAACCTCCAGATTCTACTATTAAAAAAGCCCCCTTAAATTATATTTTAAACTAATTATCTAAGCAAAACATAAGGAATAAGTTGATAACCCTACCTTCACAATGCTTATGTAAGCTTGCACAACAGATGACAAAGACCTTACAAGATTGACCACATTTCCCAAAGCATAAGGGCTAACCTTACCTTTGCTATACCATGATAAGGTTGGAAGAGGGCTGACTCGAACCTTACAGCATTGAATATAACCACCAAAACATACGAGATAACCTTACTTTTGGTATACTTATTTGAAGTTGTAGATGGATTGACTCAGATCTTACTAATTTGACCACTCCTTTCAGGATTAAATATATATGGAATCAACCTACCTTCGCTATACTTAGATGTAAAAGGGAGGTTAACTAGGATCTTACTGGATTGGGTGGGAAATAAGTCCTAAACTGAATAACTTGCTTGTAAGAAATTCAACCAGACATTCCATCCAATTTCAAAAATTTCAAAAAAACTGGACAATCACATAAACTAGTTAAATTTTTTGGTTCATGCAAGCCACTGCCTGTCTCAGGCAACCTCCCTACTCAAAACGGTAGCCAATTTAGTAAGTGATTTCACTAGGTCTAAAAGGCTACCTCGAATCAACAAAATTTTAAAAATTTGAACTGGAATTCAGCAACCAATCCAGCATTCTAAATTTGTCGTTACATGAAAAAATAGGGTTTTATTTTAGATTCTAGGTTCAGCCCTAAATAAGGGATTTTATTTCAGATTCCAAGTTCAGCCCAAAATTAGGGATTTTATTTCAGATTTTTACAGTTTCTAGGGTTTCTATATCAGATATTTAGGGTTTCCAGGGTTTTTAATTTAGATTTGTATGGGTCATTCAACTGAGTATTTGTAATGAGATCTAACCCTGATAAAAAAAATCAATTTGTGTTAAGCGAGGAAGTCAGAAGTTTACCGTGACACATGAGAACCAGGTCTCAACAAAGCTCCGATCTGCTGCAAATCATGGAGGCACTTCTTCTTATGGAACAAAAACGGGGTAAAACTTAAAATCCAGATGATTCTTCCTCTACCTCCATGACAAGCACAAGCTCACAAAGTAAGACAACAGGTATAGGACAGGCTTTGAGAGCTGGACAGTGACCAATGAATTAGATGAATGTGTTATTTTTGAGCAACCACAATCGCTTCCACTTGCCCTACATTAGCCACGCCCATGTCGTTCCAGATGTACACAATCTTGAAGGCTATTTGTTTTTACCCTCTCTTCCCTGTGCGCTGTGAAGAAGCTGTGTGTTCCTGTGAGCTGTGAAGGTGTTGTGAAGGTTGAAGAAACAAAGTTCTGGACATCAGCAAAAAGAGGAATGAAAACGAAGGACAAGTGTACCAAGAAACTCATAATAAATTAAGAAATTGGGTGTCTTTGTCCTTGGCGAAACATACAGAGGTATGGTGTGCGCAGCAGTTGGGCAGGTTTGTCAAATTTTAATTGGTTGAAGAGAGTAACAGGTGGCAAAATTTAATTAGCTAGAAGGGTGATGATCAAACTCTCTCATTAGCTAGGGTGAATAGTGTCTCCCCACCCCAAGCCAACAAAGAGAACGCCTATCGGCGTAAAAATATACACATGTTTTGTTCCTTTGATACAAACATGAAATAGAATAATAATGCAATGTTATCACTTTATAAAATTTGAAGTGGTTTATTGTTTGAAAGTGATGTTATTTTATAATGTAAATTTTAAAAAATAAACAACTTTATCACTTTGTAAGGTTTATTTTTTAGGTCCCTTATAAACAGGTAATTATTTTAATTTTCGATTTTCGATATTGATATCTTGGGTTTATTAATTTAAGTGTTCAACTATGATTGAGTATGGTTCAACGTTGTATTGTGACAAAAATTGTATAAGTATGAAAATCAATCGTCGCAAATGATAGTCAACAATGTTTATTTAAGGGTTTATAATTTTTATTTTAGGATTTATATACCTTGGGTATATATTATTCCTTGAGTTTAATATTATTCCTTAGGGTTTATAATTGTTTGGTTTTCTAGTATTAATCCCCTGGGTTTATTATTCCCTACTATTTATAATACTCACCATGCACAACCATGATTGGTCATAGTCAACCACGTCCAACCATGGCTATTTATGATCAAGCATGCTTTATAAAATCAATCTGTGTATGTCATGGACAATCATGGTCAACCAAGGTGCAATGTCACATTACAAGGATTGTCTCAATGTGAAAATCAACCATGGCCAACCATAGTCAAGGTCGCATTGTGACAAGGATGGTCTCGATATGAAAATCAATCATGATCAAGCATGATGAACCATGCTCCAACGTCGCATTCTAACAAGGATTGTGTCAAAATGGAAATCAACCATGTTTATTTTAGGGTCTATAATATTTATGTTAGGGTTTATATACCTTAGGTCTATACTATTCATTTGGGTTTCATATTATTCCCTTTGGTTTATAATCCCTTTGGTTTTTATTATTAATCCCTTCAGTTAATTATTTCCTTGGGTTTATAATATCAATTATGGTCAACTATTGTCAATCATGGTAAACCATATGCAACCATGTCTTATTAAATCAATCATGGAAAATTATGGTCAACCATTTTCACAATGATTGTCTCCATATGGATATCAACCATGACCAAGTATGGTCCAACTTTGCATAGTGATAAAAATTGTCTCAATATTAAAATAAATCATGGCCAACAAAGGTAAATGATAGTCTAACGTGGCATTGTGAGAAGGGTTGTCTCGATATGAAAATCTAGCATGGTCAACCATGGTCCAACGTCACATTGAGACAAATTTTGTCCCGATATAAACCCTTTCGGTTTATTTGTGCATTGGATTTATAATAATAATCTCATTGGTTTATAATGTTAATCCTTTGTGTTTAATAATTTTTCATTGAGTTTATAATGTAGAGGGTAAATATAATAGTAATATTATTAAAATTTAATATTATAAATATACTAAAAGAACCACATTTAATATTGTAAAAGTAATCGTGGTAGTATATTCATAATATTAAATTTTATTAATTTTAATATTATAAACATCTACATTATAATCTAAAAAAATATTAAACACGAAATTAACATTATAAACCAATGGGATTATTATTATAAACCCAACCCACACAATATTAATATTATATTATTATATTATTATATAATAAAATATAAAATATTATATATTATATTATAATATTTATAATATTATATTCCTTACTTCCAAGTCCACCATAATCCAAGTGGATATTGGTGGAAACCCGCCTATTCCATTTGGACCCGACCATTGTACCATTATTTCTTCCAGTTCTCGTAATTGTAACACAATTTACTATTTTTGGCAGTTTTTTGGGTCCTAAACTTCCAGAGCTGTTTTGAGGCCCTAAACGATGCTTTTTTGGAAAATGAGAAAACATTCGTCTCTAAATAGCATTTGAAATCAAAAATTTTATTCCTCGGGTAGATATTTCTAATGAGGTGTCGTGCATGTCAAACAAAGATCGTATGCCAAATTTATGACCCCAGAAGTTGATGTACCAATTTACCCCAATGGGGCCCACAGTTTTGGCGCTTCATCTCTTACGGATACTTTTTTTGATGTTTAGGGTTTCCCATTGTTTCTCAATAATAAATATGCATTTGAGCCTCATTATAATATAGTTCAGAGGCATGTATCTGCCACATCTATTCTCAGAGATAAGCTACCATCGCCCAAGCTAGTTTTATTTCCATATTGTATGTAACAATCTTTTAGGTCTTTCGTGTTAATGAAATGAAGATTTATTTTTGCTGCATTTATTTTTGTTTATGATTATGTTTGTATTCATTTATGTTCCCACATAAGTCTGGATGAGTGGTATCATAGCAGTCTGATCTCTCTATGTTTTTCTTTGCATGTCCCCAACGAGGTAGGGGTATAAGGAGTTACGACTCGAACTCGTTGAAAATTTGCAAGACCCCCCTCACAAACCCTTACGTCCTCCCATGGCGGAATAAAATAAAGATGAGAGGACAAGAGATCCTTTCAAAGTATTGCTCGAAGAAACCCTCGAGTAACATAGGAACGTGACGATGGATAGCTTTGTCCAGATCCTTCAGCGGATGCCCACAGGCGACACATCTTCATTCGAGGGCTACTCTGGAGGCGTCATTCCCTTCAAGGTACATGTCAACTTTGGCATTCCCATATTTTAAGTCCATATAGATGTATATTTCATAGATAGATGGTTAAATATGTTGGAAGGGATTTTTTTAGCTCATGATTCTTCCAATCGGGAAAAGATTACTTTCACACTCCTGAAAGCTAACCCCCATATCAAGGACTAGTGGGAAACCTACTACGAACAAAGGGATGAGAGATAACCCTCACTATTTTCAGCCATACCCACTTGGAATTCTTTCTAAGAGACCATAAAGTACATATAATGAGGACAAGTACATATAATGGGCTACGTTAAGGAATCAAAGGGATCAATATATGCATGAGATGAAAAATATTTTCCATACACTGCGCACAAATTTGGGAAGTTAAATATTCTTAGAAACATATGGTGCTCAAGTACCACGGTTTCTAGCAAAAATACATTCAGGGGGAAATAGTGTTCCTAGACATCTCCTCACTTGGTGAAGCATACTGATATGCTACCAATATTGAGCATAAATTCAAGAAAAATAAGTGATACTTTGGATCCGTTAACCTAAAGCAGAGAAAAGGGCAGATTCAGGCTGCAACCCTGAGGAAAACTCATCGAAACAGCAAGCCAAGAATAATGGGAAGGAAAAGAAGGACATCGATAAGTGGTGGATGATCTGAAACACTCATAGATGGATGCATGTTATTACTCTAAGTCGGAACCTGACAAGGTAACCAACAAGGAAAATCCGATCATTGATGATGAACCCATTATAACGATAGCCACCAACAAGCTCCAAAAGGAAAAACCTAAGGATCCAAAGGAGGGGGAGCGCCTCTTCCACTCACAGATGTGGGTAAACTGTTTGTCGGTGTAGTTTATCGTTGAGAGAAGGAGCTAGAAGAACTTAATCTCATCTGAGGTCGTTAAGAGATTGAAGCTACCAACTACGTCGCTCCCACAGTTGCACACCATCAGGTGGATCCACCAAGGGAGAGATCTTTGTGTCATCCAGCAGTCTCCCATTCCTTATAGCATCAATCCCTTTGCAGATGAGGTATTGTGAAAATGTTTCCCTTCTAGATGTATGTGATGTTTTATTAGTTCAAACATACCTATGGAAGCATCATGTTGTAAACGAATATAGACATCATTATGTTATTATTACTCTAGGTCAAAAATTTTACAAGGTACCATAGGTAGCGTCGAATACTCCAATTTCTTTGATCTCTGTAAAAAAATGTAGTAAGATCATTTACCAAAATGGGAAATTCATCTTCATTATGATTCACCCTTAGGAAAAAAAATAAGATTGTGGCCACATCCACAACCTCCATAAATGGCTCCTTAGCATGGTAGTAGTAGGTGGACAAGGTCATGGAGGATTAATGGGACATATTCACCTCACCCATAAGGGTACCCCTACACTGTCAGGTTTAGCACTCCATCGATCTTACCCTGGGCATGTCACTAGCCAATCGAAAAATCTACCAACGCTCTATTCTAGAGAACGATGAAATCAGGAGGAAGATTCAATAGATGTTGCGGAAAGGGAACATCATGCCAAGTACATAACCTTGTGGGATCCCAATCATGTTGGTACATAATAAGGATAGAATATGGAGGTTCTGTATTAACTATCGAGAGCTAAATAAGATCATTGTCCATAATAGGTATCCAATCCCACAGATTGATGAACTTCTAGACCAACTCAAGGGGTCCAAATATTTCAGCAATATTGACTTCAATTTTAGTTAGCACCAGGTATTAATTGAACCCTCCGATGTGTGGAAGACTTCCTTCAAATCCAAGGAGGGCCTCTTTGAATGGTTGGTCATGCCTTTCGGGTTGACAAATTCCCCCAAAAGCTTCATGCGACTGATGGATGACATGTTTCAACCATTCACCAACTTGGTCATGGTAGTGTACCTGGAAAACATCCTGACCTTCCACTATAGTTGGGAAAAGCACATACACCATATTCGACAAGTCCTCCAAACCTTGAGATAACACAAATTGTGTGCCAATTTGGAGAAATGCACTTTTGGTATGGCCCAAGTCCAATATTTGGGGGACATCATTGATGAGTGCCGTGCGCATGTGGACCCAGCCAAGATACAATTTATTCAGGATTGGCCATCCCCAACCACTCTAATAGAGCTCCACATATTTTTCGGTATTTCCAATTTCTATCATAGGTTCGTGTTGGGATTCTCCCATATCACTTGGCCTTTCAGTCAAGTTACCAAGGGTGGAGCAAAATCAAAGTTATTTTGGTCTGAATCCCAATAGAAGGTGTTTGTCGAGTTAAAGCATCACCTCTACTTTGCAGTAATGCTTGCATTACCAGACCTGCATCGACCTTTTGAAATTGAGACAGATGCCTCTGACTATGCTATTAGTGCATTTCTTACCCAACAAGGGCATCCGGTGGCATATCACAGTGAGAAAATTTCAGATATAATCCAGACGTATCCCACCTATGACAAGGAGATGCATTCCATTGTGCAGGCCTTCCAAAAATGGAAGAATTACATTTTGGGGAAGGGAATGGTCATCTAGATAGACCACCGACCATTGCAGTTCATACAAACTCAAGGAAAGTTGCAACACAATTTCCATAAGAAATGGTCCATATATTTGCAACAGTACCATTTGAACATTAAGTACAAAAAGGTAATCACCAATAATATTGCGGAATTCCTCAGTCAACCGTCGGTTATGGCACTGACCACTTTGTTCCACTCTTGTGGACACACTTCGGGATGGCCACATATTTACAAGAGTGATCCAGAATTTGGCACCACATACGAGATGCTCCTTGACGGTAAGAAATTTCTATACTTTCACCTCCATGAAACATTGTTATTCCTCTATGTTCCTTCAAGCGAGCATGCCAAGATGATTTGGGAGGCACACTGCAGTCAGGTCACTAGACAATTTGTGGTAGAGAAGATAGTGGAAATGTTGTAGAAGTATTTTTATTGGCCAAACCTTCAACGGGATGTTGGGAAGGACATCATATCTTGCACTTCCTACGCCATTACCAAAATTACAATCAAGAAGTAAGGATTGTATACTCCTCTGCCTACTCCTATCCAGCCTTAGATTCTTGGGAATCCATCTCCATGGATTACATGTTGGGCTTTATTTCTACGAAGCATGGAAACAACTGTGTTTTCGTGGTCGTCAACAGATTCTATAAGATGGTCATTTTTGGGGCCTGTAAGAAGAGTTTCACATTAGAAGTCACTGCCAAACTCTTCTTTGAACGAGTGTGGGTACACTTTGGGATCCCATATTCCATTATCTCAAATCGGGAAAAATGGTTCCTAAGTCCATTTTATTCCATCTTATGGTTGTCGTTGGATACCAAGCTCACTAATTCCATGACCTTTCACCCTCAAACTGACGACCAAATAGAGGTCGTCAGCAGGATGATCGTGCACATCCAACACATGTACAACTTGAAGCACCCACGCGCATGGGATGAGAGCCTCCCCTATTTCCAACACAGCTACAATAGGGCTCTCCACATCTCAATCGACCACAACCCTTTTCAAGTGGGACTGGGATTCCAACCACTATGTCCCATTGATATTTCCATACCACTTGTAGCTACTTAGGAAGATTTGACTCATGTCCAGTCTAAAGCTAATAGAGTTACCAAATTCATTGAACGCATTCAGCACATCTGCCAGCAGGTCCATGACATATTGGACATAGCAAATTTTAAATATAAACAACGTCATGATCAACATCAAGTGCCACATAAGTTTTAGGTGGATGATAAAGTTTGGTTACATTTGAATAAAGAGCGCCTTGTTGGGGACCACTGCAAGCTTCGACCACTTTGATATGGACCTTACACCATCACTAATTTTGTAAGAGACCATGCTTTCTAGCTCATCATTCACCCATTCATTGTCCTACACCGAGTGTTCAATGTGGACTTCCTTCGGCCATGCTTTCCACTATTACTGAACACATCAGATGTTGAAAAACAACTCACATTGACAGAGCTAAATCGATATTGTATGGAATAAGACACAATTGATCATATCATGGACATGTAGATCAAGAATACTCACTAGAAAAAGATCCAATTGTATTGGGTTGTCAAATTTGTCCAACTCTTCCACCAAGGCAAGTGGCTTACTAAGGACCAAGTTCAATAGAGGTTTCCCCATCCCATGGTGGCACTAAATGAAATGGGGATCATTCCTTCCTAATAATGGAGGACTAATCCAAATGGATATTGGAGGCCACCCGCCTATTCCACTTGGACGCCACCATTGTTTCATTATTTCTTTCAGTTTGCATAATTGTAGCACAATTTCCTATTTTTAGTCGCTTTTTGGGACTTGAACTTCTGGAGCTGTGTTGAGGCCCTAGATGATTTTTTTTTTAAAGCATTTGTGGTCAAAAGTTATATTCCTTTTATAGAATTTATAACGAGGTATTTTTTGCGTCAAACAGAGATCATATGCCAAAGTTACAACCTCGAGAAGTTGATGTGACAATTTACCCTAACGGGGCCCACAATTTTGGTGCTTCATCTCCTCGGGCTAGGTTTTTGAATGTTTAAGGTTTTTCATTGTTTCTCAATAATAGGTAGGCCTTCTAGCCTCATTCTAATACAGTTCATAGGCATTTAGCCTCCATATCTCTTCTCATAGATAAGCTACGATCACCAAAGCTAGTTTTATTTCCATACGATATGTAAGCATCTTTCAGTTCTTTGATATTAATGAAATGAAGATTTATTTATTTTGAATTTATGTGTTTCTGTGTGTGTTTGTATTCTGTTGCGTTTCTGCATAAGTTTGGATCAATACATATAAATAATATTATGAAGAAATTAAATTAATAACTTGAAAAATCAACACTAACTCGTTTTTATATAAAAGAAAATCAATTATTTTTCACTAATTCACAAACTTTTATAATATCAAATATATAAATAAAATAGTTTTATCTTCATTTATCGTTTTTAATTTATTTTACACTTTAACTTTTTATAAATATAAAAATAAATTAAATTTAATAATTAAATTAAATCCCTAGATGCGGGTGTTTTTCAACATTAATGCGATGGTGGACATTTGGGTTGGCAAGTGGCGTAGCCACTTTGCTGCCCGTAACCTCGCACTAATGTGATTTCATAAATGGCCTATAATGCGGTACTATGTTCGATTTATCACCGCCCTTCTACTTCAATACGCCGTCATGGCTTCTCCCGACGCCTTCAGACCTGCATTCGCGAATGTTCCTCTGCCTCTGCAATGTCGATGCCACTAGCTAGTTGCAAAGTCATTTCTCCGCACCACCACTGGTAAGCGCTGCCCAACTCTTGGTTGCATTGAGTTTGGGCCAGACTTCCATTACTCTCAGAGTGCTTGCTGTAGTCTTTGCCTAAACTCTGCTTCTGTTACTACTGGCAGTGACCAGTGCCTCACCATCCCAATTCCACATAATCTGTTCCCCTCTCCCAGTGAAGCCATGCCCAAGATGCACCATTGTATGCGATGCAGATGGGGTAGCAGCAGAGGGAGAATGCCTTGCTCCTCGCCCACGCCTGATTCAAGCTCCACTTCTTCGCCCTCTTCTGAATACTTCTCACCTCGCCACCTAGACACGTGTAGGGGCAGAGGACGCACTCGTTTTTCCAGCTTTCAATCCCAACACTCTGGCCCTTCTACTGCAACCATCCCGTCCAGATCTCAGTCTTCCCATTACACTGCCCAATTCACCTACCAATGCACCATGGATAGACCCACTATCAAAGCCACCATAACCATCATGTTCTAGGAGGAGAAACAAGACGTCACTCAGGGCAAGAGTCAGGACGAGCCTCATGATAGCGTTCAGGGTGAGCCTTCTGCTTGCACACGCAAAAAGATTCATATATGAGAAGGCACCGCAGATGTAGATAATGCAGAGCAGACATGGGGTCATATGGAACAGGTAACTAGCACTGAGTGCAAAGCAGACCGAAAAGGATGACTTCGACGCCTACAACTGCCGAATTGTGGAAGAACGCCCAGCTACACCAAATGACAGCTAATTCTGCTAGCTACTTTGGGAATCAAGTTCACAGCTCCCAATCACTTGGGTGCATTTTTGTTTTTTTGAAAAATTTAGACATTTCTAAAATGGATGTAAACAGAAAAGTATTTCTTGATCTTATGCCGGTTTGCCCTGTGAGGGCGGCACATAATTTTTGGACTCTACTGGTTTCCCATCATTGGGTAGTCTCTAAGATGTTTTGGATGCTATATGCCACGAATCCTGGCTAAGTACTGCTGAGGCTAGTGCCTCATTGTAAGTTATGTTACAGTAATAGATTTTAGCCAAATTTAGAAAAAAATAAATAATTAAATTAAATAATAAAATATTAAAAATCCAACTCATTATCATACATGCAATTTGATATCTACTCCCATAAAAATATTTATATATTTTATTAAAAATCGTAATCACTAATAATTTTTTTCATAATTTAAAATAGTGATAATTATATTAATTAAATGAAAATAAAAATTAGTTAATTAAATTAAAAAATAATATAATAAAAATCAATTAAATTAAATAGCTCTTAGCTCTTAAAAACTCATTGATTCTCGTTGATTGATTATAAGATTATGAAATTTTCTATTCACTTTAGGTTAATATTAAATGTCATATGTCATTAGTAAAACAGATGTGTGGCAGATGTTAGGGAATTGAAAGCGAATGTGAGTAAGAATCGAGTAGTCGTAAATCTGATAGATTCTATTGTTCCAAGGGGTCTGGGGAATAGACCACCGCCCGGTCTCCCTTGAAGTTCATGGGAATTAGTTCTTATCTTAGCGATGTTCATTTTTTTCTTATTGCTAGACAACACAGAGATATCATTCTGATTATCAAGGTGGGGTTGATCACTTCTTTATAGTATCTTAGCTTCCTTTTACCATCTAGCACTTGATACTCCCACAAATTGTCCTTAAACTTGGAGGTAATTGTATTTTTGATATTATCTTTGCTTCCCATATTGAGATCCTCCTTAATTCCCCAATGGTTGAGCCAAGACTGGGCATCCTTGTGCCACCCACACTTGAGGCGAAGGTGAGGGTTTTGACTATAGTTAGAAGCAATTTTAGGGAGCCTCTTTGATTCCATGTTGTCAAGCTTCTTCTTATACCTCAGATATCTAACAATAGTTGTACTTTCAATGGGGGACAAACCAGATTCGATCAAGAATATAGGATAGGAAGTATTCCCTTGATCTTAAGGTTGTAGGTTATGAATTTCTTTTGAATCATCTCAATCTTCCTCCATGACTCTCTGGTTATATAGCAACCCAAAACTTCACATCCGTATAAGACAACAGGGGTGACAAGGGTCTCAAGGAGGAATCTATTTTTACTCCAAATGTAAAGATCGACTGACTTACAATTGTTTTCAAGCTCATAATAGGCTTTCCAGCCCCCAATAATCCTGTTCTCGATGCTATAATTCCAGTTGAGATGATGAGGGAAGTTAATGCCCAAATATTAATAAGAAGAAACATGCTCTAAGCACTCATTATTATACACGAAACTACCATGGGTGATATTTTGGGATTTAATGATCATGAATTTAGTCTTGTCGGTACTAACTGTCATACCCATCTTGGAGCAGTAGTCATGAAGAATTTGGAGCTGCTTGTCAAGGTCATCATGGCTTTTTTCAAGAATAATGATATCATCGGCATAGAGGAGAAGAGTAATGAGAATGCCAACAATCTCGGTGCCCTTGCACCCTGCAGATTCCAAACACTCATCTATCTTATCGATGTATATTCCAAAAGGGTAGGGGATAGGGGACACCCTTGATTAACTCCAATATTGTATTTAATATCTTTAGACCACCCTTCGTTGGTCTTAAGCTTGGTAGTGACCGTCTCATAGAGACGGATCACAGCAATCCTCAGCTCATGAGGGACCATGATCTCTTTAAGTCTCTCCCAAAGTTTATTTCGAGGAACAGTGTCAAAAGATTTTCTAAATTCCACAAAGCAACATAAGAGATCGACTTTACTGTTGTGACATTCCTCTGCAACGATTGTAAGAGTGACCAGATGGTCAATAGTCGAGTGATGTCTCCTAAAACAAGTGTGTCGTTTAGCTCTTTTTCCCTAGCTTTCAAGCCATACACTAAGCTTCTTCTCCAAAATGAGCCCATAAAGCATGGCTAGGATATGGCTAACCATAATGGTCATGTAGTTAGATGGAACACCCTTGTCCCCATTTTTAAAGATAGGTACAATAAGGCTTTGCGTCCAAAGCCAAGGGAAGCCATGTGTTACAACCAAATTAAGAAGCTTGTTGAGACAAGGAATTGATTTAATTTAAATTAACTAATTGAAAGTCAACTAAATTTTACTCTAAACTAATTACAATATATCTTCCTTTATAAAAAGTTTTATGAAAAAACAAGGTCAAGAGGATCAGTGGCACATGCGTTCCATGAATTAGGATAGTTCAGTATTTATAAATGTTTTTTATATTTACATATATGGTTAATAATTTATTATTATTTTGTTAAAATTTATGTATATTTTTTAATTGATATGTGGGATTATTTTATGATATGTTGTTTTATGAGTGGGTTTAATGGTTAAGAGCATGTGTTTCTCCTAAGAGGTCATAGGTTCAAAACCACAAGGGTAGAGGATGTATGCCTTCGTAGACTTGGTAGTCAAATGGTTGCACGGAAGTAGGTCCCTTGTCTCACAAACAAGACGATCTCATACACCAAATAATAATAATAATAATAAATTAATGAAAAGTGACAAGTATATTGTAATTTAATGCTTATAAGAAAAAATCACATACTTTTAAATAAAATATTAACCATAAATCCATTTTCAAATTAGGTTTAAAATATTAACCATAAATCTATTTTCAAATTAGTTGAAAATATTAACCATAAATCCATTTTCAAATTAAAAATAAAACTTAATGTAATCAAATTTTTAAAATAACTAAACATGTTTACATCATCCAAATTCTAAGCTTACACAAATTTACATCACACATTGTGATTTTTGTTTGTTTGTTTTTTTAATAGATCCAAATACTTTCAAAATCTATAATAAAGATCACGAAATTCTTAAAAAGGAAGATTGTTACTAAAATTACTTTACTCGAATAAGTTGTAGCATGAGACAAGATTGTTAAAATAGGCCTCCTCGAAAATAGACTTAGAAAGTTACTATGAAATTTACTTGGGGAGGCTCCATGTGAGCGGAAATAATTTAGAGAATAATTTATAGAATAACTATAACTTTTAAATTTTAGTATTTTAAAAGTTTTTGAATTTTAGTATTTTAAAAGTTTTTGATGATTGTGAAATTTTCACTATCAAAAATCTAATTCAAAATATCTAACAAACTAATTTTTTAAATTTATTTTTATCAAATCCCAATAAAAAAAATTGCAATCCAAACTATTATGTTACATCATTATACCACTCCAAGATGATTACTAAAATAAGCCTCCTCGAAAATAGACTTATAAAGTTACTCTGTGCGCGGAAATCAATTTATATTTTAATTTCAACTTAAAGCCTCTTTATCTCTCGTGATGATAAATCAAATATAATATAAGCTTCACTGCATTCAAATTATAATATTCGGCCGTATCGTATGCAATGTTCGTTGATATTTCCAGTATGTGAATATGTTTTCGAATAATATATTATAAATTAAATTATATTGACAATTCCTTACGTGAACCTGTGTGATAATCATAGAGGGCAAAACGTTGTTCAACAAACAAAAGCAAAAGTCCACGTCCCCCACGGTGGCGGCTCGCTTCTTATACTTTGAAATCTGTTAGATACATATCTTAATTACAAAGAATTTATTTAAAATATACACATGTTTTGTTCCTTTGATACAAACATGAAATAGAATAATAATACAATGTTATCACTTTATAAACTTTAAAGCGGTTGATTGTTCGAAACGGATGTTATTTTATAATGTAAATTTAAAGAAATAAACAACTTTATGGCTTTGTAATGTTTGTTTTTTTTCAAGGTTGTTTATGCTTATAAGGTAATTATTCTAATTTTGTTTTTTAGGTTGTTTAAGTTCATAAGGTAATTATTCTAATGTTTTATATTGATTTGTTGGGTTTATTAATTTAAGTGTTTAATTATGGTTGAGCATGGTTCAACGTCGTATTGTGACAGAAATTATATAAGTATGAAAATCAATGATCACAAATGATAGTCAACCATGTTTATTTAAGGGTTTATAATATCTATTTTAGGATTTACATACATTGGGTATATATTATTCCCTTGGGTTTATAATTGTTTGGTTTTTTAGTATTAATCCCATGCGTTTATTACTCCCTACTATTTATAATATTGACCATGCACAACCATGATTGGTCATAGTCAACCACGTCCAACCATAACTATTTATAATCAACCATGTTTTATAAAATCAATCTTTGTATGTCATGGACAATCATGGTCAACTAAGATGTAATGTCGCATTACAAGGATTGTCTAAATATGAAAATCAACCATAGCCAACCATAGTCAATATCGCATTGTGACAAATATGGTCTCAATGTCAAAATCAATCATGATCAAGCATGATGAACCATGCTCCAACGTTGCATTTTGACAAGGATTATGTCAAAATGAAAATCAAGCATGGTAAACCATGTTTATTTTAAGGTCTATAATATGTATGTTAGGGTTTATATACCTTGGGTCTATATTATTTATTTGGGTTTAATATTATTCTCTTCGGTTTATAATCCTTTTGGTTTTTAGTATTAATCCCTTCAGTTAATTATTTGCTTGGGTTTGTAATATCGATTATGGTCAACCATTGTCAATCATGGTAAACCATGCACAACCATGTCTTATTAAATCAATCATGGTCAATTATGGTCAACCATTTTCACAAATATTGTCTCCATATGGAAATCAACCATGGCCAACCATGGTCCAACTTTGCATAGTGACAAAGATTATCTCAATATTAAAATCAACAATGGCCAACCAAGGTAAATGATATTCTAATGTGGCATTGTGAGAAGGGTTGTCTCGATATGAAAATCTAGCATGGTTAACCATGGTCCAATATCACATTTGTGCATTAGATTTATAATAATAATCTCATTGGTTTATAAATCTCATTGGTTTATAATATTAATCCTTTATGTTTAATATTTTTTTCTTTAAATTATAATGTAAAAAATAAATATAATAGTAATATTAACAAAATTTAATATTATAAATATACTACAACCACCACATTTAATATTGTAAAAATAGTTATGGTAGTATATTATAATATTAAATTTTATTAATTATACTTTAAATATCTACATTATACCCAAAAATATATATATATATATATATATATATATATATATATATATATATATATATATATATTAAACACAAAGAATTAACATTATAAACAAATAATATTATTATGATAAACCCAACTCACAAAATATTAATTTTATATTATTATATAATACAATAAAATATATTATATATTATATTCTAATATTTATAATATTATATATTATATTTTAATATTTATAATATCACTATAATGTTATGTTATTGATAGTATAAAAGTATTAATATTATTGTTACTAAAAATGATATTATTGATATCATAATAATAATATTATTAAAAATATCAATGATATAATTATATTATATACAATATTAGTATCAATAAAATACAAAATATTAATAAAAATATTAAAAATGTATTCACTATAATAATTAGGTTGTGCATGTCAACTTTAATTGAGAATAGCGAAAACAATTTGTTGATTACAGAGTTGGAATTTCAAAATACACTCAACCGTCAAATTTAATGGTTTTCACACTTCTCGAGGTTTCTTCACAATTTCAAAAAAAATATAATAGTTTTGTAAAATATTAAGCTATATTTGATGGGAAAATAAACTTTAATTGTTAATTTGTCTGACAAATTCCATCCCTAGTTGAGCCTAAGGGAACACCATCGAGTCTCGAAAATATTTGTCGGCTTGTCTCGCCACCACATCTATATTTGTTTGTCGACATTCATGGACATGTCATCAAGAACCTAAAACTTTGTTTATGAATTAATGCATGATATTTTAAAGTCCATGACACTAAAAATAGTCTATGGGACTTCCAGCCTCCTTGTTTTTTTCCTTCTGTAATCAATCCATTTCTTACACAAATTAACGATGAGCTAACCCAAACTTCTAATAGTTCCCTTACTGAAAAGACAATGCCACAAAATTGATGCTAACATACTACCAGAATTGTCCTTGATGTCTCTGAAAGCATCACATTCCAAAATGAAATGCTTTTCTGATTCCACTACCCCAAAAGTGAAAAAAGTACACACTCTTTCTTCCCAAGCTTCTTTAGGTCTCTTCCACCGTCTTGTTTCACACTGAATTTGATGTGAGTTAGTTCTTAAGCAACAATAATCTTTGATCTCCATGGAATTCTAGCTCTAATGTACCCTTTTTGTTGGAGATCACAAGTGGGGTTGAATTCCTAAACATAGTACCTCTTCTTTCTACCCAACTCTTTTCCCCATATACCCTTACGTAACTTCTTTAACACAAAATTCTTTAACTCCTTGAAATTTGTGGGACATGCATTACGGTAAATATTATATTTTTTCATCCATTTGCTGTTTTTTCTCTTCCATGTTTTATTTCTTTCACTGATGCCTTCATTGAAGATAACTTTCGGCCATCTACCTCCTCCCATTTGCTCAATTATTTTTAGATACCTTATAAGACGGACCATAGAAATTGCTTCGATAGGTGCTGCTCCAGCTTCAATCAACATTATCTCATAACGAGCCAAACTTTTTATTTTGAACTTTCTCATGATTAGGCTTTTTTATATTTTCTCAGTTTGCTTTTGTTTTGAAACTTGGATGTTGCTAGCCCACAATTCACACCCATATAATATTACTGGACAAACTAGGAGTCCGAAAATCACTTTAATTGTGTTCCAATCCCATAACTCTACCTCTCTACATCTGTTTTGAAGTGCATATAATGCTTTCCACTCTCCTAAGATTATTTTCTTTCTGCAATCCTCCCAATTAAGCTTGTTTTTGAAATCGATCTCGAGGTACTTGTTTTTATTTACTTCTTCAAGAATTTTGCCTTCAAAGAAGAACATATGCTAGATTTTCTTCCTTTTATTAGAGAAAATCATTATTTTGGTCTTACTGGTATTGACTTGCATCCTCACTGCTTTACAAAAATGCTGAAGGGAATATAGGTGCATCTACAATTCATGGGCCGATTTAGCAACCAATACAAGATCATCATGATGTAGAAGAAGCTTTATCACAAATTCCCCCAACCGAACACCATCCCCACCTTGTAAATTTAGCCACTCTTCCAATTTGTCAATATATAAACCAAAAAGGGTAGGGGATAAAGGGAAACCTTGCTTGACTCCGATGTCACTTCTAAAACTTTATGAAATTCCTATTGTAGTTCTAAGTTTTACTTTCACCTCTTCATATATCCTATGGACAACAACTCCATATTGTAAAGGAATTTCAAGTTCTTCCATTATACGCCACAACTTATCTCTAAGGACCTTCTCAAATGCCTTTTTGAAGTCAACAAATCAACAAAATACTTCTTCCCCACACCACCCCCCCCCCCCCCCAAACCTTTTCAATAATGTGTCTCAGCATGATACCATGATCTACTATAGAATGCTTCGGCCTAAAACCGGCTTGCCCTTCTGCCCTCTTTTCTTTTACTTGTGCCCACTTACTAATTCTATTTTCTACCATGCCACTGAAAATCTTTGCAAACAAAGGATTGATCATAATGGATCTATAGTTGGAAGGACTATTAATGTCTTCACTTTTAAAAAGTGGTATTCCTAGACTAGTTGTCCAATCCATTGGGAATCTTTGCTGAATGAAGTTGTTGAATATTTTCATGATGTGCAGTGCCAAAATGTTCATTCCCCACTTTAGATATTTTGGTTGAATTTCAACCAAGTCCTTTTCCTTCCCTATTTTCAAATTTTTAATTCATGCCTCCACCTTGTGTACACTGAAAATATTTGTAGTTGTGTTGATCTTGGGAGGAGGCTCAACCTCTAATATTTTTCATAGAGTTGTCTTGCATAGTCAAACCACTGATTGGCTGCACTATTATTTTCAAATTGCTTCTTCCTTGGCTAAAGTTCTTGCCAAAAATGTTTTGGGTTATTCTTGTCTAGATATATCAACTCTTCTTGCCTTGTTTGCATGAACTCATATTTTTCCTGTTTAAAATTTGCTTATATAACTTTACATTCATCTTCTCCTCTCCTTCCCTTTTCAAGGTTCACCTTGCCATTTTTCATTCCTCGTCCAACTATGCATTCACAGAAAAACAATTGATTTTGATTTCCCATTTTTTGCTCTTTTGCACTTCTCAAGTTCACCCTAGATTATATTTGTTAACTCATGGTTTTTGAGGCTTTGGAGACAAATTTTTGCCTTCTCAATTGATCTCTCCAAGATTGTTTTGAAGATAGTGCAATTTTGTTGTGTTAGAAGAATTTGTTCACTTGATGTCGATTGTTGAGAACATTAGGCTTTCCTCCTATTCTATTTTTATTCTAACAAAGAAAAATTTATATAAATTGGGTTATGATCTTATTTTAAGTCTCAAACATGCTCTCCAATCTTAAATTCATCTATCCTTTGTATTAAGCTTTGTGAACCGATAACATAGTCAACAACACTTGCCCCATTGGATGTGTTGCAAGTGAAGTTCCTAGACTTTTTCCATCTATCTAGACCATTACAGATAATTGAGTTGAAAACACCACACAACATAAGCAACTCCTCTCCAAAATGATTACTAACTTTTTCGTCTTCTGAACATCTCAACCATCGAGAATTCTCCTATTCAATGAGCCAAATAGGATTGTGATCCTCTTTGCAACAAAGAATACTAGCTTGTTGATTTGTTGTTCTAGCATTGAAATCTCTGAATAAATGAACTTCTCCCTAATGAGAATATGCGGCAATAACTTTCTTTAAAGCTTCACGCGGATTTTTGTTATCCAAACCCTTATTTTTGTAAGTTTTTGATACTTGCAACATAAAATAACATGCTGTAATTCTTATGTTGTTCTCATTCTCTGTTATTTTGAACCATAAATATTGTTTATTTGTATCTTTTTTTATCTAATTAAATGCGACAAGCTTCTTTTTCTTTCACTAAAACAAGTATTCCTTCGTACACTTTTTCATTTTCCACTGCCTCGTTCCAAACTCCTAACTTCAAATAACTATCAAACATAAGAATTTTGCAACCATCATATTCATGAATTTCTGTAAGACAAATTATGTCTCTACCTTGTCTTGTTGTCGAATTTGGGTGCATCATTAATGCTCATCGATGGCTTCTATTCTTTGTCTAGCGTGGCAAAAAAATAAGTGAATTTCTGATGAAGTTAAAAGTTTGCCGAAAAGAGGCTAGAGTCGCTGATAAAAAACGAAAGCTGACAATATTTCAAGTCGAGAAGACGTGAACGATTCGGGAAATTGCTTCCTAGTTGGACGAATGTCACTCGCGCCTCCGGAAATTTCGATATAAAAAAGCTTTATGAAAAAAAAGAAGGTCAAGAGGTTTAGTGGCTCACGCGTTCCATGAATTAGGACAGTTCACTGTTTATAAATACAACATACATTTATATATATGTTAAGTAATTTATTATTATTTTGTTAAAATTTATATATATTTTTTGAATTGACATGTAGCGCTATTTTATGAAGTTGTAAATGTAACCATCATTTTTAATTAGTGAAGAGCCGCAAAATCTATTATAATTTAATGGTTATAAGAAAAAAAAATCTACATGTTAAATAAAATATTAATAATAAATCTATTTTCAAATTAAATTTAAAATATCAACAATAATTTTTTTTTCAAATTAAAAATGAAATTTAAGATCACAACAGTTTTAAAATAACTTAACAAGTTTACATCATCCAAATTCTAAGCTTACACAACTTAACATCACACATTTTTCCATTTTTTAAATAGATCCAAATACTTTCAAAATCTATAGTAAAGATCACGAAATTCTAAAGAGGGAAGATTGCTACTAAAATTAGCTTACTTGAATAAATTATAGCATGACCTTGTCCTGAGGATGAACTACATTAGATGGTTCGAAACCTCGAACTAATCCTAATGATGTGATTAATCCGAAATACATTTATCTAAAGCATGAGACAATATTGTGACTAAAATCGGCCTCCTCGAAAATAGACTTACTAAGTTACTGTCAAAACTCGTCCATGTATGCAGCGTGGAATCACATTCAAGACGATGTTGGAATTTCAAAACAGATCTTATCAAATTTGATGGTTTTCACTCTTTTGTATGGGTTTCACATTAAAAAGAATTAAGAATTTTTTTTGAAGTTTTTGCAATTTATTAAATAGTGTTTAACGAGCAAATCACCCACCATAAGAAATTTCCCTATCAAATTCCATCCATATTCAGAACTTATTCACAAATGTCTCCATTGTTGGAAAGGCAGAGGATATAGAACAAAAAATAACACAAATGCTTCACACACGAAACACACACGAGCTGTGGCTCTTTTATTAATCAACAAACTTTAATCTCGCTCACTAAATACAATGAACCTGATGAAGGGTATTTATCCTGACTTGCTTGACATGCATACACTTACATAACTCGACTTTCCCATAATTCACTTAACTGACTCTCTAACTCACTTACCAAATTCATCTATCACACAACTTGACTTACTCAACACTTACTTAACTGATTGTCTAACTCTGCATGCAGGAATTAATTAACTATTTTAACACTCCCCCTTAATTACGATTGCTAAACTAAAACATTAACTCATGACAACTCAAACATGCCTGCGAATCTATGTCTCAGCTAGGCTTACAACACCCAAGTTTCTTCTATGAAATTCAAACACATCTATTGCTAATGGCTTTGTAAATATATCATCCAATTGATCACTAGATTTACAAGGCTTCAAGTGAACTATTCCATTGCTCAGAAGCTCTCTATTAAAGTGATATCTAGTATCAATATGCTTGCTCTTTCGATGAAACACACTATTCTTGGATAGTGAAATCGATGATGTGTTGTCACAATATATCACTGTTGATCCTTGTTGTTTCTGCTTGAGTCCATCCAATACTCTTCTTAACCATATAGCTTGACATGTTGTTGAATTTGCTACTACATATTCTGCTTCTGCTGATGATAGTGTCATAATAGGTTGCTTCTTAGATGCCCATGAAATCACACCTGAACCAAGATGGAACACATAACTAGATGTGCTTTTCCTATTATCCAAACTACTTGCAAAATCACTATTTGTAAATCTAATCAAATATTTTTTTTTTTACTTGCATACATTATGCCACAATATTTGGTTCCTGCTATGTATCTCATAATTAATTTCCTGCACTCCAATATGTGTCTTTTGGAGTCTCCATAAATATGGAAATCAAACTCACTCATTGCATAATATTTGGTCTTGTAGATGTGAGATACATGAGGCTACCAACCAATCTTTTGAATAGAGTTGGATTTACATCTGATCCTTCATTATCTTTACTTAACTTTGTATCTGTTGCAACTGGTGTAGGTACAAATTTTCAATTATCCATCCTGAATATTTTCAGCAAATCTCTGGCATATTTATTTTGGCAAATAAAAATTTCTTTTTCAGATTGCTCAACTTCTATGCCAAGAAAATATTTCATGAGACCAAGATCTATCATCTCAAATTCTTTCATCATGGTCGCTTTAAATTCATATAACTCAAGATCACCTGTAAAAATCATATCATCAACATATAAGCAAACAATGAAAATCTATCCATGCTCATTTACCTTTGTGTACAAGGTAAGCTCAATGTTGCTTCTGCAAAATCCATTCTTAATCAATTAATTGTCGATTCTGCTATACCATGCACTAGGTGCTTGCTTCAGTCCATAAAGCGCTTTATTCAACCTGTAAAATTGATCTTCTTTACCTTCAACTTCATAACCTCGAGGCTGCTGCACATAAATTTATTCTTCTAGAATTCTATTCAAGAAGGCTGGTTTGGCATCCATCTGATATAGTTTCCACTTGTTCTAAGCGGTTGTCGCTAGAATTGCTCTTACAGTATCCAATCTGGCTACCGGAGAAAACGTCTCTCCAAAGTATATTCCCAGTTGCTGTGAGAATCCTTTTGCTACAAGTCTTGCTTTAAGTTTGTCAATTTTACCTTTCTCATTGACTTTGTCTTGTATGCCAACTTCACACCAATGAGGTTTTTATCCTTTCGAAAATTAACCAAATCCCATGTATCATTCTTTTCAATAGAATCATTCTCTGTATCCATGGCTTACACCCAATTTTCATCTCTGATTTCTTCTTCAAACGAAAAAGGTTGGATTGAAAACAATGCAAAATTTGAACTAACATCAAAATCATCATAAATGCCTTTTAAACTTCTCATATTTTTATTACCATTACTTGATTCATTACCTGATTGGCTACTTGGATAATTTTGGTCTGTTGATCTGCTTGAAGATCTATGCTGCTCTGAAAATCTTGGAGTCCTTGCTGGTGTGACTCTGTTTGGTGTATGCTCTTTTGATTCTTGTCATTCCTTTTCTGCTACATCCTCCTCCTCCATCAATGGTTCTTGTCCATTAATTTTTTTTTCTACGGTCCCATTCCATGTCTCTTGTTCTTTGAACACAACATCTTTACTAATTATTGTCTTCTTGGTGGCAGGGTTATACAATTTGTAAGCTTTTGATTGCTCACTATAACCAGTAAATATGCATTTTTCACTTTGATCATCCAATTTTCCTCTTATCTGCTTAGGCACATGTGAATAGGCTACACATCCAAAAACTATGAAATGAGATATACTGCATGACATACCTAACCATGCTTCTTCTGGTACTCTGTTCACCACACTCTTTGTAGTAGCTCTGTTTATCACATGAAAAACACATGCAACTGCTTCTACCCAATACTCATTAGACAAGTTTCTTGCTTTCAACATGCTCCTTGTCATGTTCATGTTTTTTCTGTTCTTTCTCTCTCCTACACCATTTTGCTGCGGTGTGTATCTGGTTGTAAACTGTCTTCTGATTCCATGTTGTTTGCAGTACTAATGGAATTCTTTCGAATCATATTCTCCACCATGATATGATCTCAATACCTCGATCTTTCAATCACTTTGGTTCTCTGCTAAGGCTTTGAACTCTTTGAACTTCGCAAAAGTTTCAGACTTCTGCTTCAAGAAGTAAACCCAAGTCTTTCTGCAATATTCATAAATAAAAGTGAAGAAGTAACAACTTCCACCAATCTACTGTGTCCTCATAGGTCCACACAAGTTTGTAAGCACCAAATCAAGTGGTTTCTTTGCTCTGTATGAAGCACCCTTAAAAAAAATTTCACGGTGTTGCTTTCCCAAGATGAAACACTCACAAGTACTAGAAGGTTCTTTGATGGGAGGTAATCCTCTGACCATCTGTTTCTACTGCAACAATCTTAAACCGGAAAAATGAAAGTGTCCGAGCCAAAAGTTCCATATCTAGTAATCATTAGAACATGCAACTGTAAAAGAACTAACCTGATCGTTGTAGTTCATAACTAGAGGAAGGAGTTTATTCCTTGTCATCTGCACCTTTGCTATCAACTGCTTGCTTGGGGGTTTGTCATAAATAACACACTCTTGCCCCTGAAATATAACTCTGTATCCTTTTTGCATCAATTGACCAACACTTACCAAATTTTGCTTGAGACCAGAGACATAATATACCTCCGAGATTGTCTTTGGCTCCCCCTGCTTGGTCAGAATGTTGACCACTCCTTTGCCATCTACATCCACAGTCTTATCAGTCCCCAACTTTACCTTTGTCTTCACAGATTGATCCAAATTTGTAGCCAAATTCTTGTTGCTATTCATGTGGTTACTGCAACCACTGTCTAATAGCCACACCTTATCATACGGTTCATGCATGTTGTTGCATGCTAGGAACATGGAGTTAGTATTTTCTGTACTAACATTAGCTCTCTGATTTCCATTTTGATATGCATTTTCTTCTCGCCCATCTCTATGACTACCATAGCTTCCGCCTTGCCCTCTGCCTCTCGATTGACCTTTGTCTCGACCTCTTGCAATATAAACTTGACTTTTGAAAGTAGTTTCTAAAGTGGAATCATTATTTCTATCTATCCTTGCCTCATGCTATAGAAGTGATCCCATCAACTCATCAACTGTCAGTTTTTCCAAATCCTTGACTTCTTCTATGGTTGCTACCACAATATCAAACTTGGCAGACAAAGATCTAAGCACCTTCTCAATCACTGTTCGATTTTTAATTTCTTCTCCATAATTTTTTAACTGATTTACTACAAGCATGACTCGATTCATAAAAGAATCGATGTCCTTTGTCTCCTTCATTTGCATACTTTCAAAATCTCTCCTAGTATTCTGAAATTTAATGATATTGACTTTTGCCATACCTTGATAGCTTGTCGCAAAAGTTTTCCATGCTTCCTTTGTCGAAGACTTGATCATAATATTATAGAACACTGCTCAGTCCACTCCTAGCTGGATAAGAAGCAACGCTTGTGCATTCTTCCGTTTGTATTTCTTCCATTGTTCTCTCTCTCCATTACTGAGAGCTCGTTCTTCTGTTTCATTCTCAAGTTCTGGAAACTCAAACTTGACATGATCCCAGACATCATGCACTTTTAACATGGTTTCCATTTTAATCGCCCACACGTCATAATATTTCCTTGTGAAAGAAGGAAGTTGTGGCTGGAAACTCGATGTGGCCATCTTACGTCAAAAAAAGTCTTCTATGATATAACCCTAAATTTCTCTTTTATATGCTTTACAAAGCTCCTTTAAAAAAAAACCCTTTTTTTTTTTAATAAAAGTTTATAATAACTTTATAAATAACCCTTTGATTACAAAAACTGCGGAATAAACCAAATTTTTAGAAATCTTAAGTTTCACGACTGTTGCACAGTTTTTTAACCAAAAAGGTGCAGACCTGCGTGCTTTTTGCACTAAAAAAGTGCACACCTGCATATTCCTTATTCGTTCAATGATTTTACAATTTAAAAAAAATGTCGGACTTTTGCTCTTGGCCCTCTTCACACAGGCTCTGCACGCCCCACGGATTTTGTGATCCTTCCTCAGCTCTGATAACAATTTGTTGTAAAGGCAAAGGATATAGAACACAAAATAACACAAATACTTCACACATGAAACACACACAAGCTGCGACTCTTCTATTAATCAACAAACTTCAATCTCACTCATTGAATACAATGAACCCAGTGAAGGGTATTTATCCCGACTCGCTTGACATTCACACACTTACATAACTCGAATTGACCATCACTCACTTAACTGACTCTCTAGCTCACTTACCAAATTCATCTATCACACAACTCGACTTACTCAATGCTTACTTAACTGATTGTCTAACTCTGCATGTGGGAGTTGATTAACTATTTTAACATCCACGTGCGTGGAAATAATTTTGTGTTGGGCATCGGCCTCATCAATGACAATTAATGACACACCATATATATTTTAATATCAAATTCCATCCATATTCGGGACTTATGGGATCTATTTACTCATCCAGATACTAAAGTATTTAATTTGAGCACATCTCCACAAAAAAAACTTGTCGTGTGAATCAAATGGAAAGAATATATGGATAATACAAGTTCATGGATTTCTTTCTATGAGTGGAAGAAAAAAGAACAAAAAATGGACATCCAAATGATAAGTGCAGAATCTTCAAAATGCAAGCAGCTTGTGATGGTAGCAAAATGGAATCTAGTTCTACTTTTCCCCCATATAACAGAATAATTCTAGAAGAATCAGAAAAGGTAGCTAAAGTAGGACCCCTTTAGTATTAAAATAAGAAATGGCCATTGGGATATATGGAAGAATAAAAAGGGTTAGTGAACAAGTTAATTGAACATAAACTACTTTGAAAGGACTGGAAATAAACTCAGCAAAGACTAGTGAACAAAAAGAACAACTTGAGTCTATTCAAGTATCTGTAAATTCTGTAAATAGAAATATGGCTAATGTACAATATTTTGTATCTATATTAGAAGACTCTGTTAAAGAAACAAAATCAAAATCAGAAGAATAGTTTGAAAACATTGAAAAAATAATTGATTTTGGCTTCTAGGCCACACAAGAAATGATCGACAATCTGTCTTCCGGCGTTAATAAACTAACTATTTCGTCAAAAGATAAAAAAAATTCCACATATAAGATAAAATCTCAATATGCACACTATATTATATTAATCAAAGAGATTACATATATATATATACATGAATTACAGTCTCAAGATAGGAAAACTATCTTGGACGCACAATAAGGTGGTTGAGAGAATATCTCAACCACACACCAAAATAGGAATATTTAGATTTAGCTACGTCCTATGATATAGGAACAAACTCCATACGTAGAGAGTCAACACCGCAGACAAGTAGGAATTACATATTCCAACACACCCCCTTAATGAATAGTTGTCTCAATAGCGATTCAAAAAATCTAGTTATGGTCAATCATAACAAAATATGTGTCTGCGACTCAGACCCACCAAAAACGGGCAAATCCCATATGCAGAACCAAAAAAAGGATATGTCGACGTCCATATAAAGGAGCAACCATCCACTGGAATGCATGGGTACCAACTGATGCAACAGCGAGTCTCATTGGATGTCTTTCACATACATGGTTATGTCAACCATTATCACTACATACATGTACCTGTATCTACAAATCCCCCCAAAAATGTGCTCGATAAATTTAGACCTGTGAGAAACCAAGTTTCTCCTGTGAGTAAGGTGTTTTTGCAGACCACTTACTCCGCTGTGAGCATGAAGGATCCTCTGTGCACATGGGGCACCATAGCCACGAAGGCTCTATAGCTGTGAAGGCTTTGTAGCCACTAGGGCTCACATGTGGTTTCTGGCTCACCACAAACCATCACTTCAAAGTGACAAAATTGGTTTTTGGCCAACCACAAACCTGTAATTACAAAGTGGCAGTTACAAAGTGGTTTTTAGATAACCACGAAATTCACAGGGATACATATGCCTTTACAAGGCTTACAGTACACACTCCAAGTCTTGGAGTTACCAGGTACATACAAAGACCACTACAAAACTATCCTAGAATTTCTTACCATTCAACTATGTGACTCATCATCAAGACTCTTTTCCAAGAAACTCACAAAAAACTCACATAAAAAAAACTTTCAACTTAGTTGTCCATCATAATCGATGTTGCTGCTCCTTCACCTCATCTTTTCATTGTTCATACCTTGGGCATCTTTGTCTTTGTCAAATAAATTATAGGAACTTCGTACTTAACCTGTCATTTGTTAGAGTCACGAATTCTAACAAATTAATTTTATATACATTGAGTTAGCTAGGCTCAATAAGGGTCAATAATTTTAAACATGATTCCAAGAAACAAAATAAACTTTTTAGATTAACAAGAACATCAAATTTCTCTATTTCTGCCCAAAGATGACTATTTCCAAAACATAACAGCAACCATTCTTCTCCAGCAATACCTCAGAGGGGTCCACTGATAAAGAAACAAATCGAAGACTTTTCGACTGGTCTCAATGCAGTGCATTCGAGCACAGATGATCCAGACGTAGGCACTCACAGCCACATGAAGAGAAACAATAACAAGTTGTCCCTCTCAAAACGAGAATCCATGACTCCACGATCCAATCCTACGTCGCCCACAAATTCTCTGTAAACATGCATAAAATTTGACGATTTTACACACAAAGTTCTCATTTCAACATCCAAGTCCCCGGCATCACAACGTAACTCCACTTCTCATGTTCACAATATCAAGGTTGGGTAACTGCTTCCAAGCATGCCTCGTCATGCTCGTTGACAAGCTACAACAATGAAGACCCATTGTCAAGCTAATCTCCCCGCAATTGAACATGCAGGTTTGCAATCGCTTAACAAATTTCAAACAAACAACCGAATTTCTATCTGCTTGCTACACAAGCAAAGACACTTCAGGCACTTTGTTTCAACTTGCCCATTTCCATCACAATCTACTCCCTTGATCACACTGGGCACACACAAACTTGATCATCCTCCAATATCTGATGTAGCTCCAACCACTATCCTTTGATGCCATTTTCACTATCCATCTGTTACACAGTAATTTGTCACCGTCCCTACCATTCCCCGTCCCGCACAATGGAGGACCCATTTTGTGACTTGTGAACATTGTCATGCCTTGAAATCATCATCAATGCATTCCTCTAAGCATGAGCTTCAATTTCCCTAAAGACATCTCCTTGAAAAAAATCATGAAAACATCTCCTTTTGCATTGGCGCGGTCAGACAGTTCATCACTCGCGCCAATGGGGAAAATCCTACAAAGAGGCGGCGCCAACTGGCGCTCTATCCCAGAGCAGTAGTCGCGCCAGCCAATTTAAGGAGTGTTTTTTAAATAAAGATGGCGGAAGTTGTGTTTCAACAAACTCAGAAACCATTGCCTATCTTGAGTTGGGAGGTTTGGCTGCGGGAGTTCTATGGAATGGAAGTGGTTTTGCCACCTCCCATGGAACCTTCCTTGTTGATAGGGCCAATCCCATAATAATAGGGATCCCAACTCCCTCCTTCCCCATCTATAAAAGCCTGCTCAATCCCATGGCAAGCTAGTCTTGAAGTGCCTAAGCTTTGTATCTCCATATTCCCAAGAGCCTTTGTGTTGTAAAGAATCCTCTCTTTCTCTTAAGGCCGACTCAAGTAAGGAGACCATTGTCACGAGACTGCGGAGAGGTTTTCCCTTTCCTTGGCGAGCTTTGCGAGACGTGGACGACCGGAGACCCGTCCGAAGGAGACTGCGACGTCAGAACTTGGTTGTAATCTTTCTTCGTTTATTATTTAATAGATGATTATGATTATGGTTCCACTCCGTTTTCCATCATGTTAATACGAGTAACATCCTTTCTGACTGATGTTTCGTTACGTATGCTGGTTTCTATGCTTGTATCTGTTCGTTTCTTCCATGTGCAGGTGTTCATTCGCGGAGATCGTGGAGGGATTGTGATCTGCCAGGGCTGAGGAACAGGGACGTTTCTTCTTCAGATCATAGCGTTGGAATCCAGGTTGGCTTTCTATTCCTAGTCTTTCCATTCGTAACTAGGAGCTTGCGTCATAACATTGTTTGATTGTTGCTAGACCCCTGCTGGGCTAGTAGGGATCGCCTCTGTCCGCAGAGGGGATTTACCTCCTCAACAAATTGGCGACTCCACTGGGGAATCGTCCGGATTTCATTGTCTCGTTTGTGTTGTCTCACTTTGATTGTTTTATGTTTTCCCTTGCTTGATGAACCTTCTGGGTTGGGTTCTTTCACTGTTTTTGCTTCTTGGTTTGCTTAGCTTGCATTGGTTTGCTTTTGGAGTAGCTTGTTTTTAATTTTTGGTTGAGAAACTCGACTGGCGCGGTTTTTAACCCGACAGTCGCGCCAATTGGCGCATGTTGCCTTTGTCCAGCCCGCGCCAATTGCTTTCTGGCGCCAGTTTCACACTTACAGTCGCGCCACCCCTGTAAGTTTTTTGAGTTTTCTCATTTTTGAGCTCTCTGAATTTGATCAGTGTTTTTCTTCTTGATTTTCCGACTTCCTGAGTGTGTTGGAGTCCTGTTTGACTGGGAATTCACCTCTGTCCTTTGGTTGTTTGCTTTTATCTACCGATTTCACGTTTTAAGCCCTAGGGCATCTAGTGGCTTAGTGTATCAAGCCCTCCTTGGGAGTTTTGGTGTTTTGATTGTCCTGTCAACTATCTGATTGATTCTCCACATTCTCTAAGTAGTTGTTCATTGTTTTGTTGCGATTTTTGAGTGATTGTTCATTCCTTCATTCGAAATTCGTTTGGTCTTGCCTTGGACCTAGATCACACGGTCCATTGGAAGCTTTTGAGTCTTTTCTTCGTTTTGAGAGACTTTGGTCGATTTGGGGATCTGATTGCTTGTGTTGTTGAGTGAAATTTGTTTGTTTCGCTCTCTTGAAAATCGTTTCTCAAGTTGTTCCGTTTGTTTTCAAGTTTGTTTAGTGCATATTAGCTATTAAACATTGAAAATCAAAAAAAAAAATCTCTTTTGCTTTTGTTAATTAGTGCAAATTGTGATCTTTTCCATCTTGCTAGTGATTAGTGTTTTGAATGAAAAGTTTTCAATTGCATTAGTTGCATTAGAGATCTCATTCTTTGTCTTCCGTTCATTTCGTTTGCGTAAAAGCTCTCAACTCTTCTCTAACTAGTTTTCATCGAACGAAATGTTGCACTGTGGCATATAGCTTTGCATTTAGGAGTCTTTCGAGACACTACATACGATAGGGCCTGGAAATTGAAACTTAATTGAAGATCAACTGTAAAATTTATTCAATTAACCTAAGGTAGCATTGGAACTTAACGAAACATATTTAGAAAGTCTAGGCTAGAGACGTGTTCCAGCGTCGTTAAACCTAGCAGCTGTCGTTCGCCTGTTGGCTTTAGACAGCGCTAGTACGGACTTGTGCTCCCCGTACCGTCGCGTATATAAAGGGAGACCCCTATAGGTTTTCAATCCTTTATCCACGGGAAGCCGAGTCTGCCGCCCTATACCCGTGATACACCGAACACAGCATTCGGGGAGACTACCTGCACGTACGGAAAGTCCTTGGTCGATTTCTATTTCATTTTTGAAACCAAGGTGTATATTGCAGTTCACGGATATTTGGTACACCCTTTGTGCCTAGTTTTTCCTGAGCAGTCATTTGGTCTTTTCTGACTCCCTAAACTTGAAAAGACCGTCAATCGCTTGTCCTTTCACGCTTGTGTCAACTCTGAAAGAGATAGAGTCATCTTTTTATCGTTTCTCGACTCTTAAAATATGAAACGGTAGAATTTCTTACTTTCCAATGTGGTAAAATTAATCGCCCACGATTACACACCCGTTTAGACATTGCTTGTTGACCATTTGATCGTGTGTCTTAACTCGTTTTCAGCCCGTGTGTGTGTTTGCTCTTTTTCTCTAGTCTTTTGCCACAGTGGCGGAACCTTCGGTTTCGTCTACTGGTAGTCCTTACACGGACGATTCTTCAGAAGCTTCTCAGTCTTCTGTTGAACCACAACAGCCTGTTGTTTCCGAGTTTCCCGACGGGGGACCGGTTCTCGCCGAGAAACCCTTTGGAGGACCCGTTGAGTTCAATTGGCCCTTTTCGGACCCTGTGTCTGAATTGAGATTAGGAGCTGATTTCCTTTCTCTTACATCGGGTTCACCGTTTGTTGTTGCTGTTTTTCCTCCTAGTCCTCGCCGTCTTTTGCGTGATTTAAAGGCAGGATCAACCATGAGTGATTCTGGTGAGGAAATTCCGGCATCTGACGACTATCAGCGCATCCCGCGTAGATTGTTTGAGGGAGACGACTCTGAGCTGGCTACCATGTCGTCAGCCAGTCCTTCTTTACCACAGGGATACAGATCTCTGGGTCAGATTATTTCAGCTGCAGCCTCTATGGGAATATCATCTTCTGCTTCAAGGCCAGCTGTCACTACACCCGGGGTGTCCCCTTCGACGCCCGTCACTTCTGTTCCCGTTCGGCCCACTGTTTGTGTGGCTGCCTCTTCTTCTGTTGTCTCAGCTACCAGGGCTGGGCCAACTCCTGAAGATGTTTATCTAGCTACTGCTATACCGGAGAATATCTCTCCGGAGGAGTATCGGTTGTTTTTGCAACAGCCGAATGCCGGAGCTGGACAGATTCCCCAAGATCCTTACCGATCTTTCTTTTCGCACTACGCACAGGACGGCACTCCCGTGTATGGTTTCCCAGGTCAGCTTGACGAGCACGGGGAGGTTTTGCGCCTTCCTGCTCCTGAGGCTTATCTGTATGCTCAAGGTTTACCGTACAACCAGGCTTATAACCCGCAGGGACAACCCTTCCAAGGCCAACCTGCGGGCCAACCTGGCTATCTGTATGACCCACAGGGACAGCCCATCCAAGGCTACCCTGCGGGCCAGCAAGGGCCATTGTACAATCCGCAAGGACCATATTATAGCCCTTCTGGTCAACCTGCTCAACCTCAGCCGGGGTATCAACCGGGACCGGCCTATGGTCCTGGGGGGCAAATCCAGCCTTCTTTACCGATGCAACCGCAGTATCCTGTTGTTTCTAACGTTGCATATCAGCCAGGACCACTTTATGGTTCCCGTCAGCCAACCGGTTTCAAAGAAGCACCCGGTTCCTTTGCCCACCTCCAGCCGCCTGACCCATTCTGCATAACCTGGGCTCACTTCACAACCAGTCAACCCTCGCGCAACCAACGCCGCTCGGGTTATCCGGCGCCCGTCATCCAGGCCAACCCTTCCGCCGGCTAACTCGTTCATTCAGCGCCCCCTCTCATCTGCTTCACTCGCTTCAATAAACTCTGCTTCCATTCAATGCCGCAGCCTAAATCAATACCGTGTTCTACGCACCAAAGCTCCAAGTAGGTTCAATTTACTGCTGCCTCTACTCATCCTCGTAGTGGTTATTATCCTCATGGTCAGTCTCAACCGAACTATAACCACTCTGGAGGCTCTCAGTATTATCCTCCTCCACCCGGTTCTACCTACGCTCAGCAGCCAAATCCAAACGCTGCTTATACAGGGCATACACCTAATCAGGGCCCGAACGCTGGTTATCAAGCCCCGCACTATGGTTACCAGCAGCCCAATCAGTCTGGTTATATGAACTATGCCCCCTACGGTCAGAATCCTTCGGGACAGAACCCATGGGGGCAAGGATATTCACAACCATCGTGGAGCACGGGTACCGGACCTTATCCTGGGACTGGTATGGTAGTTAATCCTCCATTACCGTTCCTGGCTACCTTGGAACTGCCAGACGTCTCAAAGTTGACCAATGATCCGATTTCACATAATCCATATTGGCCTCCGGTTCCCATCAAGATACCAAGTGATTGTCCCAAGTTTGAGGGCAAAGCTGGCGAAGACCCCCAGGTGCATGTGATGACGTATCACCTCTGGTGTTCGTCTAACTCTTGGGTCGACGATTCGATTCGTCTGCGTCTTTTCCAGCGTACTTTAACAGGAGCTGCTGCTAAGTGGTACATAGAGCTATCCGTGGTATTTTTCAGGATTTCAACTCGTTAGCTAGTAGTTTCCTCACGCATAGCTACTTCATGGAACTTTTCCTACGCACCTCCCGATCTCTTTGAGTGGTGGACACGCCACTCACATCTCGATCACATCCATGAATCCATGAGTGGCGGCGCTGCCGTCGACTGATCAAGTTATTTCATACCTCGATCAGATTTTGGAAGACCGGTTCACCACCTCTCGTGAATAAAATCACTCGTGATATCGCGATGGGAGCGTGCGTGACAGAGGAACAAGCCATCGCTCGTGCCCAGTACCTGGATCTCGTCTATTCTCAGTCTGGCACGCTTTATGACATCTTGACTGATGCTCCACGTCCCGGAACCACTAAGGCTCCACCTACCCCTGCGGTGGATGGTGTCATTGGTTCTGTCTCTCAAAATTTGAAGAAGTCTTCGAATGGGAAGCAGAAGGCTAATTATTCCAACACAATTTCCAAGCATCCCGGGGCCCCATCCGATTCTCGCCAAAAACTGCTGGGAGGTGAATGCCATCCAGGCCAATCCTGCAGACAAATCCTCCAAGGGGAAGAAGAAGGGCAAAGGCAAATCAAAATCTGATGCCCCGAAACCAGAATCTAAATCTTGAACTGAGGATGGCTCCCAACATAAGCCAAAATTCCCTTGCCTCATCTGTGAAGGTGACCATTACACTAAGGATTTTCCACAACGGTCCGAGGTTAGTCAACTTCTTAAAGGTTCAAAAGGGACTCCGACTGTTTTAAAAGATCCATTTCCATCTCAGCAGACCCAGATGGTCGAACAGGCGTCACCATTTGCACCGTTTGGGTCTCAAGTTTTCATGATGAAGACTAATGCACCTATCACTATCGCTACGCGGTCGAAGGATTACAATGAACCGCGGCAGGCACCCGGGAAGGCAGTTGCGAAAGGGCCGCCTCCCCCACCTGCCTCCAGTCCATTAGAAATCGAGAAGCCGACTCCCGAACCCGTTGTGAAACCACCTCCCAAGGGTGTTCTTCGAAGATCCTCTTACAATCCAAATGCTCGTGCCGCCCAACATTACAGTATCGTTGAGGATCTGGCATAGGCGCCATGTGCCATGTCTGCACTTGAGGTTCTTCAAAGTTGTCCTTCACAACGGAAGGCTTTACTGTCTGCCATCGGTGGTATCGATCCCGCCGACTCGAGCCTTCTCACCTTCGATCTGGAGAATTTTACTCCCCGGCTTCCACATCAAATCGCTTTGGTCATTCAAGTCAGGATTAACGGTCTGAACATTCATAGGGCCGTCGTAGATGAGGGTGCATCTACTTGTGTTATGTCCTCCGCTTGCTGGAAGGCCATTGGCTCTCCAGCCTTGTCGTCATCTCCCAATGCCCTTGAGGCATTTGATGGTCGGGAGTCTAAACCCCTGGGAGTTCTCGAGAGTCTTGCGATCACATTACAGGGAAAAACTATCAACGTGGAAGTAGAAGTGGTTGACGCTAAACTCAACTACAACATACTTCTTGGCCGCAGCTGGACCCATGCCATGCTCTGCGTGCCATCTACCGTCTTTCGATTCATTAAGTTCCCTCACGAGGGCAAGATCGTCACGGTAGATCAGTTGTCATTTTTAACCTCTAGCTCTGAGAACAACGTGCCATACGTGGATCAAATTCCGAATCCCCCAGACAGCATAGGACCTGGTCTCTTCAAAGACCCAGTTCTCATGGGTATATTCCCCGCACCGCCACCGAATACCGCTCAAGTCAACATGTTGTCCAGGACTGATGACCCCTGGCTTATTCCTACACCTGAGCAGGTATATCAGTTTGGAGAATCCATGCCTTTAACGCCAGTAGATATCAGCTACTGTGAGATTGTTGCCGCATCGGACCCTCCACCTCCTCAGCATGCTCCGATGAGCATGGCTCTCGACGTCTACTCGCAATCCCCCTGGCTTGGTCAGGCTGATTCACCTGATCCTCTCAGAGAGACTTTTCCTTCCGATGAGGCTATCATTGAAACTATGTCTCTTGAGGAGCTGCCCTGGGGCGATGGACATCATCGCTCCTCGTTTATGCCCAGCTTGGGGGCAATGACTGATTTTCTGGAGCGTTATGCTACTCAGGTTCCTTCCCCTCCTCTTCAAACACCGATCTTAATACACGAGGTCTTTTCGGAGGGTAATCTGAGTAACATTACTCAAACTGTTCCAATCAACATCTCCGTTAAACCGGGGATTGTTGAGAACATTCATGTGGGTGTGACTTGCTCTCCCGAGGAGATTCAAGTCTATACTGAGCTTTTCAAAGAATTCAGAGATGTTTTCGCATGGTCTTACGAGGAAATGCCGGGAATTGATCCGAGTATTGTCGTGCACGAGATTCCAACCTACCCAGGTGCGAAACCCGTGCGCCAACGCTTACGTCCCATGCATCCTCTGAAAGCCGCCGCCATCAAGGCAGAAGTTGAAAAACTTCTGAACGCGGGTTTTATTTATCCTATCCCCCTTACAGAATGGGTGTCCAATATCGTCCCTGTTGATAAAAAGCAAGGCACAATTCGAGTCTGTGTGGATTATCGCGATATCAATCGCGCCTGTCCTAAGGATAATTATCCCACTCCGTTTATCGACCAGATCATCGACGAATGTGCTGGGAGTGAGATCTATTCCTTAATGGACGGTTTCTCAGGCTATAACCAAATCAATATCGCACCTGAGGATCAACATAAGACCACATTCATCTGTCCGTGGGGCACTTTCGCGTACAAAAAACTCCCGTTCGGCTTAAAGAACGTTGGCGCCACGTTTCAGCGTGCGATGTCCTACGCTTTTCATGACATTCGCCATATTGTCCAGCCTTATCTGGACGACTTGCCAGCCCATTCGGGTAAGCGAGAGGACCATCCCGAGCATCTTCGCCAGATATTTCTTCATTACAGACGCTACAATATCAGGCTCAATCCTCATAAGTGTGTCTTCTGCGTTGATTCTGGCCGTCTTTTAGGCTTTATAGTCTCGAAAGACGGAATTCGCCTTGACCCTCTAAAGGTTGAGGCCATAGTAAATCTCCCATCACCCTCCTCCCTGTATCAGTTACAGAGTCTGCAAGGGAAGGCGAATTTTCTTAGGCGCTTTATCCCGAATTATGCCGAGGTGGCCAAAGGATTCACTCGTTTGTTAAAGCAGAATGTTCCCTTTCACTGGGACGAAATTGCTCAGGAATCCTTTGAGAAGCTGAAGACATTGCTAGTCAATGCTCCGTTGCTTCGTCCTCCGGACTACCACCGCGACTTCACTTTGTATCTAGCCGTCGCATTTAGCACCATCGCCATGGTCTTGGTGCAGGATGACGATAACGGTGATGAACATGTTGTTTATTACCTGTCTCGGAACCTTCTCGACCCGGAAACACGTTACGCACATGTCGAGAAGCTGGCCTTAGCAGCAGTACACGCCGTACAACGCTTTCGCCATTACATCCTTTTGCGCACGATAACAGTGGTTTCAGACTGCAACCCTATGACGTATATTCTTTCTAGACAATTACTAGGGGGCAAGTACTCCAAATGGATCGTCATCCTGCAGGAGTTTGACTTGGAGTTCACCACTGCCAAGTCAACTAAATCACTGGTCTTCGCGGATTTGATATGTTCTCTCCCTACAGACTCTCTTCCTGAACACTCTGAAGATCATATACCGGACGAAACGTTGTTTCTTATCGATACTCGTGATCCTTGGTACGGTGACATCATAGTGTATCTTCAGACCGCGACTTTCCGGTCTGAGTTGGATAAAACTGCCCGCCGTCGGATTCGGCACCAGTCCCAACCCTACCGTATAGTAGGAGATACCTTATATCGCATTGGAGTAGATTCGGTGCTTCGACGATGCCTTACCTTGGAAGAGGCTGAGAAAGTCTTAAATGACTGTCACAGTGGCGCCTGTGGCGGACATATGTCCGGGTATGCTACTGCCCAGAAGATTCTACGGGCAGGTTATTTCTGGCCTTCTATATTCAAGGATTGTATCACTGCAGTCCGAAAATGTCATCCATGCCAGATTTTTCAGCGCAAGATGCGCGCGCCGCCGTTGCCATTGCATCCCGTTATTACCGTCGACCCTTTTGCGAAATGGGGTGTGGATTTTATGATGTGTAACCCTCACTCAGCCGGGGGGCA
The DNA here is from genome assembly GCA_034641835.2 of Pinus albicaulis. Lineage (NCBI taxonomy): Eukaryota > Viridiplantae > Streptophyta > Pinopsida > Pinales > Pinaceae > Pinus > Pinus albicaulis. The sequence continues at coordinate 399,472,260 of CM076569.1, read as the reverse complement.
TGCGTATATCATTTTCGCCGTCGACTACTTCAATTATACGAGGCGATGCCTAGTCGCGACGGAAAACGGTCATTTCATTTATATTCAACCACGTTATTGCATCTGCCGGGTTCCTCAAGCCATCGTCACCGATCATGATTACTACCCTCAAGCGAATGGTCAGGTTGAGGTGGTGAACAAGGTTTTGGTCACTATGCTTCAGCGAACAGTTGGGACTCATAAATCCAATTGGCATCTCCAACTGTTCTCAGCTCTCTGGGCATACCGAACATCTGCTAAGAGTGCAACCGGATTCACACCATTCCAATTGGTGTACGGTCTGGAAGCTACTCTACCGGTTGAATGTGAAATTCCTTCACTTAAATTAGCTGTAGAGCTCTTACCGGATACTTCTCCTGAGGAAGAACGTCTTCTGTATCTCGAACGGTTGGATGAAACCCGTCGTCTAGCTGCTTTGATCATCGAAGCACAAAAGAAGAGGGTCAAATCTCATTTTGATCAAACTGTTTCTCCCCGTTCTTTCATTGAAGGAGACCTCGTCCTCTTGTACGATCAGGCACATGATAAGCTTGGAGCCGGTAAACTCCAGCCTATGTGGCATGGTCCCTATATAGTAAAGCGCGTTTTAAAAAATGGGGCCTACGAGCTTATAGATTACGAAGGAGTTCCGCTGGCACAGCCCAGAAATGGGCTGTACCTTAAAAAGTACTACGCCTGAAGTGATTTCTTGGTGTGGTGTGTGTACATAGGTGTGTGATTGTCATTTGTGTGCATAGTGTGGTGTGCTTTGTAAACATCTTTCTGCTGATCGGGTCTTCCTGGTTGTGCAGATGTCTATTCATCCATTTGTTGGTTTCGCGAATGGTGCCTCCCGCAGTACCAGGAATCTGTCTTCCGCAGCCTGGGTAATTTACGATCCTGCTGGTGAGTTGATTGACCTGCAAGGTGTGTGTTTAGGACGTACCACGAACAATATCGCGGAATATAGTGCCGTGTTGGAATTGTTAACCGAGGCAGTAAACCTTGGTATCTGTGAATTGCTCGTGTACCTAGATTCACAACTCGTAGTGTTACAGCTGAACGGACACTATTCGGTAAGGAACCCGTCCATCTTACGTCTGTATTTGCGTATTCGATTACTGGAAAGGAATTTTGACTACATTACATATCATCATATACCCAGGAATTTGAATACATTAACAGATGCAGTAGCAAATTTGGTATTAGACAAACATTTGCGCAATTTATAAATCATCATCACATGTAAAGAAAGACTCATCCAGAAATAGATATGTATATATATAGATATCGAAATGTTTACATAGAGTGTGTCACATAAAACTCAAAAAATATACATAATCGTCTTAGTACATCCGGAGACGCTATGTCTCTCAAAAAATAGGTGTGGTATAAATCCTAAGGACTAATCCGCATGGTGCTCATGATAGCACGTGACTGCACGCACTAGGCGCCTCAGGATTCGGTGGATCCGATTCGGAACTCCCACCGTGTGGCGCTGGTATGCCATCGGTACGTCTGCTAGCTGGGCATAGTCTGGGATCCCGTGGGAAATCCCCTCGAGGTTCTGGATCAGTTCATCTCCTCCGGTGCCTTCTCCCTGAATCTCAGGGGCGAGTTGTGTCCTCCAGGAGATTGGAGACATCCCGGCTGGTCTCTCAGGTCCTACATCTGCATGCATATATAATTGTGTTAAGACGAATGTGTATTAACAAAAAAAAAACATATAAACATAAAATCAAAAATATGAGGTCTTACCCAACTCCTCGTCCCAGTCATCTCCTTCTCGTAGTGGGAGATCTGGGTCCCCAGTAAAGTCAGTTCCTACGTAGGGCCAGTCTTCCACGACAATCATCTGGCGCCGTAACCACCTAAAAAATTCTGGCCTCCAGGACATCTATTGGCCACCTCCAGATCTGGGCATCAATGCTGCCCAGCGAACCATTCTTGGCTCTCGTGGTATCGGACTCCCCACTGCGGCCCCTTGGCCCTGGACGATTGGTAAACGTTCCAGAATGAACGATACCAAGATGGAACCATAACCGAACTGCTTCAGTTTCCCCTGTTTGCACTTTGTGAGCTGCCTTTTCATATTGATAGTTACTGCTTCTGCCCAGTTGAACAGTAAGGGACCCATGCATTCTGAGGCCAGCAGGAGTTGAGTCTTCGTGGCCTCGTGCGGAGCCTGCGACCCAGCAGCCCGCGTAATGGTATGGAGAACTACTCTCAGGGCTAGATCAGGAATAGTGTGGATATCCACCTTCTTGCTTCCTGATCCTGTTTGTGCCCCTCGGCACACCCGTGCCATTACTTCTTCCATCTTTTCCTCAGATGGTCTGCTTCCAGTCAGTACAGGGATTGGACCTCTGCGGGACAATCCAGTGATGAAATAAATGTCAGTGACCTCCAGTTCCAACACCTGGTCTCGTAACCTGAACACCTGTTCCTGTTCGTCCCAGATACTGATTAGATACTGGAGGAGCTCGGGCTGAGCTCGTAAACATGGCGTGAGGAAGAACTTTTTCAATCCACAGTTTCTAAGTGCATTCATGCAAGCTTGGCTTTGCATGGCCTGTTCATCCTCTTCTCCGTGCTCTCGTTCTTTCCATTCGATTGCCATTTTGAGTGATTACCTACATTCATATGGTCAAAAACCCTTAGTTAGATCTTTGATGAGCTTCAAATTCCATGCAATTTGGTCTAAATGTCGAAATTTTGGGCGGATTTTTAGGTTCGGCCGCTGGCGCGGCTGTTTTGTGAATAGTCGCGCCACGTGGCGCGAGCCCTTTATATAAAAGAGCTCATTGGCGCGGGTCCGTGCCCAATACCCGCGCCAATGGGCGCAGCCCTAAAATTTTAAAAGTGGCCACATAGAACTGGTTTTTAAGGGAAAATTATTAAAAAATGAATGAAAATGAAGAGCAAAAGAGCGCCTCTTACCTGTGACAGACGAGAAGCTGAATGGTCAACTGGATTTGTCGCAATCACCGTCAGAAGTTTCTGCTCCAAAAGGACCACTGTTGCTTTCCACCAAGGTAAATAGTAAAAGTAATTTTATTTTTACCAATTTGACATAATTATAACTTTTTCGACGTTAAATGAGTTTTAAAAGTTATTTTTATCAAATATTTGCATATGTTATGTCGAAAATGGATTTTACGCTTGCTTGGTATGTGCAGCAGCAGGTTTTTGCGACTTAAACGATGGAAACGAGTTGTATTTTATACTTTTTCGGACTCGGTAAATACATGAAAAAGTCACTTTGGAGTCATCTTTCAGCTCTTTTCTGACTCTCTAAACATGAAAAGATTGCCGAGGCCCTTGTCGTTTCGATCTCGTTAAAATGGACACGAATCGACATCTACCCAGTATACGTTTACCCCTTTTTCGGGTTGGGATGGATTGATTACGAAAAAGGAATACCCTAGCCTATCGCGACTAGGAGGTTTTCTCGGATATTGTTTTCTACCTTTTCGGATCTGAGGAACTATTCACGAAAAGGGACCTGTGGAGTTTACTTTTCCGTTGTCTTTTCAAACTCTCTAAATATGAAAAGACGCCGAGTTCTTCCTTTGTCAGACTCGTTAAACCCTGATGACATCGAATCTAGTCGAAATGACGTTCTCCGAGTTCCTCCTTCCTAGGACTCGTTAAATGCACTAGGATGGATTCGCCCGAAGGGCGGACTTATATTGCAAGCATATGCTATCCCCTTCAAGCTTGTTATTAAAAATAATTGGGGTACTCGCCAGAAATGGTGGGGGAAAATGGAACCATCGTCGTTGTCATCGGCAGTATGTCGCTCTTGAACATGGCACTTGTCTGCTTTCGTGTCGGGTTGGGGACATCTTATCTCATCTGTTCATTGCCTCCGTGTGTTTGGGTAATCCCTTTTGACCTCTCGTCTGTTCATTGCCTCATCACCATGACCTCTGATCCGTTGATGTCAAATACTGCCAAGTCCACTGTCGTGCCGTTTATATGTTCAAGAGAAGTTGGCCTCTGCAAATATCAACCTTCCTCTGATTCTCATACGATCTTGATTCACAACAAAAACATCATGTTCCCCCTACTGTCGTGTCGTGTCGATGAGTGTGGGAATCATTATGGCCACCTAATCAAGGTCACTTCTGACATACGACATCAACTCATTGTCACGAAGTTGATGCTAGAGAGCTCGCTTATGGTACCTTGGAGCACACTTGTACCTCGATGGCGAGTTTGTCGCATTCGATGAGGTTGCACATTATTGACCTCCGATCGAGTGATTCATGGTGTTCGCGACGTCAACTCGCATTTATTCGCACTGCGGTAGATTGTACGTGGTACCTTGAGGACACATTGTCATTATTGGTGGTTTTTCTCTCGCGTACGTAATAGCTTTCATCATTGGTGGTAATCGGGGCAGCGATGTTCTTCATGTTAGACCAGCTCACATATTCACATGCGTGAACTTGTACTCTTGTTAGGGTCGAGATGAGCGCGCAAGACCTGGATTGTGTACTATTGTATCAGTACTGCGTTGTCGATATTATCTCATTATGTACATGACTCACTGATTGGATGGCTGCGACCATGCAGAATACTATGTTTGTTTTGATCTTAGTTGGATGCATTCTACGCCCATACCCTGAATCCGGGTGTATGCTATACTACTGTCTTTCGGATAGGCTGCGTCCATACGAAAAGCTTACACATCATGTACTTGAGATATCGGTTGTATCTTTCTCACGGGTTTTCACGACGAGCGAACGCCCTGGTGAGACATGTTCTCGTACAAGCATTTCACCCCTCTCTCTCTAAAGGCCTCATACTTTAGGGAATACATTACCACGGTAATTTGTCACTAGTCCCTACCATTCACCGTCGCTTGATGAACCCATTTTGTGACTTTGTGAACATTGTCATGCCTTGAAAATATTATCAGTACATTCCTCTAAGCATGAGCTTTATTTGCCGCTTGAGACATCTCCTTGCAAAAATCATGAAAAACATCCCTTTGCAGCATTGCGTCGGGCGATCGTGATTTAGGTGCACTACGCGCCCGATGGAAAATACTGCAAAAGAAGATCGCGTAAGTAGCGCATCTGTCACAGACAAAGCGATTAATCGCGCCACCAATTGCAAGGCTTTGTTTTTATAATCAGATAGCTTGGTTGAGTTCCAACAAACTCACAAACCATTGCCTATCTTGAGTTGGGAGGATTTGGGCTGCAGGAGTTCTATGGAAGAAGTGGTTTTGCCACCTCTCATGGAACCTTCCTTGTTGATAGGGCCAATCCCATAATTATGAGGGATCCCAACTCCCTCCTTCCCCATCTATAAAAGCACATCTGCAATCCCATGGCAAGCTAGTCTTGAAGTGCCCTAAGCTTTGAATCTCCATATTCCCCAGAGCCTTTGTCTTGTAGATCATCTCTTTCCCTTAAGCCGAGCTCGAGTAAGGAGACCATTGTCGAGGGCTCCGGGAAGGGTTTTCCTTTCCTTGGCGAGCTTTGCGGAGACGTAGACGACGGAGAGACCCGTGCAGAGAGGAGATCGCGACAGTCGAACTTGGTTGTAATCTTTCTTCGTTTGATTACTAATAGATGATTATGATTGTGGTTCCACTGCGATTTTTCCATCATGTTAATGCGAGTAACGTCCTTCTCGGCCCTGATGTTTGAGTTACGTCTCTTTTGGTTTTCTATGCTTGTATCACGTTCGATTTTTTCCATGTGCAGGTGTTCATCCGCGGAGATGCGTGGAGGGAGTTGTGATGCGTCGAGCTGACAGAACGGGACGTTTCTTCTTCGGATCATAGCGTCGAGAATCCGAGTGAGCTTCTATTCCTAGTCTTTCCATTCGTAACTAGGAGCTTGCGTCCATAACATTGTTTGATTGTTGCTAGACCCCATTTCGCCTGGTAGGGATAGCCTACAGTCACATGGAAAGGGGATTTGCACCTCCTCAACACCATGTCTTCATCATATCTGGTAGTAAATCATTCCTGCAAGTAAATTTGTCTATTTTTGGAGTAGCCAATTCCAACAGAGACTCAAAATCATGACAATAGTTGGCCAAACTAAATGTCACAATAAATAAATCAATTCTTTCAACGAGATTTACATTACTCGCATGAGAACTTTTAAAGAAATATTAAACAATGACAACATGAAATCATTTAGGGGAGCACTGAGATCCATTAATTAATAAAAAAATGCATAAATCTGCTTCCGATCTTACCCCTTCCATATGCTTAATTACTATTGACAAAAAATCACTCGACGTGATCACAGTTCAAAACACATTGCTCAAAATGTCTATGAGAAGTTGGCCTCCTCCATATTCGAGTCTCGATGACCACCAGAGGTAATCTCCAACCAAGCCATGCAAAAATCATGTGACTCCTCTGTCCATCAGATAAAATATGCATCGGCATAATCTGACATTTTCCTGTCAAACCAAATTTCCCAATTGTCGCACACATTTTCTCTTTCTTCGATCCCTGGATATTCATTCATCATGTATTGGAGCGAAAACACAAACATATCTAGTTTATCTGCCTAATTATGGTGAAACTGAGGAATTTGAAGATGGTTATGGCTCTTCACCCTGTCATTTCTTGGCAGACTTTCTCAGCAGAAAATGAATTTTGTGTTTAAATAATAATACGACTCCTCTCACACACAACTCCATATAAAATTACACTGATAACGCTCCTTTCACGGCCTAAAAAAGGTACATAACAAATTAATAACTCACCTGAGGCACTCGGGTCTCCTCTGCGCACTCAGATCCGCAATTTTAGGCCTCGAGAATATCTTGAAAATAGAACTAGCAAGCATAATCCTTTGATTTCTTTGTGGCGATTTCCTGTGACAACTTGGCGGCCTCCTGAATCAGGTTAAGTCAACGACGAAATTGCTGCACCAGCTGACAACTTCAACCATGTATACCATGACACCGTCGCTGATAGCTGAAACTCACTACATTCAAGGGTTCTACCTCGACTGCATACTCAGATCATTTTATACATCCACTGCACATATCCCAAAAGCCACACCACCGGCTCGAACTCTCAGCAGTCGCACCAATCCACCACACTATTGATCATGCTTCCACTACAGGTCTTCGACCACCAGCAGCCACATGCAGAGGAAAGTACTACTCAAAGACTGCTCGAAAAGGAGAGAACTTCTCACACTGCCTCTCTCATATATACGAGCAACATGGTAAGGCGTCACTCCTCCTCTCTCTAGCTCTTCCAACAATCAAAAATCTCTTGGAGAAATCAAAGTTGAGTGGTTTCCCATTAGAGCCGATCCGATCTAAAACATTTACAATAATAAAGACTTTCCACCGTTGCTAAACCTCCCTGACACGCACATAAAAAAAGTGTAGCATCTCTGAGAAAGAAGGCATCAAAGGTAGACATATCTGAGAAACAAAATGCCCATTAAATTTCACAAAACAGTGAACGAATGCCTGAATACGTGACACCGGATCCTCACAATTGAAGATAGAAGAATCCACAAAAAACCCCATCAGACCCAATTTTCATCATCATAGCTGCATCTGCCAGGGTCGCAATCCCTCCGTACCTAAACACGATCATTAGCAAACACCCCAATTTCTTCGTCAATTTCACCAATTCGAAAGGGGCATTTATACCCTTAACGAACGCGTAAAGCTCATCCTCGTCAATAATCTACAGCCTCTTGACCTTCTCGAGCACGGAGCGCAAGTTTCCGATGGCCTCTGCCACATAAGTCAGATCGATTCTCGGTAGTCCTCACCATCGCAATCAACGCAGGATTTCACTTTTTGGTACAAAAAATGACATGGGCTCTTATCACCGACTCTCAGTAACTACGCTCGGATCTACAGTAACACTACAATCGCTCACTCCATTCGACGGCAAGATCGACACCATGCCGTGCTCCAGGCATGGCTTGCCTCTGTCTCCTCCAACAACGAAAAACTCACCACCACACGAGCCTGACCCTTCCACTATGCAACTCCACTGCGTCGAATTAATTGAACATTGAATGCAGTTACGAGTGCCATGCCCTTTCCGATGGCTCCACACACAGATCCGCGGCTCCACACTTCTCCAACCTTCGCCGAAATGAATGGACAATTAAAAACTAAAAAAAATAATACTGATATACTCTTATTTCCCTCAGACTAGGAGGGGTCAAAGTCCAGGCCCCTATGGGCTCTGATACCAAAATAAAATCTCAATATTCACACTATATTATATTAATCAAAGAGATTACATATATATACATGAAGTATAGTCTCAATATAGGAAAACTATCTAGAACACACAATAAGGTGGTTGAGAGAATATCTCAACCACACACCAAACTAGGAATATTTAGATTTAGCTACCTTCTATGATATAGGAAAAAAACCCTTCCATAGAGATTCAACACCGTAGACAAGTAGGAATTATATATTCCAACAATATATGCTCTTTAGTGATCATGTGCCAATCCATCATGCTGAAAAACCTACAGAGAAATTATCTTCTCTATTTCTAAAAAAAAAGGCTGATGAAAAACCAAAATCCTCTGATCCCCATCTTTTGCCTATTTACAAACCATTATCCATTCAATACACTAGATATCCTGTGTTAGACCTTAGTGGAAAAGGAAGAATGCCAGAAACACATACATTCCATCCAGAAGCACATAAAGAGTGGAACATTGATAATTTGACTGATGCACAGATTAGGCAAATGATAGATCAAATGTTTACTAAATATAATCTAATGTACATGAGAGGGAAAAATGAAGTAGAAGCCTTTAAAACTTTAATTCAATGTTTTACTAGAACCCTTCAGAGATGGTGGGAAGTGAAATCTTCCCGAGCACTGATAGATAAAATGGTCGAAGAAGTGTTAAAGGATGAAGTTGATGATGTTGTACATACATTTGAGAGAAAACCTCAGAATAATATGATAGGAACACTCACTTCTATGATTCTTGAACATTGGTATGGTCCAGAAACTGAACTCTCAAACAAACATGCAATGATTCTCATGAATCTCAAATGCAAAAAAATGTCTAAGTATGAAGAATTCCACAAAAATTGGGTGCAAAAAATTTATGAAGTTAAAGACACAAAAAATATACTATAGAAACAAGTGTATTTAGCTGCACTTCCTTCCAAATTTGTAGATTACATCTTCCAGATCTAGATGAAGTTCACACTTAAGAATAAATCTACTTTATCATCACCAAAACTTCAGTAAAATTTTGTACAAACATGAAAGTAAATAAATCTCTGCAAATAAATCTCAGAAACTCTCTAGATCGCCGGAGAGCAAATCAATTTGCCATTAGTATAGATTAATTTTAGATGATTCTATTGTAGAGGCGTCTCCATGTGCGCGGAAATCATTTTGCAGGGGGCTTCGGCCTCATCAATGCCAATTAATGACAGGCGATATATACTTTAATTTCAACTTAGAGATAAGTCACTGCGTTCAAATTTTAATATTTGGCCGTATAGTATGCAATGTTCATTGATATTTCCACTATGTGAATATGCTTTCGAATATTATATTATAAACTAAATTATAATGACAATTCTTGACCTGAGCCGGTGTGATAATGATATAGGGAAAAACAACAAACTAAAGCAATTTATAATATAAATTTTAAAAAATACATATATATATATATATATATATGGAATATAGTAACAGGACAATTTTATCACTTTATAAAGTTTATTGCCTTATGTTGATGATGTTTTAGGGTTGTGGCGTTATAAATTTAGTCTTAATGTCGTTTATGTTTTAGTGTTAGCGGGACTTAAAAAAAAAAAGAGAAAGCTAACCTAACAAATTAACATATTTATTTATTTATTTTTAGTTTTTTTGGGATGAAGATGGTGTGATAAATTAATAGAGTTTTTATATGCGTTTATAATAGAGATAAAAACACAAATATAGTATTTTTTAAGTAATGCAATTATAATTATTTTATAAAAAAATGTTAATTAATTTTATTTTTAGTGGTTGAGAAGAAAAATTAAGATCTTTTCTACTTAAATTTAATTTTCACAAATAAAATGATAAATTTTAACATAATGAATTAGAATATATAAGATAAAGAAAGACATACCATAAGTATGACATACTTAGTAAAACTTCATGTCTAAAAGGAACGAGAATATTTATAAATGAAGATCTCATTCCAGAAGATCAAGTAGAATTAAGAAAGGAGGTTCAAAAGGTAAAAGAAGCTAGGAAGGAAGGAAAATGGGAAATAATCAGAAATAGAAAAGCTGTTATTCGAGATAGAAACCAAAATGATAGTAATAAATAGCAATTCAACATGCTCCAAATTATTTCTTGGAACTTTCGGGGCTTTCCATGGAACAAAGGCCCCAAGCTAAGTTGGATCTAAAATGATGTTGATATTATATTTCTTGTTGAAACTTGGGAGCATGAAGAATCTAAGGTCCCTAACATAGATGGCTTTGCACTATGGTCTACCTGGAACGAGCGATCCTCCCATAGAGGCATTGGGGGCATAGCGTGCTACATTAAGAAGAAAATCCCCCCCCCCCATGCTATGATTTATAAAAACGACCCTTACCACCAATATAGTTGGATTGAGATTACTGACATTAATTATAAAAATACCTACATAGCAATCTGTTATTCCCCCCCATTAATTCTAACTTATATAAGAAAAAGAATCTAGATAAAAATAGTCCTTACAATGGTTTAGAGAATGATATTTCTAGCCTAAGGAATGAAGGTAATATTCTTTTAATGGGTGACTTTAATGCTTGAACTTCAAACAACCAAGATATTCTTCTCAGCAATCATTCCAACCCCAATCCTCTTTGGTTAGATGAAGACCTTACTTTGGCTAGCTGGTACAAAAGGAGCTTTGAAGACCTCGGGGATAATTTGTTTGGGTTGGAGCTAGTAAAGCTCTGTAGTGCTCAGGATCTCATAATTTGCAACGGTCTAAATAAATGGCCCAATTCTAGCAGATGTCCTGCATCCATGGGCTTGGCAATAGTGTGGTAGACTATGTTATTTCCGATCTCCCTTTATACAACGAAATAATAAATTTTGACATCTTAGACGACCACGAGCCTGAATCTGATCATAGGCCTTTACTTATAACTCTCAATTTTGTCATGCATAGAGATCCCATTGAAGATAATCCTTATAGTCAAAAGAACTTATTCTTTGATAGAAATAAAAATGATCTCTTTCTAAATGAATTAAAAACTAATTTTCTTCCTTTATCTAGTATAGAAAACATAGATGACCTCTATCATAATTTTACTACAACCCTCTCATATTATATTAACAAGTTCTCAATTGAAGTCTCAAGTAATAAAAGAAATAGCAAAACCAACCCATGGTACGACAAATATTGTAAAAGTGCGAGGAGAACAATTAAGGAAGTTGTTGATGAATCTCTCAAAATTGACAAGATAAAAATCTACAAAGCCCTAACTAAAAGGAAAAAAAATCAATATATTGGTAAAAGACAAGAGAATCTCTTACACCTCTCTAAGGTGGCTCCTAAGAAATTATGGAGGCAGATTCTAACTAGGAAAACTAAATATAATAATAAAATTGCTTTATACGACAAGAATTCCTATCTTAAAAAGCTTTATGAATCTCCAAATTCCAGGGATAACTTTGAAACCCTGATCACAACGAAAGAATTTTTCTCATTAGAAGACATTGATTTTGGGGTTAAACGCCTGGCAAATGGGAAAACTAAAGACATTGAAGGTTGTAGAAATCTTAAAAATTGGAGGTCATGTCCTCATCCCCCACATCAACAAGCTTTTCAACCAAGCAGTCAAGCAATGTTTCCCTAAAACTTGGACTCAGAGCCTCATTATCCCTATTTTTAAAAGTGGAGATACAAATAACCCCTCTAATTATTGGGCAATTATGATCAGCCCTCTCTTAGCCAAGTTATATGGTATTATTTTGGAAAAGAAATTGAGCATTTGGCTTGAAAGTGAAGGTAAGCAGGCTAAAGGCCAAGCGGGTTTTAGAAGGCAACACTCAACAACGCACCACCTCGTTATGCTTAGGATCATTGTGGAGGAATGTCGAAATGATAAATCCAATCTCTTATGTTGCTATATGTTCCTTTCGAGCTAAGAGCGACCGCTATAAGGTTATACGAGAATGTGATCTCCAAGTTAAAGATAAATGAGGGGTGGTCGAAAGATATTAAGTGTAATATCGGAGTTAAACGAGGTTTCCCCCTCTCCCCTACCCTATTTGGAATTTACATCGAAAAACTAGAAGGTTGTCTAGAGGAAGCAGGATGTGTTGGCACAATCTTAGCTGGGATAGTCATCATCCTTCTTCTCTATGCTGACGATATTTTTCTTCTCGCAAGATTCCCATATAATCTTGATAAGAAAGTTAGACTTCTTAAGGATTTCTTCTCTACAAGGGGTATGTCTGTTAACACTGACAAAACAAAAGTTATGATTATCAAATCCAAGAAGGACACTTACGCTAATTTTATGTATGAGAATAGTAACTTGGAGGAAGTGTCTTCTTACAAGTACCTAGGAATTGATATTCATCACAAGCTCAATTGGAACTATAGCATTTTAGAAAATGATTAATGGTGTAATATCCCCTTTTTATTTTTATTTTTTATTGTAATATCCCCTTTCTTGATCCGGTCAAAGTAGATAGACTTGACCCATGGTATTGACCCATGGTATTTCTTGATGGTATTTTCCCATGGTATTGACCCATGGTATTGCTTGACCCATGGTATTGACCCATGGTATTTCTTGTTGGTATTGACCCATCAAGCCTATAAAAGGGGAGAAAAGCTAGGCATTTGGGCATTCTGGATCAGCTATTTTATTATGTTTGGGTTGAGAATCTGGCCTGGCCAGTTCTTTTATTTATCCCGGGACGAAAACCCCGCGGTAATATTTATGTGGTGAATCCATTCAAGATTCACAATTGAGCTTCACTTATATCTGTTGTGTTCCGTGTTTTTTATCGTGCACTATTTTTAGTTGGAATATTACTGGTATCGCAGCCAGGCATCCACAAATTTCAAAGTGTTACGCAAGGAACTTCGGTGAAATTTATTTTTCACCCTAGCCAGTATTTCTCACTTCGGTGATATTTATCACCCTAGTTTGATTTTTATTTTGCAGTAAATTATTTTATTGGGAGATATAAGTCAAGGGAAAATCATTTATATGTCTGTGGGTTAAATTTGTGAAAATATTTGAAGGGCTTTGTTGTTTATTCGATATTGATGGAAGCACTCGAGGGTTTGTTTATGTATTATTTATTTATGTAGGAGGTTTTAATGAAAATTTTGAGAAAATGGATCGTCTCCTAGAAATTTTGGAAAACAATCAGAAAGAACTTAATGAATTAGTGAAGATATATGGTTCTTTAAGGAGCCATACCTCCATAGACCAAAATGATAGTCAAAGGAGACCGTTCTCAAAAAGGGTCCACGTCGTTCTGCAGCAAGAACAACCATGGGAGGTGAAGGAAGGACAAAGAAGAGGAGCTAAGCTCTTCACACTTGGGTCTGAATTACAACATACAAATCAGAAGCAAGAACAGAGCGACAAGCCTTTCTCTCAAAAGGTCCATGTTATCCTTCAGCAGTCAAAAGATATCCGGAAGCAAGATGTAACAAGCAAGTGTCTCTTCGAACTTGGATCCAAATTGCAGGGTACAAAGTCAAAAGATGTTCTCCCACAGCTAGACACATTAGATGCGACTTTGAACTTGATAGATAAATCAGAATGGGAAGGGTCAAGCTGGGCCTTGAAGCCATCCATGCTTGCTTTGATACAACCTAGGTTCTTGGAGCATTCTTGTGAAAATGTTAGACTCACCGTCACTTCTTGTCTCAGTAAAATCATAGCCTTAACAACACCACTATTGCCCTACAATGATGACATCATGAGGAGGACTTTTCGGGTAATGGTAGAAGCACTCCAAGGGTTGGAAAACACAACACCACCATCCTTACTTTTCTACCAGAAGCGCACAATTTTGGAACGCATGGCGAAATTCAGATTTGGTATGCTTATGCTGGATCTAGAGTGTGATGATTTAATCCTTCAGATGCTCCAATACTTCTGCAATGGAATTACAATGTCTCATCCAAACTACATCAAAACAGACATGAAAAATATCATGTCTCCGATCTTAGGAGAAGATAGGGCCATCTGCGAACAATTGAGATCCAAATTGTTGGCCATTTGGAGGAAGGAGCTAATTGCATCACCTGCTGCTTATGAACTAGTTGAGGGGTTGATCAAATAGAGCATCAAACTACTTAGAAAGAAGTTAACCAAGGAGGAACTAACAAAGATTTGTGGAGACAGCAAGAATGAACTAAGGAGGAAAGGCTTATGCTTTGTATGCAAGGGAGTCTGGGCACTTGACCATTCATGTCCAAACAATAAGGAGGCAACAAGGATAGAAAAATTAGAGACTTCTTCAGATCATGGGGATTCATCCATTGATGGGTTCACTGGTTTTCAGGAGAGGACCTATGAAGGATCTAAGCAGTCAAGCACAAATGATGAGCAGCAACACCATGCTCTTCAGAGAAACTTGCAGGACAAGTTGAGCAGTCAGCGTGACAAAGTACATGACGAAAGGAAAGATGCAATTCCTCCTAATGATGTGGTAGTTGAATCTATAAATACAATGGAGGACATCCATAAAGAGTATGGGCAATCAAGTATAGACAACAGTCCACCAGTACATCCATGTTTGACAACCAGAAAGGATGGACAACTCATCCTCACGTGTGAAGAGGTCCAGGATGAATACACTCAAGGAGAATCAAATGAGGAGAGGATCATGCATTTTGAGGAAAGGATACTCACAGCCGAGGGTATATTGCAGCTTGGGCCCTTTGGTACGGACAACGATGGAGGGTTGAAATGGTACCATAACCCACAGGTCCCAGGATTTAGGTGGCATTGGGATCTGGGAGAATCCATTGGAGAAATGATTGTTTGGGATCCAGGTAAATCTACTCTGGGAAGGATTGGTCAGAAGATTGTTTGGGATCCAGGTATTGAAGGATCCATTCAGGATCATTCAACATGGAGGGCACATCGGATCATATGGGATCCTGGTATCAATGTACAAATGCTTCTGTTGTAGATAGAAATAGATTGCTTGAGGACAAGCAATCTTAGGGTGGGAGGATTTGCAATATCCCCTTTTTATTTTTATTTTTTATTGTAATATCCCCTTTCTTGATCCGGTCAAAGTAGATAGACTTGACCCATGGTATTGACCCATGGTATTTCTTGATGGTATTTTCCCACACACCAGGATATTATATTGCTTGACCCGTGGTATATTTTGTTGGTATTGACCCATCAAACCCTATAAAAAGGAGGGAAGCTAGGCATTTGTATCTCCGATTATCTACTTTATTATGTTTGGGTTGAGAATTTGGCTCACTCGGCTTCTGATATTTATCCCGGACGAAACCTCGTATTTTTCTTGTGAATCCATTCGTGGATTCACAATTGGAGTCAATTTCTTATATCTCATGTTCGTGTTTTAACTCAATTATTTCTCAGTTGGAATATTACAAATACACTCAAGGAGTAGAATCAAATGAGGAGAGGGATCATGCATTTTTGAGAAAGGGATGACTATAAATGTAGGGCATATTGCAGCTTGGGCCCTTTGGTGCAGACAACGATGAAGGGTTGAAATGGTACCATAACCCACAGGTCCCAAGATTTAGGTGGCATTGGGATCCAGGAGAATCCATTGGGGAAATGATTGGCCAAAGGATTGTTTGGGATCCAGGTAAATCTATTCAGGGAAGGATTGGTCAGAGGATTGTTTGGGATCCAGGTATTGAAGGATCCATTCAGGACCATTCAACATGGAGGGCACATCAGATTCTATGGGATCCTGGTATCAATGTACAAATGCTTCTGTTGTGGATAGAAGTGGATTGCTTGAGGACAAGCAATCTTTGGGTGGGAGGATTTGTAATATCCCCTTTCTTGATCTAGTCAAAGTGGATAGAATTGACCCATGATATTTCTTGACCCATGGTATTTATTGATGGTATTTTCCCATGGTATTGACCCATGGTATTGACCCATGGTATTTCTTGTTGGTATTAACCCATCAAGCCTATAAAAGGGGAGAGAAGCTAGGCATTTGGGGCATTCTGGATTATCTATTTTATTATGTTTGAAGTGAAGAATTTGGCCTGTCATTTATTATTTATCCCGGACGAAACCCCGCTGCACTTTATGTGTGAATCCATTCAGATTCACAACTTGAGCTTCAATTTTCTTATATCTCAAGTAGGGTACTTGTAGTTTTCATCCCAATTGTTCGAAGATGAATACTACAAATTACAGAGTTTATTTCTGGTCTTGAAAACAATCAGAAAAATGACAAACCTCAGAATGGGATACATTTCCTTTAAAACTTAGTCACTCCTGTTATCTTATATGGATGTGAGGTTTGGGGTTGAAACATCTCTAGAGAATTCTGGAGAAAGATTGAGCAAATCCAGAAGTGTTTTATAATGTATATCCTTAAAATTAAAAGAAATACACCCTATCCTATTCTCCTTATAGAAGTGGGTCTTTCCCCTATCGAGAGCCTAGCTATGACTAGGCTTTTATTGTACAAGCACAAGTTCAATAGCATAGGAGACCATAGACTTCCTAAGCTAGCTTTAAATTGCAGCCAAAACCACCTAAGGCTTAAAAGAGGTTGGTATAAAGACACCAGGGCCTGATTAAACCATTGGGAGATTGACGAGAATGTTGCATTGCAAAACATTAATAACATTAAAAAAATTGTTACTACTAAGTTCAAAGAAAAAATGTGGTGTGAGAAAGATCTAGCAGCTGAAAGAAAATTAATATATTATAAGGAGGTCATCTATCCCACCGTAGAAGATCAAAAGTATCTATCTGTTTTAACTAGCTCAAAAAAGAAAATTAATGTAGCCAAGATTAGAATGAACTCTCATGAGCTCCATAGTGAAACAGGTTGTTTGACAGTTCCTAAAACACCATGGATGGAAAGGATCTGCCATCTCTGTGAGAATATGAACATCGAGGATGAAAATCACTTCCTCTTAGAGTGCCCAACATAAAACCACATTAGAGCTCAATTTCATAATCTTTGTTGCAATACTGAGCTCCGTAGCCTTTTAAGATGTCAAAATTATAGTGAGCTCAGGAGGCTTCTCTCCAAGCTTTTCGAGCATAGGAATAAAATCTTAAATCAAACTAAATAACTCTTTTCATTAGGTTCGATAGACCAAAGATTGGTCTCAGTGGACGTTAACCATCATCATCTTCATCAATAATAATATAAATATAAATTATTTAAAGAAAAAATTAGTTAGCTATAAAAAATTTATAATGAAGTTTATTTAGCTATCACATTGTGATAAAATATTATATAAACAATGTGATTCAAAATTCAAATTCTCTCAATCAATCAATAAAAAAAAATGAGAATATTTATTTTAATAATATAATATTTATAATTTTTTAAATTTAATTTTTTTAAATATTAATCAAATTATAAAAGCATTCTCTCTTTCAAATTAAGATGCATTGGATGGAATAATTAATAGTTTTATTTATTTATAATCGTTGAACATATCTCAAGACAATATGTTCCAAACCTTCTACAACTATTTAGAGAATTGATATGTCTAATTTATTATATTTTTAAAATATATCATTTATTAGCTATATTTATAATTTGTTGATGTAAGTAATATGGATTATATAGAGAAAAGTCATATTTGAACTTTATTTTAAGAATAAGGGAGAGATCTTTGTTTTTAAATTATGTTTAGAAGTATTTTTTAAGTGTAATTTGTTATCTGTTATATTATGGATAGAAGATTAGTAATAAAGTGATACTCTAATTTTTTTGTTTTCTTTCTTTTTCAAATTAACAAATAAAATTAAGATGACATTCTAATTAAATTTGTTTTCTTTCCCTATATAATTAATACCTTATATTTTTAATATTTTCTATTTAAAACATTCATAAATACAAATTATTTAATATATAAATAATGTTATTATATAAATAACTAAATATTCTCTTAAGAAATAAAATTATATATAAAAATAAAACAAAGTTACATGTACAATGAATTTATCAAAATCAAATGCAATGTAAAACGTAGCCATTTTCCTTTTCCAAATGAGCATGATAATGTTGATCATTAAATTTGCTTGCACAATTTGAAAGCGTCTGTGTCAAATCCTTTCCTTTCCTACTAATGAAGCAACAATTTCTTCACAATATGTGAAAGAAAAAAAATGAATTTTGTGGATTTATGGGAAGTAAAAAGTTTCTTTCAAATTTAATTACAAATCAGGGTATTCAGTTAGTGATGCATGGGGATTACAAATCCCTTGTGGTCACTTGTTGCGCTTGGTTTAGTTATGGGTATCAGATGGTCCATCAACATTTTACGCATGTTTAATTTTATGATGAGATCTATGCTCTTGTTAGGCTAACATCATGATACTCTTTTACAGTGTTTTTAATTTTTTGTAGACACTTTTGAAGAATGATATAATGTTATTTTCAGAAAATGTTTTTCTAATTAATTATCGTAGTGTTTTGATTTTATTGGATATTATGTAAAAAAAAAAATTGAATTTATTTTTTATTTTAATTAATTAGTAGTATATTGGTTTTTTTTGTGATATTGTATATTTTTTCTAGTTATTGAACCAACAAATTTATTCTACAACTCAATATAATGTGTGAAAGTGTTAGTTAATCATCAAAATTGAAATTTTGCTTAAAAAATAAATAACCATAAAAAAATTTAAATAATATATAATATAAGTTTATAAAAAACTTTGGCCAAACCTCTCATGTTAAATTCGTATTTAAGATATAGATTTTGTTTTGACACTGTACCCTCTTTTTTTTCTGGTTCATAAAAGCATGATTTTTTTCCTTCTAGCGAAAAAAAATTACCTGACCGTAACAGCAACGTGTCACCTGCACGGACGCTGTCGAGTCTTGAGAAGGAAGGTCCACATATTCGACTTGACGCGCGCCGCATTTTTATTTGTTTGCCGACGCCATCAAAACCCTTAAACTTTGTTTGGATTAATGAATGTTGCCGCGTTATCCATTACATGGACCTATGTTCATCATTAGTGACACTGTACCCTCTTTTTTTTCTGGTTCATAAAAGCATGATTTTTTTCCTTCTAGCGAAAAAAAATTACCTGACCGTAACAGCAACGTGTCACCTGCACGGACGCTGTCGAGTCTTGAGAAGGAAGGTCCACATATTCGACTTGACGCGCGCCGCATTTTTATTTGTTTGCCGACGCCATCAAAACCCTTAAACTTTGTTTGGATTAATGAATGTTGCCGCGTTATCCATTACATGGACCTATGTTCATCATTAATGGTAACTAATGCCTTTTGTTCTTGTCATGCGCGGCAAAATGATAAGAGCATGTCTAAGAAAGTTGAGAGTAAAGCTTAAAATATCTCAAGTCGATAAGACGTGAACGACTAACGAAATTGTTGACTACTCAAACGCATGTCACTCGGGCGGCGGCCTCGTCTCTGAAATTTCGGTATAAAAGAGCTCTAGCCTGTAGGGTTCCATAGATTTGGATGGAATTGGACGAGTAATTTTAACGGTGATTTGTTACTAAAATACACTTAAAATAATTGCAATTAAATTTCATATATATATATATATATATATATATATTTTTTTTTTTATAAATGGCATATCTATGTTATTATCCTGCCGCGGGCGGGTATCACGTAATGGATATTACGTTGACCATGAATTATTTGTAGTTGGATAAAAAATTGAATAGTGTTTTATAATGTTTACATTATGCGATGCAACGAAATTATTTAATTTTTAAGTATTTTTATTTTTAATTTTCATAGTTGGAGTCTTATTTTCAATCATGACATTCAAGTACGGCTTGGATATGGTGTTTAGCGTGTCAAACGAGGTGTACTCAAGAATGAGTCAAGATGCTATCGGCCTATTAATGTGGTGGCAGATACACTGTCCACCGTTAGATTTAAAATTGTTTAAATCTAACAGTGGGCCCACCTTTAGATTTAAAATTGTTTAAATCTAACAGTGAACAGTGTATCTGCCACGGCATTAATGAATCGATAGCAGTGGAAATATTGGTTACCGTATAAATTGCTTAAAATGCTCAATCATATATGCCTTATTTCATTGTCTTGACAAGCACGCCCAAAAAGTTGAAGTGGATTATTTTATAAGCTGTCGGACCATTTTTTTTATTTTTTAGTGAACGGTGTTGCTTCTCTGGCCAGTTGACAGAAGTTTTTTCCACTTTGATTCTTCTTTCACATCTTATTTTTATTTTTTTTTGTCCTTAAGATCTTCTTCCAAATTTTATATATGATTGTTGTTTGTAATCATCCTTATCTTAGTGATATGATGTTTGGGAGAAGTCTTAAAAGGGTTCAGGACGTGTATTAACAGATTTGAAGTTAAAGGGCGTGATCGTATAAAATCATACCCGGAACACTCCAGCTTGAATTATCATTATAAGAATTTAATTTATTATTGATTTTAATTTTACATTATTAAATATAAAACAAGTTGAGAGGTTCACTTAGATGGTAATATCAGTATTCAATTATTATAATCACGATGGTGTATATTCTTACACGCTTTCGGTTACATTTAACATCAAACAAAGTTTGAAAGTTCTGCGAGAAGCGTTTGGTTGTGTTAGCGAACTGAGTTTTTTTTCGTTTTTAATTAATAGATTTTTTATATGGTTTAAAGATTTTTTTTATCCTTTGTTTTCTTTTGAATTTTTAGACTTTAATGTGTAAGCATTGTTGTGTTATTTAAATGAGAGTCATATGAGTAACTATTTTTTTTTAGTGATGTTTGATCTTGGGTCGTCTTGCCGAGGAGGTCTATCCTCAACTAGTTGCGCTAGTGAGACTTGATTTGTTTTCTCATTTATTAATATATATTGAATTTTTAAATTTTGATGCGTAAACATTTTATTATTTTAAAGAGAATTCAATTAAATTATTTTTATGAGTGACTAGATTACATATTTTATATGTTTTTGGTTTGAGTAATGAATATTTTTTTTTCTTTCCAAAAGATTTTTTTATTATTATTTTAGTAAATCTTTAATGTTCATTAGATATTCTTTATTCCAATTAAACATCATATTTAAAAATATTTATGGTTATCACTGGACTACTACTAAAGTCGTCCGCTCGCTCTCCTCTCACGCGCCCTCAAGGCTCGATCACATTAATCATTGGCACTTCCACACATGAATTCGGGCTTCGTCCGCCCGGCTCGCGTGATAGATCCTACCATGGAAGACCGTTAGACCCCATCCCCTCCGCTCCGAGGTTACGGTTTTTAGGGCAATGATCGCGAATGCTCCCAAACGCCTCTCTCTCGCCTCCCATTTGAGAATCATGTGAAAAACCGGACTAATCCCCCTGCATGCAACTTTAATTGAGAATAGCGAAAACAATTTGTTGATTACAGAGTTGGAATTTCAAAATACACTCAACCGTCAAATTTAATGGTTTTCACACTTCTCGAGGTTTCTTCACAATTTCAAAAAAAATATAATAGTTTTGTAAAATATTAAGCTATATTTGATGGGAAAATAAACTTTAATTGTTAATTTGTCTGACAAATTCCATCCCTAGTTGAGCCTAAGGGAACACCATCGAGTCTCGAAAATATTTGTCGGCTTGTCTCGCCACCACATCTATATTTGTTTGTCGACATTCATGGACATGTCATCAAGAACCTAAAACTTTGTTTATGAATTAATGCATGATATTTTAAAGTCCATGACACTAAAAATAGTCTATGGGACTTCCAGCCTCCTTGTTTTTTTCCTTCTGTAATCAATCCATTTCTTACACAAATTAACGATGAGCTAACCCAAACTTCTAATAGTTCCCTTACTGAAAAGACAATGCCACAAAATTGATGCTAACATACTACCAGAATTGTCCTTGATGTCTCTGAAAGCATCACATTCCAAAATGAAATGCTTTTCTGATTCCACTACCCCAAAAGTGAAAAAAGTACACACTCTTTCTTCCCAAGCTTCTTTAGGTCTCTTCCACCGTCTTGTTTCACACTGAATTTGATGTGAGTTAGTTCTTAAGCAACAATAATCTTTGATCTCCATGGAATTCTAGCTCTAATGTACCCTTTTTGTTGGAGATCACAAGTGGGGTTGAATTCCTAAACATAGTACCTCTTCTTTCTACCCAACTCTTTTCCCCATATACCCTTACGTAACTTCTTTAACACAAAATTCTTTAACTCCTTGAAATTTGTGGGACATGCATTACGGTAAATATTATATTTTTTCATCCATTTGCTGTTTTTTCTCTTCCATGTTTTATTTCTTTCACTGATGCCTTCATTGAAGATAACTTTCGGCCATCTACCTCCTCCCATTTGCTCAATTATTTTTAGATACCTTATAAGACGGACCATAGAAATTGCTTCGATAGGTGCTGCTCCAGCTTCAATCAACATTATCTCATAACGAGCCAAACTTTTTATTTTGAACTTTCTCATGATTAGGCTTTTTTATATTTTCTCAGTTTGCTTTTGTTTTGAAACTTGGATGTTGCTAGCCCACAATTCACACCCATATAATATTACTGGACAAACTAGGAGTCCGAAAATCACTTTAATTGTGTTCCAATCCCATAACTCTACCTCTCTACATCTGTTTTGAAGTGCATATAATGCTTTCCACTCTCCTAAGATTATTTTCTTTCTGCAATCCTCCCAATTAAGCTTGTTTTTGAAATCGATCTCGAGGTACTTGTTTTTATTTACTTCTTCAAGAATTTTGCCTTCAAAGAAGAACATATGCTAGATTTTCTTCCTTTTATTAGAGAAAATCATTATTTTGGTCTTACTGGTATTGACTTGCATCCTCACTGCTTTACAAAAATGCTGAAGGGAATATAGGTGCATCTACAATTCATGGGCCGATTTAGCAACCAATACAAGATCATCATGATGTAGAAGAAGCTTTATCACAAATTCCCCCAACCGAACACCATCCCCACCTTGTAAATTTAGCCACTCTTCCAATTTGTCAATATATAAACCAAAAAGGGTAGGGGATAAAGGGAAACCTTGCTTGACTCCGATGTCACTTCTAAAACTTTATGAAATTCCTATTGTAGTTCTAAGTTTTACTTTCACCTCTTCATATATCCTATGGACAACAACTCCATATTGTAAAGGAATTTCAAGTTCTTCCATTATACGCCACAACTTATCTCTAAGGACCTTCTCAAATGCCTTTTTGAAGTCAACAAATCAACAAAATACTTCTTCCCCACACCACCCCCCCCCCCCCCCAAACCTTTTCAATAATGTGTCTCAGCATGATACCATGATCTACTATAGAATGCTTCGGCCTAAAACCGGCTTGCCCTTCTGCCCTCTTTTCTTTTACTTGTGCCCACTTACTAATTCTATTTTCTACCATGCCACTGAAAATCTTTGCAAACAAAGGATTGATCATAATGGATCTATAGTTGGAAGGACTATTAATGTCTTCACTTTTAAAAAGTGGTATTCCTAGACTAGTTGTCCAATCCATTGGGAATCTTTGCTGAATGAAGTTGTTGAATATTTTCATGATGTGCAGTGCCAAAATGTTCATTCCCCACTTTAGATATTTTGGTTGAATTTCAACCAAGTCCTTTTCCTTCCCTATTTTCAAATTTTTAATTCATGCCTCCACCTTGTGTACACTGAAAATATTTGTAGTTGTGTTGATCTTGGGAGGAGGCTCAACCTCTAATATTTTTCATAGAGTTGTCTTGCATAGTCAAACCACTGATTGGCTGCACTATTATTTTCAAATTGCTTCTTCCTTGGCTAAAGTTCTTGCCAAAAATGTTTTGGGTTATTCTTGTCTAGATATATCAACTCTTCTTGCCTTGTTTGCATGAACTCATATTTTTCCTGTTTAAAATTTGCTTATATAACTTTACATTCATCTTCTCCTCTCCTTCCCTTTTCAAGGTTCACCTTGCCATTTTTCATTCCTCGTCCAACTATGCATTCACAGAAAAACAATTGATTTTGATTTCCCATTTTTTGCTCTTTTGCACTTCTCAAGTTCACCCTAGATTATATTTGTTAACTCATTGGTGATGAGGCTCTTTGGGAGACAAATTTCGCCTTCTCAATTGATCTACTCCAAGATTTGTTTTTGAAGATAGTGCAATTTTTGCTTGTGTTAGTAGAAATTTTGTTCACATTGATGTCGATTGTTGAGAACATTAGGGTTTTCCTCTATGTCTGTCTTTCCTTCTAACAAAGATAACTTTATATAAATTGGGTTATGATCTGATTTTAAGTCTCAAACATGCTCTCCAATCTTAAATTCATCTATCCTTTGTATTAAGCTTTGTGAACCGATAACATAGTCAACAACACTTGCCCCATTGGATGTGTTGCAAGTGAAGTTCCTAGACTTTTTCCATCTATCTAGACCATTACAGATAATTAAGTTGAAAACACCACACAACATAAGCAACTCCTCTCCAAAATGATTACTAACTTTTTCGTCTTCTGAACATCTCAACCATCGAGAATTCTCCTATTCAATGAGCCAAATAGGATTGTGATCCTCTTTGCAACAAAGAATACTAGCTTGTTGATTTGTTGTTCTAGCATTGAAATCTCTGAATAAATGAACTTCTCCCTGATGAGAATATGCGGCAATAACTTGCTTTAAAGCTTCACAGGGATTTTTGTTTTCCAAACCCTTATTTTTGTAAGTTTTTGATACTTGCAACATAAAATAACATGCTGTAATTCTTATGTTGTTCTCATTCTCTATTATTTTGAACCATAAATATTGTTTATTTGTATCTTTTTTTATCTAATTAAATGCGACAAGCTTCTTTTTCTTTCACTAAAACAAGTATTCCTTCGTACACTTTTTCATTTTCCACTGCCTCGTTCCAAACTCCTAACTTCAAATAACCATCAAACATAAGAATTTTGCAACCATCATATTCATGAATTTCTGTAAGACAAATTATGTCTCTACCTTGTCTTGTTGTCGAATTTCGGTGCATCATTAATGCTCATAGATGGCTTCTATTCTTTGTCTAGCGTGGCAAAAAAATAAGTGAATTTCTGATGAAGTTAAAAGTTTGATGAAAAGAGGCTAGAGTCGCACATAAAAAACGAAAGCTAACAATATTTCAAGTCGAGAAGACGTGAACGATTCGGGAAATTGCTTCCTAGTTGGATGAATGTCACTCGGGCCTCCGGAAATTTCGATATAAAAAAGCTTTATGAAAAAAAAGAAGGTCGTAAGCAGGGATAATTTTAAGAACCCCCCTAAATTTATATATATAATAAATGGGCGAATCCCCATGATACATAGGAAAAATGGAAGGCGATTTTATTAATAATATAATATGTATATATAATTTTTTGGCGAATCTCTCATGAGATTATATTATCTTTTAAAATCATGGTGAATCATCAATACAAATGGCGAATCACTACTACAAAATGGTGAATCGTTGTCTAGTGGAGTTCGGGGTGTTGGTTCCAATGAAGATATGGTAGTTGAACCAAGATTAGAAGGAAGAGAACCACCGAGACCAAGCATGGCAAATGGTGACACTGCCCGCGTGTTCACGACTCCTTCACGCCTTTGCTTCTTTGGTTTTGGTTCGAGTGCACATGTGATGATGAATCCTCGTTGAGCTTGTGGTTATCCTTTCGAGCATATTACAAGTCTTCTTGAAATTTTAACAACTATTCCTCAATAACCTTGAAGTGCTCGAGACCTCTCTTGACTTTTAGCTTAGTCAAATTAGACCACAATAGTGTCCATGATAAGTAAGGAAATTTACTCAACTATACTAATGAAAATCCGTACCTCTGGGGTCAGGAGGCCAACCTTCAAACATGTGATCATAACAGATGGGCAAAGGACCACATGGCTGGCTCAGGTGGCGGAGATAATGGCACATCGAGCTATATGGTGGCTACTAGGGTCTACTGGCTGTCGGCTAAGGACCATCTAGGAGAAAAATTTTCTCCTATTCATACTACCCACAGGTGGTGGATAACAATTCCTTAGGAGGCCCATTTTAGACCTCAAAATTTTTCTAATGTTTGTATGTGGTGCCGCAATATCTCGTAGTTCACATGTTGGATGATGATTGTTGTTCTTAAGTGAATGAACGTCATCTCTCCCCTTAAGAGTTTTATATGGGGCATTAATTGACCTTTTTGGTGACGATGTCATAAGTCACTGTGCCCTTAGCAACATTGTGCTTCCTTGAATGGGGTTTTTGTTCATTTTGGAAGGATATAACAAGGACAAATCATTTGAGTGTGTCTTTTCCCCTATATCAACTTCTCTTGTACTTTGATTTTTTGTCTTGGGCTTACCATCCATATCACCTAATATGTCTTTCTTGCAACTAGCCCAAAAATCATTCCAATTCCTTATGCCTGCATTCTGCCGCGCACTATTACCGTCAGGTTCAAGAGATTGATCTCTTTTATTTTTCTCAGGAGGGTATATCCATGACAAGTCAATTGGATGTGCCTTCACCCATGCTTCAAATTGTTTTGTTTTTTTCTAGGTTTTTGTGACATTCTTCATTTTTCTACCAAAAGTCTATGTACTCCTTCCCAAAAACCGATTCCGTCGGATCCATTTTTCCAATAACACCGCCAGGTTGGCACATTGGATCAGCTATTTACTTCTTCATGTGCCATGGCTCAATAGAATAACGCTATCTTTCTGGAGTTACTTATTTTAGGAATATCATTTTTAAGCCTTTTTATGAGAAGGATTCATGATGAAGTGTAACAGCTTGCACAATTTTTATGAAAGTAGCTTAACACATTAACCAAAAACTAGCTTGTATCAGAAGAAATTACATTCTACATGTTAAGTGTTTGATAAAAGTTCACGTGGATAATAATTTAGAAAAAATATTTTAAGCCTACAAATGTTGTAGTAATGGATTAAAATTTTATGTAGAGTAATGAGAAAATGGTTGTAAAAGAATGGATGAGTGAATTGGTTTGATGTAGAGAGAGTTCTATGGAAATTGGAAAAATCCAATCAACAAGCCATATATTATTTGTAAACAAGGGATTACAGCCCATTCATTCAACCAACATGGGTCCTTCGCAAAAATTAAAGTATGGCCTCCCTTCCTAGTCTTGTACAAAAATCACTATTTTTGGAATGGATACAAGGACTTTGTTCTCATTGTAGCTCGCACAAAGAAACTTACTAACAATGCCAATAATGAATAGGATTCTAAGTCCAAACTAAGTTTTTATAGAGCTATAGGGTTTAGTTAATTTTAATGAAAATATGAGAAGAAAATTGTTATAAATGATATCCTTGGTTGCAAGCTTTCATGCCAATGCCACCTCTCACACAAGAGAAAGACAATCAAATCATGTTTTCGTATTATTTCTTGATTGTTCAGGCTTAGCAATAAAATATGTGGTAAAGGATTTATAGCCTACTATTAATGGTTTCCTATATGTAGTGAGGACACTGAATTAATATTTATTTCCTCTAACTAGATTCCTATTATTTTGGGTTGAGGACTACTTAATGGAGAATATATCATATCTAATACATCCTCAACACTTCCATTATAGAGAATCCATTGAGGGTAAAATTATGTATCTATGCAATTAGCCAAAAACATTAAGAATACATATATCCTTCAACTCATCCCTTACCCTGCGATTTTTTGGTTATATATCTTCCCATCAACAGTGGCCCACATAAACATTTTCATCACTTAGACATCATTAATGGCTACCAAGTTGGTGGTGCATATAGCTTAATAGGATGTGGCATCAAGGGGAATCGTATGAGTTTAATTTTCTCAAAATGTAGTCCACCATTGTCACACCCATTCACTTAAGTCTCAACAATTTTTTTAATGCTCTACTATTCACAAACCATTTTCATTCCTCCCTCTTTCACACAGAAGACAAGAAATTAAATAAAACAATGTTTAATGGTAAATTGGAACAAATGTTTGAGACATGATCAGCTACATCAAGCATGAACAGAGAAGCAATTATAGCCTAGATAATTTTCATCCTTTACTTAATAACCAACAATTTCCAAATGCTCATTTAGCTTGAGCTAGTATGCAATTTGTTCTCTTGGTTTCTTTTCTTTTACCATTAAAAACAATTTTATCTTGAACACTTCAATATCTATGAATTTTTAATATATCATTCCAATAATAATAAGGAACATAACACTCAACTCAAAGGTAAAATACAATGTATTGTGCCACACATTAACAATTCAACCTGTAGAAGATTGTTATGGTTGTAGGTTCCCAAAAGAATTTTCCCACCAAGTCTACAATAAGAAATGTAAAAACATAAATCGGATAAATGTCATTGTACATGTACTTTGTGAGTAGAATGTGTAGCACTCAATATTTTTGTGATGATTTGTTAGTTATGCCAATGACTAAGTAAAGGAATGGTGGTTGTGGGTTCATCATCCAAGAATCTAACTAGAAAGAAGAAAATAAGAAATGATTGTAGCGGGTTCATCATGCAATCCTCTTGTATTTATAGATTTTCTTGTGGGGCTTTTCCCTCCTTAATTAATTGAGAAGGGCTCATGGCAACCCCAAATTTGGGCTTTTTGCCCCAGCTGCCCCAAAACTTACCCCATGCTGCCAAAACACTGTGTAATTGGGGTTTTCCCCTTTATCAAAGACTATGGCCTACGGGGATTGATAGGCTACTTTGTTCCCTGAGCAATTAATCCATAGGGGACATTACAAACACTCCATAAGCAAAACTTCTGATCGGTCTGGATTCAATTTATGTTATAAAGTAGATTTCCCTAATTAAGTGGAAACATTTCCATGAGATTTAGTAATATGTTTAGCAAAATCAATTGCAGACTCCAAAGCACTTTGGTAGCTCTGGCAACGATGATCAAGCAACATTGATTTTGATAATACAATTCTTGTAAATCCAAGTCCAGGATCATCACCCTTTATGACAACACATCTTAGTGGAGGAGCATTTGCTGAGTTACGTTCATTTTGGTTGTGATAATTCCCGCGAGAGCTAGGACTATTGGATGGTATGCCGGCATCTTTATTTGCAACTTCCTCTTCTGTGAACTCTTCATTGTTAGTGATTGACCTTGATGATCTTTGGGTCAGAGGTATATGTTGCACATGTTTTGGGTTGTCTTTGCAAATTACATGATATAAAATTCCAGGGATATACAGTCGTACATCATCTGAACTTGGGTTGTTTATAGGAATAGTTGCAGCATTTGCCATAATTATGGCTGCATCCCCTGCTTGTGACTGATTAACATTGGAGGTTGTAAACATATATGTATTAACACGCCATGCATGTTATGTGAGCATTCCTTCAATACTTAAAAATAATGCATGAGTTAAAATATTCTACATAGCATGTAAATTTTTAAGGAAAGAAAGATTTGAACAAGCACTTGATATCGATATCAGATATATTACTTCTTGTACACGCAGAGAATTTAAGGGATAGGCATTGACACAAATCTCTTCAAAGCATATTTTCTCTATGAAACTGAGTGCATCAATGCATTTTTACATTGCAAGAATGAATATGTCGGAAAATCTTGTGATATTCAAAGCTCGTGTACAAAAATTCGATAACATACAAAAATGCACAATTCCTAGTTACATTATCTTTTTTAACTTGGATCTAACATGCTAAAAGAAGTATGTTGAAATTAGGTGTAATCTTCACTTTCAGCCATGGTTGACATCATGTTGTATGATTGTTATATTTTTCGTCAAGGCTGATCATATTTTTTATCCTTATTCTATTTGTAGGCTTTGTGAAAGCCAACCTTCTATGTATAGGCTCAAAAGTCTTATTGGGAAAAGTGTTCATCTTGGGTTGTGTATAAATACCCCTTGGGGAGGCAAGAGTAGGAGGGGTTATTAATCACCTTGATGAAGAAATAGAGACCAAATATGTTTGGGGCCTAGGGCGTTCCTCTAACAATCAGGCTGAATTCTTAGCATTGTGGCAGGGGTTCAAATTGGCAACTTAAAAAAAACATCTGGCAACTGATGGTTTTTGGTGCTTCTATGATAGTTATTCAACAGGTGTGCAAAATAAAAAATAACCAAATGCAAAGTCTCTCTCCTATTTTGCATAGAATAAGTCTGCAAATTCCGAAATTTGAGGTTGTTGATTTCTTCCATATCTATAGGCACCTCAACGCAATGGCAGATTCACTTGCTAACAAAGGAGTATTTCTAGATCAAGGAATGATGACTTAGGATGATAGCATCATTGTTCTTCAACCTATTCCATGAAAATGCCATTTACAAATCTAATAATATGCGCTCTGCACGTACTAATTACCATTAAAGGAGAAAAGGTTGGATTGGAATTTCGTTGTCATCCTGCCAAACTCCAAGCAGTTTTGTCATCCATTCATTCTCTCACCCTTTGGCTTTGGCAGTTCCATTCCACTATTCCACTGCCAAGTGTTCAGATCGGGAGTACAAGTGGACATCCTATGAGAAATTGGAAGTAATAAAGGATAGGTGGAAGCTCTGTTTCCTTGTTATTAAAAACCCAAGTGGAGGCAAAGATTTAGTATTTCCATCTTTGAAGTTTAGACAACACGTTTGAGGATCCTAGTTTTAATGAAGCAAGATGTCAGTTGCAGAAGCATTAATTCTATGGTTGTGCTTTGGGGATGAAGAATGTGCAAGGTTGATGGAACATGAAAGCTTATTTGTATATTTTCTAATTTGTATTTTTCTATATATAAAAATCATGATTTGAGCATAAAAACATGGATTTCAGGGATAGATTGAAGCAAAAGGCCCATTTTTGCAGTCTACTTGGTTCAGTAGGCTAATAATACTATAAAATTGAAATTTATAAATTGCAGTTTCCAGCAGCACTTTTGGGTGGCTAGAGGCATATTGGATGATATTTTAATGGTTTAAAGAGTTATTTAGGCTTTTGGCTGGTCCAGATGTTATCTCAATGGTTCAAAGTGTTATTTTAGGCTTTTGGCTGGTACAGATGTTAAGCAACTTAATTTGAAGATAATCGATCTATCATGGTCATATAGACAACTATGGTAACAGGGTTGGAATAAATAGAGTTTAATGCTGCATTTTGATCTTCTAAGTGAGACCTGAGGTGGTTATGAGCTACATGTGTGAAGATTAGATAAGCTGTTTTATTAAATGTCAGATAAATGGCCACATCGAGGTCAATGGATGCGGTAATTACTAATTTCTTTGTACAATGCTCAACATATAAGTGGTTGTCCATAGAATCAAGTTATCCTTTAGTAATGAATCACTCGATTGAAGCATTGCAGTAATGTAGCAATAACACATCATCCAAACCTCTGGCTGGACCATCAATTTCTGTGGCAGACCCACAAAACTGCCCCCTGTTTCCACTCACTAAAATGAATAAAACCACCAAACAGTCGTTGAGCCCACCTCTATATGATAAACATACTAATGGACCATAAATTTCTGTGGCGGACCTATAAAATTGCTCTTCTTCCACTCACTAAAATGAATAAAACCACCAAAATGTCACTGAATCCACCTCTATATGATAAACCTGCTAATGAGAGAAGAACCTCAGTTGAACCTGAAGCTCATGCAACTTCCGAGATATTTGCAGTCTCATCAAGATGTCTGCAATTTTACAGATCGGCAATAAATCAATAATTGAAACCAATGGCACTGTCACTGTCCCTTCTGCATTTGTTGATCAATCTGATTGAGCCTCACTAAGGAAATCTCTTTTCCTATCTTGCAAAGACAGTCAAAAAGGAATGCCAAACTCAGTTACATTGCATGCCTTTTGTTTTGTGACAAATAAGATTAGTGGAGAGGAATACATAAGCAAAACTTCTGATCGGTCTGGATTCAATTTATGTTATAAAGTAGATTTCCCTAATTAAGTGGAAACATTTCCATGAGATTTAGTAATATGTTTAGCAAAATCAATTGCAGACTCCAAAGCACTTTGGTAGCTCTGGCAACGATGATCAAGCAACATTGATTTTGATAATACAATTTTTGTAAATCCAAGTCCAGGATCATCACCCTTTATGACAACACATCTTAGCGGAGGAGCATTTGCTGAGTTACGTTCATTTTGGTTGTGATAATTCCCGCGAGAGCTAGGACTATTGGATGGTATGCCGGCATCTTTATTTGCAACTTCCTCTTCTGTGAACTCTTCATTGTTAGTGTTTGACCTTGATGATCTTTGGGTCAGAGGTATATGTTGCACATGTTTTGGGTTGTCTTTGCAAATTACATGATATAAAATTCCAGGGATATACATTCGTACATCATCTGAACTTGGGTTGTTTATAGGAATAGTTGCAGCATTTGCCATAATTATGGATGCATCCCCTGCTTGTGAATGATTAACATTGGAGGTTGTAAACATATCTGTATTAACACGCCATGCATGTTATGTGAGCATTCCTTCAATACTTAAAAATAATGCATGAGTTAAAATATTCTCTACATAGCATGTACGGAAGGAAAGAAAGATTTGAACAAGCACTTGATATCGATACTGTATATATTACTTTTGCAAAAATGCAGAGGTGAATTTAAGGGAAGGTGCATTGACACAAATCTCTTCAAAGCATATTTTCTCTATGAAATCTGAGTGCATCAATGCATTTTTTACATTGCAAGAATGAATATGCTGGAAAATCTTTGTGATATTCAAAGCTCAGGTACAAAAAATTCGATAACATACAAATGCACAATTCCTAGTTACATTATCTTTTTTAACTTGGATCTAACATGCTAAAAGAAGTATGTTGAAACTTAGGGTGTAATCTTCACTTTCAGCCATGGTTGACATCATGTTGTATGATTGTTATATTTTTCGTCAAGGCTGATCATATTTTTATCCTTATTATATTTGTAGGCTTTGTGAAAGCCAACCTTCTATGTATAGGCTCAAAAGTCTTATTGGGAAAAGTGTTCATCTTGGGTTGTGTATAAATACCCCTTGGGGAGGCAAGAGTAGGAGGGGTTATTAATCACCCTGATGAAGAAATAGAGACCAAATATGTTTGGGGCCTAGGGCGTTCCTCTAACAATCAGGCTGAATTCTTAGCATTGTGGCAGGGGTTCAAATTGGCAACTTAAAAAAAAACATCTGGCAACTGATGGTTTTTGGTGCTTCTATGATAGTTATTCAACAGGTGTGCAAAATAAAAAATAACCAAATGCAAAGTCTCTCTCCTATTTTGCATAGAATAAGTCTGCAAATTCCGAAATTTGAGGTTGTTGATTTCTTCCATATCTATAGGCACCTCAACGCAATGGCAGATTCACTTGCTAACAAAGGAGTATTTCTAGATCAAGGAATGATGACTTAGGATGATAGCATCATTGTTCTTCAACCTATTCCATGAAAATGCCATTTACAAATCTAATAATATGCGCTCTGCCCGTACTAATTACCATTAAAGGAGAAAAGGTTGGATTGGAATTTCGTTGTCATCCTGCCAAACTCCAAGCAGTTTTGTCATCCATTCATTCTCTCACCCTTTGGCTTTGGCAGTTCCATTCCACTATTCCACTGCCAAGTGTTCAGATCGGGAGTACAAGTGGACATCCTATGAGAAATTGGAAGTAATAAAGGATAGGTGGAAGCTCTGTTTCCTTGTTATTAAAAACCCAAGTGGAGGCAAAGATTTAGTATTTCCATCTTTGAAGTTTAGACAACACGTTTGAGGATCCCAGTTTTAATGAAGCAAGATGTCAGTTGCAGAAGCATTAATTCTATGGTTGTGCTTTGGGGATGAAGAATGTGCAAGGTTGATGGAACATGAAAGCTTATTTGTATATTTTCTAATTTGTATTTTTCTATATATAAAAATCATGATTTGAGCATAAAAAACATGGATTTCAGGGATAGATTGAAGCAAAAGGCCCATTTTTGCAGTCTACTTGGTTCAGTAGGCTAATAATACTATAAAATTGAAATTTATAAATTGCAGTTTCCAGCAGCACTTTTGGGTGGCTAGAGGCATATTGGATGATATTTTAATGGTTTAAAGAGTTATTTAGGCTTTTGGCTGGTCCAGATGTTATCTCAATGGTTCAAAGTGTTATTTTAGGCTTTTGGCTGGTACAGATGTTAAGCAACTTAATTTGAAGATAATCGATCTAACATGGTCATATAGACAACTATGGTAACAGGGTTGGAATAAATAGAGTTTAATGCTGCATTTTGATCTTCTAAGTGAGACCTGAGGTGGTTATGAGCTACATGTGTGAAGATTAGATAAGCTGTTTTATTAAATGTCAGATAAATGGCCACATCGAGGTCAATGGATGCGGTAATTACTAATTTCTTTGTACAATGCTCAACATATAAGTGTTTGTCCATAGAATCAAGTTATCCTTTAGTAATGAATCACTCGATTGAAGCATTGCAGTAATGTAGCAATAACACATCATCCAGACCTCTGGCTGGACCATCAATTTCTGTGGCAGACCCACAAAACTGCCCCCTGTTTCAACTCACTAAAATGAATAAAACCACCAAACAGTCGTTGAGCCCACCTCTATATGATAAACATACTAATGGACCATAAATTTCTGTGGCGGACCTATAAAATTGCTCTTCTTCCACTCACTAAAATGAATAAAACCACCAAACTGTCACTGAATCCACCTCTATATGATAAACTTGCTAATGAGAGAAGAACCTCAGTTGAACCTGAAGCTCATGCAACTTCCGAGATGACCAAAAACAGGGAATTGATATGCCAAAGGAATAATTTCTTGTAAAAGATCTTAAGTTAGTCTGTTCAAAATTCAAATAAGCATGGATATGATTTGCAGTGGAACCATCAATCTATTTACATGATGACTTCGAAATCTAGCAAAAGTCTGTGAATTAGATGAGAAATCAGATGGAGTACAGGAATCAACTGAGTTTTCGATCATTCGAGAAACACAGGACATAAGGGCCGACAGAATAATGTAGGCAACGAATGATAGAATTATGATAAGGCAAATCTCCACCTCTTCAGAAAATGACATAGATCTCAGCGTACACTAATGAGCTGGGGGGGTCCTTATAAGGAGAACAATAGTAGACTGCTACAAGGGAGGCCAAGGTGGTTCCAAATCATACAAACATGTAAAATGGAAAGACATAATCCATCTTCAGATAATATCTCACACCGTATCCAAATGCCCGGAAACGTAAGGAGACAGTGGCCACACCAAAATCAGTCGGAGAGATCTATAGAGTCTTTGATAAACCCATAAGCATCAAGACTCATAATTGGTAGAAATGGAAACATGGGGATAAATACAGAGAGATGGAAACTAAGAAAAAGAGTCCGGACCAGTGACTGCATTCCCCAGTATTTTGCCCAATGAAACACCTCATAATGTCAGTGAGCAACGATACACGACCATCTTCTTAATCAAAGCCTAAGTTTTGCATACCTGTGCTAGTGTAAGAAATCAGAGAAAAGCTCTCTGACCTCTGTCATCCCTGAGCAAGACCTTTTTCATGGTGGCTTGGATATTGAGACTGCTGGCCCATTGCTGCGCTCTCCCTTCTATATCGGAGTTACAATTACTCCAACCAGAGCAGTGCAAGCGAAGAGAAAATCATATATCTTACCCAAGCTCGGGAACTGGCCGGGACGATCCAGACTAGTCTGCAATAGCGAAATTCAGTTTCGGCTCTTAGCATTTAAACCTCTTATTCCTATTACAGTCTACGGAAATAGAAACTAATAGACTCCTATCGATGAAATTGCAGAATGCATACCATAGAGACATAAGTGCTGCAGCCAATGAGATCCCTGCCACAGAAATCAGATTGGGTAACAGTGCCAAAACCCTCCATTTCCCTGTAAATCTGGGCGTATGCAATCCAAAACCACCGTAAATCTCCATTGCCCTGTAAATATCCATTGCCCTATAAATCTGGGGCATATTCAACCCAAAACCACTGTAAATCTGGGGCATATGCAACCCAAAACCAGCATCGATCAGCGTAAATCTGAATCATACGCAACCCAAAACCAGCATCATCGGGGCGAATGCAAATCCAGAGCCCTCCAACTTGGTAAATCGGGGGCGAATACAACCCCATAAAATCACAGACCGTGAATCGAAGGCGAATCCGACAATTTATGTTTTATCCGCACTTATTTCTTTTGGCTAAACCATAATAATTATTTATTTTTAAAATAATTTTAGGGCTATTTATACAAAACTATACAAAATAGATTTTATATAAAAAATTCGCCCCTTTAGAATCTAGAACCCCTTAAATTTCGCCTCACAAAATTACCAAAATTATCCCCGAGGTCAAGAGGTTTAGTGGCTCACGCGTTCCATGAATTAGGACAGTTCACTGTTTATAAATACAACATACATTTATATTTATGTTAAGTAATTTATACTTATTTTGTTAAAATTTGTATATATATTTTGAATTGACATGTAGCGTTATTTTATGAAGTTGTAAATGTAACCATTATTTTTAATTAGTGAAGAGCCGCAAAATCTATTATAATTTAATGGTTATAAGAAAAAAAATTCCTACATGTTAAATAAAATATTAATAATAAATCTATTTTCAAATTAAATTTAAAATATCAACAATAAATCTTTTTTCAAATAAAAAATGAAATTTACGATCACAACAGTTTTAAAATAACTAAACAAGTTTACATCATCCAAATTCTAAGCTTACACAACTTAACATCACACATTTTGCCGTTTTTTAAATAGATCTAAATACTTTCAAAATCTATAATAAAGATCACGAAATTCTAAAGAGGGAAGATTGCTACTAAAATTAGCTTACTCGAATAAATTATAGCATGACCTTGTCTTGAGGATAAACCACATTAGATGGCTCGAAACGTCGAACTAATCCTAATGATGTGATTAATCCGAAAGACATTTATCTAAAGCATGAGACAATATTGTTACTAAAATCGGCCTCCTTGAAAATAGACTTACTAAGTTACTGTCAAAACTCGTCCATGTATGCAGCGTGGAATCACATTCAGGACCATGTTGGAATTTTAAAACAGATCTTATCAAATTTGATGGTTTTCACTCTTTTGTATGGGTTTCACATTAAAAAGAATTAAGAATTGTTTTTGAAGATTTTGCAGTTTATTAAATAGTGTTTAACAAGCAAATCACCCACCATAAGAAATTTGCCTATCAAATTCCATCCATATTCAGAACTTATTCGCAAATGTCTCCATTGTTGGAAAGGCAGAGGATATAGAACAAAAAATAACACAAATGCTTCACACACGAAACACACACGAGTTGTGGCTCTTTTATTAATCAACGAACTTTAATCTCGCTCACTAAATACAATGAACCTGATGAAGGGTATTTATCCTGACTTTCTTGACATGCATACACTTACATAACTCGACTTGCCCATAATTCACTTAACCGACTCTCTAACTCACTTACCAAATTCATCTATCACACAACTTGACTTACTCAACACTTACTTAACTGATTTTCTAACTCTGCATGTAAGAATTATTTAACTATTTTAACACTCCCCCTTAA
Organism: Pinus albicaulis; assembly: GCA_034641835.2. Lineage (NCBI taxonomy): Eukaryota > Viridiplantae > Streptophyta > Pinopsida > Pinales > Pinaceae > Pinus > Pinus albicaulis. The sequence goes on along the minus strand of CM076569.1, from coordinate 399,434,510 downwards.
TTACGACTTCTAAACTAAAACATTAACTCATGACAACTCAAACATGCCTGCGGATCTATGTCTCAGCTAGGCTTACAACACCCAAGTTTCTTCTGTGAAATTCAAACACATCTATTGCTAATGACTTTGTAAATATATCAGCCAATTGATCACTAGATTTACAAGGCTTCAAGTGAACTATTCCATTGCTCACAAGCTCTCTATTAAAGTGATATCTAGTATCAATATGCTTGCTCTTTCGATGAAACACACTATTCTTGGATAGTGAAATCGATGATATGTTGTCACAATATATCACTGTTGATCCTTGTTGTTTCTGCTTGAGTCCATCCAATACTATTCTTAACCATATAGCTTGACATGTTGTTGAAGTTGCTACTACATGTTATGCTTCTGCTGATGATAGTGTCATAATAGGTTGCTTCTTAGATGCCCATGAAATCACACCTGAACCAAGATGGAACACATAACCAGATGTGCTTTTCCTATTATCCAAACTACCTGCAAAATCACTATCTGTAAATCCAATCAAATATTTATTTTCTGTACTTGCATACATTATGGCACAATCTTTAGTTCCTGCTATGTATCTCATAATTCATTTTCTGCACTCCAATATGTGTCTTTTGGAGTCTCCATAAATCTGGAAATCAAACTCACTCATTGCATAATATCTGGTCTTGTAGATGTGAGATACATGAGGCTACCAACCAATCTTTTGAATAGAGTTGGATTTACATCTGATCCTTCATTATCTTTACTTAACTTTGTATCTGTTGCAACTGGTGTAGGTACAAGTTTGCAATTATCCATCTTGAATATTTTCAGCAAATCTCTGACATATTTACTTTGGAAAATAAAAATTCCTTTTTCAGATTGCTCAACTTCTATGCCAAGAAAATATTTCAAGAGACCAAGATCAATCATCTCAAATTCTTTCACCATGGTCGCTTTAAATTCATATAACTCAAGATCACTTGTAAAAATCATATCATCAACATATAAGCAAACAATGAAAATCTATCCATGCTCATTTACCTTTGTGTACAAAGTAAGATCAATGTTGCTTCTGCAAAATCCATTCTTAATCAAGTAATTGTTGATTCTGCTATACCATGCTCTAGGTGCTTGCTTCAGTCCATAAAGTGCTTTCTTCAACCTGTAAAATTGATCTTCTTTACCTTCAACTTCATAACCTCGAGGTTGCTGCACATAAATTTATTCTTCTAGAATTCCATTCAAGAAGGCTGGTTTGGCATCCATTTGATATAGTTTCCACTTGTTTTAAGTGGTTGTCACTAGAACTGCTCTTACAGTATCCAATCTGGCTATCGGAGAAAACGTCTCTCCAAAGTATATTCCCGGTTGCTGTGAGAATCCTTTTGCTACAAGTCTTGCTTTAAGTCTGTCAATTTCACCTTTCTCATTAACTTTGTCTTGTATGCCCACTTCACACCAATGAGGTTTTATCCTTTGGAAAATTAACCAAATCCCATGTATCATTCTTTTCAATAGAATCATTCTCTGTATCCATGGCTTACACCCAATTTTCATCTCTGATTGCTTCTTCAAACGAAAAAGGTTGGATTGAAAACAATGCAAAAGTTGAACTAACATAAAAATCATCATAAATGCCTTTTAAACTTCTCATCTTTTTATTACCATTACTTGATTCATTACCTGATTGGCTGCTTGGATAATTTTGGTCTGTTGATCTGCTTGAAGATCTATGCTTCTCTGAAAATATTGGAGTCCTTGCTTGTGTGACTATGTTTGGTGTATGCTCTTTTGATTCTTGTCGTTCCTTTTCTGCTACATCCTCCTCCTCCATCAATGGTTCTTGTCCATTAATTTTTTTTTTCTACAGTCCCATTCCACGACTCTTGTTCTTTGAACACAACATCTTTGCTAATTATTGTCTTCTTGGTGGCAAGGTTATACAATTTGTAAGCTTTTGACTGCTCACTATAACCAGTAAATATGCATTTTTCACTTTGATCATCCAATTTTCCTCTTATCTACTTAGGCACATGTGCATAGGCTACACATCCAAAAACTATGAAATGAGATATACTGCATGACATACCTGACCATGCTTCTTCTGGTACTCTTTTCACCACACTCTTTGTAGGAGCTTTGTTTATCACATGAACAACACATGCAACTGCTTCTACCCAATACTCATTAGACAAGTTTCTTGCTTTCAACATGCTCCTTGTCATGTTCATGTTTATTCTGTTCTTTCTCTCTCCTACACCATTTTACTGCGGTGTGTATCTGGTTGTAAACTGTCTTCTGATTCCATGTTGTTCGCAGTACTAATGGAATTCTTTCGAATCATATTCTCCACCATGATATGATCTCAATACCTCGATCTTTCAATCACTTTGGTTCTCTGCTAAGGCTTTGAACTCTTTGAAATTTGAAAAAGTTTCAGACTTCTGCTTCAAGAAGTAAACCCAAGTCTTTCTGCAATATTCATAAATAAAAGTGAGGAAGTAACAACTTCCACTAATCGACTGTGTCCTCATAGGTCCACACAAGTTTGTAAGCACCAAATCAAGTGGTTTCTTTGCTCTGTATGAAGCTCCCTTAAAAAAAATTTCACGGTGTTTCTTTCCCAAGATGAAACACTCACAAGTACTAGAAGGTTCTTTGATGGGAGGTAATCCTCTGACCATCTGTTTCTACTGCAACAATCTTAAACCGGAAAAATGAAAGTGTCCGAGCCAAAAGTGCCATATCCAGTAATCATCAGAACATGCAACTGTAAAAGAACTAACCTGATCGTTGTAGTTCATAACTAGAGGAAGGAGTTTATTCCTTGTCATCTGCACCTTTTCTATCAACTGCTTGCTTGGGGGTTTGTCATAAATAACACACTCTTGCCCCTGAAATATAACTCTGTATCCTTTCTGCATCAATTGAGCAACACTTACCAAATTGTGTTTGAGACCAGAGACATAATATACCTCCGAGATTGTCTTTGGCTCCCCATGCTTGGTCAGAATGTTAACCACTCCTTTGCCATCTACATCCACAATCTTGTCAGTCCCCAACTTTACCTTTGTCTTCACAGATTGATCCAAATTTGTAGCCAAATTCTTGTTGCTTGTCATGTGGTTACTGCAACCACTGTCTAATAGCCACACCTTATCAGACGGTTCATGCATATTGTTGCATGCTAGGAACATGGAGTTAGTATTTTCTGTACTAACATTAGCTCTCTGATTTCCTTGATCAACTATCTTCTTCCTGCAATCACGAGTATAGTGACCAAATTTATTGCAATAATAACAATTCACCTTTGATTTGTAAAGCCTTTGATTATTTTTGAAGCTTCTGTTGTTGCTGCTTCCACTTTGATATGCATTCTCTTCTTGCCCATCTCTGTGACTACCATAGCTTCTGCCTCGTCCTCTGCCTCTCGATTGACCTCTGTTTCGACCTATTGAAATATAAACTTGACTTTTGAAGGTAGTTTCTAAAGTGGAATCATTATTTATTTCTATCCTTGCCTCATGCTATAGAAGTGATCCCATCAACTCATCAATTGTCAGTTTTTCCAAATCCTTGACTTCTTCTATGGTTGCTACCACAATATCAAACTTGGCAGACAAAGATCTAAGCACCTTCTCAATCACTGTTCGATTTTTAATTTCTTCTCCATAAATTTTTAACTGATTTAGTACAAGAATGACTCGAATCATAAAATAATCGATGTCCTCTGTCTCCTTCATTTGCATACTTTCAAAATCTCTCCTAGTATTATGCAATTTAATGATATTGAATTTTGCCATACCTTGATAGCTTGTCGCAAAATTTTCCCATGCTTCCTTTGTCGAAGACTTGATCATAATCTTCTAGAACACGGCTCAGTCCACTCCTAGCTGGCTAAGAAGAAACGCTTGTGCATTCTTCTGTTTGTATTTCTTCCATTGTTCTCTCTCTCCATTACTGAGAGCTCGTTCTTCTGTTTCATTCTCAAGTTCTGGAAACTCAAACTTGACGTGATCCAAGACATCATGTGCTTTTAACATGGTTTCCATTTTAATGGCCCACACGTCATAATCTTTCCTTGTGAAAGAGGGAAGTTGTGGCTGGAAACTCGATGTGGCCATCTTACGTCAAAAAAAGTCTTCTATGATATAACCCTAAATTTCTCTTTTATATGCTTTGCAAAGCTCCTTTAAAAAAACCTTTTTTTTTTCTTTTTTTTTCATAAAAGTTTATAAAAACTTTATAAGTAACCCTTTGATTACAAAAACTGCAGAATAAGCCAAATTTTTAGAAATCGTAAGTTTCACGACTATTGCACAAATTTTTAACCAAAAAGGTGCAAACCTGCGCGCTTTTTGCACTAAAAAAGTGCGGACCTGCATATTCCTTATCCGTTCAACGATTTTACAATTTAAAAAAAAATGTCGGCCTTTTGCTCTTGGCCCTCTTCACACAGGCTCTGCATGCCCCACGGATTTTGTGATCCTTCCTCAGCTCTGATACCAATTTGTTGTAAAGGCAGAGGATATAGAACACAAAATAACACAAATACTTCACACATGAAACACACACAAGCTGCGACTCTTCTATTAATCAACAAACTTCAATCTCACTCACTAAATACAATGAACCCGATGAAGGGTATTTATCTCGACTCGCTTGACATTCACACACTTACATAACTCGAATTGACCATCACTCACTTAACTAACTCTCTAACTCACTTACCAAATTCATCTATCACACAAATCGACTTACTCAACGCTTACTTAACTTATTGTCTAACTCTGCATGTGGGAGTTAATTAATTGTTTTAACATCCACGTGCGTGGAAATAATTTTGTGTTGGGCGTCGGCCTCATCAATGACAATTAATGACACACCATATATATTTTAATATCAAATTCCATCCATATTCGGGACTTATGGGATCTATTTACTCATCCAGATACTAAAGAATTTAATTTGAGCACATCTCCACAAAAAAAACTTGTCATGTGAATCAAATGGAAAGAATATATGGATAATACAAGTTCATGGATTTCTTTCTATGAGTGGAAGAAAAAAGAACAAAAAATTGACATCCAAATGATAAGTGCAGAATCTTCAAAAAGCAAGCAACTTGTGATGGTAGCAAAATGGAATCTAGTTCTACTTTTCCCCCATATAACAGAATAATTATAGAAGAATCAGAAAAGGTAGCTAAAGCAGGACCCCTTTAGTATTAAAAGAAGAAATGGCCATTGGGATATATGGAAGAATACAAAGGGTTAGTGAAAAAGTTAATTGAACATAATGTGCTTTGAAAGGACTAGAAATAAACTCAGCAAAGACTAGTGAACAAAAAGAATAGCTTGAGTCTATTCAAGTATCTGTAAATTCTGTAAATAGAAATATGGCTAATGTACAATATTATGTATCTATATTAGAAGACTCTGTTAAAGAAACAAAATCAAAATCAGAAGAATAGTTTGAAAACATTGAAAAAATAAGTGATTTTGGCTTCCAGGCTACACAAGAGATGATCGACAATCTGTCTTCCGGCGCTAATAAACTAACTATTTCGTCAAAAGATAAAAGCATTTCCACATATAAGATAAAATCTCAATATGCACACTATATTATATTAATCAAAGATATTACATATATATACATGAATTACAGTCTCAAGATAGGAAAACTATCTTGGATGCACAATAAGGTGGTTGAGAGAATATCTCAACCACACACCAAACTAGGAATATTTAGATTTAGCTACCTCCTATGATATAGGAACAAACTCCTTACGTAGAGAGTCAACATCGTAGACAAGTAGGAATTACATATTCCAACACACCCCCTTAATGACTAGTTGTCTCCATAGCGATTCAAAAAATCTAGTTATGGTCAATCATAACAAAATATGTGTCTGCGACTCAGACCCACCAAAAACGGGCAAATCCCATGTGTAGAACCAACAAAAGGATATGTCGACGTCCATATAAAGGAGCAACCATCCACTGGAATGCATGGGTGCCAATTGATGCAACAGCTAGTCTCGTTGGATGTATTTCGCATACATGGTTATGTCAACCATTATCACTACATACATGTACCTGTATCTTCAAATCCCCCCCAAAATGTGCTTAGTAAATTGAGACCTGTGAGAAACCAAGTTTCTCTTGTGAGTAAGGTGTTTTTGCAGACCACTTACTCCGCTGTGAGCACGAAGGCTCCTCTGTGCACGTGGGGCACCATAGCCACGAAAGCTCTATAGATGTGAAGGCTTTGTAGCCACTAGGGCTCGCATGTGGTTTTTGGCTCACCACAAACCATCACTTCAAAGTGACAAAATTGGTTTTCGGCTGACCACAAACCTGTAATTACAAAGTGACAATTACAAAGTGGTTTTTAGATAACCACGAACTTCACGGGGATACATATGCCTTTACAAGGCTTACATTACACACTCCAACTCTTGGAGTTACCAAGTACATACAAAGACCACTACAAAACCATCCTAGACTTTCTTACCATTCTCATCATCAAGACTCTTTTCCAAGAAACTCACAAAAAACTCACACAAAAAAAACTTTCAACTTAGTTTTCCATCATAATCGATGTTTCTGCTCCTTCACCTCATCTTTTCATTGTTCATACCTTGGGCATCTTTGTCTTTGTCAAATAAATTCTAGGAACTCCATACTTAACCTATCATTTGTTAGAGTCGTGAATTCTAACAAATTAATTTTAGCTACATTGAGTTAGTTAGGCTCAATAAGGGTCAATAATTTTAAACATGATTCCAAGAAACAAAATAAACTTTTCAGATTAACAAGAACATCAAATTTCTCTATTTCTGCCCAAAGATGACTATTTCCAAAACATAACAGCAACCATTCTTCTCCAACAATACCTCAGAGGGGTCCACTGATAAAGAAACAAATCGATGACTTTTCGACTGGTATCAATGCAGTGCATTCAAGCACAGATGATCCAGACGTAGGCACTCACAGCCACATGAAGAGAAACAATAACAAGTTGTCCCTCTCAAAACGAGAATCCATGACTCCACGATCCAATCCTACGTCGCCCACAAATTCTCTGTAAACATGCATAAAATTTGACAATTTTACACACAAAGTTCTCATTTCAACATCCAAGTCCCCGACATCACAACTTAACGCCACTTCTCATGTTCACAATATCAAGGTTGGGTAACTGCTTCCAAGCATGCCTCCTCATGCTCGTTGACAAGCTACAACAATGAAGACCCATTGTCGAGCTAATCTGCTTGCAATTGAACATGCAGGTTTGCAATCGCTTAACAAATTTCAAACAAACAACCGAATTTTTATCTGCTTGCTACACAAGCAAAGACACTTCAGACACTTTGTTTCAACTTGCCCATATCCATCACAATCTACTCCCTTGATCACACTGGGCACACACAAACTTGATCATCCTCCAATATCTGATGTAGCTCCAACCACTATCCTTTGATGCCATTTACTATCATGTCTTCATCATATTTGGTAGTAAATCATTCCTGCAAGTAAATTTGTCTATTTTTGGAGTGGCCAATTCCAACAGAGACTCAAAATCATGACAATAGTTGGCCAAACTAAATGTCACAATAAATAAATCAATTCTTTCAACCAGATTTACATTACTCGCATGAGAACTTCTAAAGAAATGTTAAACAATGACAACATGGAATCATTTAAGGGAGCACTGAGATCCATTAATTAATAAAAAAATGCATAAATCTTCTTCCGATCTTACCCCTTCCATATGCTTAATTACTATTGACAACAAATCACTCGACGTAATAACAGTTCAAAACACATTGCTCAAAATGTCTATGAGAAGTTGGCCTCCTCCATATTCGAGTCTCGATCACCACCAGAGGTAATCTCCAACCAAGCCATGAAAAGATCATGTGACTCCTCTGTCCATCAGATAAAACATGCATCGGCATAATTTGACCTTTTCTTGTCAAACCAAATTTACCAATTGCCGCACGCATTTTCTCTTTTTTCGATCCCTGGATATTCATTCATCATGTATTGGAGCGCAAACACAAACATATCTAGTTTATTTGCCTAATTATGGTGAAACTAAGGAATTTGAAGATGGTTATGGCTCTTCACCATGTCATTGCGTGGCATAATTTCTCAGCAGCAAATGAATTTTGTGTTTAAATAATAATACGACTCCTCTCACACACATCTCCATAGAAAATTACAATGATAATGCTCCTTTCACGGCCTAAAAAAGGTAAATAAAAAATTAATAACTCACATGAGGCACTCGAGTCTCCTCTGCGCACTCGGATCCACAATTTTAGGCCTCGAGAATATCTTGAAAATAGAACTAGCAAGCATAATCCTTTGATTTCTTTGTGTCAATTTCCTGCGACAACTTGGCAGCCTCCTGAATCGGGTTAAGTCAACGACAAAATTGTTGCACCAGTTGACAACTTCAACCATGTCTACCATGACACCGTCGCTGATAGCTGAAACTCACTACATTCAAGGGTTGTACCTCGACTGCATACTCAGATCATTTTATACATCCACCGCGCATATCCCAACAGCCACACCATCGGCTCGAACTCTCAGCAGTCACACCAATCCACCACGCTATTGATCATGCTTCCACTCTAGGTCTTCGACCACTGGCAGCCACATGCAGAGGAAAGTACTACTCGAAGATTTCTTGAAAAGGAGAGCACTTCTCACACCGCCTCTCTCATATATACGGGCAACATGGTAAGGCGTCGCTCCTCCTCTCTCTAGCTCTTCCAGCAATCAAAAATCTCTTGGAGAAACCAAATTTGAGTGGTTTCCCATCAGAGCCGATCCGATCTAAAACATTTACAATAATAAAGACTTTCCACCGTTGCTAAACCTCCCTGACACGCACATAAAAAAAGTGTAGCATCTCTGAGAAAGAAGGCATCAAAGGTAGACATATCTGAGAAACAAAATGCCCATTAAATTTCACAAAATAGTGGACGAATGCCTGAACACATGACACCATATCCTCACAATCGAAGACAGAAGAATCCAAAAAAAACCCCATCACACCCAATTTTCATCATCATAGCTGGATTTTCCAGGGTCGCAATCCCTTCGTACCTAAACACGATCATTGGAAAACGCCCCAATTGCTTCGTCAATTTCACCAATTCAAAAAGGGGCATTTATACCCTTCACGAATGCATAAAGCTCATCCTCGTCAATAATCTACAGCCTCTTGACCTTCCCGAGCACGGAGCGCAAGTTTCCGATGGCCTCTGCCACATAAGTCAGATCGATTCTCGGTAGTCCTCACCATCGCAATCAATGCGGGATTTCACTTTTTGGTACAAAAAATAACATGGGCTCTTATCACCGAGTCTCAGTAACTACGCTCGGATCTACAGTAACACCACAATTTCTCACTCCATTCGACGACAAGATCGACACCACGCCGTGCTCCAGGCATGGCTTGCCTCTGTCTCCTCCAACAACGAAAAACTCACCACCACACAAGCCTGACCCTTCCACTATGCAACTCCACTGCGTCGAATTAATTGAACATTGAATGCAGTTAAGAGTGCCATGCCCTTTCTGATGGCTCCACACACAGATCCGTGGCTCCACACTTCTCCAACCTTCGCCGAAATGAATGGACAATTAAAAACTAAAAAAAATAATACCGATATACTCTTATTTCCCTCAGACTAGGAGGGGTCGAGGTCCAAGCCCCTATGGGCTCTGATACCAAGATAAAATCTCAATATGCACACTATATTATATTAATCAAAGAGATTACATATATATACATGAAGTATAGTCTCAATATAGGAAAACTATCTTGGACACACAATAAGGTGGTTGAGAGAATATCTCAACCACACACCAAACTAGGAATATTTAGATTTAACTACCTTCTATGATATAGGAAAAAAACCCTTACATAGAGATTCAACACCATAGACAAGTAGGAATTATATATTCCAACAATATATGCTCTTTAGCCATCATGTGCCAATTCATCATGCTGAAAAACCTATAGAGAAATTATCTTCTCTATTTCTAAAAAAAAAGGCTGATGAAAAACCAAAATCCTCTGATCCCCATCTTTTGCCTATTTATGAACCATTATCCATTCAATACACTAGATATCCTGCGTTAGACCTTAGTGGAAAAGGAAGAATGCCAAAAACACATACATTCCATCCAGAAGCACATAAAGAGTGGAACATTGATAATCTGACCGCTGCACAGATTAGGCAAATGATAGATCAGATCTTTACTAAATATAATCTAATGTACATGAGAGGGAAAATGAAGTAGAAGCCTTTAAAACTTTAATTCGATGTTTCACTAGAACCCTTCAGAGATGGTGGGAAGTGAAATCTTCCCGAGCACTGGTAGATAAAATGGTCGAAGAAGTGTTAAAGGATGAAGCTGATGATGTTGTACATACATTTGAGGGAAAACCTCAGAATAATATGATAGGAACACTCACTTCTATGATTCTTGAACATTGGTATGGTCCAGAAAGTGAACTCTCAAACAAACATGCAATGATTCTCATGAATCTCAAATGCAAAAAAATGTCTCAGAATGAAGAATTCCACAAAAATTAGGTGCAAAGAATTTATTAAGTTAAAGACACAAAAAATATACTATAGAAACAAGTGTATTTAGCTGCACTTCCTTCCAAATTTTTAGATTACATCCAAAACTGAGAAATTTTCCAGATCTAGATGAAGTTCACACTTAAGGATAAATCTACTTTATCATCACCAGAACTTCAGTAAAACTTTGTACAAACATGAAAGTAAATAAATCTCTGCAAATAAATCTTAGAAACTCTCTAAATCGCCGGAGAGCAAATCAATTTGCCATTAGTATAGATTAATTTTAGATGATTCTATTGTAGAGGCGTCTCCATGTGCGCGGAAATCATTTTGCAGGGGGCTTCGGCCTCATCAATGCCTATTAATGACAGGCCATATATACTTTAATTTCAACTTACAGATAAGTCACTGCTTTCAAATTTTAATATTTGGCCGTATAGTATGCAATGTTCATTGATATTTCCACCATGTGAATATGCTTTCGAATATTATATTATAAATTAAATTATAATGACAATTCTTGACCTGAGCCGATGTGATAATGATATAGGGCAAAACAACAAACTAAAGCAATTTATAATATAAATTTTAAAATATATATATATATATATATATATATATATATATATATATATATTAACAGGACAACTTTATCACTTTATAAAGTTTATTGCATTATGTAGCCGATGTTTTCGGGTTGTGGCGTTATAAATTTAGTCTTAATGTCGTTTATGTTTTAGTGTTAGCGGGACTTTAAAAAAAAAAGAGAAAGCTAACCTAACAAATTAACATATTTATTTAATTATTTATTTATTTATTTTTGGATGAGGATGGTGTGATAAATTAATATAGTTTTTATATGCGTTTATAACAGAGATAAAAACACAAAGATCGTATTTTTTTAAGTAATACAATTATAATTATTTTATAAAAAAATGTTAATTAATTTTATTTTTAGTGGTTGAGAAGAAAAATTAAGATCTTTTCTACTTAAATTTAATTTTCACAAATAAAATGATAAATTTTAACATAATGAATTAGAATATATAAGATAAAGGAAGACTGATCTGAATAAAGGTGAGCTCTACTAACCATAAGTATGACATACTTAGTAAAACCTCATGTCTAAAAGGAACGAGAATATTTATAAATGAAGATTGCATTCGAGAAGATCAAGCATAATAAAGGAGATTCAAAAGGTAAAAGAAGCTAGGAAGGAAGGAAATTGGGAAATAATCAGAAATAGAAAAGCCGTTATTCAAGATAGAAACCAAAATGATAGTAATAAATAGCAATTCAACATGCTCCAAATTATTTCTTGGAACTGTCGGGGCTTTCCATGGAACAAAGGCCCCAAGCTAAGTTGGATCTCAAATGATGTTGATATTATATTGCTTGTTGAAACTTGGGAGCACGAAGAATCTAAGGTCCCTAACATAGATGGCTTTGCACTATGGTCTACCTGGAACGAGTGATCCTCCCATAGAGGCATTGGGGGCATAGCGTGCTACATTAAGAAGAACATCTCCCCCCATGCTATGATTTATAAAAATGCCCTTACAACCAATATAGTTGGATTGAGATTACTGACATTAATGATAAAAAAACTTACATAGCAATTTTTTATTTCCCCCACATTAATTCTAACTTATATAAGAAAAAGAATCTAGATAAAAATAGTCCTTACAATGGTTTAGAGAATGATATTTCTAGCCTAAGGAATGAAGGTAATATTCTTTTAATGGGTGACTTTAATGCTTGAACTTCAAGCAACCAAGATATTCTTCTCAGCAATCATTCCAACCCCAATCCTCTTTGGTTAGAAGAAGACCTTACTGTGGCTAGCCAGTACAAAAGGAGCTCTGAACACGTCGGGGATAATTTGTTTGGGTTGGAGCTAGTAAAGCTCTGTAGTGCTCAGGATCTCATAATTTGCAACGGTCTAAAGAAATGGCCCAATTCTAGCCAGATGACCTGCATCCATGTGCTTGGCAGTAGTGTGGTAGACTATGTTATTTCCGATCTCCCTTTATACAACGAAATAATAAATTTTGACATCTTAGACGACCACGAGCCTGAATCTGATCATAGGCCTTTACTTATAACTCTCAATTTTGTCATGCATAGAGATCCCATTGAAGATAATCCTTATAGTCAAAAGAACTTATTCTTTGATAGAAATAAAAATGATCTCTTTCTAAATGAATTAAAAACTAATTTTCTTCCTTTATCTAGTATAGAAAACATAGATGACCTCTATCATAATTTTACTACAACCCTCTCATATTCTATTAACAAGTTCTCAATTGAAGTTTCAAGTAATAAAAGAAATAGCAAAACCAACCCATGGTATGACAAATATTGTAAAAGTGCGAGGAGAACAATTAAGGAAGTTGTTGATGAATCTCTCAAAATTGACAAGATAAAAATCTACAAAGCCCTAACTAAAAGGAAAAAAGGGCAATATATTAGTAAAAGACAAGAGAATCTCTTACACCTCTCTAAGGTGGCTCCTAAGAAATTCTGGAGGCAGATTCTAACTAGGAAAAGAAAAGATAATAATAAAATTGCTTTATACGACTAGAATTCCTATCTTAAAAAGCTTTATGAATCTCCAAATGTCAGGGATAACTTTGAAACCCTGATCACAACGAAAGATTTTTCTCATTAGAAGACATTGAAGGTTACCAGGAAGAAATCTTAAAAATTGGAGGTCCTGTCCTCATCCCCCACATCCACAAGGTTTTCAACCAAGCGGTCAAGCAAGGGTTCCCTAAACCTTGGACTCAAAGCCTCATTATCCCTATTTTTAAAAGTGGGGATACAAATAACCCCTCTAATTATTGGACAATTATGATCAACCCTCTCTTAGCGAAGTTATATGGTATTATTTTGGAAAAGAAATTGAGCATTTGGCTTGAAAATGAAGGTAAGCGGGCTAAAGGCCAAGCGGGTTTTAGAAGGCAACACTCAACAACGCACCACCTCGTTATGCTTAGGATCATTGTGGAGGAATGCCGCAATGATAATTCCAATCTCTTCTGTTGCTAAATGTTCCTTTCGAGCTAAGAGCGGCCGTTATAAGGTTATACGAGAATGTAATTGCCAAGTTAAAGAGAAATGAGGGGTGGTCCAAAGATATTAAGTGTAATATCGGAGTTAAACAAGGTTTCCCCCTCTCCCCTACCCTATTTGGAATTTACATCGAAAAACTAGAAGGTTGTCTAGAGGAAGTACGATGTGTTGGCACGATCTTAGCTGGGATAGTCATCATCCTTATTCTCTATGCTAACGATATTGTTCTTCTCGCAAGGTTCCCATCTGATCTTGATAAGAAACTTAGACTTCTTAAGGATTTCTTCTCTACAATGGGTATGTCTGTTAACACTGACAAATTTTTTTTTATGATTATCAAATCCAAGAAGGACACTTACGCTAATTTTATGTATGACAACAGTAACTTGGAGGAAGTGTCTTCTTACAAGTACCTAGGAATTGATATTCATCACAAGCTCAATTGGAACTATAGCATTCAGAAAAGGATTAATGGGGGGTGGAAAGCTTATTTTGGTCTTGAAAATAATTGTAAAATGACAAACCTCGTAATGTGGGATAGAAAGAAGTTCCTCTTTGAAACTTTAGTCACTCTTGTTATCTTATATGGATGTGAGGTTTGGGGTTGCAGCATCTCTAGAGAATCCTGGAGAAAGATTGAGCAAATCCATAAGCGTTTTATAACGTATAACCTTAAAATTAAAAGCAATACACCCTATCTTATTCTCCTTATAGAAGTGGGTCTTTCCCCTATCGAGAGCCTAGCTATGACTAGGCTTCTATTGTACAAGCACAAGCTCAATAGCATAGGAGACCATAGACTTCCTAAGCTAGCTTTAAATTCCAGCCAAAACCACCTAAGGCTTAAAAGAGGTTGGTATAAAGACACCAGGGCCTGGTTAAACCATTGGGAGATCGACAAGAATGTTGCATTGCAAAACATTAATAACATTAAAAAATTTGTTACTTATAAGTTCAAAGAAAAAATGTGGTGTGAGAAAGATCTAGCAGCTGAAAGAAAATTAAGATATTATAAGGAGGTCATCTATCCCACCGTAGAAGATCAAAAATATCTATCTGTTTTAACTAGCTCAAAAAAGAAAATTAATATAGCCAAGATTAGAACGGAATCTCATGAGCTCAATAGTGAAACAGGTTGTTTGACAGTTCCTAAAACACCATGGATGGAAAGGATCTACCATCTCTGTGAGAATATGAACATCGAGGATGAAAATCACTTCATCTTAGAGTGCCCCGCGTACAACCACATTAGAGCTCAATTTCATAATCTTTGTTGCAATACTGACCTCCGTAGCCTTTTAAGATGTCAAAATTATAGTGAGCTCGGGAGGCTTCTCTCCAAGCTTTTCGAGCATATGAATAAAATCTTAAATCAAACTAAATAACTCTTTTCATTAGGTCCGATAGACCAAAATTGGTCTCAGTGGACGTTAACCATCATCATCATCATCAATAATAATATAAATATAAATTATTTAAAGAGAAATTTAGTTAGCTATAAAAATTTTATAGTGAAGTTTATTTAACTATCACATTGTGATAAAATATTATATAAACAGTATGATTCAAAATTCAAATTCTCTCAATCAATCAATAAAAAAAATGAGAATATTTATTTTAATAATATAATATTTATAATTTTTTAAGTTTACTTTTTTTAAATATTAATCAAATTATAAAAGCATTCTAAGTTTCAAATTAAGATGCATTGGATGGAATAATTAATAGTTTTATTTATTTATAATCCTTGAACATATCTCAAGACAATATGTTCCAAACCTTCTACAATTATTTAGAGAATTGATATGTCTAATTTATTATATTTTTAAAATATATCATTTATTAGCAATATTTATAATTTGTTGATGTAAGCAATATGGATTATACAGAGAAAAGTCATATTTGAACTTTATTTTAAGAATAAGGGAGATATCTTTGTTTTTAAATTATGTTTAGAAGTATTTTTTAAGTGTAATTTGTTATCTGTTATATTATGGATAGAAAATTAGTAGTAAAGTGATACTCTATTTTCTTTTGTTTTCTTTCTTTTTCAAATTAACAAATAAAATTAAGATGACATTCTAATTAAATTTGTTTTCTTTCCTTATATAATTAATACGTTATATTTTTTAACATTTTAATATATTATATTTTTAATATTTTTTTATTTAAAACATTTATAAATACAAATTATTTAAAATATAAATAATAATACATTATATTTTTAATAATTTTATAATAGTTTCTATTTAAAACATTCATAAATACAAATTATTTAAAATATAAATAATGTTATTATATAAATAACTAAATATTCACTTAAGAAATAAAATTATATATAAAAATAAAACAAAGTTACATGTACAATGAATTTATCAAAATCAAATGCAATGTAAAACGTAATCATTTTCCTTTTCCAAATGAGCATGATAATGTCGATCATTAAATTTGCTTGCACAATTTGAAAGCGTCTGTGTGAAATCCTTTCCTACCAATGAAGCAACAATTTCTTGACAATATGTGAAAGAAAAAAAATGAATTTTGTGGATTTATGGGAAGTAAGAAGTTTCTTTCAAATTTAATTACAAATCAGGGTATTCAGTTAGTGATGCATGGGGATTACAAATCCCTTGTGGTCACTTGTTGCACTTGGTTTAGTTATGGGTATCAGATGGTCCATCAACATTTTACACATGTTTAATTTTATGACGAGATCTATGCTCTTGTCAAGCTAACATCATGATACTCTTTTACAGTTTTTTTAATTTTTTTTAGACACTTTTGAAGAATGATATAATGTTATTTTCAGAAAATGTTTTTCTAATTAATTAAAGTAGTGTTTTGATTTTATTGGATATTATGTAAAAAGAAATTGAATTTATTTTTTATTTTGATTAATTAGTAGTATATTGGTTTTTTCTTGTGATATTGTATATTTTTTCTAGTTATTGAACCAACAAATTTATTCTACAACTCAATATAACGTGTAAAAGTATTAGTTAATCATCAAAATTGAAATTTTGCTTAAAAATAAATAACCATAAAAAAAATTTAAATAATATATAATATAAGTTTATAAAAAACTTTTGCCAAACCTTTAAATAATATAGGTTCATAAAAAACTTTGGCCGTAAAACTCATGTCAAATTCGTATTTAAGATATAGATTTTGTTGATGGATGTTTTAAATCCGAGATCCCAGCACAATGGATGAAGCAAATGGTAAATTGGGATCTATTCACACATCCTGAAGCTGAAAGTTTTGCAGCTGCCTTCCCTAGGGAAGAAAAGTTGAAGATGTCAGCTGAATGGAAGGAGTACATGGAAGAAAATGGTGTGTGGATTTCTTTCTACTCTTGGAAGAAACAAATGGAGAATGATGTAGTCTTGATGGCTGATACTACATCATCTTCCTCTCATTCATGGACTACATTAGATGGCAGTAAAATTGAGACTTCCACTACCTACCCTCCTTTCAGAAGTATTGTGATAGGAGAAGGGTCAAACTCTGCACATGCTAGCCCTCTGGTCCAGCATGACAGTTCAATAATGGGTAGTGAAGGAAGAGTTCAGAAGGTGAGTGAGCAGTTGAACTGGACAAACACTGCACTCACAGGTCTTGAGAAAAATGTTGCCAAAACTGCCCTGGTCAAAGACCAGATAGATTCAGTCCAAGTTTTTGTAAATGATGTTCATAGAGTTTTAAATTCTGTACAGTGTGATTTGCAAGTAGTTAGAGGTATCACAGAACATTCTTCTGTTAGATTCCAAGAAGTTGAAGAATGTGTCATAGATCAGTCTATGGCCACAAGGCAGTCTGTATATAAGTTGTCCGAGAAGTTTGAAAGTTTGAATGTCAAAAGGCCCAGCAAACCAATTCCAATGTCATTCATTGCTGGCAAAGCAAAAGGTGTTGTGCCACATGAGATTCCCAGACTAGAGTCAAGTCCTCCTGTCTCTAGATTCCCTCATCTCATGCCTAGAGAAGTTCCACAGTTGCCTGTGTCCGAATATAAACCTGAGTCAGTTGAAGAAAGATCTGAAAAGATCACAGTTGCTGAAGTCATAAAAGACTCAGAGTCAAAAGACCATGTCTTTCCCATTTATGAGCCTCTAGAGCCACAGTTCACCCGACATGCAGCTCCTGATCTGTATGGTGCAGGAAAAATTCCCACAAGGGAAACTTTTCATGACGGGAGTCATAAGGAGTGGAACATAGACAATATGTCTGCACATCAGATCCGGCAGATACTGGATCAGATGATTATAGAATACAAGTTGATGTGTGCAGATGGAAAGACTGAAATTGAAGCATGCAAAACAATCATGCAATGCTTCACTGGTACACTTGCAAGATGGTGGGAGCTTGAGTCCTCTCCAGCTCTGATTGAGAGAATGGAGAAGGAACTTGTAAAAGATGAGCAGGGTGATATAATCTTTAACCCTGATGGCACTGCACAGGTAAATATGATTGGTGCTCTCACAGCACTAATACAAGAACATTTTTGTGGGTTAGAATATGTTGCAGCTGATAAGCATGAAATGATTTTGATGAATCTTAAGTGCAACAATATAAATCAGTTTGAAGACTTCCACAGAGATTGGATGCAGAGAATATTTTGGGTCAAGGATCCCAAGAATATATTGTGGAAGCAGGTCTACTTAGCAGCCTTACCATCAAAGCGAGTAGACATCTTAAGAATGGAAGATGCTTTCCCCTTGCCTTTAGAAACATATGTATGGGGTCTCTTCCTCTCATTCATGGACCGCATTAGATGGAAAAAGAAATCTGAGATTTTACCACTCACTCCTCCTTTTAGAAGCATTGTGATCGGAGAAGGATCAAACTCTGCACATGCTATTCCTTTGGTACAGCATGATAATTCTTTGGTAGGAAGTGATGAAAGAATTCAGAAAGTGAGTGAGCAGATAAACTGGACTAATACTGCACTCACTGGTCTTGAGAAAAATGTTGCCAAAACTGCCCTGGTCAAAGACCAGATTGATTCCGTCCAAGTTTCTGTAAATGATGTTCATAGAGTTTTAAATTCTGTACAATGTGATTTGCAAGTAGTTAGAGGTATTACAGAACATTCTTCTGTTAGATTCCAAGAAGTTGAAGAATGTGTCATAGATCAGTCTATGGCTACCCGACAGTCTGTATATAAATTGTCTGAGAAGTTTGAAAGTTTGAATGTAAAAAGGCCCAGCAAACCGATTCCAATGTCATTCATTGCTGGCAAAGCAAAAGGTGTTGTGCCACATGAGATTCCCAGACTAGACTCAAGTCCTCCTGTCTCTAGATTCCCTCATCTCATGCCTAGATAAGTTCCACAGTTGCCTGTGTCAGAATCTAAACCTGAGTCAGTTGAAGAAAGATCTGAAAAGATCACTATTGCTGAAGTCATCAAAGATTCAGAGTCAAAAGACCATGTCTTTCCCATTATGAGCCTCAGGAGCGCGGGCTTCAATCTCATGCCTCCGGACCAGAGGCAGTGAAAATTCCCAAGGGGAAACTTTTCAAGACTAGAGTCATAAGGAGGAACATAGACAATAGTCCGCACATCGATCCGGCAGACACCGGATCGACATTATAGAACACAAGTTGATGTGCGCAGATGGGAGATTTTGAGCAACACAGAACAATCATGCAATGCTTCACTGGTACACTTGCAAGATGGTGGGAGCTTGAGTCCTCTCCAGCTATGATTGAGAGAATGGAGAAGGAACTTGTAAAAGATGAGCAGTGTGATATAATCTTTAACCCTGATGGCACTGCACAGGTAAATATGATTGGTGCTCTCACAGCACTAATACAAGAACATTTTTGTGGGTTAGAATATGTTGCAGCTGATAAGCATGAAATGATTTTGATGAATCTTAAGTGCAACAATATAAATCAGTTTGAAGACTTCCACAGAGATTGGATGCAGAGAATATTTTGGGTCAAAGATCCCAAGAATATATTGTGGAAGCAGGTCTACTTAGCAGCCTTACCTTCAAAGCTAGTAGACATCTTAAGAATGGAAGATGCTTTCCCCTTGCCTTTAGAAACATATGTATGGGGAGACATTTATGTCATTGTAACAAAAGTTTTGATTTCTTTATGTACCAGGTCCAAGATGCAGAAGTCCATTGATAAACTCAACAGACTTCCTGGTACTAAATCATTTTGTAGTAAGTATGGCATCACAGTGGATGACCCTCTTGTGCATAGAAGGAAGCACAAGCGCCAAGACAAGAAGGCCTATAAGAGAAGCAAGTCTACTTACAGGCTGAGCTCTGCAAAGAAAAGAGAAATTCGGAGACCTAAAGAGCATAGAAGATCTAAAGCTCCAAGAAGGCAATCCAAATGGCGACCAAACACTCATTACTATCGGCCCCAAGATATTCGGCCTAAAGATGCAAAGCTGGCCAGAATTAAAGAAGTTGAGTGTTGGTTATGTGGAGAAAAAGGGCATACATCTAATATGTGTCCTACTGCTTTAGAATCAAAGAAAGGTCTGGGCAAGAAGACTAGTAAGTATGCTAAGAATAAACAGCCTTCCTCATCTCAAACCACTGTCAAGCAATATCCCGACGCCTGTGCCTACTGTAAGTCTACCTCACATAGGATTATTGAATCTCCATCTTATCCAGGTCGTCGTATCTCTATCATGCAGCATGCCATACCTTCTTCTTCTGATGATTCCTTTTCTGATGACTGTTCATCTTCCTCTTCAGATGATCAGGTCAATATGTACTGTCACTGTTCAGACCCAGAAGCCTGTAAATGTGATTCTTCTTCTGAGTCTGATTCTGATTCTTATTCCTCAGCTGTTGAAGATCCCCCTCATGTCTTCATGGCACAACTTGATGATGAATTGAAAGTTTTTGCCCAAATACGTGCCATGGATGAAGGAGACCTGAAAACTGCTCTCCTTGATGCCTATATGAAGAATCTTCCTAGTTCTTTTAGTTCTTCCCGATCCTCTGGTTCCTCTAAGAAGCTAATTTTTGTTGAAGCTTCTTATGAACGAAATACCAAATCGTATCTCCAGCACAATAGCAAAGCTCGTAACCTCACTTTGGGGGAGGTGAATAAGGAGATACATGAATTAAAAACTGAAGTGCGCAGTATAAGGAATGAGCTTAATGTTCTGAAAGCTCAAAATAATCAGTCTGCTTCTCCTTCAAATGTTTTGTCTAAACATCAGCCAAATTACACACTGCATACTCAGCCACGCACTGAAGTCCAAACTGCATCAGGCAACTTTGTTTCTTCAGGCTTCAGTGAAATTGGGGACATGCAGGTCCTCACAGTTCAATATCAGCAACACCATATATTGGTAAATCTTTCTGTTGCTGGCCATGTTTATCAGGTCATTGCTTTGATTGATTCAGGTTCAGATCTAAACCTGATTTCTAAACATATCATCCCTTCAAGGTATTGGACTACTGCAGAAAGAGAAGTCTAGGGATTAGGGATGAAACATCTAAAGTTTGAAGTTTCTAAAGCTACTGTCTGTTTTGATTCAAATTGTGTGAAGTTATCCTTAGCAGTTTCAGACATTCCTGTTGACTGTATTTTGGGTAATGTCTTCTTAGCAGCAGTAGAACCTCATGTGTCAATTAGATTTCCTGATGGCTGCGGAGATCATCGTTTTCGGGTAACACCGAGAGGTGACATCCGCACGGAGATCTGTCATGCCGACAAACTTAAAGTGTAAACATGTGAAATACACTGTGGATACCTTACAAAGGCCCACGAGGAATCTAACTCTATTAGAAACACATTGGATATTTTTCTGACGTAGGAAAAATCCAAGGAAAAAGCTACGTCACAATAAACCCGTGACTAGGTGTCATATATACACAGGGAAAACCTTTTATGAGTGGGGAGCTCAGAGGGGCCACTAAAGCGCTCCGTCTGCCCAGATTCTTCAAGAATTTTGACACCTGGAAATTTGACATGATACCACTCATCGTCCCATGCTTTCGTGTAGATTCTTCTGACAATCATGGGCTTGTTAAGCACTATCTGATGCTTGATTTTTGTCATAACTGCCCACTGATAATGCATCTGCATATGCATTTTTAAGATGGGATTGTCAAGCACCGTGTGTTCTATACTGGCAAGTTCTCCAACAGTGTTCACTGGATAGTGAAAACACTCACCAGTCACGAACCAATCATTACAAAAATGTCTATGGTAAATTTGAAAACAATCGGGATCCTGCCCCAGGACTAACTCCATAGTGCCACCACCAGTTAGATAACCATGGGATGAATGGTTCTCTTTCATTTATCCAAGTTGGTGCAAACTTCAACTTTGTGTAATGGGTCTCTTCAGGTCCATCTCTATTAAGGAGATCCCACCACAGTTTTTCATAACCTGCAAAATTATAAATAGTGTCAGGGAAAATAAGTTTAGGATCATCTTGTGGCCAAGACGTGAAATTTCCATATCTATAAGGACCCATTTTCCTGACTCTATTTATAACATAGTTCTTATAAAACTCTTTTGATTTGTCACCGCCACCAGTACCAATGACGTACAAATCCCAGAAATCTTCTGAGAGAGATCTCTCAGCTTCAAGAGAGGCAGCCATGCTGTGTGAATACATTTTATCATGTATCCATCTGCTTCCTTTGGGGTACACCTTCCTGCCCGGAACCAAGTGTTGTAGATCTGTGTGACTCTGCAAATTTCCATCCAACACTTGTGTGTTTCGGAGGATCCAGGATGGCCTCCACTTCTCAAAATACACAGGCCAAGATTCATCATCTGCAATATATCTCAATTCTTCTCTTTTATTGGCCTGATTCCACTCAGTTAGAATGACAAAACAATGATACTGCACTTGTTCCTCGTCATTCACTTGTTCTTGCTCTTGGATGTATTCTCTGCTTAAAAAGTCTGGAATGCAGTTTTCAACACCCCTTATATGTTCAACATCAAAGCTGAAATATGCAAAGAGTGCTTGCCATCTTGCAAATTTCGCATCTTCAGGGTTCTTGATTTCTTTTGATAAAACTTTATCCAGAGCTTTAGCATCAGTTCTGAGCAGAAAATACTTATTTTCCAGATGAACAGAAAACTTTCTCAAACAGTACCAAGCTGCTTTAACCTCTTTCTCAATAGGAGCGTAGTTTACCTCTGCTTTGCTCCAGGTTCCAGAGGCGAAGAGAACAACATGCCACATCGGGAAGATGAAGATCTACAACTCTCGAGATCTTTATGATGCTCTGGTACCAGACTCCCGGATATGGATTGGGTTATGTGGAACAAGCAAATAAATATTCGAGAATGCGGTGCAGATGCGCCCCCAGGAGTGAAGAAACCATCTGTCCCTGAGATCCAGAAGTTTTATACTCTGATGGATGGATGTTTCAGATCAGAGATCCCAGCACAGTGGATGAAACAAATGATAAATTGGGATCTATTTACACATCCAGAAGCTGAAGGTTTTGCAGCTGCCTTCCCTAAAGAAGAAAAGTTGAAGATGTCAGCTGAGTGGAAGGATTACGTGGAAGAAAATGGTGTGTGGATTTCTTTCTACTCCTGGAAGAAGAAAATGGAGAGTGATGTTGTATTAATGGCTGATACTACAACATCTTCCTCTCATTCTTGGACTGCATTGGATGGCAGTAAAATTGAGACTTCCACTACCTACCCTCCTTTCAGAAGCATTGTGATAGGAGAAGGGTCAAACTCTGCACATGCTAGCCCTCTGGTCCAGCATGATAGTTCTTTAATGGGTAGTGAAGGAAGAATTCAGAAAGTGAGTGAGCAGTTAAACTGGACAAATACTGCACTCACTGGTCTAGAGAAAAATGTTGCCAAAACTGCCCTGGTCAAAGACCAGATAGATTCAGTCCAAGTATCTGTAAATGATGTTCATAGAGTTTTGAATTCTGTACAGTGTGATTTACAAGTAGTTAGAGGTATTACAGAACATTCTTCTGTTAGATTTCAAGAAGTTGAGGAATGTGTTATAGACCAATCTATGGCCACAAGGCAGTCTGTATATAAGTTGTCTGAAAAGTTTGAGAACTTAAATGTCAAGAAGCCCAGCAAGCCAATTCCAATGTCGTTCATTGCTGGCAAAGCAAAAGGTGTTGTGCCTCATGAGATCCCCAGACTAGAGTCAAGTCCTCCTATCTCTAGATTTCCCCATCTCATACCCAGAGAAATTCCACAGTTGTCTATGTCAGAATCTAATCCTGAGTCAGTTGAAGAAAGATCCGAAAAGATCACAGTTGCCGAAGTCATAAAAGACTCAGAGTCAAAAGACCATGTCTTTCCCATCTATGAGCCTCTAGAGCCACAGTTCACCCGACATGCAGCCCCTGACTTATATGGTGCAGGGAAGATTCCCCCAAGGGAAAATTTTCATGAAGGGAGTCATAAGGAATGGAACATAGACAATATGTCTGCACATCAGATCCGACAGATACTGGATCAGATGATAGTTGAATATAAGTTAATGTGTGCAGGTGGAAAAAATGAAGTTGAAGCCTGTAAAACAATCATGCAATGTTTCAGATTGTACTTGAATGGTGGAGCTTGAGTCCTCTCCGGCTATGATTAGAAGAGAATGGAGAAGGAACTGTATAAAAGATGAAGCGGTGATATAATCTTTAACCCTGATGGCACTGCACAAGTAAATATGATTGGTGCTCTCACAGCACTAATACAAGAACATTTTTGTGGGTTAGAATATGTTGCAGCTGGTAAACATGAAATGATTTTGATGAATCTTAAGTGCAACAATATAAATCAGTTTGAAGATTTCCACAGAGATTGGATGCAGAGAATATTTTGGGTTAAGGATCCCAAGAATATATTGTGGAAGCAGGTCTACTTAGCAGCCTTACCTTCAAAGCTAGTAGACATCTTAAGAATGGAAGATGCTTTCCCCTTGCCTCTAGAAACATATGTATGGGGAGATATTTATGGCATTGTAACAAAAGTTTTGATTTCTTTATGTACCAGGTCCAAGATGCAGAAGTCCATTGATAAACTCAACAGACTTCCTGGTACTAAATCATTTTGTAGCAAGTATGGCATCACAGTGGATGATCCTCTTGTGCATAGAAGGAAGCACAAGCGCCAAGTCAAGAAGGCCTATAAAAGAAGCAAGTCTACTTACAGATTGAGCTCTGCAAAGAAAAGAGAAATTTGGAGACCTAAAGAGCATAGAAGATCTAAAGCTCCAAGAAGGCAATCCAAATGGCGACCAAACACTCATTTTTTCTAGGCCCCAGATATTCGGCCTAAAAGATGCAAAGGCGGCGAGAATTAGAAGTTGGTGTGTTAGTTATGTGGAGAAAAAGGGTATACATCTAATATGTGCCCCTCTTGCTTTAAAATCAAAGATGCAGGCAAGTTTACTAGTAAGTATGCTAAGAATCAACGACCTTCTCATCTCAAACCAGCATTGAATCGGCCCCTGTGCCTCTTGTAAGTCTACCTACATAGGATTCTTGAAATGTCCATCTTATCCAGGTCGTCGTATCTCTATCATGCAGCATGCCATACCTTCTTCTTCTGATGATTCCTTTTCTGATGACTGTTCATCTTCCTCTTCAGATGATCAGGTCAATATGTATTGTCACTGTTCAGACCCAGAATCCTGTAAATGTGATTCTTCTTCTGAGTCTGATTCTGATTCTTATTCCTCAGCTGTTGAAGATCCCCCTCATGTTCTTCCTTGCTTTAACTTGATGATGAATTGCGGTTTTTGTGAAATACGTGCATATGGATGAAGAAGAGGACACGAAAAGCTGCTCTCCTTTGATATTTTATATGAAGAATCTTCCACCAACATTATTCTAGTTCTTCGATCTCTATGGTTCCTCTAACGAGCCAATTTTGTTGAAGCTTCTTATGAACGAAATAAATGTCTTTTTTATCATTTTATTAGCCGGCTAGCGGCCTCACTTTGAGGAGGTGAATAAAAATCGTAGTTAAAAGCGAAATCGCGGTATAGGGTGTGGCTTGGTAATGTTAGCTCAAATAATCGATGCACTTCTCCTTCAAATGTTTGTCCTAGCAATGACCAAATTACTGTGCATATAAATACATACTTTGAAGTCACGGCCATGAACAACTTTGTTTTGTTGAACCCGTTAGAGTGGGGACATATGGGGTGCATCACGATTTCAATATCGCTTCTTTCTATGTTATTGATGTTATTCTTTGGTCATATTTCAGTCATTGCTTTGATTGATTAGGATTCGGATCTAAACACAGTTTCAACCTCCCATCATGGTGTTGGACTCTGAGAAAAGTCAAGGATTAGCGATAGGCATTTTCATCTAAAGTTTCAGAAGTTTTATTCTAAAAACTCTTATTCTGTTTGAGTTTCAAATTGTGTGAAGTTATCTTCATGAGTTTAGGACATTCATTGTTGTATTTTGAGTAATATCTTCTGGCGGTAGAACCTCATACTGAATCAATTAGATTTCTAGATAGCTACTGTGAGAATGTTTAATGTTGTTTACAGTAGAATTAGTTTTCATATATTTAGAAACAAAGATCTCACCATAATTTGATTATACAGAAAAAACAAAAACAGGAAGATTGGCGGCACTGATTTGAACAAGGATCATATAGCTATAGAAGTTGAAGAACGGTTAGAAATTCTCCAAAATCAAAGAAGGTGCTGTCAAAAAATTGAAAAACATCTTCTGGAAGGCAAATGCTTTTGGCATGAAAGCAACACGGTGGGAAATTGCCCTTACAAGGAGGGATGAGACCTTGTGGAGGTAAAGGCCATCATGTCTGCCAGCGAACAACAACATCGGATAAATTGAACAACACAAAGGTGATGGGAGAATACGATGGCCCATGGAGGCTTGCACTGCTATGGATTTATAAATAAATAAAAAAAATGAACAAGTGGAGAAATTTCACATCGTGATTATTATAATATCTTGAATAATGTGTTACTTGAATGATACTTATCATTCATAAAAGTTTGATAAAGGACTCGAAGAATAAAGTATTTTAAAGTTTGATCTAAATGGGTTTACGGCAAGTAACCATTGCGAAGAATGAGTGGAAAACGGCATTAGTGCTCCCCATGAACTATAGGTACAGAATGTTATGCCTTTTGAACTAAAAAGCATATGTCCAAATTCCAAAAAGGTAATACTAGTTTCAATCTTTAAACGCATGATTGGTTGCCCTTGATGATAATCGCGATTTTTTCTAAGAATACGAGCGCGTACATCAGACATTTGAAAGTCTTCATAGAAGTTATTAGTAGTCTTCTCCTATTAAAGAAAAAAGATACGTTTATGTAAACAAAAATAAAGTTCTTGGGACGCCAGAATTGAAAATGGTCAAATTGTCTGCAGCTATGTATGCTGAGTTTTAACGAGCTAAGTTCACAATATCATTCAACAAAACCAGTTGAAGGTTTAAAATTACTCAACTATGTGACAATTTCTCAAGGTACCTTTGGTAGATGTTAAACGATTCGAGAAAAAACGCTAGCTGGTGTGTTTTAGCGATCGATAATCCCAAGGTAGATTTTCAATACATTGTTAGTAACAATACAGATTGTTGGATACAATAACTGTAGGTTGAGAAATTATGCTAAGCAGAAGCAGGAAGAAAAGACGAAGAAAAAGAACAAGTTATCGCCTGGAACACAGGTGGCTTGATAACTCTCATCGCGAAGAGGTTAAGCGACATCTTTGTTTGAAAGTTTTAAATGCTATTGGCAAACAGTATTCACTGAATACATTACTATGACTACAGATAAAAGTTTTATCAAAAAGTAAAATGCAGAAGATCTGAAATTTCAAAATGGCATTGTCATATTTATTTAAATGTTGTGAACATATAAAGAGGTGTAGCCTTCAGGCACTTTGAAATACATCCGGGAAACAAGAACATAGTGAATGGCCAGGGAGGAAACGAAGTGAATATCATTGTTTTGTCATTCTAAGCACCGATGGAATACGAATGACAAAAAGAAAGATAGAGATATATTCGGGACAGTGAATCCCGCACAGCAACATTTTAAAAATGAAATAATACAACTTGGATCCTCAAAAACATTTAATGTTGAATAGAAATTTAAGTCTGCCGGAATCTGTCGCATTAAGGCGAGAAGGTGTACCCAAAAGAACGATGGATACATGATAAAATGTCGCTCACATGACATCGTGCTTGCCTCTCTTGAACGAGAAGATCTCTCTCTGAAAGATTTAAAGTTTGTGCGTCATTGATGTTGATGGCGGTGACAGATACGAAAATTTTATAGGCTATGTTATCGTATTAGGTGAGAAAATGAGGTCCTTATAGATATGAAATTTCACGTCTTGCTTCTAAAGGCGGTCTACGCTTTATTTTCAAACGCACTATTTGTAATTTTAATTTATAAAGAAAAAGCTGGTGGGATCTCATAATAGAGATATAGACTGAGGAACCATTACACAAAGACTGAAGTTAACATAACTTGGATAAATAGAAAGAACCATTCTTCATGGTTTGTAAACTGATGAGTATTATTATGAAGCTTGAAATCCTTACAAGCACTGTGGATACGGTTGTTTTAAACTTGCACGACATTTTTGTAACGGTGTGTCTTTCCGGGGACTTCGGTGATGTTTCACTATCAAGGTGTGGTGCTGTGGAAAACTGGGTATAGAACACACGATACTTAAACCAATCCCATCTTAAAAATGCATATCGGACCTGCATTATCAATAGACGATGCTTGAAGATAAACATCGAATGGTACTTAACAAGCCAGTTGCTAGGAAGAGCTCTACAGCATGGAGCAGTGGTAGTATCATCAAATTTGGAAGGAGTGCCAAGATGCCAGAAGAACTCTGCAGTGGACGGTACAAGTGGTATGAGGCCCCACCTCATAAAGAGTTTTCCCACCTGTGTATATGACACCTAGTCTATGGTTTATTGTATTTTCCTTCGTTTTCTCATCAGAAAAAATATCCAATGTGGCTAATAGAGTTAGATTCCTGGCGCTGAACGCACCTTAGGCATAAGTGTGTTCATGTTTACCGCCCCAATTTGTCGCGCAGCGAGGTCTAAAATACGTTCTCCCTCTCGGGCATGCCGCATGATGATCTTACGCGGTGTCAATAATCCATGATAGGTAATATTTGTCCCCTCTCATTTCTTTATAAGAAGGTAATCGCTTGTGCTCATCCCGCATTTGATGTGTTTAAGGTCTTGAGTAAAAATGGTCTCTCTGCTCGTCTGCGCCATCTGATAAATCTTGCTATCACGTCGTACTCTCGCGTACGAAGTAATTTCTTCTGCTCTCGCGTGCGCTATCATGACGTACGCTATGTACGAAAAGGTACTCCACAGTCTTTAAGTTGGTAAGCTTTCTTGTGTCTGTTCATGTAGCCAATAAAGAAACCTAAAAGTAAGCACTTCTTTAGTGAATCTATATGTTTATATTTGTGAGTTATAATGTCGCTGCGGGACGAAATACATGTCTCGGCCGAAGCCACAGTATTCGTCCTTCATTCGTGAAATCACGATACGATGGTAAATACGGTCCATCTAAATACGAAGAAATTCATTGTAATACGATTGTGGCTTTGATATAATAAAGAAAAAAGCTTTCATCTTGGAATTGGCTATTCTCATATTAAATCATTACTGTCAAAATACTTTCTACCAAAGACAACGAAATTACATGATACTACGGATTACATAAAAACGTTGGAAAGAACGTGTATTGAAACAATAAAACACTGTTTTGGGGTCTATTCAGGACATATGCATTAGTGTTCGAGAGAAATTTAATAAAGACCAAAGTCCGGTTCGTTGCAGCGACTGCTGAAAGCAAGCTACGCTGGCCTCTGCTAGGGGTATGGTACTAGGGCTTACTGGCTTTTCCCAGATTCTCTGATCAACTTTTGTAAAGTTGTTCAATCTCCGGTGCTTCTTTGTCCTTGCAGGAAAACGGACTGTGGGGATGTGTCCTTGACTTGCAAGGTCACCGCAGTGCCTGCCTCCCTCCTGCCCGGGCAATTCTATGTTTCTTTTGCTTTTATACCCGAAAAAGCATTTGGCTCTTAAAACAATGTGTTCTTGGTTTCTTTTGGATAAACGATAATCTTCTTTTGGATTGCAGAGGGAGGCAAAGCATTCTTCTTCCGATAGTTTCTTTATGATCATGTAAAGTTCATGAGCTTTCAATCTTGAAGTTTAACACTTTTTGCCACTAATGCTATGGGTAGGATCTCTTGCAGAAGCTTCTGTTAGCTCAGAATTGCCCACCGGAAAGCAGGTAATAAACATTATATGAGAGGTATAATCTGTGTTGTGGGGTTCTACTGCCTTGCTAAGGGCAATACCCAGCTCCAGAACAACAGAATACAAAACGCACGGAAGTAACTTCTCACAATTTGAATCAAGAAAACGAACGGTAGCTTTTAGGCTTTAAACTTTAGATGTTCATCCCTAATCCTTGGGCTTCTCTTCTGCAGTGGTCAGCACAGCAAGAAGGATGATATGTTTGAAAATACGAGTTTATGAACCATAAAGACTTACTCACTAAAGAGTTTTCTGTGTATATATGACACCTAATACGGAGTTTGTTATTGAGCAACTTTTATTATGGTTGCTATAAATGGGAAAAATGTCTGTAGTATGTTCTAATATGAAGTTAGATTCCTCGTGGGCCTTGCAAGGCATCCAGGGTGTATTTCCATATGTTACTTTAAGTTTGTGTTGGCGGATCCTAAATGCGGATGTCTCTAAGTGTGTGCAACTTTGGTGGTCTTCTTTGATGCTCAATAATCTAACGATGCACGATGCTTAGCCCCTTTATCTCATTCCTATAAGGAGAGTAAGGCTCATTGTACTCATACACGTGGTGTGTTTGAGTCTTGAAGGTAGGTAGTCTCTCCATTTCTTCTGCGTACTAACCA
The DNA here is from genome assembly GCA_034641835.2 of Pinus albicaulis. NCBI lineage: Eukaryota > Viridiplantae > Streptophyta > Pinopsida > Pinales > Pinaceae > Pinus > Pinus albicaulis. The sequence continues at coordinate 399,403,913 of CM076569.1, read as the reverse complement.
TCACGGCGTGCGCTGCGTCACCCGGAGGCCATTACTCCTATAGTCTGCGGGTAATTCTTCACCTTGCGTGCTGGCCCCTATCACGGTCTGCTCGCCAACACGAAAATTTTGCTCACGATCTTTAGGTGAGAAGTGAGAAGCATAACGCTACGGCTATGTGACAGTGAGAACCTCGGCGCACTTCTTTAGTGATCGCTATGTTTGTGTTTATGAGTTTCAGGCCATAAACTACGAAGGCCCGATCGCCTGCGCTTGAGAAGCCTAAGTGGTAATCCTTCATTCGTGAAGATCCCACAGTCCGATAGTACGTCTGGGTCCATCTCCCATTGTAGCGCTCTAGAGCCAACACAGTTCATGAGCATAAGCTCACAGTACGCACCAGGTGCGGAAAAAAAAATTTTTGAAAAGAGCTTTTTACATGGCCAGAGTCATAAGGGTGGAACACAAAACAGTATATACACACATAGAATCAAGGAATGGATGGAATGATTATATGAAGAATACTGAAAGTTGATGTGTGGAATGGAAAAGGCTGAAATTGAAGCATGCACAGAAACAATCATTGTGTTCAACAAAATACTATGCAGATGGTGGGAGCTTGAGTCCTCTCAGTATACAGTTGAGAAGAAATGGAGAAAGACATAAAAGATAGGCAGAGGTGATATAATATTTTTAACACAGTGGCATATGATGTAAATATGATTTGGTACTGCTGACGCTAATACAGAACATTTTTGTGAGTTGAATATATGTTGGTGATAACCTTAAATGATTTTGATATAGTCTTAAGTGCAACAAAAGTATAAGTACGATTTGAAGACATGGAAGTTGGACAGAGTGTTTTGGGTCTTAAAGGATCCAAGAATGACCAGGCAATTATAACGTGCACGTAAAGCTGAACATCCCAAAATGGAAGATAACTTGCACCTTTAGAAACATATGTGTGGAAGTGTTTATGTAGCATGTAACAAAAGTTTGATTTCTTTATGTGTAGGGTCCATTTTTGAATCTCAGAAGTCGTTTCGTGAGCTGGGGACTTCCTGGTACTACGTCATTTTGTAACAAGCCCTTGGCATCACGATGGATGATCCTCTTGTCCATGAAAGAAGCTTCTGAAAGCGCCACCAAAATCAAGAAAGGCTGCTCGCGACGGTACTTACGGATTGAGCTGTGAAAAGAAGAGATTAAGGACTCTCGCAAAACATAGAAAGATGAAAACTCTTGAAAAGAAGAAGCAATCCAAATAGCGACAAACACTCATTCTACATTAAGATATTCGACTAAGATGCAAAAATTTGTAGAATTAAGAAATTTGAAGTGTTCGGTTGTATTGAAAAAAAGGCATACATCTAATAACAACGCCTAAACACAAAATCAAGAAAGGTACGAACGGGGAGCCATTGGTATGTAAGAATAATAATGCTTCCTCGTCTCGGAAACCCGCGGCCAGCGGTCCGCGCTGTGCCTCTTTGTAAGTCCACACTCACATGAGATTCTGCGCGAGCCTACGTCTTATCATGGTCGTCGACCTTCTCTCATCGTGCAGCATTACTTTATTAACCTTACGGTAGTTGTATGAGCTTATTTTCATCTTTTATCTTGAGATGATCGAGTCCAATGTATGTCCTTTATTACGATTTGAAGCATAATGTGATTCTTCTTAAGAGTACGATTAGGTTCTTTTATTCCACTCATTTCCTTTGAAGGTCCTCATGCTATTCATGGCTGACACGATGAATTGCAGTTTTGCCAAATGCGTACCTGTGGATATGAAGGCTTTTAGCTGCTCTCATAGGTACTGTGAAGATGTTTACGGTTCTTCTGGTTGCCAAAATCCTGCGGTTCCTGCTAAGAAGCCAATTTTGACAGCTTCTTATGAACGAAATAAATCGTATCTGACACAATAGCAAGCACAAACAGCCTCACTTTGGGGGGTAGACAGAGAGACATGAATTAAAAAGCCCCGCGGAAATGTGGCCGATATGAGAATGAGCATAGCGTGAAAGCAAAATAATGCGATCTTGTGCTTCTCGGCCAAATGTTTTGTCTGGCAATGACAAATTTTGCTGCATGCTACGACCCACTGTGAAGTCTGGCCACGCTAGGAGGCAACTTTGGCTGCCAGGCTTAGGTGTAAGAGTCAGGACATACGGTCTCTGCAGGACATTGTTCTTGCCATATATTTAGTACAATCTTTATGACTGAGCCCATGTTTTGCTCAGTCCATTGCTTTGATTGATTAGGGTTATAGGATCTCGCTTTGATTTCTAAACATATCATCCCTTCAAGGTATTCAGACTCTGTGGAAAAGTACGGTTGGAATGAAACATCTATAAAGTTTGAAGTTTCTAAAGCTACCTTCTTGTTTGATTCCATGGTGACATGAAATTATCCTTAGTTTTCGGACATTCTGTTGATATGTTTTGAGTAATGTCTTCTTGCGCATGAGCGGTAGAACCTCATGAATCATTAAGATTTTAAAGTAGCCTGAGAATGTTTCATTTAAGGCCATGAGAGGCATTAAGCACGGAAGATATGTATAAAACAAACTTAAGGAGAGTGTAAACATGTAAATACTGTGGATATATAAAAAGGCCACGAGAATCTAACTCTATTGGAAACACATTGGATATTTTTTTAAACGTGAGAAAAATCGGGGAAAAAGCTTCCTTTTAATAAACCTTAAATGACTAGGTGTCCCTATTATATTCTGCCCGGAAAACCTTTTATGAAGTGAGGCTCACAAGGGACCACTTATGTAACTCCTGTCATGATTCTTCGAGAATTTTGCTGAGCTTGACATTATATCATGGGCCCATGCTTTGGTATGAATTCTTGACAATCATGGGCTTGTGAAGTATATACGATGCTTTGATTTTGTCATGACCTTACATTGATAATGCATACCCATATGCATTTTAAGATAAGTTGTAAACATCGTGGCTATATCTTTTAGTGAGTTCTCCAACGGAGCTAACTGGATAGGTAAACACTCACAGGCCACGATACGAACAATCATTACAAAGAAATGTCTGTAAGTGGTTAAGCTGTTGGAATCTGCCTAACGTTATTATGGTACACACGGTTGAATAACCATAAGGATGAATGGTTCTCTTTCATTATCCAAAGTTGGTACGAACTTCAACTTTGTGTAATGGTCTCTTCGGGTCATCTCTATTATTAACAGAATCACGATTTTACGCTGAAAAAATTATAAATAATATTCGGGGAAAATAAGTTTAGGATCATCTTGTGGCCAAGGCATTAAAAGTTTTCATATCTATAAGAGACATTTTTAAACTCTATTTTATGTATAGTTCTTATAAAACTCACAGTTGCTCACACTGCAGTGCAAATGACGTACGAATCCGGAAAGTCTTAAGAGAGATAAACAGCTTCTGAAAGAAAGCATTCTTTGCTTGTGAATACATTTTATCATGTATCCATCTACATTGTGGCGGTACTATGTGGAACCCAAGTATTTGTGAATACCAACATTCTTTCTGCCAATTTCCTTCAACATATGTGTGTTTAGGAAGAGATCAGGTTGGCCTCTGCCTTATAAAATAGAGCCAGATAACATCTTGCAATATATCTCAATTCTTCTCCTTTTATTGGCACAATTCACTGGATTGGAAGAAATGACATACACGCATGTTCTCGTCATTCACTTGTTCTATCATGGATATATTCATAAAAAGTATTTTGAGATACGATTTCCTTTTATATGTAATAGACATCAAGGTAAATATGCAGTACTTTCCGTCTTGCAGAACCCCCATCTTGAGGGTTCTTCGAATTTCTTTTGATAAAGCTGTCCGAGCTTTATCAGTTACGACGAGCACTTGTTGCAGTTGGGCGAGAAAAACTTTCTCCATGAGTATAGCCGCCGCCTCTTTCTCGACGGACGTAGTTTACCTACGCGCCGAACAAAGGCGGGGAACAACCGCACCACATACCGGAAGATGAAGAATCCAGAACTCACTCGGATGTTTGTGAATCAAGAAACCTGGAGCTACGAATGTGAGTTGGAACATGTCGACAAGCAGGCAAACAACCTAAAATACGATTCAAAATCGCACCCAGGGGCGGCTGATACATCACTCCGAAAGTTAGGAAGGTTTATACTAAGTGGATATGGATATTTTAAATCCGAAGATCCTTTAATGGATGAAGCAAATGATGATGGGATCTATTCACATCTGGTGAAAAGTTTGGACTATGAGAGAAAGGTTTCAAGATATTAGGTGAATGGAAGGGTACGTGGAGAAAAATGAACGTGAGTTCTTTCTGCGGAAAAACAAATGGAAATGATGTAGTCTTGATGGCTGATACTGGCATACTTCTCTCATTCATGGTGCATTAGATAAGCGATGAAGTGAAGACTTCACACTACCTACCTCACCCAAAATATTACTGTGGGCGGTGAGAAAGGTCATTCTTGCACATACTGGCCTGCGGTACGACATGGCAGTTCAATAATAGGTATTGAAAAGGAAGGATTGGAAAGGTGAGTGAACGGTTAGTGGACAAACACTGCCTCCGAGGTCAGGAAAAATATTTAACACTTTTGGTCAAGAATCGAATGGTTAAATTGATTACGTAAATGATATTTAAGTTTCTGATGCAACGATGTGATTTTAATGATTAGGTATCCTGCAGAACATTATTATTAAATTAAAGAAAATTCGAAAGGAAATGTATGTCTGTAGATAGATGCTAGCACAAGACGTCTATATATAAGTTAATAAGTTTGAAAATTTCGAATATACAAAAAGCCCGACAAACGAATTTCAATATCATTTCATTATTTCGCCAAAAGCAAAGGTATTGTGCCACATGGAATTTCCCAGAACTAGGTAAAATCCCTCACATCTACTGGATATACGCCTATTGCCTATGAAGAAGTTCCACGATTGCACACATCCCAAAATCTAAGCACAAATGGAACGAAAAGAATCTGAAAAGATACGATTCTTTGAAATCATAAAGAACTACAAAGTCGAAAAGAACCATGTCTTTCATTTGCAAACCTCTAAATTTGATTCTTAAACATGCAGCTCACAAAATACGCCTTGTAAATGCCGAAAGAACTACAAAAACTTTCATGACGAAGTCATATGAAATGGAACATGAACAACATATACACATCGAATCTGACGATCTGAATGGGAATATTGCAAAATACAAGTTGATGTATAACGAATGGAAAAATACAGAAATTGAAGCATACAAAAACAATACGTGAAAGCATATGGTACACTTGCAGATAGTGAGAACTTGGAAGTCCTCTCTCATTTAAGTTGAGAAAATGGAGAAAGAACTTGCAAAAGATGGCGGTGATATAATGTTTTGTACAGTAGCCTTTGCACGGTAAATATGATTGTGCCTGCAGCCCACTAACTACGGAAACATTTTATGGATGAAACCATGTTCATGGTGCAGTAAGCATAGGCGGATGCAAGTGAATCTTGGGCTGACAATATAAATGGGTTTGAAGACTGCAAGGAGATTGGATACGGAGGAGAATATTTTAGGGTGAAGAGTCCCAAGAATATAAATAATAAGGCAGTCTACTTAAAGGAAAGCATGCATCAAAGCTAGCAGAGCATCTTAAGAATGGAAGATGCTTTCCATAACTGAGAAACATATCGCGAGAATATTTGTGGCATTGTGGGGTGCACAGTTTTATTTTTGTGTGCCGTTCCAAGATGCGGTCAAGTGACAGGCTCAACGAGACACGAAACACCGTCATTTTATGTAAATGTGGCATCCCGGTGGATGATCTCTTGTGCCAAAGAGAAGCACAAAGCGCCAGATCAAGAAAACTAACGAAGCAAGTCCCACTACAAGTTCTGAACGCCGCAAAAAAAGAAGATTGGGAACCTAAAGAGCATAGAAGATCTAAAGCTCGAAGAAGCAATCCAAATGGCGACGAGCACTACGACCTGCCCGGCCCAAGATATTCGGCCTAAAGATGCAAAGGCCGGCAAAGAATTAGAAAGGACCGGTGTTTCGTTGTGTGGAAAAAGGCTACGTAATAACGCTACGCACCCAGAATCAAAGAAAGGTACGAGCAGAAAGACAATGGTAACAAGAATAAACGACCTTCCTCATCTCAAGCCATACCAATAAAAACGAAGATCCACGACATACTTTGTACTGCGCAAAGTCTCCTCCATAAGTTCCGGAATGTCCATCTTATCCGGAGTCGTCGTATCTCTGTCATGCGACATGTATGCTTCTTTCTGCAGTGATTCCTTTTCGTGTTTTATTTCATCTTCCTCTTAGGATGATCGAGTCAATATGTATTGTCCTTCAGACCCAGAAGCTTCGTAAATGTGATTCTTCTTCTGCAAAATGCAGTTAAGTTCTTATTTATAAATTTTATTGAAGATCCCCCTCCATGTCTTCTTCCGCACAACTTGATGATGAATTGAAAGTTTTTTAGCGTCGTGCCATGGATAGAGGGGGAACTGTTGCTCTCCTTGATGCCTATATGAAGAATCTTCACCGATTCTTCTAGTTCTTCCCAAATCCTACGGTTCCTCTAGAAGCAATTTTGTTGAAGCTTCTTATGGAGAGCGAAATATGAAAGTAATATCTCCGGCCACAATGGCAAAGCTGCGTAGCCTCTTCGGAGGTGAATAAGAATCGCAATTAAAAAGCAGAAGTCACAACGGTCGGGGAATAGGCTTAATGTTAAGAGCTCTCAGAATAATCGGTCTTTAACTATCACCAAATGTTTTGTCTAACGACCAAATTACACACTGCATATCGACCACGCATGAAGTCCCAAAGCGCGTGATGCAACTGCCCGAGCTTCGGTGTGAGTGGGGACATGCGAGGTCCTCTGGGTTCAACACTGACAACACCATATGTTGGTAAATCTTCTGTTGCTTTGGTCATGTTTTTATCAGGGTCATTGTGCCCCAGGTGATTCGGACTGGATCTAAGCACAGTTTCTAAACATATCATCCCTTCAAGGGTGGCCAGACCTCTGGAAAGAAGTCCAAGTTAGGACAGAAACATCTAAAGTTTGAAGTTTCTAAAGCTCACAACAAACTTTGTTCAAATTGTGTGAGTTATCCTTAGCGATTTTCGGTTATTTCACGGTAGTATATTTTGAGTAATGTCTTTCCTTAACGACGGTAGAACCTCATGATCCAATTAGATTTTCTGATGGCTCTTTCTTGAGAATATTTCATTGCAATAGAAAATTGAGACATGTCATTTTGAAACACGAATCTCACCCATGGTAGGATATACAAGAAAAAGCAAGGAAAACTTGGAGAAAATTGAAAAAAGCACAATTGAACTCAAGGATCATAAAGAAACTATCGAGTGAAGAACAAAATTGGATCTCAATCAAAAGGTGCATATCCAAAGAATTGAAGAAACATCTTTGTTGTGAAGGAGCAAATGCTTTTTGGCAACTTGACATCGTATAATTGCCTTATAAGGAGGGATATCAAAGCAGGACCTTGCAAGTAAAATGCATCCACATGTCTGTCCATGACGGACAACAACATCGGTCAGGGTTAAAACAACTTCTACAAAGGTGATGGAAATCCGATGCTTCTGGGCCGCACCATGGATTCTCTCATCGATCAAAAAAGTGAACAAATACGGAAGGGTTCCCGCCTGGCTGATTATTATAAGCCTCTGAATAATGTGTTCTTCGGTTAATTTTGTATATCAATCCCCCATAAAGAATTTGATAGAGAAGAATTACGAACAAAGTATTTTTAAGTTTGATCTAAGAGTACGGTTTCGCTGATACTTCATTAGGAAGAATAGGTGGAAAAGCATTGATCTCACACGGACACTATGAGTGGAATGTTATGCCATGCTGGACTAAAGCATGCTCCATCTGAATTCCAAAAATTAATGGATTCAATCTTTCAAACCTTATACGGTTAATTTAACGCCATTCGATGATATGTTGATTTTCTAAGAATACGAGTGACCGCCAGAACATTTGGGAATCTTCACCAGAATTGAGTCAAAAATAATCAGATGTTGTCCTAATAAAGAAAAAGATGGTAACGTAAGAAGCAAAAACAAGTTTCTAACAGGACATGAGATTGAAAATACAAAGTGGAACTGCTATATGACATCACTGCACCAGAGTTTGCTGATAAGTTCCACAGTGTCATTCTTAAGCAGCTTCGATTGCAGAGGGTTTTTGGGTGCCTCCAACTATGTGAGCAATTTCTATCAAATTGTGCCTTTGATAGATCTACGCTAGGCAGGAGACTGGAAAAAACCTAAACCTTGGGCCCTTAAACACCTGGCGATCAGAGAAATAAAGTCCAAAAGTGGTTTGCCATTACTACATATTCTTGACGTGATACCCTGCGGAATTGTTAAGCAGATGCTGACACAACATAGGTTGTGGGGGGAACAACAAAGCGGGAAACGGAGAAAGAAGGGCAGAGAAAAAGACAGGATTTTCTATTCTGCCTACGGAACTGGAAGCGAAAAGCGAGAGGGTAAACTACGCTCCCTGTTAAGGAAGAGGTTTCTGACAGCTTGCGTCTTATTTGGGAAAGGATTTCTTGTTCACTAAACGAAATAAATGCTTTCTGTCCCGGAGCGAGTACTGGCTACGGATAAAGGTTTTATCAAAAAGAAAAATCAGAACCACGAAGATACGAAATTTGCAAGATGGCAAGCACTCTTTGCATGTTTAGAAACGTCAACGCGTGAACATATAGGGGTGTTATGACACGGTGGGACTTTTAAACGAAGGCACACATCGAGCAAAAACGAGTGAATGACGAGGAACAAGTACGGAAATTATCATTGTTTTGTCTTATGTTGTTCTAGCCCAAGATGGAATCGAATAATAATAAAAAAAAGAAAAATTAGATATGTTAGGATGATGAATCTTGGCTGCTTTAACATTTTGAAAGTGGAGGGCTCCTTTGGATCCTCACGGCTGCTACTAAGTGTTGGTTTGGAAATTTCGAAGTCCACACAGGATCTACAACACTTGGTTAGGGCCGAGAGGTGTACCCCAAGGAAAAGCAGATGGATACACCCGATAAATACTGCTACATTTGCTCTCTTCGAAGGCAGAAGTCTCTCGAGAGGCCTGAGATTTGTCGTCTGGTGGTACGGCAAGGCAGCAAATCAAAAAGAAGTTCTGAACTATGTTGTAAACAAGTCGAGAAGAGCGGTCTGCCTAGAATACTTGGAAATTTCCGTCTTGTACAGAATGATCCTATTTCTTTCACGACACTGTTATAATTCTGTAATTATGGCCATATGGTAGGATCTCCTTAATAAGTTGAACTTGAAAGACCCATTACACAAAAAAGTTGAAGTTCGCTGTAACAGTTTAAATGAAAAGAACCATTCATCCCATGGTTATCTAGCTTTGGTGAGCCAGCACTATGGAAACGTCTGCATGTGGATCTGTGCGTTGTTTTCAAACTTACCATGAACATTTTTATATTAGTTGTGTGGGGACGGTGGTGATGTTTTCACTATCCGATGAACAACATTAGAAACTACTTCGATATGGAACACACGATGCTTGACAATCACATCTTAAAAATGCATATAAGTTTGTTATCAATGAACGATCCTGGCAAAAAATCAAGCATCGAATGGCCTTAACAAACTTCGCAATTGTCGAAGAATCTGCAAAAGCATGGACGATAATGGTGGTATCATGTCAAGTTTCAAAATTACCAAAATTCTGAAATGAAACAGGCAGATGATACAAAGTGGTCCTGGGGCCCCACTCATAAAAGGCTACCACACAATATATATGACACCTAGTCACGGGTTTGTTGGCGTGTGCTTTATGCACGGTTTTCTCTCATCGAGAAAATATCCAATGTGTTTCTAATAAATTTGGAGTTATAAGTGAGCCTTTGTAAGGCATCCCGATGTGTTCACATGTTTGCTTTAAGTTTGTGGGCATGACGGATCTAAAATGCGGATGTCCTCTAGGGCACCATTGCAACTTGATGATGCTATGATGTCAATAATCTCGGCAGTGCCTGGAAGTGTCAGCATGCCTCACGTTCCCTGCTACAAAGAGAAGGTAAGGCTCATTGTTCGTGTCATCACGCATTGATGCCGAGAGCAGGGCCGAGTTAATGCATAGCAGCAGGCGGTGTGTGTGGTAGCGGGGGTGGTAATTAAGCAGGCTGCCCCTGCTCTTACATTTATCAATAGGCGGCGACCACGCACTGCAGTGATGAAGACAGTGCTGCCACCTTTAGCATCCAGAAAGTATTTATATTTTTCATTGCGGGCACCGCATCTAGGAAAAATTTTTAAAATATTAAAATAAGCTTAAGATTAATTTATATAACTTTCGATTTTGTCTCTGTTTAAGAATATGATTTGAAATGTTATTTTTTATTTATTTATTTTGGTAAATTATTATTAATAATATAAAAAAAGTTACTATGATTTATAAGTTGAAGGGCAGTAAATAGCTTATTTGTTTTGAAAAACTAATTTTTTTAAAGTTTTTTGATAGTGCATGGTAGGAAATTGAATTTTAATCTTATATACCATTTCCAACATGTTTTATTCCATTGTACTACCATGAACAATATTTCGCAAGCATATTTTTCAATTATATACTATGTTTTCACAAAAGAAAAAAATTCGTAACTTTTCATTGTGATGAGTTACATATTACATCTGTTGATAAGTAAAACTACTATTCAATCCAAAGACTATTACAATGCCATCACTATGCTGACAGTGGCGAAGTGGTCGATCTAAAAATATAAATACGATCGGTACAGAAACCATGTTCACATAGTAGCTCGGTGCACGCCCCAAAAAAAAAACGAGAAAAACATATATATAACAAGTGCGTGCCGAATAATAATAAATAACAAGGGAATATTAACGAAATTCTCCCAAAAACGAGTTGTTACAACCTGAGCGCAAACTTGGGTACCTCCTCAATAAAAAAACCCGCGTGCGCGAAAATATACGTAGATACGTACGCCTGCGTGTATTCTGTGATATGCAGTGCCAAATTAGCTTGAAGCTTCTTTGGACGGGTTAGTACGACCACTTTGTTTAACGAGACTAAAATGTGAGTCTTGGATGGAGTCAAGGGCTGCGAGATGATGAACCTCTACCGCCGGTCGTCTGGAATGGTGTTATTACCAGGGTAATGATGGCACGAACAATACAGAACCAATTGATCTGAAGTTGTAGATCACTACAGCTAAGATGGGTTAGAGTGTGAATATCCAAAAACCAAATGTAGAAGAAGTCTAAGGCTTTGCGATTACGCTGATTGTTTTATGCAGGGACAAGCCATTAAGTTTGTAATATGATAAATGTTCTTAAATATATAAGAATGACGTCTCATCACATGTGGGTGGAGCTTACAATAAAAAATATAAACATGTGATCGCATTAAAATTATTTGGGTATCTCACATAGTGGAAGTATTCGGTGGAAGATACGAGGTAGGCGATTAAAAAGTTTTCAATAGAACGGGCGCATGTCCGTCCCAAATTAATAGGTGTTATTAAATATCTTGTTTGGTAAGCGATCCCGAATATCGCGTGATCGGTGGGAGAATTTAACGTTCGTGGTGGGCATAAACATAATGCGCAAAAAAGTGGTCAGGGCCTCGGTGTCTTTTCTGTAGGCAATCTATGAGACTGATGAGCTGACACTTGTCCAAGTTTGTTTGATAAGTTTGTTATGAGAATAAATGGTGGTCTCCTCACGATCGCAAAACCCAGTGGCGACAGTAGGGAGAAGCCCCGCCAATGCCCGCCTTGCCTGTCTGGAAATTCCATAGTCAGGTATGCTTACGATTAGGGTGAAAGGGTTGCATGCTTGTGTGGGGCCTTTGTTCCAAACTGATTACTGCCACCACCATGCTGTGGGGTTCCTTTTACGAACGGAACGATCGCTCCCCTGGTTTCGGAGCATATTGACCCACGTGGGTGAAAGCAATGCCTCAGTTGCACCCATTGGGTGATGGGTGTTGGTGCTTTGGAGCCCAGAATGTCATTTTCCGGTCTGTTCTTGACTGTGGGATCTCGAGATCATCTGTATGCTTGTTTGGCCTTGGCAAGTGTGTACATATGATGCAAGATAGAGATGTTTAAACAGTGCTGGTAGTGAGTTAGGAGAGACATGAACACCACTCACAGCAAGTCAATGCCTATGCGGTTGAAGCTTCATTCCAATCTACTAAGATAATACATTACGAATAATATGCCCGCTTTTGTGGGTGCCTTCTAGATGATTGTGATGTACGACAGCCAGTGCCTAGATCAATGAGAGCGCGAGGTGAAGTCACTTACTTGTAGCCGCCTCCACTAGGAGGCTCATATACGTTGTGTGCCGGCCTTTGCGTGGGGAGCAGCGAAAATAGATGGAGGATGCTGGCCCCAGTATCATTTTATTGAGATATTTGTCAGATACGAACAAAACCAAAGCAAGAGTGGGGCCACTAAAACACGTAGGAATCACTCTTAAATATTTTTGGTCTGTTAGTAAGCACAATAAGTATCCCGAAACCGGGAGGTCATCAGTGACCAGGTGGCCTCCAGCCTGGGGAACTTAATAAGTGCTCAGTGACCCATTTGGATAACCATGTGTTGTATGAGAAACATTTATCGCATTCAATTTGCAATGATCAGGACTCGATTCACCCAGTCTTGTAATCGTTTGGTTTATATGATACCCGGTGTTTGAATTCGCCAGGCCAATATACGAAGGATGCATAGTCAAATAGATTTGTTGAATGTTATTATTCCGGTCCCGAACATATTGGGTCCATGATAATGTGGGGATTTGTTCATTAGGTGACATTAGTATTCTGTAAAAACAACTTTAAGTAACATATCAAATTGTGGGAGGTCTTATATGGAAAATACATTAGGAGATATAAATACACGTCACAAATAATAAGTGGGTGGTGTAATATATCGTTAATCAGGAACCCATAGCAGTACTATACATATATAGTCTAAAATATAACTTTAATGCGAATATACGTTAAGTCTAAATATTAATTTTAATATAGTGAAATTTTAAATTAATAATAATGTTGGTTTTTATTTTGAGCTTCAGTACAGTTTAGTGGTGTTTTCTAAACATAGTCGAATGACACAGGTGAGGTACATGGAATGGTAACAAACTATGTAATTATGTCCATACATTATATCTTGTTCAATATAATTTAATGTCAAATGTCCTTGATGAATATAATTAAAACTATGACAAATTCTATACAATTTAATAATTAATGATGATCCTACAATAGCTAATTTAATATATATCAACTGTTTAGTAAAATTACATTACTACCATAAGCCTAGTGTGAAAATTTCATTATTATGGCTGTTCTATTCTTTATAACGGTAAACATATCATTTCACAAACTAACTCTTATTAAAGTTAATTTTCAACGTCTTTGTAGATAGTTGAAAATAATTTTTTATAGTTTGTTCATTTAATTTTGAAAATATTATTTAATATACACATTCGAATCTATAATAGTGTCTTGATTCAAAATTAAAATTTATTAAAGTATCACTAAATCCTAAAATAAAGGTATTTGTTATTAAATTAACCTACTTTAATAAAATTTTATTAAAAATAAGTTAATGTTAAAATGAAAATATTAAGTTTAATTATTATTTTAATTATTTATAAAGTGAATATCATTTCAATTCATTTGTTTTATTTGTAAATATAAATAAATTTAATATTTTAAAATTAAAAAAATTTTAAATAATGTATAATTTACAAAATTAAAAAAAGATTTAAATATTGCTATGTTATTTTTCATTTAATTTAATGCCTTTTTGTATTCTAATTATTTTCAGTTTCAGTTTTTTAGTATGATGGTTCTAACTAAATGGTTTCATTGTGATGATAAATGTCTATTAATATAATTTTTAACAAAATATAATAATAACTTAATAATTAAAATATATATTACTCCTTTATTACTAAATTTGAACAAATTTAATAAAAAATATCTAAAAAATACATATGAAATAAAAAGTGAAATTATATTAAAAAGTGAAATTGTAAAGTTCAAACAACTAAGTTAAACGTATCATAAGTTGTTCATAAACTATTTAATAATTTAAATTTGAATGGTAGTTTAGGTTTTAATGAATAATTTAATTATGAAATAAGTTTTATAAATAAAAAAAATTAAAAAATACAAAAATTATATATTTATAAATACAAAAAAATTTTAAAAACTAAAAATTATAGTTTAAAGAAAATAGCAGTACAAAAGATTTTTTTTTTAATTTTAAATATAATTACCATTGTCAACAAAGCTAAACTTGGAATCTATATAGAACAGTTCAAAACAAATGATAATTATCAAATTTCCACTTTGACAGAAGAAAATATAAATTAATTGGGCTTTGTGATGAAAAGGCTAGATTGTATGCTTCAAAATCGTCCGTATAGGTCGCTGGACGTTGAGAAGGATATGCGACTTGACCGTGCCGGCATCCATAATACGTTAAATCATTTGCACGGGCGGCGACCTCGTTAATGAGGTGTCCATCGCGTCTTTTGATTTCAACTTTATGGTGGAGATTATCCTGTCACCAACATAAAATCGCCGGAAAATTTCAAGATTATTTTAATTTTTTCAACTAAGTTTTTATGAATTGAAAATTTAGTATCTAATAATATTAAAATAAAATAAAAATACTGATAATGATACTAGCGCATATTATAATCTCATAAAATACGCAACATAATATGGAAATACATTGAATTGAAAATTTTGAACGGAATCAAGATGAGTGAACACGGAAGTGAGAATATTTCAAACATATCGGTTAAGAGACGGCGAACGTGAAGGAGATAAATATGTATGGCTATAAAAAATCCCCTCTCTCTAAAGTTACTGGGGAACATGCCAGTTTTATACGGTGCAAAAATGTTGAAACGAGTGTCCGAAATATGAAATCAATCAAGTTCTCCACGATGGCGGTGCTTATTGTTTAATGGCGACGATGGATGCTTTGTATCAAGCAATGCAGCGGACGGCAACAGGCGGACCTCATCCCGGTGGCTGCGTAAATGGGGATGGTGTGTGCTTAATACGGAACCATTACCGCTGGGGTTATAGAACCGGTCTACGGAGATCGACTCCCTCGCATCTCCCGGTGGACAGAGAGTTGCATCCTCATCAATGTTAAGGCGGTACCAATGAGTTATTCTGGGCGCTGAAAACGGCCTGCGGCTGCGAAATGATTCTACACCTACTCTGCCTTCATTACAAGCTGCCAATGCTTTCAAAGCACCAGCACCACCGGCGATCTCGATATCGGAAAGAGAGCTCGCTGCTTTCTTCCTTAAACCTCACGAAACTGGGTCATATTTCCTCTCGGTTGATAGATACTTCCTTTGTGGTATTATTTAGCTTCAGCTATTTGGTATGATGTTGGTAGGCGCAGGCGGATGGGCGGCCCCGGACAGCACATACCCGCGTCGAGGGTTATTGTTTCAGGAGAACGGTGATCTCGACTGAGTACTATGAGCGCTTTCCTGAATAGCCCTGTCTGGAAAGGTCTACGGACGGGGCCCGTTTGCCAGTATCGCGGTCGGTGTGTTCTATATCACACAATTTAAATTATACGCCCGTTCTGCTGAACGCACCAAAAATGTGGTAGAAACTTCGCCCTAATGTCATTTGTCGGTTGGTTTGTACTATCGAAGATGCAACTGGACCGGCAGGAAGGGCAGTCGGTTCCGATGGCATAAACAACCCAGTTGTTATTGCTAACGGTGCGGTCTCTTTTAACGGCAACGGTGTGGTTCTGGATGACGCTGATCTCCGGGCATGCTACAACAGCAGTGGCGGCGGATAAGACCATCCGGCACCGACAGCGCCGCCGAAGCTGGCTGGATATGGGGTGGTTACCAACATCATCAACGGCGGGCTGAAGTGCAGGAAAAGCGACTCGAGGGCAACAAGATCGCGCTGCGGCTTTTACAAAAATGCCGATATTTCTTGGTGCAAACTACGGATGACCTGAATTTACCAGCAGCAGAACCCTTTCAGCGCTCTGTATTCGTCTGAACCTCGTCTTATCAAAACCGTGGTTTGAACATGTTCATGAATCCCGAAGTTGGGTCAATGGCAACGATCTCTATTGCTGTAATAAGTCATATACAGGCCACCATGACATTGGACGAGTGACAAAATACTTTTTTCTGCCGATTTGAGAATAATGGGTGTTGGTATGTACAGTTAAGAATATTGCGAAAATGCCATTGATGTTTCCAGTATGTGAATATATAGCACAGAATATCGTGTCGGTAATATTAATGGCGATTCATAGTTGGGCTTCGTGTGCTTATCATAGGCGTGAATGTTTACGAAAAGCAAAATAAGCGAATGTCACACGTCCGCCACTGTAGCGTCTCGCATCTTATACTTTGATTTCTGTTAGATACAGATGTTGGATAACTAACTAAAGACACCCCATGAAAAGTAACTAAAGGCTCATTCAATCACAGCTGAATAAATTGGTGAAGAGACACCTCACAGAAAAACTGAACTTTATTTGGGGCCTGTAACCCCTTTAGGAGCTAAAAGTGGCTATAATTTCAGGTAATTCATGAATATCAACATATCATGACACACCATGATTGTACAGAATACAGTGCATGGGCTTTCAACTGCTCTGTGATTCAACATACATTTCATTTAATCAATGTTTCTTCTGTGACGGATATCAAATTTGCACTTTGGGCAGAACTAAGTTAATTCTAATTAATCAACATTTGTAATTCTTTCTCTGCATTTATAGCAAGAGATAGTCTAATTAATTGATAAAGGCAGGTGTTTTTGAACCCTGGCAAACCATAGAAAAACAGCCAGAAGCACATACCTTGGTACAAAGTAAATACTAGCTATTGTTGAAAATGTTTATTGACAAAAAAACTCTGACTTTAGTGAGGTTGGGGAACATTATATTGAACGCTTGTTTATGTCCCTGTGGAAAATGAAGGCTTACCAATGGGAGCTTACATATCATCTTGAAAGGTAGACATACACAGTTTGTTGAGCTAGGAAAGGACAACACGGGAGTGGATTTGCACTCTATTACAACGGAACCAGGCACAATTTTGGACACTACTACACAAGGGCATTTTAAGACATTTGTTTGAGTAAAAAAATCTTTTTGTTTTAAAAGTCACTTTTATTTAGCTATTTTTATGTTAAATTTAATATGAATAGTTAATGTAAATATTAAGATTTAAAATACAAAAATAGTGTAGAACAAAAATAATTTGAGACAAATTTTCTGTTTTAAGTAAAACAATTTGAAGACAAAAATATTTAAAACCAAACAATTTGAGGACAAAAAAATTAAGACAAAAAATTTTAAGACAAAAGTGTTTGAATAAAATTTTATAGCTTTAAGACAAGCCAAATTTGAGAAATGTTTTAAGATGAAAACTTTTATTTTTAAGACAATACTTTTAGAGACAAATATATTTCAGACAAAAGCAATTTGAAACAAAAATTTAGATTTTAGACAAAAGCACTTTGGAATTAAAATATTTCAAGACATAACTTTCATATTTTAAAGACATTTAATAACCAAGACAATGACTTAAACTAAGACAAAACTCATTCCAGATAATTACTTTGAATAGACAAAATCATTATCATTGGAAGTTTGCATTGGGGAAATATCCTTGAAGTGGATAAACAGATGAGTATATTTTTTTACATAGCACACAGTACGATATTCAAACCATAAAAATTTAATCTGTCTATGTTGTTTATCTTTATATTATATTTTATTTTATTAGGCTTGGCTAAAAATTTAATAAATGATAGATAAAAAAAAAAATATTATTTTGGGTTGATTTGGCAACTCAAAGAAGTTTCGAACTTTTTGAATCTTGTGTTTTCAGCATAAATTATCCCAAATACTATGTTTGGGCATGTTATGTTTTCAACAACTGTTTGCTTAAATATGACACTCTGAGAACTAGTAGGGTCCAGGAAAAGAGCTACAAAGTTCCCAAAATCGATCTACATTTTCATGGTTCACTTCGCATTTTCACAAATGTCATCTTTGTATTTTCATAAAATTGTATTCAGGTTTTAGAAAAATACATAGGATGCCACAAATATTCATCTATGAGCTAAACTTTCTGACGACTAGAAATTTTAAAAATAAGAAAACATCTTAATTTATGCCTAAAATTACTAAAATTTCCTATCCCAAACATGAAATTACGAAAATTCTACCAGGAGTATAGGGCAACGAGAAACCAACCTATCTTCCAAAATCTCTAAGACCTTGGAGGAGACAAATACAAATTTTTGAAATAAATTGTTGAAATTGTGTCTACATCACTTATTCCTGATATATCCAACATAGGCCCACCTTTAACAATAGTAATACCTGATTTGCAAGCATTTTAAAAATGATACTTGTATTGTTGGTTGAGGATTTGATAAGTATGTGATTTTGTTGACATCTTGTATTCCTCTCATGTACAGAATATCTGAAATCTTGGATGCATATGTGACACTATAACATGACTTAGCCTTTGCCTATCATGTCGTGTCCTCCCTCCTAAGACACTAAGACTGCTAACACTCCTGTCCCTGCCACTGTTCAGTGTTTATGAATTTTGGACCTAGTGCGCCTTTGTCCTTGGCCACCTGCTTGCTCTAACATCATCGCCGCCATTGGCACGCCTAGGCATGGAAAACTTTGTATGCTTCCACAGCACTCTAACATGCCTTGGCATCCCCTGAATATTCATGTCTGCTCCATACTTTGTGACCCAGCCTCGCCTTCAGCCTTTCTGCATTTTAAACTAAGTATTTGTATGTTCTGGTAGCATACCAACACAACTCCCTAGCATATGTTCGTACCCACACACACAACACTATACATCTTATTCTGTCCTTTGGAAGCTACTTTGCTTTATCTCTGCCAATACTTAGAAATTCACGACACATGAGTATTCATCGCTTTCATCGTCATAAAATAACCTTGCATTTTTTTGTGACTTGGGAACCAAGCAATCCATTGGAAAATAAATGTTTGTGCTAACCCAAAGTTTCCCTTTGTCACAAACTACTTTTCCGCCCTTTTGTTCATAGGCTTACCTCCTAAGTCTTATGTGTATCCTATTACACTTTATCTTGAGACATGGAATTCGTGAGCCTGCACATGCTTCCTCTTATTCGAGTTCATTTTCACTTCACATTTTGACCTAATTCTCCTTGGGTATCACAGAACTCCTAACAGTCTCAGCTACATGTTTACTGGCATGTGTTGGCACTGCCTTTCTAAATATCAATAGCATTGGTACTCTCATGGTTATCATGCCACTCACCAGTGCTTACTTTTTGGAACAGAACCCCAGTGTTGTGAATAACGCTTGGCAAGGTGGGTTACTACAACTGGGTGCTACTTGTTCACTAAGTAGCTATAACCCCTCTCTTGTTCATACCGCTAATAAGCCCTGGCCATTAGCAGCGCCAGCCGCCAACTAGCCTTTTGCAGCCCTAATTCCGGAGCCCCTAACCCATTTAAGCCCTGAGCCTAGGCTGCTTGGGCCAACCCCAGTTTGTTAGGCAAAACATGGTCGCACAAGTCCCTAACCCTCGACCTGCAACCCCTAGCCATTTAGCCCCCTAGGCCTCCCAACCGCCTTTCCAACGGTTAACACATATTTCTTCCTTTAAAATCGCCATGACAACAAATCCCTGGCCCATAAACCTGCTCTAAACCCGTGAGCCTAAGCATTAGCCGTAACCCCTAAGCCTTAGGCCCTAGTTCCCACAACCCTAGCCATTTAACCCTAAGCCCATAAGCCCTAGCCCATGTAACTCCTAGGCTTCGACCTCTAAACCCTTGTTCTCGCCATAACACACAAACCCCTGGCTCAACCAACACTAAACTAAGCAATTGAGCAACATTAACCCATTAACCCCTCGGCCTAACCCTAAAATGGTCAGCACTGAGTCACCTGGTACATTTTCAGCCTAATCCCTAGTCACCATAATAATTGAGCTCATTGTTCATATAACCCCTAGTTGTTCTAGTCCACATAACACTAAGCCCCAGTCCCCTAATCTTGTTCAGTAACTCTGTTCTTTATCTGTTCCCCTAAATGCTTTCAAGTCCCTAACCCCCTAGGCCCCAAATCTTAACCCTTAACTGCTAACTCATTTATTCCCCTAACTTAGTCCTAGTATTAAATACTGATTCATTGTACTAACCCTTAAGCTGGTCTATTATAAATACACACTAAAGAATACCCTGGATGGACATGCCAGAAAGAGAAGCAGAAAATCAAATTCAAGTAAAGCAATGTGCCTAAAACAGCTTCTCTGAACATGCTAGTGCTTGAATAAACAGGCTGCAAGTTTCGACTAATTAACTTGTAGAATTAGTGACAACATGTAAATTTTTTGGGTCACCTTAAGATAAATTAGTAATTATTACTTGGATACTTTGTTGGCAATTTTATTCAAGGTGAAATTCTCTCAGGCAATATGAAAGATGTATCCAAGGGTTTAAAAATAATTGCCTTTACCTCCTGAGCATATTCTTTTGAATAGGTGAAAATATACAAGTTCATCCTTTCTAGGTCTGGTGGCTTAAACATGTCATCATATGCTTGCATAATGCTGTGTTAGGTTTGTTTGGCAGGGTCTTCATCATCACTGAAAATAAACATCTCAGTAATCCATTTCACAAATTAGCAATGGACTGTCATGTGTAAAGTATTTAGTAACAACATATGGTTAACTCATATATTTATAATAAGATATTTGAAAGCCAAACTATGGCTAATATGTGGAAAGTTTGTATAAAAGACAAAAAGACAACAAACTAAAATAAAACTGTCTAATCAGGACACTTCATTCTTGGTAACATGATGTCTAATAGAAAGATGATGTGTATGGAAAAAAGGCTTCATATGTTTTTCTGTCACCTTATCACATTTGAGTGGTGACACATGCATAGAAAGCACTTGATAGGGTTCATAAATCAAACTTTTATTCTGCTAGTTGTTGTACCTGCTTCAGAAGTTTATTAGTCTTCTAAAAAACACCTTTTGCTATTACGGTGGATTTTCACTAGATGTGGAAAAATAGCATGAAATGTATTATTAACAGAACCCCTTGGGTGATATTAACCATGTTAACCACATGTTGAATATCATTTTATTATAGGGTTAATTTATTTTCTATTAGTTCTTTGATTTTAGCGATAGAGAAAACATATTACTCTACATTAAAGTTATTTTAACTCTAACAAACTATGAATGCTTTTACTATGAGAGACTTATCAAGCAACATAATGGTTCTTTTTTTATTAAAATTATTGTCTGTTTTTATTCTCAAGAGGCAGAAGGACTATTTGTTATTTATTTTGTGGCCAGTGAAAAGAAGAAGAATAGAATTTGTCTACATCTTTTCCATTTAGCTAAATTCTAGTCAATTCTATGACCAATAGACTATTGTTCTCTTCATTCACACCTTGCGCATTGTTCTGCAGCTCACCACCATCTGTGTGGCTTCAATGAAGCAGCATCGCTAGCTAAAGTTGTTCTCATTAATGGAGATAGTTGCCAAGTTGTTAAGAAGCCATAATCCAACTCCAAATATGTTCATTCATGGTTTCGAGAGGGTCTGCCCAGTGTATTGAGCGGGAGGCAAGGAGACCTAAAGAATGTGAATGGTGGTGATTAGGAAACGCAGTTCTTTGGAATCTCTAATCCTAACATGAAGAATGAGAGAAGGAGCCTTAAGGACGCTTGTGGCATAGGGGATAGGGAACTATAGGTGAGTAATGAGAAGAAATTGTTGGGGAACCCCCAATGGTTAACGACAGGATTGGGGCCATTATCCTGGCCATCGCCTTGGCAACACTGCGTTCTGTCACCCAACAGAAGCACGGTCACAATCCTACACCAGCTACAACGAATTAACCCCGCCCGGTCCGGCGGCCCCAAAATGTTAGCCGTAACTGTTACTGGCCGATCCTTGAACCCCATATGGCCCTGATGTGTCCTCTTAAAACACGACTTGTCTTCTGTTTATTTAACTTTCTTCATCGCCGCCGGCACCTAAACCAACACCCAGCCGCCAGGAACTTGGCCCTAAATCCCACGACATGAGCGCCCTGGGTGATGGACCGGTATTGTTCATAAGTCACTTTAACCACTAGTCATTAACCTCTCGCTTGTTAAACCTAACTGATCATAAGCCCTTCCTTTGTTTTACCCTTAACCCTTGTCCCTCGATCATGACTTCGTAACTCTGGTCTGTCACTTTGTCCCAAGCCATGGGTGCTCCAACATGTGTTCTGGGCATAACTTCTGCTTTCACCTTTAACGCCCCAAATCGTGTCTAAGAACTAGTGGGGTCCAGAGAAAAAGGCACAAGTTTAAAATCTGATCTGTTTGATGGATGATGTTTCCCCCAAATATATCCCATATTTGCCTTGGTGTGCTTCTGGAGTTTGAAAAATGTCGGATGCAAGAAGCAATATAATCATGGAACTCAACTTTCCTATTATTGACTGGGAAACCTTAAAAATAAAAATAAAACACATCTTAACCTTTAAATTACTATAAAATTTCTCCAAATATACAAATTAAATTACAAAATTATAAATTGTGAGAAACCAAAAACTTTCTCTTCCTGAAATGTCTAGACCTTGGAACAGACTGGGTACAGAAATAAATTGTTGAAATTGTATACCCACATGGGTGACTACCAATGTAACATGGACACCACCCCCTTCTAACGATAGTAATACCAATAGCACCTAGAAGGAACTCCTTACATAATTCTCTCTTAGATCTACCTTTAACTTTCCCATAATGATTGTCTACATTGTTCTCTAATTAGAAAGCACATTAAGTGATATTAGCATATTCCTGGTAGAAGTTTACATTCAGTATGTGATTTTGTTGAGCATCTTTAACAGGCGCATCTTGTTTTGTGAATATTATAAAATTATTTTTTTTGTGGGTTTAATGATGGCTCCATCAAGTGTGTGCTAACATGGATGGAACACCAACATATTGCATGTATATTCGTATAAGCCAAATAATCTCTTAGGCTCCCTCACTGTAATGCCATTGCGAATACTTGCATATAGTGTCATTATTCGAGGGATTTTAAGGTAAATGTTTACGTAGTGTTACTACCTATCCATCTACAAACGCATACACATGTTGAGCATAGTCTTGTTAACTTGTTGAGAAAATGTTGTTCGTTAGAACCACAAATGGATTCTTTAGGACAGCCTTAGTTGAATAAGCACTACGAATAGCTTTTAAATTACCCCTTTTGTGTTGTGTGCAATCCTCGTGGCATCTCAGCCAGAATATGATGCATTGAATGCATCAACATAGTCTGCGTGATAATCACTGTGCCCTTTACCTATCTCTCCCATGGTCTTTCATTGGAACTCCCTTTGTTGTTCCTTCTTCTCTATTTAGTTGATGTGTTATTATTTATAGGTGTTCTTTATTATTCACTCCTCCACTAATGCTGTCATCTGGCTGCAAACAGACCTGGGTGGTTCAGTGAGTTTAACTCCAGGATGCTGGTGTTAAACTTGGCTGGCTCTATGAATTACTTCCTAACTCATCACTGTTCTTACTTCCCAGGTCTCAGTTGGGTCCTCATGTGAACACACAGGTAAAACAAGGACACGTAATTCCTTGTTCATTGATCTACTACACATAATGGCCAAGTGATAAGTGCTCTGCATGAATAAAGATTTGTTATTTAGGTCTAGTCTTTGTTAAGACCTAATAATAAATAAACATACTATTTTTGGATCAACGATCTATAGGCAGAACTTTCCATGTGTCTAAATAGAGCTCATCTATTTTTAACAAACAACAACCATACCACCATAGTATCACTGTGACTTAAAATATGGTCTCCATGTTAAAAATAGACATGGTCAAAAGCAAATTTACTTAAAAATAGCACTGTAGGCCCACTTGGTAAAGCTCTGCTACTAAGCTCAATAATCTTAATGAATCATTTCGAGCACACTAACACTCACACCTTTTATCATGTTCATTCATTTATTAATTTTAGCTAGTGCTGTATTGCTTTTCCACCTGACATCCCTATCCCAACGTGCATTGGCACATGGCACTTGGAACATGTTTGTATACTTCCTAGCACTCTACTTGTACCTTAGCAGTTCCTAATGCTGTCACTCCTTCTGTGCACACATGAGTTTGATTGATACTTCATTTCCATGAATTTCAACTAGTGCTCCCTTGCAGGCTACTTCAACACTTGTCCCCTCACATATAGCATGTATTACGCACCACCTAACACACCGCATCTTGGCATGCCTATCATGCCCTTGAAACTACTATAGCATGTGTTAGTACTTACCAAAATTCACAACTTTTTGTGATATATAGTTTTCTTGCTATAAATAACCTTACTTTTAGGCAAAACCCAGCAAGTCATTAGAAAGCAATATGTGCAACTTAAAGTTTACCTTAAAACTACTTTGTGCAACCTTTATTTTAACCATAGGCTTACCTCTACAGAGTCTTCTTAGCGCTAACACACTTTGCTCTTTTTGGACCTTGGTTCAGTGAGCACTACTTAGCACACATGTATTAGATTCCTTCCTTTGTTTGACCTAGTTCTCCTTACAAATGTGCAGCTCTGCTATTATCATCATCATTGTTAGCATAAGCATGTGTTAGCATGCCTTTTATAATTCCTTCGCACCTGCAGCTCCTTCAGTTCTCATGCCCTCACAATTGCCTTGCTTTTTTTTTTTTTGGAACTGGGATCCCAACCAAGTCTTGCCTTGGTATATTTAACTTAGAACGAGTTATGTTTCTCTGTGTTCTGGCCAGCACGCCATTGCCTAATGGTGGCTATCGCCCCTCACGCATCTGTTACGCCTGAGCACTGCGGCCCCTAGCGGGCCGCCCCTGAGCCTGAACGCTCTGGGCATGCAACTGTGACACAAGGCTGATTCCAGGCTTGGCCACGGCCCCAGCCGCCAGGCTGGAGCTGGCCGACCGCCCCAGGCCTGTTTTGGGGCCTGGCCCCTGGCCGCGCTGCCGCGCTGGTCCTTGGTTCCTCGGTCCCTGGCTTCCTAAACCCTGGGCCCTAACCCATTGTGGTACAAACATCCAGCCGCCGCGCCCGGCTGGCCTGGGGTCGCCCGCTGCTACGGTCTACAACTTTATTCTCTAGGCCCTAAACCCATTAGCCGCTGAGCCACAAAATGTCTACCTTCGCACCACCCGCTGGGCCTGTTCTGACATTTTAAACCATTTAACCACTAAGCCCTAAAAAGCCCTAACCCGTTGGCCCCAAAACCCTGGAAGTCTCTCGACCCGCCAAACCGCAGAGCACCTTAACACTGGGTCCCTGACATCGCCTAAGCTGGCTAGCAGCAACACGACAACCGTGGCCCTCCCCCTATTTCCAGGTCATCGCTTCCCCTGAGACCCTAGGTCCCTGATCCTAATCGTAACCATAGCTCATTGTTCACTAACCCTAATTGCGCCTAGGTCCCTGGCCTCTAGGCCCCAGTCCCCTAGTCAACAACCGCCCATTGTTCACTAACCCTAGTGGCCTAGAGTACTACTATTTGAGTCCATAACCCTTGTTACTGTCATTATTCCACTGACACAACTCCTAGTCATAAATACTAACTGTTCTTTTCCCTAACCCTAAATGCGCTAAATACTATTTATTAAGCTGATCCCTAACACATGTATGTAAACAGGTAGGCAAGTGAAAGTTCAATTAAAGTATGGGCTTTGGAGAATCTGGGGTGACTTTCCATGGATGTGTTTTTGAGAGAAATATAGAGACTAGGATTTTGGGGCTTGTCTGCCAAACAAGCTCATCCAATGATCATTTATAGTTGGGACAGGGTTTTGAATGATGAACAAGTGCAAACCCAGAAATCCTCCAAGTCAAGGAGCATGTGATTTATGTGGTGTGATAGTTGAGAACATCCCAGTTATGTGAAAATTCTGCTAAACATTTTGTTCAAGGATTTGGAGGATGCCCTGAAGCTCTAATCTGGCCCTGGGGGCGATGCCTTGCTTGGGGGCCTTTTGGTATTTTTATACACCTTGTCCTTTTTGTTTGGCCTCTCTGCATCATGCTATTTAAGAAAATAAACCTTTATTCCCTTGTTAGTGAAACTCATCCTTGGAAACTCTGGTGCAATTCAGCATATGTGTATGTGCATGGTTTCTTTTCTGTGTGAAATGAAATTAGCCTTGTGTTTTATAGTGATCCCTGTGTATATGTTTTTGCAATTCAACGTAAATGTCCCTTGTGTTTTAATGGTCTGCTGCTTACATTGCATGTGCAGCACACCTTGTTTTAGCTTTATCTTGGATACATGTCATTCGTGACTTTTCTGCTATTGTGACTTCTTGTTGCCTATGTTTTCCCTTAACTGCCTCCCTCTCCCAGAACACCTAGAACACACGCTACTTGCTCACTGTCCACACACTCTTATTCATTTTCATTTATGCATTTTGACCTAGTACTCTCATTGCATGTTTTCTGGCACTCCCCTAACATATCATATCGCACACATTTATTTTACCTTGGCATAGAACATCTTTGTATGCTTCCCTAGCACTCTGTGCCTTGGCACTTCTGAATACTGTCACTCCTTCTTACTTATTTTAGGTAGGCAATACTCATTTCCTGCATTTTAGAAACTTAGTAACTCCTTGTGTTCCACAACATGGCCTCACCATATCAGGAATGTAAGTAGCGAAAAAATTAATCATGGAGATGCCTGTTGAAGTTTCACCCCCCATCGTTCTGCATACTGTCTACATATGGTCAGGTGCGCGTCTCCTTGGATAGGAGATCGAGATAACGTTCAGTCACACAACAAAAATGCTCTGGCAAGCAAGATAGAGAAATCAAAATGTGTTTTGAGTTGATATACATGTGCTCTAGGTGTGTGCCCGTAGCCCGCGGGATGTGTATGGTTAGCTTGATCAATGATAATTTTGAATCACCAAGAATACGAAGGTGTAGCGAGTTTTGAAGTAGTCTGGGGGGGGCACCCCCGCAGGCGCCAGCGGCCGAGAGCCTAGATTATGCCCTTCGCCGCCACCTTCATTTTCAACCTCCTCTGACCTTCTTTTTAAGTAATCACTGTCTGTAAGTCATATAACCATTCAATGACTAGTGTTAGTGTTGAAGGGCAGGTTTATTTTCTTCTAGGTGGAACATACCTTGGCTAATGTACGGTGGGTTAAGTCGACTCTAAATATAGGAAAAGGAATTTAGCAATTAATGACTTTTAACAAAATCAGCTGAACCTCTACAAAGACTAGAACATAGTAATATCTAACTTAAAGAGTTTCTTATAAGGAGGAATAGCTATAATTATGTTTAGTAAAGTTGTGCTTTGATAATAAATATCACAAATTTTGAGAAGATTGTAACAATTTATGTGAAATTTAGAGAGAGTATGTGAAAGCTTATTTTTCTGATTAGTGAAAACTTAATAAAGGTGCTAATCTTGAAAGGTTTCATGTTTAGAACAAGTAGGGAGAAATAATTATGTTTCTAATTGAAATAATTATTTATAAAAATTTATTGTCAATTTTATTTTCTTCAATGAAAATTCTCAATGAAGTTTTTAATGGGTTCCTACTAGCAATGTTTTAGATTGTGCATGATTATTGTTATTCTGTCTAATAAGCAAATTTGGTCTGTAAATTAGGTTTTAGTGAAAACTAATTTATCGTTTTGGATTATTCATAAATAATTTACTAGGAAATTTCAGAAAGTACCATTTTGACATCTTTCATTTCTGATTCCCAGGTGGATGCTCGCATAAACAATAACTAATTTTATAAATCTAAGTCATGATTATTTTGTCTTCTCTTGAATCTTGTCTATGTTAAGCAATGTTAAGAAGTCTATGTCTTTTACTAGAAGAGTGCGGTATGTATCTACATGTCTTGCTATTTAGCATGTTTAACAACACACTTAAAAGACATTCAGCAGCTTATAATTATTTTTAATATGGTATTTTAGTCTAGTAGAGTTCTCAAAAAATTATGGGGTACTATAAATACTTTCAGGTTTATTCAGTACAAACCTTTCACAAAAAAATTTGAGGATATTGTCACCCATCTTATGAAGGATTTAATGGATGTCCCTTATGTGAGAAACCTCATGTCCCCATATCTCATATATGTATACTTGGTGCATTAGGAGGAGCTGCCTAATTTTTATTTAGTGCTGAGCTTCTAGGAATCAGTATATTAAAGGCATAACCTTTTTTTGAGTGAAAATAGTTTTACAATAACATGATAAATGAAAGTTAAATAGTCTAGTGATCGTTATTAATAATAATATTTTATTATCTTTTAACACTAATTACAATACAAAATTAAAAATAAATCTAAAATGAATAATTAATAATAATAAAAATACATCATATATCACATTTAATTTTTTATTTGTTTAATTAACTGCTTATTCATATTTTAAGTTGAAATGCCTAGTTTTAATTTTTAATATTATTTATTTTAATAATTTTTTTTTTATGGAATTGGAGTTTTAGCCTTACACTAATATTTACTAATTTTTAATATTATTTATTTTAATAGTTTCACACTCTCATCATTTTTGCTTTAACGGTAGGTGTTTTACTTTTCGTCTGTTTTCATGTTTTCTTCTCTGCCATTGAAAATTTATTCTTGCGTTTTCTTCTTTAGTTTCATCCTTGCAGAAAAGATTATCCTCTAATATCATTTCTTACGTGGTGACAAATTTTTCTTCTCATCTTTTTTGTTGCTTCATGAATCAGTTTCATCCCTTTTCTTTTTCAACAGTTTACCATTGTACTACCCACTCTATATGTTCATATATAATAACTTTGAAGAAAAACATGTTCTCATTCACAGATTCCCCATAAGCAAGTGATTATATGAACTTATTTACCCTTGATAAGCTCTTTAAAATCTCTTCTTGGTTTTCTTCCATTGGGTCTTGTTTGGACCTGACCTGTTTTATTTTGTAAATTGTAAAAATGTTGTTTTATTGTATTTTAATGTTTAATCTTACGTTAGTGTACCCGGGGGTGAAGCTACATTATTTATGTTCCTGGGGTGCAGGTATGAGTAGCTTACTTATTCCAACTTCCCAGGGGCTAAACATGTTTTTATCATTGTTGCATTGTTAAAGTAAACAAAAATATCATTTTGCGTTTCATTTTGGTAAACAAAAAACTATCATTTCTACATTCATTTATAGTTTAACATTAGTGTCAATATTATTGTGACTTCTCTCTTTAAATGGAAAAGCTTTTTGGTCTATTCCGATTACCAAAAATAACCATGGAGATCTGTGAAAATGAATGTTTAAATGTTACTAGTGACCTATTTTATATGCCATTTTCTAAGCCTTTGTTTGTTGAGTTCAGTGTAAAGAAGGATCTAGAAAATAAGAATGAAGATGCGATCAACGCTGTGAGGTCTACATCATCATTTTAGCCCAGGGCAGGGATGTAGCTTTAACAAAATTTTATATTTTAACCCCCAGGTCCATTATTTTTCTGTTTGTGCTTTCTATAAAGCTAGGCACTTTCTTTACTTCTTCAGTAGGTTCTCTAGGTTTTTAAGCCTTGACATGTAAATAGGCCTCCCTAACACCCTAAATATCTAAAGATGATAACCAGCATCAAATGTTTACCTCGGCGGTGTCAATGACAACATGGACCTTACTCCTCATGAGACTCAAAAAAAATTCTACCCGGATCCAGGATCATTCCACAGAAAAACATGTTACAATTTGATAACGACCTTTCGATCTTGTGTGGTGAGAATTGTCCTAAAACATATAACCTCCCCGCATGGGTCTCCTGAAGCTTTTATTTGTGCCGTGATTTTCGATTCGTTAGCCCTCCAGTTTTATTTATGTGATGAAGTATCTGGATAAATAGAGTTTCTTACAATAGAAAACATTTTGTTCTTTGCATTAGAGGTTCTTTGATCAAGCAAATGGTTTTGGGCCCAGAGATCGGTCTCAAGTGCCTCATTGAGTTGAGGAAAAACGGATACCTCGGTTCCTTGATATCACATTCAACCAAAGTGGCTACCTTCACCTCAAATACGGGATTAACATTAGTTTATTTAAAATTTATTTCTAAGAGCTTTGAGCTCTAGAAAGTTTTCTTCTTTTGGCAGCATCTTCATACGCAACACTACACACACATTTATGATTGTTAAAGAAATTTACAAACCTAGTTGTTCCTCAAAACCACCCGACACGAATGGTATTATTATTTTTAGCATAATTAAACAAAACAAAACATTTAAATGTCTTCAACACTGGATCGAATATTTCATATTGATAGCAAGGAAATACTATTATGGTTTTAATAAAGCCCATTAAAGTAGCTTGTGCCCACATCTTCAATGTGTTTGCTGTAATTTGTTTTCAGAAGATTGATGTGAATCTCTCAACTAATCTCTTGTTCATAATCAAAGAAAACCGGAACAAGCATCATCGGTATGATGGCTAAAGACCAAGAACATCTAAGTAACAACTATATATTCTCCAAACCATAAATAAATTTCCAACATTAGCTAGAATATCCAGAATGGGCTTGACACATTGTCTCTTATTTTTAAACGCCGAAGTGGCTGGAGAACTTTCACAATGTGTCTTTGAATGATTAAGTTTTAGAATGTCACCTAATATAAATATTGAGAAGGCGCCAGGCGGTGGTGCCTCATAAGCTCCCTAGTAACTTATCATGGTGAGCTCCATAAACTCTTACGATAATATTATTCGACATACGGCATGAATGATTTTGGACCTTATAAACACCGCTATATGGTTATATCGAAATTAACTCCTTTTCATTGGTGGCAGAAGGTACTACATTGCAATCTAACTTTTCTAATTGGTGGAAGAATTTATTGATGGTATTCAACATAAAATTTAATATTTTCATGAATTATATTCTATAAAATAAGGCATTGTTGAATTAAATAATTTCATTAAGGTAAAAGGCACGGATAAGGTTTCAAAAAGTTAAATTTTAGAAAATGTGGCCGATTAAAGATAAACATCATTTCGATAGTATTGTTCTTGGTAGAAACAGCAACAACAACAAGATATTTCTCTTTTTAAAGTTAAGCATAAAACCTTATTTACATCATAATCCTTGACAATGGACACCATCTTGAAAGATGAAAAACAACACTTCAAGGCTTTCACCAACAAAAACATGCTGTTGTTGGTGCCCGTCCTGTACGAGCGGATGCGATGTCCTCTTGATAATCGCACAACACGTGTTTAATCATTCTTTCTCTCTTCTCTATGTTCTTGGGGGGTTTGGTGGGCTCCAAAGTTGCTCCCTTTGAATTTTCTATAAAATGAGAAAAAATAGACCAAGAAACAGAGGTGAAAAAGTATGATAGTCCTTGCATGAGAAAATAAATAGCTGAAGCCTTCTTGGCTGTACGCGTTATTAGGATCATTTGAATTAAATTCAGAAGCTTTTGACATTTTTGGGCAGAATCGGTCAGGTAACTTCCTCTTTGTTTTTAGTTCTTAGAAATGTGTAAATCGTTGCTTCCCTATGATCCTTATAAAATTAGCTTGGTTTAAATACTTAATCAAAATTTCCTAAATTATTTCACCGGTTTAGTTGTGACTTTCAATGTACTTTCAGTGACTCATTCTCTTATGTTATTAAATGTAGTGGTATACACTATTAATTTAATAATTGTTTACAACTAAGAATTAAATATAATAATGAACAGTGCTATCATATGTAACCATTTAACAGTATATTCTGGAAAATAAGTTTACATTTTCTATTAAAGCTGCATCAATATATTCAGTGAAATCTTTTAGGGTTATTTCGTCTTTGCTTTTTTATATTATACCATTGGTTTATAGTGACAACAGCTGATGTTACACTTTAAGCATTGTTATTACGATAGGAGGAGGAAGCCTTTTAATGGGACGGACAGTCAAATTATAAGGAGGTCCGTGTTCGAAGGTGTAGTTAATTATTGACAGTCTTGCTTAATAGAATATTCTTATTAAAATAATAGTGTTGTGTACGAAAGGTGAAGTGCCTAAAATAGAAATTCCACCAGTAGAGGTGTTTTATTTTTTGACTGTTTCTGTGCTTTTAGCGATCTCTTGATACAGAATGTCATTGAAATTCTGCTTTTAAATTATTAAGTGTCTGTTGATAGCTGTCCCAAACCTTTAACTTTTGGGAAGATATTGTCACCTTGAATGTGTGTTTGCTCCCAGAAGGAGGATTAGGACCTGCGATTAATTAGTTATTGTAAAGGATGCTATAAGTAAAACAAATACAGTCTCACATTGGTATTTGAAAACAACTTACAGCTGCAAGGGTACAGATTATTTAGTTTAATTAAGTATACTCTGGGTATATGCAGATGAGAATGTGTCACATGAGAAAATATCTGCTGCTAGAGCTGAATACCAGGTGTGTATGTGTGGAAACACTCACATGAGACACAGGATAAAACATGTATTTCCTCTGATGAGTAGTCTTGGCTTTACTATTGTTCACTTTACCTTTCACAATTGAACCTACACACATGTGTGTTTGAGTTATATACATGTGCATATTTTAATATTAGTGAAGTCCCAATCCAGCTTTATTTTCTGTGACTAGGTTCACAAAAATACTTACGAGACAATAGGAAGAGTTGGCGGTGTTAAAAATAAGCTGACGGTGGTGATTTTAATTCGTTTTCAGTTTGGTTAGGTATATATATATATATATATATATATATATATATAACTACATGAAAGCATAAATAATATAAATATGCTTATTTATATACTACGTATTTGTCTGTGCCTGTCAGTACTTTCTCTAGCTGTTGAGTAAGTTTTAGGAAAAAAATATGTCTGGGCTTATAAAGCGCTCGACTCACTTGACAACTTGCTGATTCTTACTTGCCTTTCATTAATAAGAGTCAAATAATTGCAACTCTTTATTTTAGGCACTCAAGTTCTACTACTTTCATCCAAATGTTATTCAATTTTCTAATTTGTTGAAGCCTTAACCCTTTTCCTTTCTGCCATAGTACGATTTCATATAAAGTCTCTCTTCTTCTCCTCAAAATGTACTGCAAAAAAACATCCTTTGTTTTCCCACTATCTCAGCTCACTTCATTATTCTATTTTGGTATGTGACTTTCTATCTTTGTCAGAGTACTGCTAGTATACTTCTTATGCTTTTAGTCATTTCCTCTTGTTCATATGTTTTTGATCATTGCATTCTAGAGACCACGAGCTCCCATCATCTTGCATCACCACTTATAGCAGGCTTTCCAGGCCACTTAGGACAAATCATTTAGCTTTGCTATGGGTTTCCTAATAAATGTTGAATGCTCCCCATTGTTGAGAATAAGAATAACTATCGCATTCAAGTCTTTCAATGTTTCAATAACCATATCCAATAGTCTGTTGTATTCTTAAATTGACTCTATAAATAGTAGCAGTTTACAACAGACTCACTCTGGTTGCAGTATTGTACTCATCACATAAACTCTCTTTCAAGGGTTCTTCTTAGAAATGGTTGCTACGTTTATAAGTTCTAATTTAAAATTAAACTCCTCAGGCTTTTCATATTCTTTGTTTTCATAGTTTTACTTTCGAGGAAAGACTTTTCCTCTAGGCTTTCTCTCTTTTATGAGTCCTGGAGTTCAAAGCAGAATAAGTCAACAATTCTTCCAGCATTCATATTCATGTAAAATACAATTGCATCCTGTTGGACACAGGTTGGTGATCTCACAAAATGACTACAATCTAGAAATTTTGGATCGGTAGAATCACACTGCTAGATATTCAACATATCAACGATACTCAGGGATTTGTTCTCATCTTTGGATAAGATGGTTCCTTTCAACGAACCTACGGTGTCTCTGTTTGCTCAACTACACTACGGTGGTATTTTTTCAGTTCTTAAGTACTCTTGTACCCCCAGATGTGAAATGAAGAGAAGCTCTTCCGGTTTTGTCATCATCCACCTTGTTTAAACATGTTGTTTTATCGAGAGATGATTTTCTGCGACCCACTCATATTTTATCAATTTATTTCTTTGCGGGTGGATTATATAAACGTTCTCTCTTTAAAGAACATTTCTATTTTACGAAGTGAATCTGCCAATACCAAATGGATTAAAAAACTTCTTATGATTTAAGAATATCTTCTACAGCTCTAATTCAAAATTTTTAACATGGCCAGAAGCTTTCATGGAACTAAACGTGTCATTTTCTTCGCAATTCCTGTAAACACTTGCTAGCTCGTAGACTTGTCCCACTAATGATTTGTCTTGTTGTTCCTCTTCGTTCCTAAGCAATCCTTTTCTATTTCATGGTAGCCCAGGACTAAAGCTTTTCCTGCGGCCATTGACAATTTTGTTCTGTCTTTGCTCAAGATCGATTCCTCATTTTGTTGTTATCCATTCTCCCATTAACTAATATTTTCTACATCAAAATTTCATATAAACGATATCACGATTCTAATTTCTTCTTCTAATGTACGTTTTAATTAAATTATTTAATTTCGTTTTCATTTATTGGTCTACTTCCTTTTTACATAATGAAGGCTTCTACGAGGAACACATCACAAAAAAGTGTAGGTTCTTTTCATGATTTATGGTAAATGACTCATGGTAAGCATTTGTAGACAGTTCTGTTTTGAAAAATCTACCTTGTATGTCTGACTTCATTAAAGGCTTGTCTCCGGAATAAGACATTCTCTCCAAGCAAGGAAGGTGTTTTAAAAGTCATCTTGGACATGACTTCCTCAATGCAGCATTCTTCTAATATCTATGGTAGTGTCAGCGCGAATTATTCCAGTCGGAGGTGGAATTAAGAAGGCTTTTAATTAATATTTCTTTTAAAGAAGAGATTTTCTATGAAACCTTTACTCTCCAAATGTAAGGAATCTCTTTCATTTCATTCTGATGGCAAAGAAAACCATTTCGGCGCATTTTTCATTAAGTATTGTGCTGCCACTAATTTATTCAAGTTGTGTACACACAGAACAAACTCAACAAACTTGTGACATATCTTGAATATCTTGGGTCCTTTGAAAACAAAAACGGACTCAGTTCTTCTTATAGTGGGTTCAAAAGTTGTGACCTTTCATCCAATGCTTTACCGCAATTTGTTTCGTGAACTTGCTACGGTCGATAACCAGGATGTCCAACACCACAAAAGATTGTGCTTTGTTCTCCAACTTCATGGGCTGCGCATCCAGAGACGATAAATAGCTCTTCACTATTCTCGGTCATCCTCTCCTATGTGGACCAACTTTCTAAAAAGCGGTGATCATGGTGTGTGTGCGGTTGTTGTATATTAAGATCTCTCTCTCTACATCAAAGAAACGCTATTGTTTTCAAACGTTTCTGTTACAGGAAATATCTAAACTATGGAGATTCAAATATTGCTGCAATTGTACATTCTGTAAGGAAA
This sequence comes from Pinus albicaulis, assembly GCA_034641835.2. Taxonomy (NCBI): domain Eukaryota; kingdom Viridiplantae; phylum Streptophyta; class Pinopsida; order Pinales; family Pinaceae; genus Pinus; species Pinus albicaulis. Next base: position 399,368,384 of record CM076569.1, on the reverse strand, counting down.
GTTTATTAATACTCCACAGTCGGTTACAGCATTTATGAGTAATGTTTGAGATTTTACATTCATTAATAGATTTGAATGGTTGAATGGTTTTCCTCAATGTTTTATCTATGAACTATTGAATTTTGTCAGTTTTTGTGAACACCTAATGTTTCTTGAGTGGTGTTACTCTCCATAAATAGTTATATTGAACATTCTGGTAGCGATATGCCGTATCGTAATAATTAAGGAAAATCTCCCAGGGTGATGGTGGTGGTGTTTGGACCGAAGTTTGAAAATAAGAAGATATAAACACGATAAAGTACCACGGAAAGTATGTGGCCTTCTCGTGGTTATAACGAACCAGCATAAGCATCACCTTCTCACCAGGGCCTCTACGGGAACACAGGCGAAGAAGGTATGTGCATACTTCTGCCTACTGCCTTTAATGCCAAGATGCCTTGCCTATAAAAACAGTTAAAGAATAACTAACTTATATGTTTTAATTAACAACGAATTTTACTTTGTTAAACCACAAAGAAACGCCACTTCAAGTGCTATTTAAACACCAAACTCAACATGCTCATTTCTAATATCCACAAAAATAACATCACTTGGGCACGATGTTCAAAATGAAAGCAAATGTAAGGAAGCTGAAACGTTTTTTTTTTTTCCTTTGACGCTTCTTCCCATTTGATAACAAAAGAAACACGTCTCAACTCTCTGTGTGGAGCAGTTACCAATTCCTCCAACTAACTTTCTTGCCTTTGTTCTTGGAACATACCATTGTTCCTTTGAAATAATGTAAATAAAGTAATGTGAACACGATGAGGAGAATCCTTTCAAGTTCTAAAGCTTATTTACTCACTTTACTTTTTGTGAATAAAAATATACTTAGCTTAAGTCCTACATATAATTATAATTTCTAGAGTTTATGTTCTCACTTTTAAGAAAGCATCATTAGTCTTAGAATATGATTCTCAACAAAATTTCTTATGTGGTGCCCTTCTTATACACTTTATCACCACGATAGTGGGCACATGTTTGTACTTGCGTATCCTCACATGCTACAGGCAATAACATCTATTGCAGGGAACTCTCTCCCATAATGTCTCACCAAAATTCTTGATGGAAGTCAAATCGGATAAAGAATAGTCATTTATGATGGAGAACATGCTGCAAACAAGGGGCATATGGCTTTATCATTATTATTAAAAAAACTGCTAAAACTCTACACGGTTTCTGAGGGCATTATAAGAGCTTCAAAATGAGCTCCTTGATGGAATTAACGAAGTGCAGGCTTGAGTGATAAAAGAAAAAACAAAGAGAGATAATATTCTGTTCAATCAAATTTCCAAAGTAATCAGAGTCAAAATTTTGAAGTGTTAAGCAGTACAGTATGAAAAGCATTGCTCTTAGGCTACGGTGTGGGTGACCCACAGGACATAGTTCCATCATAACATTTCGAACAATAAATAGGATTGATTACATTGGACTCCGTGTAACATATGGATTAAAAATCAAAATGATTTCCCCATTTTACATGCATATAGCAATTAAACAAATTATTTTAACATATAAACATTTGGTTCTTTTATGTCGCTTTAGTTCTTTCTATTGAAAGCATATAGATATTATTGAATTAGGGTCCAAGAGAACAACAGGCGTGATTTATGGACTTCCCAAATGTACTAATTATCTTTTCTTTGAAAATTGACACTTTTGTCTTTGGTTTTAAGGAAAATATGGTAAGTTCTTATGACATCAGCAGTAAGTTTCATGTAATAATCACAAATAGTAGGAGATGATAGCGTCGTTATTGCAGGATTCTTCTTATTCTTAATAAGTTGTGCAATCATTCCTAAGATATGGTAATATTAACACAGTGCCGAGAGCGAGGTACAAGGAAAATTATTAGGTAGATATATTAACGATACGGGGAAGATGTAGAGATTTGTAAACAGATAAAAAAGGTGTTCTTTTAATTGCCTGACAGTTGAAATCTTAATTTTATTTTGTGACTAAACTCTCATTGGTATGTGTTCATGTTTGTTGTCACCTGGTCTCACTTTATTTCAACATTCAAATTTTGAAAACTTCCTTTCATGATACTTTATTTTATGGTCTTGAAAATGAAGATACCGAACACATACCAGGTATTTGTATTTTGTGTGCAACAGAAAATAGTCTATTTCACGGTCGAACACGGTGTTATTTTACTTATTTCATCTGGCTTGAAGATAGTACGCATTTTGATATCCGGCTACATTTTACGGTTGTCCATTTTACAGGTAGCCTACCTATTTTTATCCTCTACCTTTACTTCTACCCTCTAGCTCCTTCCTCTCCAACCCATGTATTTATTGGCTCTCTTTATTCTAATTTATTCTTTGAGTATTAGTTACAATATTGGGCTTATTGGTTTGAGAATATTGTACGAATCTGCCTTTATGAATTTCTGCTGTCCAGTTATTGCTGCTACCCACCTATTGCAGCACAGTAGTTCTTTATTCTGGTGAACTCTGTTCTGGGTCCCTCACTGTTTTTAACCATCGCCCCAATCTTTGTTCTTTTTCTAGGAGCAATCATGTGGTTCTTCAAATAGTAGTACAACAATTTTGAAAGAAATTTTATATGAGAATTTCTTTCTCCAGAGAATGTTGGTTTTGTTTGCTCTAATATGTGTTGAACATTTGCCAAAATGTGTGCGGTGCTTTATTTCAAGAAGTGTCATAACTCCTCATAATTCTTTCAAGGGCTGGCGTCATTAATTTTTACTTGTACGGGGGGATTGGTGGTTCGATTCCTTTTACTAACATGAATTATTGGCCAATAAACCTTGGATACTTTTAAGGTAAATATTTTTATGTTAGTTTATTTCTGACATGAATATTTTTTATTGTGATCATTGTTTCTGTCTCTAGAAAGACAATAGATAGGATAAAGACATTGTTATCTCCCATAAAGACAATGTCTGTCTTTAATTCCAACTATTGTCTTTGGAGGACAAAGTGAAATTGTCTCAAGTTAAGACAATTTACAAAAATTGTCTTAAAACCCCTTTTTGTGTTATAGTGCAACTATTGTCTGCCAGAGAGAACCTGGTAAGTGTCTCTAGAAGAAAGTTAAAATACTTGTGTTACCATATTGTCTTTATAGAGACAATATTTTTGAACAATTTAATTTTAAAGGCAGTTGTTTGAGACACCCGCTTGAGCAATATTTAAGACAATACAGAATTTCTTTTTGTCTCTCAATTGAATAATTTACCCCAAAAATTGTCTTAAATATTCATCTTTGAAGCCCCCACTTTGTGTAGTGAGACATGCGTTGATGTGGATCATTCTCTCTTCGTATTCCAAATAGATTAGCGTAATTTTTCATCTTAGCCGGAACGGCGGGCACAAGTTCCATCACTACCTACAACAGTAGATTCTCAAAAGTTGTGTATACATACATTGATTAATGGGTTTAAATTTGATATAGAAAGAGTGAGCATTGCTACCTTTCTGGCTGACAGGCCTAAAAAATTTGGTAAGCGAGCCAAGGTTAAGCTATTAAAGTCGAGACGGGTGGGGGGGCCGGTGGCGTGATTCTAGAGTTCGTACGCTTTGAACATATACTAAAAAATACTAGTTTTCAGGTGTTGGATCGGAAGTCTCGACTGAACATGTTATTATCATACTTGTGTGAGTCTCACCTGCATTTCACTCGGCGTATATAATTGAAATGTCAATCTTAGAGCATACGAGGAAAACACTAAGCGAAGTGAGGGCTACGGTGATGCCTACGTATTCGTCCTCCCTGCGCTCTACCATGTGCGCGCCTACCTGTGGCGACCCTCGCACCTTTCCCCGGATAACCATAAAATCGTGTTATTGAACAAAACAGGTCTCACGATCCTTGCATTGAGTGAAGGTACGCTTACGCATGTGGGCTGATGCGATGATGGAACCATCATTTCTAAAATATGTGAAATCTTCGGATGGAAGAAGAAGCATCTGAAAATCCTGCTTTAAAAGTCAAAGTTGAACAACAATGGATTCAACAGTACATAATTAGGTGTTCATAGTCTGACAATTTCCCAAAGCTAAAAAATGACACTAATGACTTGTCTTTGTTGATGGTGTGACACCCTAGGGAATTGAATCTTATGATGAAGAAATTTCTTGCAATTCTGCCTATAACATAAATTAAGGTAATTTCATCTACATTATGACAGTAAACAAAGACATAAACTGGTGAATTATTGTTAAAATAATGTAATTCAATCAGTTAAAGACATGGGAGTCTTAGTTTGAAATTTCTAACATTGTATGGAGGGGGGTCAGTACGCTATTTTGAACAGAAGTGGTAATGAAGATGTACGGTAACAGTAGTTTTAAGTTACAATAATCGCATCACATGACTTATTAGGTTCACAGTTAGATGCTTTTATGTAGTCATTAAAATCTCATGTTTAATTTGGTTTTATAAAGTGGATTATTTAAATATTTTCAGTTGTGGGGTTTTTCTTGGGTGGGTATGTCTTTATGTGATTTAACAATCTCTGGCTATATCTTGTATTCTTTGCTTCGTGATCTCATGTTTTCCAATAATGCATAGTAGAAAAAATGCATGTGTAGTAAATTTAACATCATAATATTCTCGAAGTTAAGAAAAATAAAATTTATGGCTATGGCAAGGTAGGTTTCAACATGGTGAGCTAAGGAGAAAAGAGGGTGAAAGATAATTTTGTTAGGTGTAACATTTAAATCCTCTTTGAGATAAACATATGTGAGCTATTCATGAGAAAAAGTTTAATAACATTCTTATTTAATCAGGTTTAAAATACAAGTATCATGCATTTTCATAATGGGTAAAGATAACATATTTTGTCTGTAAAATTAACATTAATCGAGCTAGGTTGAAGCAAAGGTCATAGATAATTAGGTCTTTGAAGAAAACTGCTTTTATTTTATTCTCTCTGAAGTTGCCAGAAATAACAAGCAAGACAAAACTAGATCAGGAAAGATTGTGATTCTATTTTAGAAATATTTTGTTTTAAATTAAAACCTTTCAGTAATTAAATAAATACAATGAGGATACATGATTATTTTTAATTTCTAAGTTTGGATATTATTTCAATCTACATTCAGAGTGACCATAAATCCTCCTACTTTGATACTAGTTTGTCCCCTTCTATTTCGTTAAGGATGTAAATTTAATATTACTTTATTCTTAATGAGTCAGGGTGCATGTCTAGTTGCAGGTAAGGACAATACAAAATAATCTATGTTTTAAAGAAAGATAGCACATCACTATGTTCATTATAATTGATACAGAAATCCAAGCTGTCTTTCTAACACTAGTAATGGATATACACCTTGTAATTAGTTTTTATTTATTTTAAAACTTTTGAAACTATAAAACTCTTTATTCTAAACTATTTGAAATAGTGTGGAAAAAGATACTATGATATAGTGCTTATGGAGCCGAATGGTCTAATGAAGCTACGAAATTAAATATCATGAAATAACTGTCATATACGAAGGAGCTAAGGTTGACTTTAGAGGAACTAGGAGAAAATGGTGTTATTTTTTTTAACATGAAAGAAAACAAATCTTGAAAGCTACACAAGTTTCAATCACGAATCATAGTTTACACTGAGCTGAGGATATCATACACATTAGTTCAATGAATCCTGGGCGCCAGTGACAACCAACATAGTGATGCAGGTCCAGCAAAACACTAGTGTGGGCCAATGTGAACGCATTTATTCGCAGAAGGCAATGATAGAAGGTTGAGGTGCGCTTGATTTCTTTGGAACAAATCCGAAAGCATGAAAATGCAACTTACGATAACAAAGGTGATGCTCTACATTAAAAAAGACTCTCTTGCAGAATCACTGTTTGCAACTTTGCTTTTGTGTGAACGTGGAAAATGAGCCATGTATTTGGGACTGTGGCAAGAGCTTGGGGCTTCGAACATGCGATGTTTGTAATGAAGCCTTTAGTGACTCTTCTACGATAGAAAGAACTGTGGGGTGCGGCGTAAGAATCTACTAGGATAAATGTGTATGTGGAATTGCTCTTATTTTAAACTTAGTCTATGTTATATTACCTTCTTGGGTGAATTTATAGTGTGTATTATCATGGATGAAGGCTATGGTTCTCAACCTTTGATTGAAAATTTTGCTTGTTTTACTTTGTACCATATGCAATATGCAAGTTAATGTGGTAAAATAAATACATTTAACAACCATGGACTCTTCTCTTGCTTGTGGATGGATTACATAAACAGAGACCTCACTGCTATCATTAAACATAAAGTTTAACAACAAACATAGCGTATTCAATTTGGTATGAATGCATTCTAAGTTTTGTCCTAATCGATTGCCAATATAACCATCATATAGAACATCTTATTATGTCCTCATAAATAGTTAGGTATTCATCGATAAATGAAGGCTTATCAACAGAAGTTTCTACTAAAGATATAGACAGTATTCTAATTATGATTCCATATTGTATATCATATGTTTAACAATTTTGAATTATGATTTATTTATTATTTGGATCATTTCTTTGAAGAAATTCATATAACAAACAGAGATAACATCCCAACAACATCACATGCTACTATGGTCATTTTAAGCAAATTGTTCTGTATACAAAAAATATGTTGTTGAAAAAATGAACATATACCCAAAACTCATTCTGGGCAGCACAGAAAAACATGTATACCATTGTAACATGGTATCTTGAGCATTGAAGAAACCAATGCGAACATTTATAGGCCAAATGTAGATGTTGAATTGAAAGCAATTTATCTTTTATGACAATTCACATAACTACATATATGGATACTACACCAAATGTAAAGTTCCTTTGCAATTCATCTCTAAAAACAATCTCACAAACAACACACCTCAGCTAAAAAGCTGTTCATGATGCAAGGATGGTTGCTAGTGCATGCTACCAACAGTGTTTAGCTCTCAGTTTACTGGTCAAAAAATCTTTTAGCAAAAATCATAGATGCAAAATAAAAATCTGTAACTACATACATGCCTGCGCTTTGCTAACACAAAAGAGGGAGTAACAAAAATAAAAATCTCAACTTCCATCTAGCACATACTAAACTTGCACACAACAAAAAAGAAATTAGGCTGCACAATTGAATAATCATACTATTGTATTTCCTCTGGAGCTTCTCATGCTAATACCATTTCCCTCTGGGGCAATGCTGTTGGCCGAAGTGTTAAGTCTCATTGCTAGGCTCTGGAGACTCACCTTCTTGAACCAGGTTTCATAGTAACCTGCCAATACATATTACGCACCTGTTTCCATCTAGGGCTCTTTCTCTTTTGTTCCTCTGGGAATCTGTTTTAATGCATGAAAAAATCTCAAATCTCCAATTTTGACTCTGGAGGACTTAGCCAATACTGTCTTTTAGCGACTCACAACTTCCTGGACAAGTTCATTGCATAATACAATAGTTTTAATCACCTGAATATTCTTAATTGAAAAATACGTGAATTAGCATATCCAACAAAGATTCATCATGTGGGATACCACAAAAAATGTTTATAAAGAACTTTTCCAACAATGGGATAGACTGAAAGTACCCCTTCAGCATTTCATTTACAATACTGCTATTATAGCATACGATATATTTCAAGTAATTGAGATTCTCATCGGTGGTGTAACCTCCCTTTAATGGCCTCACTTTGTGATAAAATGAATAATTGTCATTATAAATCTAATTTAGGTGATGGAGAATATGCCATTTTGGATTATGTGGACTATTCTCATTCTTTATACAGGTGAAATTAAGTTATCAACAGTGTTTTGATTATCAATGGGCTGTAATGGGGATAGTGAGTTGAAGTGGGAAGGACTCTCATTTGTCTGTTATAGTTTGCTACTAGCGAGGAAGCAATTCATAATGTTGCCCTTTCTCAGCTGTTTTACCACAATATGGCTTGTTCTTGATGAATGTTCTTTTTGTGGGCGTGTTTGTGGGAGGGCTTTGAACACTCATTTTGGTCTGCGTTTTACGAGTCTTGTTCCCAGGCTTGTCTATTAAGGTCTTGTTTACACGAGCTTCGTTTGGAAGCATATGTCTTATTATCTTGACATATACATGCATAATACACATCTGAGTAGCTGTTATTCATATCTCACCTTCTTGTCAAATATGGGTACGGCTTATGATCCGATTCAACAATTTACCGGGTAAACTGAATGGTATGGGATTAACATTCGTTCATATTACCTGATCCTCTTTTCTATTAATCATGAACTCCCTGTTCAAAGACGGGATTTTCTGCAACTACGCAGAAACTTCTTCGTGATGATGCGCGATGTTCGTGATGTTGTTGAAGCAAAGTTTGCAATTCAATGCGTATTACCAAAGAAGAATTGAACGTTAACCTACGGTATTGTTTGTCGCCTTCTGCGGAGCTAAGCCATTCCTGAAGTTGAAGGATTTAACACCGCGCAACTGGGTTGGCCATCATCATTCAGCTCGCCGGATCTGCATCTGGGCGATCAGCGAATAAGGTTAACACCACAGAGAAGGTTGTGTATTCTCCCACCACGATGAAGGGTGGGTAAAAAGGCAACGGCGTACGCATGCTGCCGACCAGCGATAGGCGCAATGTTGAGGCTAACATTTTAAAGCCAACAGCACTAACGCGCTAAGAAGAGCCGTTCCCTTAGCGATCAACGCTGGAACAAGGTGCAACGCCCCATGATATGTGGAGACAATAATTTTCGTAATTAAAAAGTTTGTGGCAAAGGTGTATTATGAAAGCCGGATTATTACCCCAGGAAGAAGTGACCATCTGCGTAAAAACAATTTATAATTTACAAAAAGGCGTGGTAAATTCTTTATCTGAAATCAAACCCTTTTGTTGATTATAATATGGAATTTACAAAATGCTAATCACTACAGTACTGTAGTGAATTTAATCTTTCTGGAAATCATCCTCGAGTGGAAAAATCGCGTAGTAACTAATGTGAAGAAAATATTAATGGCCATATCTCAAGCGCCAAATATTGCTATAATCATTAATGTAATTATTACCATACGAAATTGAATGTCATATACAAAAATTAGCCGTCATCTAATATAAAGAACCCGCTTGTAAGTCCGTGGACTGGGTCTTACTGCTGTTTATCTTTCATACACGAACATACGGAGATGGAAAATGACACTGTGAACAACACCATGAATTATTTTCCTGATAAAATCTGAATCATCGTATGTATTGTTTTTCTTCCCAAATGTTTGTTGACTCAATGTTTGTATAGACTGTTGCTGAGGAAATTTTATACAAATGTGCCGCATTGTTGTATCCGTGTGGGGTGGTGTATCTTTGGTCTTACTTGTAGAGAGAAATGAATATAGAAATTATCATTACTCCACATGCTTTCTAAAAGTGTTTCATTAATGTAATGTTCTATTATATTGTTAGATTAGGGTTAATGTAATATACACCATATATTAGTGCCAGTTTGAGATGGTTTTCCACTTTATTTAGGTTTTATTTTTGTTACCAATAAATATCACTTAGGGTGACTATGTTCTTGGTTAGGGTGGAAATGGTGTTGTGAACGAGCACCTCAACATTTTACGAGAGAAAAAGCGCAGGCGGAAATAAAATTTTGAGAAGGTTCGCGGCTTGTAAGCGAGCCCATTAAAAACTCAAGTGGAGAAGCAACATGCAATTGCGTTTGTGCGTTCGTCTGTCATCTCATCTCCCTTGTAGTAGCTATTGAATCGGGCCGTTATTTTCTTGTTAGCAGGAGGCCAGGCATGGTGGTGTTAGGAAGGCGGAAATAGAACTAACGTTCTTGCTGACAGCGCTAGGCCCAACATGGGCGGGCGTGACATGGGAAGAAAAAGGACTTGTTTTGGTAAAATGTATTTTCAACAACGTTACCTCAATATCCTTTCTGACGCCTTTATATCATTTTTCCTAAACGGAACTCATGGTGAAGGTATGGTCATGCTGATAACTACCAGTGATTTTAGATGTTTATTGATAGAAATAATTTTTAGCGTCTAATACAAAGAATAAGCTAGGGAGTATGGATGTTAATATAAATTCCTTGGCAACCGTCAGATTCAGGCTGCTGTGTGCTCACTCTTCATTGTGAACGTGGGTATAAGTAGTGATGTGTGTAGCTCAGATACTTGTTCATTGTTCTTTTCAGGGTGGTCTTTCAGCTCCACATGCATCATGGAGTTATCCTCATACACAGGCCTAAGTGAGATAAGAATAATGAGTGTAAATGAAATTTGATTGGATAGATTGTGTTTATTACTGTATTTAAGTTGGAAGGAGCAGAAAATCCTATAGTTTTTAATTTTTTTAAAGCAGAATCATAAATACAGTATTGATTGATAATATTGTGGCGGCGCTGTATCAAACATAAAGGCTGTTCATCATATAAATTAAAGAAAAACGTTTCTGAATATATACAAATAGCTCAAGCTAGGAAAAATAAAATTGATAGTGCTTAGCTTTATTGTTTCATGTTGTCATATAAATTTAACTTGGCTCATAACCAAGTATACACGTGATTGTCTTCATATTGTACCTTGCTAGTTAAACGGCATCCATATGTGTTTTTATGTCCTTTCATTTCCAAGCTAATACACTTATAAATATCTATGTGTATGTGTGCATGTGCCTCCTTCATTTCAACCATACACCACAAATATCTATGACAAATTTGGCTTGTTGTTTTAATTTTGTGTTTTGTTCTTGAATCATAGTTGTGTGAGTTAACGAAAAACCCTTATTCGGCTTTATCAATTTGATTACTTCACCTTCAATTTTTTTTGTCTTTCATTTCCTTTGAATCATAGTTCGATTGGGTCTTGAAGAACAACCATGTCCCAGAAACATCTGGTTGGTTACTATTCATTGTGCCATGATTATTGTATTGTTAATCACCATTCTTTTATTCAAGTCACTTTGGGCGAAAATACGTATCTTGTTGTTGCAGGACTGATTTTACAGTCCGCCTTCACTCTACCTCAGAGTTTAAGCAACACCCTCTGCACTTCTAAAAATACAATTGGTTCCATTCTGTCTTTGGTGACATAGCCAAAACCCACAGCGACAAAAATGGTGTCCTTTTGTTGGGCCTGCGGTTGGAGATGCACGCCTCTACCACCTCCAGAACCTACATTCTCTCACCTCCAAATAAATTTTAGGTTTCATTTTGTTTAGGTAAACATATGGCAATTGGTTTGAAGCAGAAAAACCCTTTTCTATTTTATTCATGAAACTGTAGCACGAGATCCGCCTTGAATCGTCACCTCTAAAAATAGTGCTTCCATTTGTCAAAATGAAGCTTATTAGCATGATTGATGCAGGAAATGGTTCCAACCACCAGAATTAACACATTACATGCGATGGAAATTTGGACAACCTGGTATTTGTATTTGGAGTTTAGCGCATATCGGAGAATGGCATCTTACCAGTTATAGTCCCAAGTTACAATCTAACAATTCAGTACTCAGTTTCTGATCTGTTCTGTTGAAACAACAAATAGCTTTATGGTTTATAATATAAAATACATTTGTAACCATTGGAATAGTTGAATTTGGAGAAATGGAATGCTTCGCTACATCGTGTGTCCTAATAGAGAAGGTAAAAGGAAGAAATATTAAAATGGTATGCCCTATTCAACAGAGTGAGGAAGAAATCTTCAAGGTGGTGGATGGTCTAGAGCCTTCAAATGTTGTTATTGTGTAGAGCTGCACTAGTCTATCCTAAAGTAGCTTTCCTCGGCTTTGTCTGGTAATATAATTTTTCTCTCTGCGTGGTTTGTAGCTTATAACGCTCTTTATCTTTGTATGTGCAACAAACGTTAGATGAACGTAATAAAAAATGTCGTTGAAGAAAAGAAAATTGGATATGAAGTGTGATTGCAAGCATGGTAAATTGAATATAAACATATTTTTGGTAAAACTTTAGGTATAAAAATTATCGATATTACTGTCCAAGACATAAATACTATAATATAATAAGGTTCAAATAATTATTTCACACAAAACTTTAGTTAAAATCTCGATGTAATTTTGTAAAGTTAAACAAATTTATGAACAAAATCCAGAGTGAATGACTTTGGTGTAATAAATTGTCTGATTTAAAAAATAAAAATGAAAATAATAATGAATTGAAAAGATGAATTAGTAGATTAGTGATCAGCGAGTCCTGTCTAATCTGTACGCAAGCGAGGACTAATAACATTTCTAAGTTCTCACTTTATATTTTACTTTATTTTTATCTTTGAATTCTAAAACCTAAGGTTTTCATTTGATTATCATCATGTTAACATAATTAAAAAAAAAAAAATCTACCTTGTATACATGGAATACTTTTAATACTTTATCACTCTATCAAGTTTGTTGACCTGCAAAAAGATAGCATAATTAATGCAATTATAAATGGTTTCATATATTTAATTATAATACAAAATATTTAATTTTTTATCATTGAAGGAATAAATAGGTTTTTATGTTCAATTTCATTCTCCTGATAAAATAATAGTACATGCTAAGTATGTGATATATATATAAAGACTGGCTCTACATTGGTAATTTTCATGTTATGATGTACTATGTAAATCATGTAATTAAGGTTCAGCTTTAGCCTTATGTTTAGGTATTTGATGTATAAGAATAATTTTTGCAACATGGAAACCAGAGTTCCCCCAAGGTAAAAGGTTTACCTGTACATGAAATCAAATGTTCACCAAAATTGCTTCTAACTCTGCTTAAAGTTGAGCATTTTATTTGTACTTAGTTGTACAAAAGGTTCCCAAAGTGACTTTGTAACAGATTGTAATCATAACATAAATAAATAATAAACAATAATGATAAATATATAAAAACAAAAAAAAAAAAGTTCGCATATGATGATTAAAATTAATTCCTTTAGGATATAAATGTTAATGCCAAAACTTAGTCTTAACTTCCCAATAAGCATGATCAAGATATTGTTCCTTTAAAATGTGCATTAGGAGAAATAAATGGAAATATTCTTAACATTGTTGGTAGGTGTGATGTATAATTTGTTTTTCTGTTGCATTTTATTTTTTATGGAATTTTTCAGTCAATTCATTCTATTAAAAATTGTGCATTGAACAGCTGTTTAAAATATTCTTAACATTGTTAGCACGCACAGACTCTTTCTCCTCAAATTTATTTTTTATAATTAAAACAACAATTTTCTTAAACAATATATGGCATAAAGAAAATTATTTTCTAGGTTATAGAGTAAGAGAAGTTTCTTTTCAAATTTGATTTATTATTTCAACAAATTTGCCTCAATTCATTTAAAATTTCTAAAAAAAGACCTCTATTGGCTTCTTGTTTTAACGAATCCTTGAATTTCTAGGCATTGATGTTTTTTTTTAAATCAAGCTGGCACTTTAATACTTAAACTTATACAGAATGATTTATAAATGGATAAAAAGAACAATTTTCTTATTCAATTTAGATTGATGCTTAATATAATTTAGGATATGAAACATAATGTTTTATAGTTGTAAAATTTGTTAAACTAAAATAGTTTTCTCATATGTTAAAACATTCATATACATATTCTTATGAAGGGTTGTGTAATATAAGATCAGTGACTAGAAGGTGGTGTTTTACTCACCACCATGACATGGATGTAATATTATTATGATGCAAAACAATTGCTTGACATGGTTTGAAAATAATTCTGCATTTATTAAATGTCAGCAATCACCTCCTAGAAAAGGATTGAGTTGTTGTGAAACTACGAGGTATAAACTATAAGGATTATAATAACTTTCCTAAATCATGTGTGTTTGTATACCACTGAAAATGAAATTTTAAGTAGTTTTTCTATTAAAGTTGTTGTAGAGTGGGACAAGATTGAATTTAATAGAAGAAAATCTATTGTTACTTTAATAATGAATTTTCTGAAGTAGAATGTGTAAATTTATCACCTTAATTCTTCTGCCAAATTGGGTCTCATAGGAATTTATTCAAAATTCATCTCTAGTTGAAATTAAATTCAACGCCAATAAAAAAACTCATAATCAACTAGATATATATTGTGGAAACACAAATATTTTAGAAAAAATAGCCAAATATGATTAAAAATTTGTTAAATTAAATTTCGTATGATAATTTAGATAAAGGTTCATAGGCCATTCAATTTACAACCAAATTTATACATCCTCACCTCTTGACGAAAAACCTTTGTAATTAATTCCTAGAATATATGTCCAGTGCAAGATGGAGTAATGGGAGGAAAACATCCTTATCCATCCATTTACATCATGTTTTCTCTCTTGTTTATTTTTTTGTATTTTCTCATTTATTAGTTTCATTTTATATTGTTTTAATAATGATGGCCTTTTATTCTTCTATTATCATTAATTAATTCATTAGGGAAATAAGTATTACAACTATTTATTTTCATTTCCATTTTGGATCCACACCTTTAATGAGAAGCTGTGTTAAAAACGGTCATAAAATTAGGTTTTAATTCCTCTTTTGTACACATAAGCAACGAAGACACACATCAAACATAAGATCGAGTAAATAAGTTTTATGTCAGAGTTTAAGTGCTTTAATAAACTAACTTTCAATTTCAGATCTAAGGTTAATGTCAGGCACAGTTTGAAGAAAAAGGTTATTTTCTTTTAAATAGTTGCTTGAAGTTTTATGAGATTAATGGTTGCCAATTTTGTGATCTTGAAAAGGTTAAAAAGTTGGGAAAAGGTGGGGAAGATTTTAGTTGCAGTCATGAAAAGTATTAGGACCAAAAGAAGGAAGGCTAAAGGTAATATCATCCAAATTCCCACTCATAAGCTTTTACATGAAGAGCCTCAAGTTTTGTCTATAAAAGCTAAGTTGAAGAAAATTCGAATTTATTCGAAGTGAATTCGAATGAAAAGGTAAAAACTGTCAGTTTAGCTTGGATGTCAGCCCATTATGTAAGGTGTTAGAGAGACTCAAGGACATTCAGAAAGAGGAAGATGTAAGGAGTCTTCAAGGACATTCAAAGAATGGTTAAATCATATTTGATGCATTCACTACGAAGGGCGGGGAGAATGTTCTGACCTCCACATGGAGGAACTTGACAGGATGATAGAAGGATAGAGAAGGGACAAAGGCGATGAGAAATCCACCCCATATCCACCATCTTGTCTGTCCTCATCTCCCCATTTTAGCTGTCTTACACTTCTGTAAAAATGCCTCCACTCACTCCAAAAGACCCTAGGGAAAAAACTCCATTACTCCATAAATTAGTGACCCAAGACTGAACTATACATCGCTGCAATGGCAAGGTAAATTAGAACTTCAAGGCTGGATACGTCAATTGGATGTATGTTAGAATTCAACCTTCTGTGAAGATGACATAAATATCAGTTGGATTCATTGAGCTAGAAGGAGAATTTGCATTGATTTTTAGAAACAAAGACTCAAGAGGAAATGCAAAATCCAGTAAAATGCAAAGATATCCATTCATCCAGGTTGGAAGTTTGTATTTCTTGGGTAAAAGACAATTTGTCATTAGCCTACATGAAAAAAAAGCTAACACAAGGTTGGAAAAATTTTAAGCAATAAAAGTCCAAAAACAGGTTCAAGAATATGCCCAGGGGTTGGGAAGAAACTTTGTTGTTGGGAAGCTAATTTGAATTCCCAAGACACACTCTTGGAAATACATTGGGGGTTTACATTTCCTATTTATGACATACTATTCATATGTTTTGCAAGAAATTTAGATGATTTTTGTGTGCAGGGCACACTTACAAACAGAAAACTTGGGAAGGCATGAAGGAGAAGAAAAGTGAAAGTGAGGGTAAAGGAAAAGGAAGTTTTATGGATGAAAAGGAAAGGAATAGCTCTGTAAAAAGAGAGAAGGAAAAAACATGAAATTTTTCAAAATATGGCTTTGGTAGAACCACTCTTGGCAACTTCTCAGGTGAAACCAATGTGATGCAATGAAGAGAAACTATTTTTTAATTAGACATGACTTGGGAGTCCAGTTCAGAGATGATATAATTACAACAAACAGAAAAGATATGCTCTTGCAAGCACTAGTTCTTCAAATTGATATTCAAATACTCATGATGAAAAGATACAAATCAGAATTTTCATATTAGGTTGATAAACATGCCAAGATTGATACACTTTTTGACGGTGGGTCACAAGCTAACAAGTTTAAAAGATTTGTTAAAAGCAAACATGAAACTATTAAATCTGAATATATCCTTTAGGTTGGATAGCAAAGATAGAAAACTTACGAATTTAAAGGAAGTGCTTACTAAGGTGTATTCAACAGAACTTTGATGAAATTCAGGCTTGATGGTGTTATGAGATACGGTGTTTCTGTGTTAGAAAATTCATATGCTTATGATAGGAGAAAACTATGCTTTCATTTCTCCATGGAAAAATATATGCTTTAAGGATAGTATTATACAGTACATAATTAGTACGCATAAGAAAAGAACGGGTTTGTCTCTTGTACATACAGAAGTGAAATAGAAAATCGTGAATACAATTAGAACTTGACATTGTTGATAAATAAAAAAGTGTTCGTCAAGAAATTTTAAAAATATTCTTATATAAGTTAATGTAGCCCGGATATTGTAGCAAATTTACTTGAAAAGAGATGAAAAATCATACAGTAGGTAACATTAGGGACAGCGATGTTAGAGAAAACAAGATATTGGTGCAAGAGGTGAAAAATGAAAAGGCGACAAAGAAGCTTGAAGAAGAAACTTGGAGACTAAAAAATGTTGTTCTATAGTTAAAAAATCATAATGTAGAATACTTGGCCAAAGTGTAATATAGGTACAAGAAAAAAACAAAAAGCTCATGGTGGTAGCCTTTTAAGGTAGAAAGCTTCTAAGTTTCATGCAATTTGTTGACCAGAATAGAATAATATGGTTTCTACAAAATAGTTGTTGATACAAATACAAAATGTCTTCAGCATAGCGTTGTCATCTCCTCTTGCCAATAAAGAAAAAAATTTAAAATATATTTTAGCAAAGAAAGCTCAAATAATGAAATTGAAGAAATATGGGTGGATGAAATTTGGAAGGTCGGGGAATCGTCCCCTCATCACCACCGTCGGTCACCGGAGATATTTTTAGGTCTAAAATGCTTCTAGTGGGAAGATGATGGGAAGCTCAATATTTTAAGCAAAATGATGTAATAATTGAATAGAAACCAAAGCAGCAGCCAACTACGTAACAAGGGATCCCAATACACAACTCATTTCTAATTTAAGCTGGGTTCGGATGAAGGGATTTGTGTTCTGTGATGAATTTCAAAACACGCAAATTTTGCATTAAAAAATTGCACAACAATCTTGTTTGATGACTTGTGGCAATCAAATTATTCAAAAGGGTACTATTGGGTTTTGAGTCCAGTAGTCTTTGTGACAAAGTGTCTTTGTAAGTTCATTTGACTGTTGTGAGTAAAAATTTAACCCAATAGCCTCCTAAGGTTAGATTTGGTGTTTTGGATTTTATGTCTTTGAAGTATTTTTTTTTAATATTAATTGTATTATATATATATATATATATATATATATATATATATATATATATATATATATATATATATATATATTATTGTTTGACACTGTACTTAATATTGTTTATAGTTACATAGCCTATTTTATTAACTTTAAGTCCCTATATTCATAAATATTAAGTAAATACCAATCATTTATTAGTACGTTTGACATTATATATTTGAACGGATTGTCTACAAATATCACTATGGTTCTGTGAGCGCGCGTACCTTCGGTTGATGAAGTACGGCTATACATTCCATTTATATTAAGGTGCGGTGGTATGTAGGGTTATGTGGACTGTATTAAGGTTGGGAGGAATAATTAGCGAGTGTAATAATCAAGGCATGTTGAAATTTCATGTGGTGCCGAAATCAAAGGAAGTCAAAGTGTAAACTTCTTCATGGTAAACAAAAACAATACGAGGTTGGGGTTTGGTTTTGAGCATGACCTCCCCCCCTGCTTATCCTTTATTGGGCCATGGGCAGGTTGTTTTGAAATCCTTTGCCGCGACTATATGTTTGTTTGTTTTTAGCTAGAAGCGAGGAGATAAGGCTAGCCCACGGGCCAACACCTCATATTCAATACACCTCTCATAAACATACGCTGCGGTCTGGACTTAAAACACAATTATTGCTAAAACAAAATTTAAACCATGCATATCACCCAAATTTAATGCTGGGTGGAATCAAACGGTGGAGAAGACTTAGCGAGCGGCTAATCGAGCGTCAGGTTTTTGAGCAGAAGTTAACTAGCTGAATTTCGGTGGTGGAGAAATTGCCAAGAAATTTTTTTTTGCCTGCTTACGGCGGGCTTCGACCAGGTGGGTGCCGGTCGGAAGTCATTCTTGGTAGATTTAGTGTTGGGAGCCATTAGACCTGAGTTTCGGGGGCATAAGAGGTCATCTGCAGGATTTTTTGCCTTGAATATTTTTAAAACTAGGACCACCGGGAGAAGGTCATCGGCGGCTGTTGTTAAGCAAATCGAGCAAAAAATAGTCATTTTTGATATCTTTCTTGTTTTAAACTCATTTAGAACGAGTTCTAGAAAATTTGATGTGTAAACTTACTTTGAGTAATTTGAACTAATATAGAGCCAAACTGTGGAATGGACCAAGTACATGTATTCACGGAGAAATTAGCCTCTTATCAAAAACTTTTGCTAAATAGAAAAAATTTTCATGTTTACTTGTTATGTTGTGTGTTCAACACTTTAAGAGAAATTCATGCTTTATGCTTTCAAAAACACTCATAAAATTCAATTTTAATTATCTTTTTGACACATAAGCAACAAAGACACGCACATCAAAAGCAAAAGATACGATCGTAAGTTTTATATCTGGAGTGAAAATTACTTGACAAAAACTAACATTAATTGAGATCAATATGTAATTCTTATATACATGATCTAGGTGGATATTGGTGGCCACCCGGATATTCACATGGACCCCCGACCATTGTACCAATATTTCTTTGAGTTTCCAAAATTGTAGCTTTGCTTAAACTATTTTTTTGGAAGTTTTTTTGAGTCTTGAACCTTTAGGGTTTTTTTTGAGCCCTAATTGACTTTTTTAGAACATGAGACAAAAAAGTGATAAGAACGTTTAATCAGGAAGCCTTGGTCCTTAGATAAATATGTTTCTAACAGAGTATAAATGTGGTAAAACTAGGCATCTTATGACAGTATTAGAACCACAGTTTATGTTATGGTTATCCCAGCAGGGCCCATAGCTTTGGCGCTTCCTCTCCCATATTAGGGTTAGGTTTTTGGATTTTACGGTTTCCATTATTTCTCAATAATAAATGAGCCTTTGAGTCTCATTTTAATATGGTTTGGGCGTGAACACCATCTCTTCAAATGGTGCCATCTTCTTCAAACCATTAGTTTTCATTCACTCTTGTATGTAATCTTAGGTTCTTTGATATTAATGAAATGAAGAATTATTTCTAATTACCTTCTCTTTCTCTATGTTTAATTTGTTTATACTTGCATTCTGTAAGTTGGGATTTGTGGTATAAAACCATTAGTCTTTCTATGTTTTCTTTGTGTCTGGGGTGGGGGGACAAGTTTAAGTAAGTATGTTGGCTTTGTACAGACCAGCCTAGCAAAGCCACAGGCATGCCATGCTTGGAGAAAATAATGACAAAGAACATAGAAATCCTTTAAAAAATATTGTGAATAAACTGCCCTTAAGTTAATAGAGCATTGATGGGGAAAAATGTTTCTAGATCCTTTGTTTCATTTAAGCACGACATATTCTTCTGAGAGCACTCACACGATCTTTTCCTTCAAGGTACAAATGAACTTTGACATTCCAATATTTTGAGACGGTTGATGAAGATGTGATAAATAGATAGTTAAATTTGTTATTGGAAGGGTATTTTTCGGTTCATGGTTACATACAATAGGAAAATATTACTTTTATATCAAATCCTCCCCCGATGTCAAGGACTAGTGGAAACATCTGTGAATAAGTGTGAGAAGGCATACTATTTTTATCATAACTGTAATTCTAAATGGAATTATATTTGGTTATTAATACCCCGCGAAACATAAGAAGTACATGCAATGGAATATGTTGCAACAGAAAAAGATCCGAATGTTACGCAAGGTTGAAGAATCTTCATACCACCAAACTCGGTGGTTATCAAAATTCTAAAAACATAGAATGTTGAAGTACCAAATTTGCTACAAATACATTCAATGAAATGGGTTCTTGAACTCTCCTTCATTTATTATGAAATAGCCCAAGTTTGGAGAAATGGAGCAAAGAACGGATACTTTGGATATGTGAACCAAAAGCGAGTAATAAAAACACAGCCACATATAAAGGTTAGGTGGGTCTGTTGGATAACTCCTCGAATCAACAAGCGCGTATGTTAAGATTCAGAAATAAGGACAACGGAAAGTAGTATGGGTTCATAAAGTCCCTCACAACATGAACGAATGTTACTGCAAGCAATGACGATGGCCGAGACGAAAGTCTTAGAATGGATGCATTTTTATTTTGAGTTGAAATTGACAAGGGAACTAATAAGAAACTATGTTATTCGATTTTGAACCCAAATTATTGATACTGGCAACACCAAGCTTAAAGGAAAAACCTAAGGATCCATATGAGAGAGCGTCTCTTCCATTCAAATTTGGGTAAAGGGTTTGACAGGAAATTCATGTTGACGATGGAACGGAAAAATCTTGATCTCGATTTGAGGTCATTGTCTCGAAGATTCATTCCTACTCACCCCACCATAATTTACCATGAGGTAGCTCCACCAAGCTGAGATCTGTATGTGGATGGATTAAGGCTGCCTGCCATAGCATCAAATCCTTTGTGGACCTGATGTATGTGATGCTGCCCTATATGGAAGTACGCTATGCTTTTGTTGGTCACTCCATATAAATGGAATCATCTTGTTGTGTTGAATACTATACCTTGTGTGAACATATGAGGTTGCAGGTAAAGAATATTTTAGTATTGAGGTAGCATTGAAATAGGCCCTTTCTTTGATCCTGCGCCTTTAAACAATGTAAATAATATCGCTTTCGAGGCCACATTTATATTCCTTATGATTACTAGGAGAGAAAAAGGAATATTGTGGCCACATCCACAACATCGTCTGGGGCTCCTCCCGCAGCGATAAATGGACAAAGAAGTCATGGAAAAGTACTAGAGACATCACCTCTCTTGCAGTCACTACACGCGTGATCCCAGCACTCATAAATGCGACCAAGGGAGTTCTTTTCTGAAATATGAACCAATACCACAATTTCTATTCTGCAAAATGATGAAATCAGGCATGTTAAAAACTGTTATAGAAAAGGGCATATTCGAGCCAGAATTCAATCGCCTTGTGGGGGCATAAATCATGTTGCTACTAGAATAAATACGGAACATATGAGCACAATAAATATCGGGTGATGAACGATTCTCGCATATCACCTGTGAACATAAGACCCATCTCCATGGATTGCATGTGAAAAATTCTTTCTGCCAAGCATAGAAACTGACTATTTTTTTAGCAATGCGATAAACGGATTATATAAGTGGCCATTTTGGCATATTGAAAAAAGTATAAATGAATATGAAAATACACTAAAACTCTTATTTCGAATAACAGTATGGGTACACTTACAGGCGGTCCCAAATTCATTATCTCACTCAAAATAGTAGGCTAAAGTGAGTGGTCGATCTTTAGTGGGTATTATAGTCTGGCCTTTTCTAGGTCTGGGCCTTTCACCCCAGGTTGACAACTGACAAAGGTCTTCAATGGGATGATCTTGCACATCCTCTCTTTCTTGTTCCAAGAAGCACCCACGAACATGGGATGAGAGCCACCCTATGTCAACACAACTAGGGGATCTCCCCGCTCAACGAGGCCACTACCCTTTGAGGGTGGTGCCCCGATTCAACCTTACTGGGTCCCATTGATGTTTTAATACCACTTGGATCTACTGGAATATTTAGCGCCATGTCTAGTCCAAATTTCGAACTACCCGCTAATTCGAACACGATACATCACATCGCATAAGTCCATGTTGCATATTAGACAAAAGAAAATGCTAAGCACAAAAACAATTTCACCTTGTCAGCGTAAATTGTCATACAGGTTTCAAATGGAAATAAGTTTGGTTACATTTATTGAAGGGTGCCTATTTGGAATTTAGAAGAAAACTGCCACTAAGTATGGCCTTTACATATCCCTAGGGTACATTACAGGAAAATGTTATTATCAAATCTTTTCGGTGGAAAATCTTTGTTGGAGAAATTTGTGTCAACGCATTTTTGAACACGACCAGTGTGGTTCATCATTGCGGAACCTGAATCACGAAATAAATCTTGGGACACGACAGAAATAGATAAATAAACATAAATGGCCATTTTAATAACGACAGACAGAAATAAATAAAATAAATAAATAAATAAATATAATAAATAAATAAATAAAAATAAAACTATAAAATAAAATAGAAAAATACAAAACAAAATAAAAAATAAAAATAAAAATAAATAAATAATTAATAAATAAATAAACAATAAACAATAAAAATAACATTTAGTTTGACAAAAAATAAAAATTAAAAATAAAAAATTAAAAAAATACAAAAAAATTAATAAAATTAAAATAAAAAATTAAAAATAAAAATGTAAAATATAAAATATAAATGTAAACTAATAAATAGATGTAAATATGAACATAAAAGTAAATATAAATGAAAAACATAAAAATAAATGTTGTATAAAAATTAAAATATAAAAATAAAAATAAAAATAAATAATAAAAAAATAAAAATAACAAAATATATATAAATATACGTTATTTAGACACAATTCAATATATATTATTTAAATACAATTAATTCTTTATTTTTGTTTTTTTCTTACTTTTAAAAGATAATTAATTGATTGATTAAAAATACATAAATAAAAAGCATGGATTAAAACAAATAATAAAACATAATTATAAATAAATAACTAATTAATTATAATAAAGAATATTGAAAGGAGAAAATAAAAATGGGACGAGAGGGAATAACGTCGAACCTCGGGATAAGCGGGGAGGGAAAAGAACGCAAAAAACCTTAGTGAGCGAGGGTCATTTTTGCTCACACTCCACCATCATCTCTATTAAGGTTAACGGTATCTTTTCAATCTAAAAGGCCTCCCTTAACTTAGGTGGTGAAATGATCCCCTGCAGCGACTTTCAGCATCTTGATGCAAATGCCAGTGCTTTGTCACTAGGCTGCTGCTAAGGTAGAGGAGCGAGATCTATTATGCTTTGAGTTGTGGCATGTTCATGAATTCTTTGAGCGATGGGTATTAACTGCAATATAAAGGGGTCCCCACAAAACACGGAATTAAGTAAACACCTTACCTCTCCTTGAGCAAATTGGGTCCGTAGCGGTACGACCGGAGTATAAATTGTGGAAGGCTTGAAGAGTTGAAGGAACACTACATTTTATCGTATCCTATGTTAATCTTCTCGGTCGTTCCTGGATAAAGGGAGAACATTTTAAATGGAACTGTCATAATTCTACTTTTAACCCTGAGACCTTTTTCGCTTTGGAAAGCTCTGATGTGAATCTTTTTATTAACTTTCATTTGAGAAAAACATTAAAAAGATGAATTTCCTCATCTTCAAGGTAGTGTTCATACGGCGATTCTAAAGTGAGTGGCTAAGGTGGAAAGCAGTGAGAGTTAACATGTAAATACGCGTTGTCGTCTTCTTTCTAAATAATTGATGAAAAGAAGCCTTCTTCATTCCTAATAATAAGGACATCGAAGAAAGGAAGGCCATCCCGCCGAATTCCCAGACCACGAAATTAATGAGTCAGGAGATGATCATTAAGATGATGAAAGAAAAGTCTGGTACTTTCTTTTCAGCACGTACACACCACAGGTGTCATCCACAAGCTCGTTTGCCAAATCTTATGGTTGAAAAAGAGAGAGATATGGTTTCAAAGTCATGAAAATATTAGCCCCAACTGGGGATGAGAGGACACGGCCACTAGTTTGTTCAAAATTCATCCTCAAAGCGAAGAAAGTAGGGTAAGGCACGGATCTCCTTCAAATGAGCCGGTGTCATGATCAATGATCGGTAACATCAGCACTTTCTAATGGAGGATACGAGTGTATAACGAAGACAACATCAAGAAACCGACAAACACTGTCCTTAAGGCCCAATATGATGCCATGGAAGTCATTGATAGGGGACAGGTCTTTGACAAAAAAATAAATGCTACTAGTGGTTTAAAAGCTTGCTACTAAAAATTTAGCCGCCGATAAAGTGGACCACCTATGGTGGCGACAATAGGTCGAAAGGGGCCCCCATCATACTGTGAATCTTAGGAAGACTATGAATTCTGGGGAGCTAGAGTTATAGTATGATTTTTATAGGGAGGCTATTAATGTCATTTTAGGATATAGGATCATGATCATCATCAGGTGATCTATATCACCTCGACTTTCTTGGGTTTTTTAGGGTGAATTATTTGAACAAACTTGTGTGTGTAACCATGGTTCCCCTATCACTGATTGTAGCTAATATTTTTCATGGAAGAATTTGAATCTGAGCCCTCTCCTCCTCTATTTTCCAACCTAGCTTTTTAAACGATTTGTGAATGACACATATGATGTGGCATGAAAGAAAGAATTGTGGTTCTGTGTCATCTTAATGATCGGTTGACTCCATTAATTCTGTGGAATTAAGGAGATGGTTAATGAGCTTTAACTTTCTTGATATCCTTATTGCAAGATAGAGAAACCTTTCTTTCATCAAGTCTTTAGAAAAGAAGGCGCATCTTGTTGATGTTTCGTAAGACTCTATGTTCCACCTTTAGGTGGGGGTTCTCGACGCCTTAGCCACCGTTACGTGAGAATCAACGATAAACCTGCCTTGAAGATGAAAATCTCTTTTTAGTATTTTCATACAAATAGTTGCACGTGAGGATTGATAACAATAGAGCTTTTCAAAAACGGAAAAAGGTCTAGGGTTACAAAATTGATAATTATCAGCGGTCACCCATTAGCTACCTCCTGTCCGAAGAGAGCAAAACGATAAGATCATGGGATACTAAGAAACATAGGCATTCAGCAACGCTAAGCCTCTTGGGTTAAAAATTGCTCGGATAAGTTGGGGACCCAATTTGAAGGAGGTAAGGGTGTTTACTTATTCGTGCTCTTCGCAGGACACGTATATTAATTGATGGAGTCTATCGATCGAAAAATTCATGAACATACGGCGGCCCTAAAGCATAATCGTCTCGCTCTTTGCCTTCGCCAGGCATACGAAAAGACAAAACGCATCCATTTGAGCTTCGAAGATACGGAGGTCATTAGAAGGTGAACATTTCTAGGAAGTTTGGGGAGGCCCTTGAGATTGAAAAGAGCACAATGTATAAGAGATGATGGTGGAGAGTGTGAGCGAGTCTTGGAATCCCCCACTTCATTCTTATTTTCAAAATTTTGTGTTTGTCGAGTTTAAGTAGTTTACTCCCCTCTCGTCCTTTTTTACTTTCCTCTCTTGCTTGCAACAGCTTCTTTATTATGTAATTAATTATTATTCATTTAACATAATTATGTTTATTATTTGTTTTTAATCTAGTTTACCATTTATGCTGTTTTAATCAATTAATTAATTATCTTTTTAAAATAAAAAAATAAAAAAATAAAGAATAAATTTAATTTCAAATAATAGCCAGAATTGTGTTCAAAATAACCTTATGTTTGTTTATTTTGTTATTTATTTATTTTTATTTTTATTTTCTAATATTTTTATTTTTATGTTTTCATTTATATTTACTTTTATGTATTTATATCTATTTATTTATTTATTTCTATTTCTTTATCAATATTTATTTTATTTTTAATTTATTATTTATTGTTTATTTTTATTTATTTATTTTATTATTTATTTATTTTATTTTTTTTTTATTTTTTATTTTTTCAGTTTTATTTTTTTATTTTTTTATTATTTTTACTTATTTTTTATTTTTATATTTATATTTATTTTTATTTTGTGCATAATTTTATTTTATTTATTTATTTATTATATTTATTATATTTTTATTTTAGTCCATTCAACATGGTGTGCATGATTGTTTGGAGCTTTATTTTATTCTGTTAGTGAGTCCCCTGGATACGGTTGCAATATCTTCATCTTTTGATGATAGTACCTTTAGTGGTTCTGAACATCTAACTGTAAATTTTCTCCCAGGCCAATTTTTTTTTCAAAGATTTGTTACATAATTTTATGGATCTGGAAAGTCGAAATTCCTAATAGGAAAAATGTTTTTGAGCTCATAAACACCACCCCATTTCATCGCTTTTTAAGCTGATAATGTTGACCAACATCGTATCCTTATTCATTATTGGTTCTCGGATATTACGGAATAGCATCATTTTATTTAATTAAAAATGAGCCCACTTAATAACATACTAGCGAATCCGTCTGTGGAACTTTAAATCAAGAACTCTACGGAAACCTTAGCCTTATCGAGTTTGTAAAATATTTTCAGGTTAATCCTAATCCATTTGAATTTAATCATTGTTCGAACCTTATTTGGTTTATCATCGAAGTATGAAAAGTATGGAGAAACATATCCACCTAAATTTTTTGGATAATATAGAAATTAATATTTTTGGAGGCAAAAATATTTGACGGTAAATTTCTAATTTTATTTAATTTTTAACATTTTTATAATATTTATTATTAAAATAATTAATTAATTAAACAGACAAGATGTGTTTTTTTTGAATATTGTTTTATTTATATTATTATTTAATTAAATTTAATAATAATATATTAATGTGAGATTAGGTTAATGTAAATAGGGGTATTAAAGTTATAAATTAAATATAAGGTTATTAAAGATTAATAAGATTATATAGGAATATTTTTAAAATTAATGATATATTAATTTTAACAAACATTTTAAAGTTAAATAGTTCTTTGATTTGTGATTATGGTTTTATCCTTTATTAACAGATTATTATTTTATGTTTAATTAAAATTTTTTTAAAGTAAGGTTAACAGGGAAATTAGTTTTAATTAATATTTTTGTAAAAAGGATTTAGGATACTTTAAATTTAGGTTAGATTAGATTTGATGAGGAAGTTATACACATTATTAAAAATAAACCAAAGTTTAACTTTAGGGTAAAAATTAAGGTCTAAATTTCACACTGTTTTACCAATAATAATATAAGGAGTTTGGAGGGGGAGGGGTTAATGATTACGGGATTTTAAAATTGGAACTTAGAATTTGAGGTAGGGTCCAAAATTTTTTATGTAGTCCATGTGTCTCTGTTTATATTTTAGAATGTTTGTATTGATTTTAACACTCTTAATTTGGGTGGAAAGTAGTAGTCGATTATTGTAAGGTTGCACGTTACTTCTAAATTTGATGTTTGGTGTTGTTGGAATGTTCAACAGTATGAATTTTGATGGGTTGCTCTCTCATATACGATTGAATGTTCATGATACGGGTTTTAAAGGATGCTTTGTCTCTCCCATATAATTCCCACATCCTTGCGTGATGTGAGAGTGAGCACTCCCTTTGTGGTCTTTGGGGTCGATAGGGTCTTTAACAGTTGAGGTGATTCAAATTCTGTATTCTGGTGTTGAAAGTGGTATGATTTTAGGTTTTCTGCTTAGGATGAGGAAATTTTATTAGAGTTGAAAAGGATATGTGGAGGTTTACTTTGTCATTGATTTCATTTATTTGCCTCTTTTGAAAATTTTTTTGGTTTTATTGGAAGCTTCATAGCTTGGTGTTTCCTTGTATCCATTTTTATAGCTACATTGATTAAATAGGATTTTCTTAAATATAAATGATTTCTATCATGGGTGTGATAGTCCTTGTGAAAAGATTGTTGTAATACCTAATTTTGGTTGAGATGGTGATGGGATATGGCATAGAATATTTTTAAATTATGAGTCTTTTTAGAGTGAACTTGGTGAGATATGGAAATCATCGGGATAGCAAGAGATAGAGATGTATAAGAAAGGAAGATTGGTTATCAACCTCACTTCCTGATAATTTTATAGATGAAAATATATTTGGAGCTGTTTTTAAGTTTTAAACTTAAACCAGGGCCATGTGGTAGAAAGTATCATCCACCAATATTTTCCATAATTTGGGTTTTAGAGAAGCTTGTTACTAAAGAACACAACTTCAAAGAGCCTGCATAAAAAGGATTGGAAATAGCAGGTGAAAAGGTATGAAAAGGAAGCCATTACTGTGATCAAATTTTGTTCAAATGTTTTATCCATGAAGTTAAGAAGAAGGTGGATTTAGACATAGCTTTCTACCGAGTTTTGGGCAGTATAAGGATGGAAGTGATTTTAATTACTTCAATATTTTATTTTATCGGAATGTTGGTATATAGAGAAACAACATCATGTAAAGAATGTGTTTGTCAAGCTTGATGTTCTTGATTTTCATTGATGAAATGTTAAGTCTTTAACGAATGATGTAGTTTTCTAACCAATGGTTTTTAATTTCTTTTCTTAAAGTATTTTGTCGAATGGCTAAGTGCTGGCTTCTCTAATGAACATTTAACAAAGCTGGGTTTTGTAGGAATCCCCTTCTTGTGTGAATTTTACTTTTTCCATCGTCTAGGTGTATATGGACAACTTTTAATAATATTTTTATTCTAGGAGATATTTTCTTTGATTTGGCGGAAACTTATTTTGTAACTTTCTTTTTAATTCTCTTAATTCTTTATAACATCCATGTTATTGAATGTTCATCATTTTATCATTTACTGTGTTCTGTTCATAATTCTTAATAACCCTCCCTTACTATTATGTTTTTAATATTACAATGTTAAGTTTAATTTTAAATATTTTAAGGCGTAATTAAAGTAGTGTTTTCAAATTGCTTCAACTACGGCACTAAATACAAATGTACTAGGGACAAATTAGAAAAGTTCCCCATCTCATTGGTGTTCTAGTTGTTTTCATTTTATTTAAGAGAATGATGCGGTGGATATTAGTGAGGCCCTATTATGGACATCTATCCACCATTATTTCTTTGGGTTTAGTAATTGTATCACATGATTTACTATTTTTAGCCATTTTTGGGTCATAACCAGACTTTTCCAGAGCCGTTTTGAGACATGTAAATAACATTTTTTTGAAAAATATGAAAAACATGCACATCTCCGAAAATAGCTTTGCAATCAAAATTTGTATTCCTCAAATAATATTTATAATGAAATTTATTTATCAAATAGAGAATCGTACTTAAAATGCTTGTTGATTGATATGCCAATTTACCCCAGGGCTTCATAATTTGGTAACAATATGTCTCCTGAGCTACGTTTTTATGTTTAGGGTTTTCCTGTTCTCAATAATAAGTATGCCTTTGAAAATCTGTTGTAATATAGTTAGGGGCATGTATCCGCCGCATACTAGGATAAGCTGTACTTGGTTAAGCATATGGGGTGATTTAAGCAAAGAAGAATACTTTGGATCTACGAACTTAAAAAGAGCGGAAGTAGTAACACGCTTCGAAACCAACTTATAAAGAAGCAACATGTATAAAATAATAGAAGTGAAGAACTGCACGAAGAAATTGTCGCATTCATAAAACTCCCCCTACAACAAGGTGATTTGTAGGCAAGTGACCCAGTATGAGCAGCTAAGGGCACAAGAGATGAATTGCATGTTCTTTCTGTACGAACTTGACAAGAATGTTACTCGAGAGAAATCAAATCATTAATGATGCGGAAATTGGAAAAAATTCATTGTATTTATTTGTGTGGTGGGGAGGATTCTTTTTTAATTATTTTATAATTTACTGTACATTTATTTAATTAAGAGAGAAAATACATGAAGTGTGAAGTTTATTGTAAATATTCTTAATAATTTAGGATAGTGGAGTTGAGTTGGTTAAATATGTTCAGGATTAGGAATTCATAAATAGAACTTATTGGAACAAAAAAAGGATAAATATTTTAATTTTGATTTGCAGAATATTGGGGAGAAATCATGATTAAGACAATCCATTATTATGTAAATACATGGAAGCTTTGTGTGAGGAGATGAAGGAACCGAGAGAATAGAGAATACGGGGAAGATAAGAATAAATGGTGTGAGTTTATATCGGAACGCGAGAGCTTAAGGCAAATGATGTTTGTCCCAAAATTGGTTTGAGTACGTAATTTTATTTTTGTTATTTAACATAGTACCTTGTTTATATTCGGTTCTCTCTCCTTTATATGCTGTTTGAGTTGAATTGTGAACGTGACATGAAATTTAGCTAAGGATTTTTCATCACAGAAGTAAACACACACTCTGTGTGCGTAAGGACCTTGTTTTAGAATCCTGCATCATTTGGTATTAAGGCGAATCCATGCACAGCGAGTGCGATCGAGAGGTCTTGGAGATGAGTTTAGTGTGTGATATGTGCTGGAATTTAACGAATAATAACGATTGCTTTTGGAAACCCAGTTTGAATACTTTGAGAAGTACACTTTAATGTTTTAGTGAAGCGAGTTTTGGACACCAGAATGTACCAGATACCAAAGACTAGTTGGAAGACAAGTGCAATGTGGTAAGATTTGTAACTAATATTGTTGTTATTTAAATATGAAGTTGAAGTAACACGGAAACGTAAAGCAACATTTCTCATTAGTATCAACATCTCATAATGTGGTAACATTTTCCCATACTAATTTGTATCTATCACTGTGCATTTGGTTTTATCGATGTGCTAACACTTCTTAAAAATCTTGTTTGCATTAGTGCGTGTTGTAGAGTGGTATCCATTCCTTTGTGAACCAAGTCTGGGTGGTGTTGTTAATTAAAGTGCCTCTATTAGCAGTGTGATTTGCTGTTGATGTATAGATTAAAATTATGAATAGAGACTATTGTTGGGAATTTGTCATTATTCAAAATACGGAAGTTACTTTGTCAAATAAACCAAGTGTGTAGATGGTCTTAGTCTATAAATTTAAAAATACCATGTGTTTGTATGTAGTTCTGTAAATGTTTGTGTATGAATAGAAATGGAAAGATATAAAATGGTGGGTTTATCATCAACAAGAGCTGGTCTGGTTAATAAATGTTGTTGCGAGAGAAATTAGCGTGAGAGCAATAACAGAAGCCCAGGTAGAAAAATTGAACGTTAAACTCAGCATTTAAGAAGATAATTAAGTTAAATTTAATAAAGAAAATGTAAAAGACATAAAAGTTACACTTAAATTTGTTAATGGAAACTTCTGCAGGCCATATATGGATTAACGATATTGTGGCAAAAAATACATTAATTAATTGCTTTAACACAATTTCTCTTCATAGCGTTACTTTTAAATAATATCAGCAAACAGTACATATGGTTTTTGAAATCGGAAAAATACAAATGTGTGATTCTCCATTTTGTTGGTGAATAGACTTTCTAAGAGCACTTCAACTAGGCATGTGATTATTTTGGTGATTTCACAGACTTCTATAATTTGATAGCGGAAGTGAGCTTTAGAATTGGCGGTTTAAGCATGAAATCAAATTAAATCCTTCTCTTTTACAGGTTAATGGTTTTAATACAGGCAACATTTGACATAGTGGATAGGTAATTAAAATTCATTAATAAGGACAACATCTAGTTGTTAAAGTAAGATTGATTTTGTTTACATCATCGAGTCCTGCAGTAATTTACATTTAAACTAGGTGTGATTCATTGATGGTGATAGTTTTAAATATTTTACTATCATGTTAAAGTTGTGAATTCTCATATATTTAGGTATTGTTATTTCTTTGTTCAGGCTCCTAAGTATCATGAAGAAGGTTTGTGTTATTCCAAAGACAACCACGCACTAAGATGTGGTTTTAAAAACAAAATATTCTTGTAATGTCAAGAGTACACAATTTCTTAATCACTAATGTAATTATTCACACCCTACTTGCCAACAAAGTGAGGTCACATATTATATATTAATAAAGCAAACCTATCTATTCAGAAGGTCACTGATGCGAAGGAGGTACTACACGGAAGAACAATCTAATACAGAGGCAGACCTCATCCAACAAAACAGACTCCAGCTGCACATTTCAATCACACACAAAAAAATAATTAAGCAGAGATTTATATTCTTGGGCAGGGTGTGGTGCCTCTCACTTGTAATCCTGTTACTAGGAAAAATCCGTCAGGCAGGCAGGAGGTTCACCTGCTACTTTTGAGACCAGCGCACCAACATTGTCAGGACTGTTACATTCTGAACAAAATATGAGAAAATGTCTCCAAAAATATTTTAAAAATAGATATTTTCTAAGCCTCACTTTAAACGTTAAAAAACGAATGCCAGGCTGACTGGGGCATATGTAAAAGCCAGGTGTTTGGTAAGCGGGGTCTAATTAAAGATTAAATGTCATGAAACTTGTGGCTACGGGAAACATGGGTGGGTGAATATTAGTGTAAAGGCAGGCCTTTTATTATCCCAGGGACTCAGGAGAAAGAATTAAATTGAACGTAAAGGACATTTTATTGCTACATCTAGGAATGTTCATTGAATTAAGGCTCACCAAAATACATGTTCTGGTTTATAACTCCTTTAGTGATGTCTCTTTTCTGGGGAACATATTCAAATACGCAAACCAGTATCATACTTATATCAAATGTATTTTATTTTAAAGAACGGGACTATTCCATTATTCTGAAAGACATTTACAACAAAAATGGAAAAAATATAAAAAATAGGAATAATAATTATAACATACCTTTTAAATATTTAATCTCTTATTTTATACATTGTTTAGCTATTACTACGGAATAACACAAAATTACGGTGGTGAAGTTACACGTGCACACTTTATTTATTTATTAGCAGGTGTTATTTAATGACATGACAATTATTCTAAGCACAACATAAATTATATAGGATCTTTGAACTTATGTATAGCAATCTACTTAGATTAACACAATGAAATATAAGGAAATGTGTGAGATTATAGCAGTTAAATAAGCAAAGAGGAGGGATTTCATATACTTTGGATAAGAGAGTAGATGAAAATGATGGTGAACCATGCCATCAAGTTATAAAGGGTAAAATTAATTAAAAATATATGGACAAAAATGGTACATGTGAAAATTCTAACATCTTACAAAGTGAAAAGGTTTATGTCCTCGAAACCAACTCCTAATGCAATCGAAATGCAATCACGACTGCTGTGCATACGAGTTACTCGACGATGGCCACTGCAGAAGTTGGCATACCTTGACTCGGAATCTCGGTTACGAAATTAACGAAAACACTATTTGTCTCGTCTTATCGCTTAGCCAATTGGTAGTGGGGCCGGCCACCAGCACGGCATCATAGGGTTGAAGGGCGAAAATGATAACCAATCCAGGTTCTCTCACAATGCGGGTAATAAGTGTAATTTGAGCCTGCTGAATGAGTACGACTTCGAAGATTATAGGACGACAAAAGATAATGTTCTCATCTTTCCTTACACATTTGTTGTGAGAACATAATGCTTTTCCTTCAAGTAGCAGGTTTCTTAACTTTAAATTAGACTGTGGGGAAGTGTTTGGGCTTTGGGTTGTTGTATGTGGTGGTACTGGCTTCTACGGTGATGATATTCTTCGCATACCAAACTTGGCATGATTTGAGGTTAAAATTAATCCAAAGAGGCACGATTCCTAATTATGCCTATGTGCAATAAAAACGGTTTATATCATTACGATTATGAAAATGAAACAAATACCCTAAACTGTACATCACCTACAATTGAGTGAGATTGACACTGTACATTCTCAAGCATAGCTCATTATGGGCTAAAGTTCACATAACAAATGTTGGTCACTAGCGAGGCCTCAACAAATATTTTAACAAATTGTTCTTGTAAGCAATTCCCAGGGTTGCCATGTGTAGTACCTTCAATTAGTAACCTGGAAGACGTTCGAGAGAGGAAGAGAATAATTCAAGGAGAGGTTTACGGGCGTGCTTGTGAATTTGCATAATGAAAACATAAAACCAATTTCTCTTTCTGTTCTTTGATTTCTTTCTTAAGTCTTCAGGGCGCTAGGTGCTCTTGTTCCCAAACCCTCCCGGATTGCTTTTATAAATTCTTGGTGGCCATTTCTTCCTTAATCACTGCCAATATTTTATACGAGTCCACATTCTGTTTCTGGGTTATTCATTGTTTCTAAGTGTTTCCATGGCGGGGGGCCACGTATCATTATAATCTTAATTTGGGTATACTAAATGCATTTTAAGAAACACGTATGCAGAGCGGAGATATGCAGCAGTTTGGTTTCTTTCCCGACTTTTTGATAGCCCCTCTCTGGTTCTTGTGTGACAGAGCAAAGGCTATTAATTAAACTGATGAATGCCTAGGGTGCACAATTTACATTATTTTAGCTGTATCTGCATGTTTAATGATATTTACCACACTCATGCTTTGTATTCTTTTGTGGATCTTCTTTTGTCTTTGATGTTTTGTGTTATTGTAACATGTTAAATTCCAATTCTCTATGAAAAGCTAATGCCATAGTCAGTCTTTCTTACTGGGCCTCTAATTCGACTTCAGCTCATTTTCCTCAATAAAGATGCCATAGTGTGAACCACCTTGGTTGATCCTTTGAGTTGTCTGTGATAAGATGTATTTGGTTCTTCATGTTGCAGCTAAATTGAATTCCATGTATTATCATACTTCAGTACTTAATTTTTGCTTATGATAGCCTGAATATATGTTTGACTGCAGGTAAGTAACTAGTTCTTGTGTTACGATTTATTGTTTGAGCAATAACGTGTATGTCTTTATAAAACAGCTGGTTTCTTGTGACGGTGCCACGGGGCCAGGAGCATTGGTAATAGTTGAGAATTTGGAATGGTGGTGAGATTGAAGTTTTTAACGGAATTAATACATGATCGGGGGAAATGGGAGTGACTTGATTTTAACGATCGTTTTCATTTTCCTCTAAGTAGGAAAATAGAAAGTCGATGCTTTCCTGCACCTTGAGAGGAATTCTTTGGGGGGAAGAGGGGAGCTTTGCCGGAAGAAGGTAATGACTTGGGATGTGGCCTTGTTTGTGCGTTGGGAGAGCAAGAGGCTTCCTTTAGGGTTCATCTCTTGTGCTTTATGAGTAGAGGGGAGGCCTAGGGGGTGTTTGAGAGTCATCGCTAGAGATGGGTGGGAAAGGGTGACTCTCACCATTAGAGGATGAACTTGGGGATAGATGGTGATTGGGATGGAGAATCATGAGGAGTTGGAGGATATCCGATTTGTTGCTTTCATAAGAACTCTAAGGAGTTTCTTGGGAACTTCCCAGAAAAACATTGAAAATTTCGACTTCTTTTAGAATTTAAGCTAAGGAGCTGAGAGTGGATTATTCGAGGGATTTTGCGAAAAAACCCCTCGGATATGATAAGCATAAGCGATGATGAGTGAGTTAATAATGGGAAATTTTAATCTCGATAATGGCTGTGTTTGTTGTGTAAGCGAGGGATAATAGGGAATAATAACAATAAACCATCATAAAATGATTCATTAAAAAAACGGAGTTGTGGTAGACACACTGGTAACGCCCTCGCATGTCAAATAGTGGGCGCCGGTAGTTTAGCTGCGCGGCCATGGGCGAGGTAATGAATGCGGACTTATGCCGCGACCTTTATGTTGTTTCAATCCGTTCCTGCGGAAGAAGAAAGTCTTCGCCAACGCGCTTAAGGCAACTTGTTCTGCGCGACCCGGCGAGCACTGTCGCCGCAACTGAAACATGTAACTACTGTGAGCACGGTCGGACCCCTTGAACACGCGGTACTTCTGAGAATTATAGCAAACTCTAAAACTTCTTTGGGATCAAATTCTCCTAACCTTTGAAGTATGTATGGCATCACTGTGAAAAATTTGGTAGATATAAGGAAAAATTGAAAATTCTCGGGCAGACTGCATCGTGCCCAATTCATAGCTACTAGCTTGGGTCACATGCGGACGCCGAACGAAACACAAGCTTTGGTCAAGCACGTTAACACGGAGGATGGAGTTTCAATGGCGGCGGAAATAATGGATAGAAAGGTGACGGAGGATGGATAGTTGGACGATGATCGATTTTCAAAACTCCCCTTACGTATGGTGAAATGATGTTTAAGTGTCAAGAATTGTAATCATTATAGATAATATATATCTATTTCAGTATTATTAAACGTACATAAAGGCATATACCTTATATTTTTACCTTTTTTAAGTATACACGGTGCTTCATGTTAACAGCAGTATTAATGGAAAGATATTTCATTTCTACGGAATATGGCGGCGATAAGGCATATCGGGATACGCTCAGCCTTTGAATAATATTCTTAAAGATCTGAGTTAGTGGTGTTGAAAGGCACCGCCCAGAGAAAGAAATGGTGTTTTAATAGCTAAAAAGATGAATAACGAGGTTATTTAAGTAGTGTTTAGGTAATGGAAAAATAGACAACGTATGGTAGAAACTCGTGTTTTAGCAAAGAGAGAAAATAAGGAGAATGGATATAATGACTTGGTTTAAGACAAGTAGAAATATTTGCTAAGGGATAATTTTAGCCCGATGAGAACGGAAATACTAGTTGAAGGATGATATTGAGAAATGGTAGAAGTGGAAAAAAAATGGAAAAAGGGAAAAATGTAGAAATAGGATAAGTAATAAGAGATGTTGCTGAGAAATACAGAGGTTTTGAAATAGAAGAGCAAGCTTGTGATTTGAGCTTGATCTTTTAGTGAATGTTGTCCTCCTTAGTAGGTTCTTCCTGGCTACTTGGCAATTCCATTGTAATATGTAGACCCCTTTAATAAGGATTATTAGTTTTAAAATATAATCTAATACAAAGTACGATGCGGAAAGGAATTAAATCACATGGGAGCGAGAAGACTCCCTAGAAAAAGATAATGTGTATACGATTAAGCGGTCTTAAAATCCTCTTTAGAAGCATGGGCGTTAGCCTGTTGAGCTATGACCATTGACTAGCGGTGTGCACAGAATCCTTGATTGTTTAAGTCTTCTACTGACTTGGCTGGGAAAAGCTGCTTCCTACTTATGTGGTCCAATAGCATTAATACGTAGCTTTATACAAAAATTTTCAAACGGGAAGTATACCAATAGTTTAATTACCTTTTTGGGTACTTTTGTTTGATAATTTTATCTTTGCCCACTTTAATTTCTTTTATTGTGACTGATCATAGTTGTTTGTTGAATGGCATACAAGCTCCTTTCATCCCAATTAATTTCTTGCCAGCCAAATTTGTACCTTTGTCAATTCAATCAAGATTAACATGATAAAGCAGTTCTTAGGTTTTAATTTCAAATTGGAAAAAACAACATTTTACCATAAACCAATTCATAGGGAAAACTTTGTCGTGTTCTCCAGCAGTAGTTACGTAAACCCATGGTGCTTAAGAATAACTGAGATAATCTTAGGTTATCATATGTTTTAGTTATAATGGCTTCTAATACTTTATTGTTAACTTTCCACACCCATTGGCATGAGGGTGGTATGTGTGATCATTCTTTCATTGAATATGATATTTTAAGAAAGATGAGCTTGTGGCTTGTAGGGTGGATGAAGTCCTCTTTGTAACTTCAACTCTCTAGAATT
The DNA here is from genome assembly GCA_034641835.2 of Pinus albicaulis. Classification (NCBI taxonomy): domain Eukaryota; kingdom Viridiplantae; phylum Streptophyta; class Pinopsida; order Pinales; family Pinaceae; genus Pinus; species Pinus albicaulis. The sequence continues at coordinate 399,330,769 of CM076569.1, read as the reverse complement.
TCCAAATCTGGTAAATGTTTCTTCAAATAAAAACTAGGACAACCTCTTCATTGGCTCTAATAAGTGCTTTGGCCTCACCATTTAGTCATATGTTTGTAGAACTAATATAAGTTCTTTGATTGAATGGAGGATTAATGGGTCTGGAAATCCAAGGCCCATCTTTCAAATATGTTCGACTTCCCAGGGTTTAATGGCATTTGATCTCTATAATTAAGTTGGCAAAGAATTGAGTTGTCACAAACTCACATGTTCTTTGCATCCTTAAATAATAGAGACCTTTAATAGCTAACAAATATAAAAATTTTGCTTTCTTTGTTCTTTTATGGTAAAATGCCCTCCACAAGGGCCATCACGTAAGCTTCAGTATGTCATACACTTGCTCTTCTAATGCATCTTGATTTCTGATCAAGCACGTATGAAAAGACACCCATATCACGATATACTGGCACTTTGTTCGAACAATTCTTCTCACTTTCTCTTGTTATGACGGTGTGATGGTAATTTTCACCATGACAAAATAATTGTTTAATATCATCTTGCATACAAAATATGTTGCTTCATAAATAAATATCATAGGAAAAAGAATCATCTGCAGAATATTATTATAGGTTTTTAACCGTGAAAGAAATACATTCCCATTTGCATACTTTACCAAAATTACAAGTCTACAATTGTGATATAGCTCTGCGGTAATAATAACCATCACATGTTCTATTTGTTTATTGATTTGTTCATTAAATACTTTAATAGAATAACGTTGTTATAATGTTGAAAATTTATTAATAGCATAAATTCACATAAAGAAACTCCTTTTAAATGCTTTGTATAAATTAAGCACAAAGAGGTCATATTCTTATTGATAAAGTGAATAGCATAAGGAAGATGATTCTGTATCCAAGAACGGCTCCAATTGCGATGTAAAACATCGGAAAGATATATATGAAAAGGAGGGCCAATAAGGTCCCCCTTAAAATAGAAAGCAATAGATAATGATGCTTGAGTTCTACAAGGCTTACGTGAAGATGATCATAAATTTTAGCATTTTTCTTTTGCATGTATTTTAAATAATGGAAAGCTATCTTGAAAAATCTTTGTCTAGTATCTTGTAATATCGACATGTCACTGAAAAAAATTTCTCCATCGTTTGTATTTTAGGAACGAGAGGGTCGGGTAATAATATTTTAGATAGGTACTACTGAATACCTTGAGATGAAATAAAATGTCCAAGCACTACTCCTTCACTCATCATCATATGACATTTTTCGCACTTAGGAGAGGTGAGCTTGTATACAACTTTTAAGTACCTTCTCAAGATTTTGTAATGCATCTTCAAAAGACACACCATAAGGAGTAAAATCATCCATAAATATTTCCAGAGTCATTCAACATATCGAAAAGATTCCTATAAATGTACCTCTCCGAAAGTTGCCGGTGCATTACATGTACCCAAATGGAAGAACTCTATAAGCAAAAAGTTCCCCAAGGGCTAGTGAAAGTGGTCTTGTCTTGGTCTTGGGGTGCACTTAATTTGGTTATACCCATCGAATCCATCTAGAAAAGAAAATAATTTCTTCCCCGATGTACTATCCAACACTCGATCAATGAAAGGTAAAGGAAAGTGATCCTTTTGAGTAGCTTTGTTTAAGGCTCGTAATCAACACATACTCTCCATTTCCCGTTTTTCTTAGGGACAATTACCAATGGAGAAACCCATTCACCGTCAGATATGGGGTATATAAACTCGCATTAAGAAATTTCTCGAAGTTTTTCTTTAACAATTTCCCGTAAATTAGGGTTCATTCATCTTTGGGGTTGACAAGACCGGGTTTCCGAATCCTTCTTTAATGTAAATTCGGTGAGTACATAGTTCGAAGAGATTCCTTTCATATTCGTGTAATCCCATGCAAATGTTTCTATTTTCACGTAATAACTTCATTAATCGGCCGTGTTTCGTAAACTCGTTAGATCAGATTTATGTTTAATGTCTCCCCGCTGTGTTCGATTTCGATCGTTATGCTTTTTAGATGAGATGGTGGTTAATGTCCGAGATAAGTCTTCGATCAATCTTTTCTTGGGTATCTCGTTTCAAAAATTGCAGTCAATTGATTGTGTGTTTTAGCAATTACAAAGAGGAAGGTTCACAAATAAATTTATTAATTATTTCATCCTATGTATTGTCTTGCAGAGCTAAGGCTTTTCCAATAGTTAGAATGGGTCAATAGCATTATCATCATAATCCATCCACATATAATCTTCATTATTAATTATGGGTGTAGCATGAGGATAAAGAGTAAGCTGTTTGGTTTCATAAATCCATTAGAAATTGTCATTGAACCAGATTTGCAACTAATAAAGGCATCACTATGGCCACCATGGCCTCCTGCAGAATTAAAGGATGTCCTCTAAACTTTGTTTTTAGTTTGTAATACAACAAAATCAGCCGGGTAATTCGAGGATTCAATCAGATAAGTAGATCTTCAACAACTCCTTCAGGTTTAATTGTAGAACAAGCCTCTACCTAACTCTAGAATGGTAGGTGTATCTCTCGATTGTGTTATTCATTGTAACAACCGTGAAGTTTCAAGAGTCATTATGTTTATCATGAAGACCTAAATCTACCGTAACTTGAGGAATCATTGTTTTACCAATTTGAACTGCCACGTAGGATGGCCGAGGTCACCATATTTCACAGAGGATTTTCCTGGACATTAATGCAAAGATAACCGTCCATCACATGTACCGTAAGGATCTTAGTTTTCCTACCAAAGTTTCTTAACAAAAATATCCCTTATGGTTCGGCATAAATTGGTACATCTCTGCCTCGTAAAAGTGGAATTTTAACATACAAGTTTTGCACTTCTAAAAGATTAAAAGCAGTGTTTTTCAAAATGTTCTAGTTAAAACTAAACGTCGGGGAATGGTGGTTCTCATATTTCAATACCCTTGTCAGAGGGTGGTTGTGCTTTCTTATGTTTCTCGGCTTTCCCTCTCTTTATCGTAATCGAAGAGGTTATGTCATCAATAATAGGCTCTACTATTTCTCGATCTTAAATGAATATCATTACATTGCATAGTAGGAAATATAGGCTGATTCTAAATATCAATGACTCGTATAACTTTATTATTGGGGTTAGGATTTGTCACATTGTGCACTGGGTCTCATTTGGTTATTCGCTGAAAGCATTTGATGGCAAAGAGGAAGTGGTTGCTGAATTGGAGGAAATTTGATTTGGATACCGGATTTGTTGGCTTCTCCAATTTGAATTCCAAGGGTTAAAAGAAGATGGTCGCCGTGGGGACCAAGGAGTCCACATTGCAGCATCCGGTGTAAGGAGGGTTTGATTGTCAGATGGGTTGGAAATTCATTCTCCGATTAAAGGGTGGGTATTGAATTCGATTAAAGGGAGAGGGACTGTTTGATCGAAAGCATAATAATTATTCCAATGATTAAATGGCATACTAGAATCTACACCTTGTCCTTTTGGTTGCCATTGTCTTCTTTGAGTTAGCAAGTAAACTCGCTTCAGCCTTCTTCTTCCCGTTGGCCGGCAATGTCGCCTTTTATTCCCGGTAGAGATGGACATCGTTGTGTTTCTCATATGATCTTTCTCGAAAGGGTGCGCATTGGTATTTTGTCCAATGGGCACTCCCTTAAAGGGATGTTTGTCTTCGTACCTCTGCAAAAAGACAAATTGTGAGTTGCTTCTCGTCTTTGTACTTACTTTTTAACTCGCAAAGTGTCAATTTAGAAGCAAAAAGAACTTAACATCTCGCCTTTAAATTCTTCAAGTAAATTACCTATTTCAGCTCTTGTTGCTCCCCCACCGTCGATTTTCCTCGCACTCTTGAATAGGTGGGATTCTATTACTTACTCTCGTTCTTTTCAGCCCTCGAACATCTTTTACAAAGTTCAACAATCTCATCATATGATTCTTTAAATATATCTCCCTTGCCAAGCATATTTAACATATCTAAACAATCATCCCTTAGTCCTCTAAGTAATATTGTTTTGCGAATTTCCTTACTTATATTTGGATGATCAGATTCAGAGATTATACTGTACTTTCTACGTAGTCCTCCGCATTCTCGTCCGACTTTTGTGCCATATTGAATAGTTCGTCCTTGTTTTCTCTCGGCTCCCGACGCAGTCTTGATATTTATTAAATTTCGTTTCATCTCGTCTCATGTTGTGATTACCCGACTTCCAAGGCTCATGAACCATCTTAAAGCATTTCCTTTTAATGTTGCTGAATGGGCTTCAACTTTTGAGCATTAGTAACATAATCATAACTTCGCATAATATATCAAATTCAAAGAGAAATTCATCCGGATCTTCGCAGGATAAACCATGGAAGTTAGGTAAAGCCGACAATGGAATGCTCTTCATAGGAGTTGTTCCTCTAGGGAGATCACCGATAGGAAATCCCAAGGTAGAGAGAGAATTTTTCATCCTTTCCTTCTCCTTCAGATCTACACGTCCTCCACCAAAGAAGTCTTCGTTGTTTCCTTCCATTGGTTGTTCTCCTACCGCACTTCGCTCGATCGTCAAAATCTTCTACCGGCTCCTCAATGTTTTCCACTCGTCGTCCAACACTCTCTATTAGTCTTCAACGTGCTCGTTGATTTGCTAACACTTTCTTCTCGACTCTCCAAGACCGATTGGGTCGGTCCTTTAATTACCGGCTCCTCTATGTTTTCGTGGCCCACAACTTCCCTCTCGTTTTGTAATCCGATTGAGGGGAGTATTGTTTTGGTCTGTGAGAACTTAATCTCCGTGATGATTCAAACCTTTGATACAATCAATGAAAGTCTTTCTTCCTCCCATTCCTTTCGTTTCTGCCACCCGTAGGATTAGTTTTCTTCTCGGGTTCCGCGTCCTCTCATACAATCTCGCACATCTAGGAAGAAAATATTAATGCTTTGAAATCTATAATTGCCTTCCCCGCAATCTGTTGTAATGTTGGTCGCTTTAATTGTTTTAACAATTCAAGCTCTACATAAATTGTCAACCCGAGAAGGTCTGTTTATTCTAAAGACAACTACGTACCGGGATATGCTCAATTCCAAAAAGCAAAAATAATGTTGTAGTAAAAGTCACACAATTATTAATCATACAAATCTAATTATTCACACTCTGCTTTAACAAAGTCAAGTCTATTTATGTTATAAAAGAGAAGCAATTCCTCTATCATGTACTTTTTAAGAATCCTAATGAAAGGAAATTACTCTCAGAAAGGGAACCAATCAACCATACTGTGGGGAACAGACCTCATTCCTTCAAATAGAACTTCAAACACTGCCGTCGTACACTAATCACACCGTAGAAAATATAAATTCAAGAAAATGTGACCCCATTCCCATGAACAGGACAACCTTCGAAGACCCTCGTCTCTTGTTTCTAATCACACCGCAAGGAAAAGAAATTCAATCAATGGGAATAGGACCCTATTCCTTTGCGTTAAAGATTCTTCGCCACTGGCTTCCCAACATCAATCATACATTCGAAAAAATAACAGAAAATATCTCTTTGCCTCTTTAAAAATGAATGTACCAAACTCATGCAAAATAAGTTAAAGGAAACATAATGCTCAATGAACTACGTAACTATGCAAATCGCTCAAGCTTCACAAACGTAATTAAATTAAGGTGCGAATATCATAAGGAAACTTAACAAACTACGTGAAATGGTGAATCTTGTGATGAAGTCGGGCCCTTTCCTTCTCACAAGATCCCTCAGTGAAAGAATTAAATTGAATTGCTCAAAAGGAACCTTTATTCATCTCACAAAAGGAATGATACATTACAATGGAGTTTAGCTCCTTTCCGCTCAAAAACAATGTCTCTCCGTAGTTTCTAACTCCCCTTTCTAATGATGATGTCTCCTCTTTTAAAGAGGAGACATCTATTACAAACGCTTACATCGTAGCAAATCTATGTTTATCCAAATCGTTCTTCTTTCTTAAAAACAGACTATTCTATTCTTCCGTAGAAAGATATTGTTACAACAAATACGTAAAAGTATTGGCTTCGTAATAATCCGTGTAAACTACTTCCTTGCTCCTCTTCATCTTGTTGCCATCGTTCCAAAAATACTTCCGTAATCGCAAATTACGAGTAGTGATGTGAATTTTGCGTGCTCCGCTCGATCGTTTCAAAGAACGCAGTCGATCAAGCTAACAACGGCCGATTGTTTCTGCAAGACAAAGACATAAATTATCTCTGCGATCTTTAGACTTATGTTAGCAACAATCTACCTTCGATTAATGATGAAATATAAGTATAATATGGAATTATATGTAAACAAGATTAAATATATAGTAAAGAGGAGGATTTCAGAATTTGGATAAAGTGAATGAAAATGATGATGGAACCTTTTAAATATTGTTATAAAGGGTAAGGTGGTGAGGTGTCAAAATGCATGGCAAAAATGGTACATTGTGAGGTCCTAACACTCCTCTCTATGGTCTTCTACCATGAGTTACTTTCACTTTGTGAGTCATGTCAAGAGAGGGCCGCAAAGCTGGGTCTCATTGGGTGCTCCTAGGGTCTCATCATGGTCAAACTAATGAGTCAAGTTCAATAAATATCAACATAACAAGGAGGAATTCAAATAAACTCAAATTCATAGCAACTTAAGGTCAAAGATGTATTTTATTCATTGATGTAATTTTCACCTCAAAAACCATGTTTTGGGGTGAAAACATGATATTTTGCCTTTATTATCATTCATTATGTAATTTTATGTCAAAGATATGTAATAAGTCACAATTCAAGTCACACATTCACAAAGTCAACACCCTACCTTCAGAAGAGTTTTCTACAAAAGACACGCGTTGCCAAGACATCTTCCAAAGGGATCCACTCTGAAAGAGCCCGAGAGAGCTTTCCAACGGTATACTACACTTTAAAACGGACTTCCGGATTGAAATTTATGCTTAAGTGAAGTAAAATCCTACATATCCTAAACCTTCCCCTTTTCCTTTTCCTTAAATTTGTATTATTAAAGTTTTATATTTCCTTTATAAAATCCCTTTTTCCCTCCCTTCGATTACATAATCGCATTATTAAAAATATTTTTGAAACATATGCGATTAAAACAAACCACTTCCCCCACCATGCTTGAAACATTATAATATAAACCAAAAGGTTATATCATATAAACCCCGCCATACCAAACCACTTCCCCTCCACCCCGTTTCTGAAAACCTTATAATAAAACTCAAAGGTTTTATATTAATAAAACCCAGTCCCTTTCCCCTTTTCAAATCACATCGCAACCTTTATAAGTCCGCCGATCGTCTATCGTGAAACTTCCGATGTGATTATGTTAATCTCCGATCGGCCGCGCCGATGCGATCCCCACCGTTCATCTAATCGCCGCCGATCTTATGGCTCATATGCGATCGGGCCATCGGGACGGTATTTACAAAGCCCTTCCCGATTGACCCCCGGCTACTGGCCGGTTTCGATTATTCCTCAACCGTCGATCTCCCAATCTCATTCGACAGATCATAATCTATCACCCCCTCCCAATCGCATCGTTGGTTTTTGTTATGTAATGCACCCGCGCTCCCGTCCCGATTCCGATTGTAATTATATATCCGGTCCCACCTCCTTCCCTTCTCTCACTCCAAAAATCGGTTTCCCTTCACAAACAACCGTAATTTCATTTCAGCTTTATTTTGAACAACATTTTATTTACAAAGTAATTTTTTCTCCAAACAAATAGAGGAAAAAGCAAAGTGACAAATAAAGTACGGGAGAAGCTTATTTAAAAATAAAGATTGTTACAACAAGAACAAAGTAGGAAATCAAGCCAGATTGCCTATTTTTTTCCTTCATACGACATAACAAAGGAAAAATCTTCAAGAGATCAAAAAGTATTGTTGTCCCTCATTTTCGTGCGCATTGTTTATTTCTTTCTATGATTATACTTCAGCTCTTGAGATGTCGAAACCGTTCCCTTTTCTCGTGGATCTATGTTCCTACATTTTGGGTTGTATTTAATGTAATTGTAAATCATTTGTAAAAAGGTTGAGGTTTGTAATCGAGCAAAAGAGGGTACGTTGTGGACAAACGCTCGCGCTCCATTGTACAAGCTTGACAAGGATTAATAAGAGATACAAATTTCTAATTTGTGGGATCCATGTGGTATGAGATTTAGCATTTTCTCTCTTTTGTTTCATATGTAAATTGTTATGTGTTCCATTCATCCATAAACATTTCTTTGAATACTTTCAAGATAGAAAGGTAGGGATCCATTTATGCCCCGCCTTGGGAAAACATTCATACTCTCGTGCTTCTTTTCTTCTCGTTTGAAAAATGATCTATCTATCAGGCCCTTTTCAGCTCCTCACCGCCTTTCCATCCCATCTTATTAAACTTTCGATCGCTAAGTTTCCTCGCCTATCTTGCCCCATGAAATATCCCGTGTCCCGATTTAATTCCCTAGCTTAAATCGTTCCATTTTATCCCACACATCCCTAGAATTCATTCATTTATTAAACCTTTTATCCCCATCATTTTATCTAGCCTAATGTCATATCATTATTGTGTGTTTCATTGAATATCCATTCACGGAGAGAGTCCTCTCCTGGCCCGTAGGGCTGAAGGCCGGAAGCGTGGTTTAGTTGTTACCCCTCGTTTTTCCTTTTTCTACCGTGTCCATTTCTGTGCTAACATCTCCGGGCGACCCACCGAATAACCGTTTAGCATAAAGGATTAATCACCTCGCAAGATCTTCCCGTAAAGAACAACAAAGCTAGGATCCGATTATCGATGGTGAACAATGTTCTGTATATATATGAAGGTCGAATCATTCACCTCGGCGACTCCATTCATCGAAAAATACGTAAATAAATACTTCATGGTGACTCCACCGTTGTGAAGACCGCAGCTTTAAGATTTTAAAGATGGCAAGTGTTGCAAGAAGGTACGCTACCATGAGCCGAGATCACATTCCAGGTTTCCCAAATAAAATGCCCAAGGTGGATTGGCTCTTTAATTCTGTATATGTTCAAAAATGTGGGAAGGTAATGATGTCGCTTTCTTCATCTCGGTGAAATTTCACATCCATGTGCATAAATTAAAGATTGATTTCTTCCTTAAGATTGTTTGATGAAAAATGTTTATGGCTACTTCCGGGAAGATGAAGCTCAATCTTGGTATGAAAGTTTACCACTCGGTTGTATTTATTGTTTAAGAGATTTTCATACCATTTTCTTTGGAAAGATATAAAGAGTCTTGTCCATCTTTAGTATTAGTGTAGAACTATTGTGAACATGTTAATAGTTTCATTGAAAATATTGAGAATTTTTATGGAGATGATGAATTCATGGACGAAGAAATCATGGAATCACTCAATGAAAACTGCTTCAAGAACACACAAAAATCTTAGAGGATACTTATCAAGATCATGTTGGTGTTGAAGATCTTTACGTATGAAAAATGATGAAGGAAGAGGTTTTATTTCGAATCCGATTGAAATAAAGGACGAGATGCTAAAGGAAGTTCCAATATTACATAGTGATAAAGTTAAGCGTATCTAGAGTTAAAATGTGATGAGGAAGAATACGTTGTTCCAAATCCCATAAAGGAGAGTTATATTGTTGAGGTCACCTCAAATGAACAAAACAGAAAGTTATAGACCTAAGTGTTCCCCATCATATCGTAACAAAGTCTTCATGAGGAGGTAATTCCATTCTCTCTATGAAAAACAAGATGAGGTCTCTCGTTTTCAAGTAAGTGAAAAAGTTTCTTTGGATGAATCCTTTGGTAGATGATAGAAATGTCACTTTGGATTTAAAGAGTCATTTGAAGTTTCTTCTCTTATGATCGATGAATGTGATAAGAAACATGATTAACTGCTGTTAGTATCATATGAAGATGATCAACAATATATTCGCACTATAGAAGATTGAAGAAGGATCTGTGGACTGCTTATTCTTATTCTTCTTCCTATGTTTCTGCTTTAAATTTTTTTCAAGAGGAATTCTAACAACGTTACTTATCTTTTTCAAAAATTTTTAAGATTCTAGAAATATATTCTTACTAAAGCTATTATGAAGAGAGATTCTAATCAGAGAAAAAGACAGCCTTGTTCCTCTATACCATAAGAGGTAAATCTCTGTTGCTTTCTAGACTATATAAATTTATTATGTACTTAATAGAAGGTAATTATTGCGCATTCAAAGGATGAAGGAGATCATGGTCAACCATGCTTTTGGATGCCCAAATAAGTAAAGTATCTATTTTTGCCCGTAAGACTGACAGAGAATCAATCATGTGGCATCCTGTGTTGATTGGTTACATTGGAATTTTGATATAGCTCGATGATACTTTTGTTTTCAAAAAACACAAATGGTCATTACCTGGATCTAAACCTCAAGTCTTCGTCATGTACCGCCATCAAGTTTCAAATGTTAAGTTTTGTCTTAGTTAGCTCCTAGGTCACTTTTGAAGCTCGTTTTTCTTTTCAAATATTCAGCTTGGTTTTTTAGCTATTGACTCCATGCCCAATGGATAAGGCTACTTGGTCTATGGTGTTCTTGGTACCTCCAAGGAGCTACCATCCCCATTTGAGCCACGTTAGTGTCGGCCTAGTCACACCGCCATCAATGATCAAAATTTCTCTTTTTGCATTTGCATATTAGGAGTCTCATACCAATAAATTTCACGATTCTCGCTAGGTCCTAGATTCATGAGATTTCTCATCAGCTTTCCCTCATGTGAAACTTGCTAATTTCTGTCTTCACCATGAGTTAATTTCACTTTGGTGAGTCATGTCAGTAGGTCATAGGCTGGGTCTCATTAAGCTCCGTGGTCTCATCATGGTCAAAATAATGAGTCAAGTGTCAATAAATATTAGCAAGGTCATGAGGAAGTCAAATAAACTCAAAGTCACAAGACCCTAAGGTCAAAGATGTATTTTATTCAAACTTGATGTAATTTTCACCTCAAACCATGTTTCTGGGTGAAAAACATGATATTTTGCCTTTATTATCATTCATTATGTAATTTTATGCTCTAAAGATATGTAATAAGTCACAATTCAGAAGATGTCATCTTCACAAATTCAACACCCTCTCGCCTTCGAAGAGTTTTCCACATCATGTTCAACACCGAAACATCTTCCAAAAAATCCATCGTAAAGAGCCCGTAGAGGGCTTTCCAATGGTATACCGCACTCTTAAACGGACTTCGGATTGAAATTTATGCTTAAGTGAAGTAAAATATCCATATCCTAAACCTTCCCTTTTTTCCCATTTTCCCTTAAACTTATATTAAAGCCTTATATTTCCTTTATAAAATCCCTTTTTCCACCCTTTGATTACATAATCACATTATTAAAAATCTTTTGAAACATATGCGATTAAAACAAAACACTTCCCCCACCATGCTTGAAACATTATAATATAAACCAAAAGGTTATATCATATAAACCCCCCATACCAAACCACTTCCTCCACCCCGTTTGAAAACCTTATATCAAAAACTCAAAGGTTTTATATTAATAAAACCCAAGTCCCTTTCCCCTTTCAAATCGCATCGCAACTTTTATAAGTCCGCCCCGATTGGCTCATCGTGAAACTCTCCAACGAGATTATGTTAATCTCTCGATTGGCCTCGCCCCGATGCGATCGACGCTGGTAAAGCCCTCTTCACACCGACCCCCGCCGATGGCCTGCTCCCCGATTATACCTCAACCGTCGATCTCCCAATCTCATCCGACGGATCATAATTCATCACCCTCCCAATTGCATCAGAAATTTTTGTTATGTAATGCACCCGCGCTCCCGTCCCGATTCCGATTGTGATTATATATCCGGTCCCACCTCCTTTCCTTCTCTCATTCCAAAATCTATTTCCCTTCACAAATAGCATAATTTCATTTCCGTTTTATTTTTGAACAACATTTTATTTAAAAAGTTAGTTTTCTCCAAACAAATAGAGGAAAGCAAAGCGACACAACGCTCGAGAAGCTTATTTAAAATAAAGATTGTTACAACAAAGCAGCTAAAGTAGGAAATCTTCTTTCTGATTACGATGGTTTACACGCATAACAACGAAAATCTTCAAGAGATCAAAAAGTATCGTTGTCCCTCATTTTCGTGCGTATTGTTGTATTTATTTTCTATGATTATAATTCAGCTTCTGAGCCGTCAAAAAAGTTCCCTTTTCTATGGATCCATGTTCCCACATTTAAGTGTATTTAATGTAATTGTAAATCATTTGTAAAAAGGTCGAGGTCCGTAACTCAAATAGTAGGGGAATAGTGTGGACAGAAATGCTCGTGCTCCATTGTATTCGATAAGGATTAATAAGAGATGCAAATACCGATTTGTGGGATCCATGTGGTATGAGATTTAGCATTTGTCACTCTCTTTTTGTTTCATATGTAAATTTTTATGCGTTCCATTCATCCATAAACATTTCTTTTTGAATGCTTTCAAGATAGAAAGGTAGGATCCATTTTATGCCCCGCCTTGGGAAAACATTCACTGTGCTTTCTTCTATTTGAAAAAGGATCCATTCATCGTGCCCTTTTCACCTCCTCACCGCCTTTCCATCCCATCTTTATTAAACTTTGAATCGCTAAGTTTCGCCTATCTTGCCCCACATGAAATATCCCCCGTGTCCCGATTTAATTCCTACTTAAATCGTCCCATTTTATCCCACACATCCCCGGAATTCATTCATTTATTAAACCTTTTATCCCCATCATTTTATCTAGCCTAATATCATATCATTATTTTGTTTCATTGAATATCCATTCATGGAGAGAGCCTTCCCCGTCTTTGTAGGGCTAGCTACAAGGCCGAGCGTGGTGTAGCCGTTACCCTCGTTTTTCCCTTTTTCGCCCTCTGGGTCCATTTTAGGTGCTAACAGACGCAACAAGAGAATTAGAAACCGTTCGCTTTGGAACCAAGAGACAGATAAATGAGGAACCGTGAGTTGGTAGTGCGTTTAATCGTAATGTTTTCGCAACCCAAACGACAGATTTCGCAGGGTTCACAGGTGGTAAGAGGGTGCGATAAAAGTCTCAATGTGACACAATAAGTAATATGCCACTTAAGCGAACATTTTTTATATGGTTATGAAAGGAAACGACCCCCGTATATGTCGATTCCATTGTTGGGTTATATATACATGTAATTATATATTTTCATGAGTTAAAAATCATGATTGATCATTAGCGCATGTGGAAGTGTTCACATTGTTCTATTCAAGGATAATGTTGTTTGTGTTTGTTGCCACCGCAGAAATATGTTGATGCCACCATAAATCTTTGGAAAATTCCTATGGAGAAATTTTTTTGCACCGAATTGAGACGCGTGTTGCATGAGAACCGTCACCGCAAAAAAAGGAGCTACATGAAAGTACAAAGAAAACTTTCCGTGCTAAGATGATGAGCATGTTGAAGAAGTTTTGGTGAAGGGCGTGCAAATATTCACAAGATAAGAACGACACAGAAGAATGAAATCCGAGAATTGAAATTTAAAAGAAAAGGTTTATTGAAGGGAGCATAAGGTATGATCATTCATTTCAAAGAGGTATTTTAAATGTTGAAAATTAAATGGTTTATTTATTTTCACCATAAAATAAATCTTGGGCCCAAAATGGATTGCATTTTGATTTAAAGGCTTCAGATCATGTGAAGTGATAATGGGCGACCGATGATATTTTCATAAGAATGAGTATGAGAGAGAGTGAATATTTTTACATCATGAAAAATGTATTAAGGGAGGATGTTCATTGGCATATTGTATAACTTGAATTAGAGTCAAAATATCCATTATTGTAAATATTGTCAAGATTTGAAGTCACATAAGATGTTAAGGTCAATGAAGAAATTTGTATAACTTGAGCTTCAAACAATTGAGTTGTACAAGAGGGTTCACTTTTTGTTCAAAATGAATTTTGATGTCAAACTGGAGTCAAAGAATCGTAAGCCAAGTCAAAGGTTTAAATGTACTGGGTGCATGATTTCCAGGAGCCCAACACCCAAAGAGTTGGTCATTGTAACACAAGCATGACCGAAGTTGTTGTTTGCGCAAAGAGGAGCAAGAGATTTACTAGAAATGGCTTCCAAGACAGAGAACCGTAAGAGGTCAAGCGGAGGAAGAGAGCTTGTATTCTTGGATGGCAAGTAGGAAGGCTTGCCGAAAAGTCGAATGAATGAACCACATGTGAACGCATGAAGTTCACAAAGGAGAAGAAGATGAATGGTGATAGTCATTTCCGCAGGTTCCGAGAAAGACCACAACAGAAGAAAGAAGAAGGAAAATGCCAAGACAAATGGCATATGTGCGCTGATTGATGAATAATATGAGAGGGAGAAGGCTGAGATAATAGTTCACCTTGAGTTATCGATGGAATTGTTGCGTATAAATACGAAAGAATGCAGACATGGTTGGACCATGAGGGCAGTGAAATGGCAGAAACTACACGCAAAGAGGGAACAACAAACATACAAGCTTGATAGAAGAGTTGAGGAAGCTCGAGTAGATGATGAGTGTGCAATTGAGATGTGAAGAACACAGAGAGGTCGAGTTGAAATGAAATACCAGGGCTCCGTGTATTAGGTGAAATTTCGGGTGAAGAGATCAATCAAAAAGATCTCATGGACTATTGGAATAGTTCGAATAATTGGAAGATATGTCGACAAGAGAAGCGTATGAGGCTATGAAATCTTGTATTTTTAACACTCATAGTTTGTGTATGTTTGCAGGATGTGTAGAATATGATGGAAAATCGGTGAAACCGCGCGTAGATGAATGAAACTCTTGAGGTGAAGTATGATGGAGAATGCCTTTCGCAGAAGGAAGGTTTTATCGAGCAGCAGAAAGAATTCATAGATGAATTCCCGTTTGGTGTAAGACAAACCCGCTGAAGTTGTTATGAAGTAGAAGCATAATGAAAATGTCAAGTGGAGGATTCTGCTGAGGTAAACAAATGAATTTGTTTAATGAAATTGATGCATTTAATTTTGCAATGTGATGACATAGAAAATGTGATAACCTCGGAGTGACGAAGAAGAATGAAACTATGAATGAAGGTTGTGATGAACACGGGAAAGATTTCACAAAGAAATAGAGTTCTTGGAACGATGGCGAAGAAAACTGAAGGAGAAATGAAGCTTTAACTCGATAAAGAAGAGATTGCAATGGCTATGAATGATAAGGATGAGATATTTCTAACGTTTATAGAGTTAAGTGAATGTTTTAACTCTTAAAATAATGATGTGGTTGTAGATACAAAATGCAACATTAATAAATATAATGTTGAAATCGCAGAAATTGGAGCGTAAAGTATTTGAAGTTGAGATGAAATATTAAGAGCGTTAAAGAAATTTATGTCCTTAGAGACATAAGGGAAACAAAATTGGCATTAGTCCCAAGCAGATAAAGATGCAAGCAACCGCAATTCAAAACAGATCTACCGAAATCCGTAAAGTCTATGATGGGAGATTGGTGCTTGAAGCATCAAAAGAGGCCGAAAGGTCTTATATTTTTAAAACTAATAGTTTGTCAAGGAAATTGTGCACAACACCTGATGAGAAATTTGTTACTATAGGAGCAATAAATGACTATAGTTGTGATCAAGGAGAAATTTTAACTATTCTTCATTTCGTAGTTGAGTATTCACGTTAATTGATATGGAAGCATTAGACAAATAGGAATTGCTCCGAGGAATTGATTGTTGGAGAGGCCAATGGAATGCGGGGCCGATAAAATGAGTGATGCCGATGTACAAATCCGCTCGAGTTTCTTTCGTAGCTTGGAAACCAGAAGAATGGGTATCGCTGATTCTTAATAATTTGTGCATGTAATTTTTGAAATAAAGATGATATGGTGCGGAAAAAAGCGAGAGTTACATTTAGTAGTATTAAGGAATACATTTGTTAGCTATGGAAATGTTGTGCAAAATTACAAAATGGAGTTGATACTTTAAAAGACCAAATTAAGAAACAAGTAGCTTGGAATCCTCGAGGGAGCAAGTCATCGAGACTTGTGGCTATCATTAAAAGTGACATACCTCATAGACGGGAGTCTATGGAAAACTTCTACATGGGGAGTCCGATGGCAGAGCATCGAGAAAAAATTTCATTATTTATTTCCGTGTGATTTAGTGATGTTTTTTTAAATATTTTATAATTTATGCACATTTTTATTTAAATTAAGAGATAAAATATGAGTGCGAGGTTTATTGTATATATTCTTTAATAAATTGAGGATATGAGTGGAGTTGAGTTGGATAGATAATTTAGATTAGGAATTCCTTAAATGGAACTTAGTTGAGCCAAAAAGGGATAAATCTATTTTAGAGTTTCGTTGAGATATTTGGGGAGGAAATCATGGATTAGAATTAATCCACAATTATGTATAAATGTAAAGCTTTGTGTGAGGATAGAAAGACATAGAGAATGGAGGAATAAAGAGAGAGATAGAGAGAAATGGTGTGAGAGTTTATGTAAAGGGCCGAGAGCCGAGAAGCCAACAAATTAAATATTCGGCCAAAATTGGTTTGACTTCGTACTTTTATTTTTGTTATTATATACAAGACTTTGTTTATGTTCGGTTCTCTCTCCTTTATATATATTTTGGAGTCGAATTGTAAGTGGTTTTTATGAAGATTTAGCCGAGGATTTTCATGTCGAAAGAAACACACTCTCTTATTATGCGTAAGGATTTTTTTGTACGAGAATCCCTGCATCAGTGCGTTGAAACCATTGTGACTGTAGCCACCACCAAGCTCCAAAAGGAAAAACCTAAGGATCGAGAGGAAGAGGAGCACCTCTTCCACTCATAGATGTGGGTAAAGGGTCTGTTAGTGTAGTTCATCGTTGACAGTGGGAGATATAAGAAGTTAATCTCATTTAAGGTCGTTAATTTATTGAAGCTACCAACTACGTTGCACCCACAATTTCACACCATCGGGTGGCTCCACCAAGGGCGAGATCTCCGTGTCAGCCATCAGTGTCGCATGCCTTATAGCATCAAGCCCTTTGCAGATGAGGTATTGTGCAACGTTTCCCATATGGATGTATGTGATGTTTTATTAGGTCAAACATACCTATGGAAGCATCTAGCTGTATATGAATCTAGACCTCATTTTTTTTTATTACTCTGGGTCAGAAATTTTACAGGATACCAGAGGTAGTGTCGCCTACTACCCTTTCTTTGATCTCTGCTAAACAATGCCGTAAGATCATTTACCAAAACGGGAAATTCATCTTCATTATGATTCACCCTTAGAAAAAAAGAAATATTGTGGCCACATCCACAACCTCCATACAAGGCTCCTTAGCACAACAGTAGCAGGTGGACAAGGTCGTGGAGGATTAATGGGAAATTTTCACCTCACCCACAGGGGTACGCCTACATTGTCAAGTTGAGCACTCCATTGATCTGACCCTGGGCATGTTGCTGCCCAATGGAATAATCTACCAACGCTCTATTTTAGATAGCGATGAAATCAGGAGGAAGATTCAAGAGATGTTGCAGAAAGGGAACATCATGCCAAGTTCATAACTTTGTGGGATCCCAGTCATGTTGGTACATAAGACAGAAATAATATGGAGGATCTGTGTTAACTATCGGGAATTGAATAGGATCATTATCCAGAATAGGTATCCAATCCCATGGATTGATGAACTTCTAGACCAACTCAAGGGGTCCAAATATTTCAGCAATATTGACTTGAATTTTAGGTAGCCCTAGGTATTAATTGAACCCTCTGATGTGTGGAAGATTGCCTCAAAATCCAAGGAGGGCCTCTTTGAATGGTTGGTCAGGCCTTTCAGGTTTACGAATTCCCCCACAACCTTCATGTGGCTGATGGATGACATGTTTCATCTCTTTACCAACTCGTTCATGGTAGTGTACCTGGACGACATCCTGACCTTCAACTAGAGTTGGGAAAAGCACATACACCATATTCGACAAGTCCTCCAAACCTTGCGATAACACAAATTATGTGCAGTTTTGGAGAAATGCACCTTTGGTATGGCCCGGGTCCAATATCTAGGGGACATCGTTGATGAGAAGCGTGGGCATGTGGACCCAGCCACGATATAATTTATTCAGGATTGGAAATACCCAACCACTCTAACAGAGCTCCACAACTTTTTGGGTCTTGCCAATTTCTATCACAGCTTCATGTTGGGATTCTCCCATATCACTTAGCCTTCGAGTCAAGTCAGCAAGGGTGGAGGAAAATCAAATTTCTTTTGGTCTGAATCCCAATAGAAGGTGTTTTTCTAGTTAAAGCATCGCCTCTACTTTGCGCTAGTGCTTGCATCACCATACCCGCATCAACCATTTGAAATTGAGACAGATGCCTCTGACTATACTATTGGTGCAATTCTTACCCAACAGGGGCATCCAGTGGCATATCATAGTGAGACGCTTTCAGATATAATCGAGAAGCATACCACCTATGAAAAGGAGATGTATTCCATTGTGCAAGCCTTCCAACAATGGAAGCATTACATTTTGGGGAAGGAAATGGCCATCCACATAGACCACCAACCCTTACAGTTCATACAAACTCAAGGAAATTTGTAGAACGATTTCCATCAGAAATGGTCAATAGATTTGCAATAGTACCATTTGAACATTAAGTACAACAAGGGAATCACCAATACTATTGCAGAATTCCTCAATTGACCGTCGATTATGGCACTGACCACTATGATGCTTTCTTGTGGACACGAGCCTTACCAGCTATCAGAGTTACCAAATTCATTGAACACATTTAGCACATCCACCAGTAGGTCCATGACATATTGGACAGAACAAATGCTAAATAGAAACAATGTCATGATCAACATCGGGTGCCACACAAGTTTGAGGTGGATGATAAAGTGTGGTTACATTTCCATAAGGAGCGCATCATTGGGGACCACTACAAACTTCACCGGCTTCGATATGGGACTTACACCATCACTAATTTTGTCTAAGGCCATGCTTTCGAGCTCACCATTCCCCCATTCCTTGTCCTACACCAATTGTTTAATGTTGGTCGCCTTTGGCCATACTTTCCACCATTACTTGAAACAATGGATATTGCAAAATAACTCACACCAACAGATCTAAACCGAGACGATATGGAATAAGACACAACTAATCATATCATGGACATCCATATCAAGAATACTCACTAGAAGGATATCCAATTGTATCGGGTTGTCAAAGTTTTCCAACTCCTCCACCAAGGAAAGTGGCTTACTAGGGACTAAGTTCAATAAAGGTTTCCCCATGCCATGGTGGCACTAAACACAATGGGGATCATTGCTTCCTAAGAGGGGAGGACTAATACAAATGGATATTTGAGGTCACCCACCTATTCCACTTGGAACCCCACCATTGTACCATTATTTCTATCAGTTTCCATAATTGTAACACAATTTACTATTTTTTGTCGTTTTTTGGGACTTGAACCTCTAGAGCCGTGTTCAGGCCGTACACGATTTTTTTTTTAAAACATTTTTGGTCAAAAGTTATATTCCTTGGATAGATATTTCTAGCGAGGTATCATTTTCGTTAAACAAAGATCATATGCCAAAGTTACAGCCTTGAGAAGTTGATGTGCTAATTTACCCCAACGGGGCCCATAGTTTTGGTGCTTCATCTCCAGGGGTTAGGTTTTTGGATGTTTAGGGTTTTGCATTGTTTCTCAATAATAAGTAGGAATTTGAGCCTCATTCTAATATAGTTCAGAGGAATTTAGCCTCCATATCCCTTCTCAAAAATAAGCTACGATCGCGAGAACTAGTTTTATTTCCACGCAATATGTAAGCATCTTTCAGTTCTTTTATATTAATGAAATACAAATTTATTTATGTTAAATTTATGTGCTTCTGTGTATGTTTGTATTTTGTTATATTTCTATGTAAGTCCAGATCAATACATATAAATAATATTATAAGAAAATTAAATTAATAACTTAAAAAATCAACACTAACTCATTTTTCTATTAAAAAAATCAATTATTTTTCACTAATTCAAAATTTTTAATAATATACTTAATAATATCAAATATACAAATAAAATAAATTTATCTTCATTTATCATTTTGTTATTTTACACTTTATTTTTTATCAATATAAAATTAAAATAAATTTAATAATTAAATTAAAATATTAAAAATCTAACACATTATCATACATGCACTTTGAAATATACTCCCATAAAAATATTTATATATTTTATTAAAAGTCATAACCATTAATAATTTTTTCATAATTTAAACTAATGATAATTATATTAATTAAATACACTCGCTCATTGGGTTAGAGCTCTTAACTCTTAAAAACTCATTGATTGATTATAAGATTATGAAATTTGCTACTCACTTTAGGTTAATATCAAATGTCATATGTCATTAGTCAAAGTACCATTAGGTCAAGGTCAACAACATATTCTAATCCAGGTGTTGCTACCTCTTGAATGCGGAAAACAAATTTTGGTTCGGTGAAAGCTACCTCAAGGGTAGAAAACTCATCAACGTAGTAAGAAGTAATAAAATATATTCATTTCACTCTGAAATTTGCTCTCAAGTTTTTTATATGTTAATATTTTTCCCAATCTCTATAATGCGAAGGTGCGAAGTGGGATTTTCATTTTTATTTGTTTGGATCAATTTTTTAGATTCTGATTTATTATTTAATGCTCAAGTGAGATTTTCATTTTTATTTGTTTGGATCAATTTTAGAATACTTACAATCTATCTTTTCATGGCGGATTGAATAATTTTCATTATCTCGCTTTTTATTTCCTAATTTAATGTTTAACGGTTTTATTTCCTAATTTAATGTTTTATAGTATGTATGCTTTTATAGTCGGTAATATAATGTTTTTTTGAAGCTTAGGTGGTACCTTCTATTTTCTATTAATAAAATCGGGCAAAAGATACAAAACCAGACCTCAACCTGCCCGCAGGAAACCAAGTATTTTGGCCATCGGTGTTCAAAATAAGTCAACCAGAACATAAAAAGTCTTAATAAAATATACCAAGTCTGTCTATACTAGATATCCAAGTCTAGAGACCGTATCATATACAAATGGAAAGCAGCATAAGAACCTTAAACAAGATATGCAACATAAGAGCAAGAAAATCTTAATCCTCCTCAGATTCAACAGGGGTTGGAGCTTTGGCTGAAGCTCCTGGTAGTTCAACTGAAACCTATTGCATTGCTTTAATTTCCTTTTCCAGTCTTCCAAGCCTCGCATACTGATGCAGCTGACGTAAATTAATTTCCTAAATATTCCTATTGATATCCGATAGGGTCGATTCCAGCTTTGTTTCCACTATAGACATAACAGCTTTGGCTAACAGGCATTTAATTAACCAATAGGTTCAAACAGATTGTTGAAATAGAGAAGTTCGTCCCCGAGTATGCCTAGGGTTCGAAATCACAGTCTGCATATCCTCTAGAGCCATGTCATCCTCCAAATATATGTTATCTAGAATCTCAGATTCCCATCCATAAATGCGACCACGAACTGAATTGGGGATGTCAGTCATGAAGGTTTGAACCAGTGGCTCAAGGTGTTGCTGGACCGATTTTCTTCCCCTTTTCTGGTGCGTTTCGGCAGAGGGTTGCTTGCCCTTTCCCCCAGTAGGCTTTCTGCCTCGTTTTACCATTTTAAAAAAACCTAAAAAATCTGTTAAGACTTCCATCCATACAACAAGACGAGTCAGCTGCATAGATTGCATATAGATAGCACCACAAAGAACAACACCATCTCCCAGGTCAGTGACCGAAAAAAAGGTAAGAGATAAAAACCTAGAACGAACACAATAACATCTAAACGGTACCAGACAAGGCTAAGAAACAAGCCGCTGAATAGAAATTCTATCGTAACGCAACAGGAAGCGAAGACAGGTAAACAGCCAATTCAAAATCCAAAAACCAGAGTTAGGCCAATAACAGGGACCGAGACTACCCAGAAGAAGATGCATGCAAATACCACAGGGACCCCAGGAGAGAGGGAGGTGAAAAGCCAAATCCCAATTCAAATACTGACAGAAGAGGAAGTTAACAAAACAACCATTACCCCTAAAACCCGATACCAGAACCAAGGTATAGTAAGTCCTGAACATCAACAGAGCAATTACCAGTAGCCGAATCAAAAACACTTTGCATGCGAATGGCCGATAGACCCCAAAAGAAAACCAGGCTCATAACAAAAGTACCTCGACGAACTCCCAACACACATATAATGAAATAACTACGACTAAGAAACCCAGAAGTGTAATGCATCCAGCCCGCCCAAAGGTATAAAGCGTACCACAAAATACGAAAGATACCAGGGTCAGGGAAGAAGAACACAAATGTAAAAAGACTAACAGGCATGAAAATGCAAGACAGAGAAAGAACTAAGTGAAGAAACTGGATGTTGCAACCAGCTTCATAACCCTGCTGCAGGAATTCAAACCAGAAGCGACCATATCGCCATTCCCACAAATCTTCTAAAAAAGCCATGAGAAAAATTTGCTGATGAGAAGAGAGCAGAGTCGAGAACTGAAAGGTTAAAAACGGAGATACATACCACTGCTGAGCTTTCTCTGTCACCCTGAAACCCTTCCAACCTTCACCGCTGCATGCACTATCAACCTCAGGAGCCAAAATCAAAGAGAAACAACTAACAATGAAATGGAAAACAACCTTACTTGCCTTAACCCTGCACCGACGGGACTACTTCCAAAACGTGATTGATAGCCTAGCTGACCGATCCATCTGGAGGCTCTGGTAAGTGAGGTTCATTTAAGATGGTGGGTGCCGGACGTCCCTTCGATCAACGCCTTCCGGAGGTTGCATGCAACCACCACGTGGTAGGCGTACACTACCCATGTACCCTCCACCACATAGGCATAAACCATCCACATCAACACGTTTTGACTCAGCTCCATTGTGAGGCTCTGTTCATTGTATTTCACTTGTTGTTCTAAGTATTTCACACCAGGTCGGGAAAGCCGATAATATAATGTTATTGAGAATTGTTATTGAGAAATTTTATAATTTTATGTATTTTGTTTTAAGAGTTTAACATTTGAGAAAACACTTCACCTATTTTCGTTAGTTAAGCTTTTTCCTCAAAATAGATAAAGCGTTCATTAAAATGAGTCTGACTCTTCCCGAAAAAAACACACAAGATTCTAAAAATTGTCAATGCCATTAACTTAATGTTTGTTAACACGATGACATTATAAAAAAAACCGTAGTTTTTAAAAAATATTTTGAATTTACACTATAAATACCAAATATTACAAAATTTATTTTAAATGTGAATCAATGATACAATAGAGAAAAATTAATTATTGGCTTGAACGAGGAAAGAAATTTTTTGAATAAGTGCCTCTGCAATGCATGTGTAATGCTTCAAAAACCATGGTTATCTTCTTTAAATAGAATGTATAAGATACTTTACCATGTTTGACAATGATTTTTTAATATGTTTTTTCTGGTTCTTGGGTCCCTAATGCAAATTCATCATTAAACTCTATACACATCGTTCCATGACCTCCCACAATTCAATCTTCCCCAAGTGCATTTTTTCCACATGAGTGAGGTTGCACCATCACCCTTCTCTAATTTTTGGAAGATTCTAGTTGTTTCCCTTCACAATCGCATGATGCACGATATTTTCGACCGTGTTATTGGTCTCTAGAAACACTAAAAGAAGTTGGTGTGGAACTAAAGCCAAAGGTCAATCGTTTTGTTTCATTTGGTATCCTCATTGTTTGAGATATAGAAGTATGAGTGGCTTCTTCTGCCATGGTGCCCTTACTACTCCTCCTTTAGTCAGATTTGGGGTTTAATTAGGAAATAATCAAAATCACACGGAGCGGGTGGGTGGGAAAATTCAAATTTAAATCCATGGCAAAATTCAAATTTAAATCCATGGCAGTGAAATTCAAAATTCAAATCGTGTAATACCTCATGAGTGAGATAAAAAAATCTCACTAGTGAAATACTTAATGAGACGTTGCATTAAGTAGGGTAAAAAGACATACCTAGGAGGGTTTATTGCAAATTCCTCTTGGTCTCGCTTTCTCGGAAAGATGGAGTGATCAGACCATGAAGTAACATGCAGGTTCATGGTAGGATCACATAGGGTGCTTGTTGACAAAAATGATTTTTTTTAATAATTTCAAATATCTATTATAAATAACTTTATACTTATTTTGAAGTTTCATCTTAAAGTCTTAGTATTGTGGGTGTTCCATAGTGCAATATCTATTTGGAGCATGAACCAACAAAATCATTAATTCTTTTTGTTTTCTATAAATTTATTTGAAATTGTTCATATATATGGATAATTTTTTACGTTACCGATGAAATTGAAGTTTATTTTTTAAATTCCGGATTCTGTGATCCATGTTTTTTATGAAAATGAAATTTTCGGTGAAAATCACATATGAAAACAAATTGTGTTTTGAACTAACCAGTGTTTCGAATTTTCGGTGAAAATCACATATGAGAACAAATCGTGTTTTGAACCAACCAGTGTTTCGAACCAACCAGTGTGGTTCATCCGCTGGAATGCCACATCATCGAGCCTCGAAAGGGAGTTGTTGACCGAAGTGGTAGAATTTCTCGGACAGTCAAAAGTGGCCAGAATTCAGTAAAAAAAATCACAAAATATAGCACTAGAAGTTTTTCAATCGTGCTTTTTTTTATAGTGGAAATGGATTCAACACCATCAAAAACCTCTAAGGCAACCAAAATCTTAAAGTTTGACAACTATAACCTAGATTTACAAAAATCTATGCTGGATTTTATGAAAAATTTACAGAAAATTCTATCATTGTAGAATTTCTATCATTTTCAGGGTAGACCGGTTAGACTATGGCCTCAGATGTGTCTGCATGATTTGCCATTGCATCTCTATTTGGTTGCAGCCATTCATGAATTTCAATGCCTCATTAATGCTTATTGATGGATTTTGTTTCAAGAAGATGTGAACGATTTTAATATAAAACAAGTGTAGTATACAATATTGCTGCTTAGTGCCTGTCTCTTATGAAAAAACTAATTGATAGCAGAATATTTTTCATTAGAATAGTTATAGAGTAATATAATATAGAGTTTGAATAATCAAATTATTTTAAAAAAAATTAAAACTATATTTAACAAAATCTTATGATAAAAATGATTAAATACAAATAATTATGATATTTTAATTTGACTAATTTTTTATTAGAAAAGTATAAATTGAATTTAGTTACACTTTTTTTAATAATATAATTTTATATAAAATTATGATTATTTTTATTATTTAATTTATATTTTTAATATATAAATAAATTTAATATCCTAAAAATTAAAAATAAATTATACAAATTTTAAAATTAAAACTTATAAAATTTTAATCAAAATTAATTATATGTAAAAAAAACCAAAACATTAAAAAAACAAAAATCAAAATTAATTATATATAAAAAAAATATAAAAAAAAACAAAACTACAACCATATATCACCCCCACACACACACAAATATATATATATATATATATATTTTTTTTTTCCTACAAACCTTTACATAGGGATTTACATAGGCTTGACTCGAATGTCTGGTTTACTCTTATATATGAAACTATGAAATTGTATTACATGGTCATGCCTTTAAAGAATCTTAAATATATATTTGAAAGGCATAAAATAAAGTATATAAAGGTATAATGAACACCATAACTATTAAGAATCTTAATATAGGCGTAAATTTTAAAAATTAATATATTTATAAAAAATAGTTAGATAAAATCATTTATATTAATAATTTGTTTTTATGGTAGTCACTTTGGATCACGTAAACCTGCCCCTTCTTGCGGAACCATGTGAATTTTTAATTAGAATGAATATCAATAGCCAGGGATGAAAACTATCTCTTTTCACATATATTATGTTTTAAATGCTTATTTATAAGCGTGTTGACAGATCGTAGTCCGGACAGTTCAGCAGATTATCCGGCCGATATAGCGCATACGTGGCTCATAGGTTTTTGTTTGTTTTTTTTTAATATATTTTTATTTCTTATTCATTAGTTTGTAAATCCCATAAAACAAAACTATAGCAAATTAAATTAATTAATTAGAAGTCAATTAAATTTTACTCTAAATTAATTACAATATATTTATTTTTATAAAAATTTATTTACTAGCAATTTCACCCAGAAGTGCAAGGGAATGCCGAAAGGAGGAGGCGTGAATTATGTTGTGCTATGAATAAGAGAAAAATGGCCTTGATAGTTTCTTGAGCAAACATTACTTGAGCTCGCATTAGTGAAGCTCATTGACCTATTTGAGTAGAAGGATATAGAAATGGTTGTCAATCCCTCTCTAACCTCTAGAAATCGAAAATATATTGGTTGCCACAAACTGAAGCTTGTGCTGATTAACGTCGCTCAAGTTTGAGGCATCATAAACCAAGATACCCAATATTAGTGCTACAAATTCAAATCGGGGATTATTGTTAATATAAAGAAAACCAATTGCCTGATTTTGATAAACCAATAATAATGTTTGCACATAAGGCTGCTTTAGGACTCCCGAGGGGATATAAACTCGGTATGTAACATTGCTTGTTTTCCTTGCAATAAAAAAAACATACATTTCGCTATTTCCAAAAACACGAAAGCACATGATAATTAATATATACTATCTTGAATTTATCTTCCTTTTGTACAAGAGGCTCCGAATAATATCACATTTGAACATTAATTAATCTCCTAAGTGTGGGAATACAATATTTGAGGCCCACAACAACAACCAAACACTGCTTGTTCCACTGTGCAAACATCAAAAAACATATAATGGCTAAAATATTTTCCTTTGCAAAAACAAATTCATAGAAATTGGGACATTTCCAAAACCACCAATACATACATACACAGTAAATAATATACAATTGCTTAAATCCTTAAAGGAGTCTTAGAATTGAGATTTATCTAGATCATCAAAGTAGAGATGTTACAATTGTTTTTTCGCTGATATTCACTTGAATTGCTCATAAACAAGCATTTTCTACAAAAGACACTCTTAGCAAGTTTTGGACAACAAATCAAAACAACACCTTTACTCAAAATAAAATAGAAACAATCAAAGTGGCACACAAATTAACAAATTAGAATAACCCAAAACCGCTCAGCAGATAGGATAAGATGGATTTCATACCCTGCTAGCACATAGATAGTGAACAATTATGACCTTCAGCGATGACAACTTCCCCAATATATAAAACAAGAGAGGCTTGTAGATGTAAGGTATCTTACTAATAAACCCAGTAAGTCAATAAAATGCTAGATTTCAAGACATGATTAAAAGGAAATGACAATAGGCAACAACATCATGTGGCATGGGAACTTTTGGTTTAGACAGTAATTTTTGAAATCATATCCAACATTCTACTAAAATTATCCATATTCCTTGAACCTTTTATTTTCTTTTGGAATAAATTTTTTATCCAATATGTTCCCTAACAAAAATTGTGAGCAGAGATTTACCTTACAAAGCAAACCATCTTTAACCAAATTGTAATTGCTGTCAGGATGATTTTTTGCTACGACACACTCATCGACCCAAAACATGTGCCACTTTGCCCAGTCCACAGTCTTGATATATGATTTTTTTCTACGACACACTCATCGACCCAAAACATGTGCCACTTTGCCCAATCCGTAGTCTTGATATATGGGGCTTCAACCAGTTTCTTGCTTTTCAATCACAAGTTACCACTACATGTTGTAAACAAAAAAATGCTATCAGCTTTCTCCCATAAAATAGCCCAAAATAAGAACTTCCACTAAAGGAAAATGTGAAATTCTCAACGCAGACAGTAATCATAGACAATGTCAATTTTCATGAGATTTTGTATCTCTGATGTCATAAAATAAAAGATGCAATAATTGCATCGAAATTTCATCATGTTCCATTCAAAAGACAAACAACTGAGAAAAAAAAAGTCTAAAAAACAATTGCCAAAATTTACGGTGGCAAAACCTATGTCCTAGGGAAATTTTTTGAGTAAGATTATGTTTGAGTGGTAACAGGAAAGTTAACAGTGCATGATTATGTGAGATGCAGATTGAATACTCGAATATATTGAGAAATAAATGAAAAGAAAAAAATGCTATCAGCTTTCAGCTATAAAATAATATCCCAAAATAAGAACTTCCAATGAAGGAAAGGGAAAGTTTGTTCCCAATCTATGTTCATTTTTTTTGCCTAGCTGTCATTAGAATTTTCCAAATTGCTTCTTAGACAAGCCTCAAAAAATGATTTTACTTATTCTTCACAATTTCATCTGTATTTTTCTCTGTATTTCTTTATATTCTGAGATTTTTCCAAGTGAGAGTGTCTCTTAAACTTGGCTTTTCAAGTTGCTGATGAGTTTGGGACTTTGAGTCATGTTACCTATTTCAAATAATAGTTTTGGTGATAAGTTTGGGATTGGGTCACGTGGCGTGTCTGACCAATAATTGGCAGCAGTCTTTCAAATGTTGTGTATCACTGAATACAACAGTATGATACTAGGCTCTACCTGTAGTTAGATTTAATACAACATACATTATAAGGGGAAAAATTATGTGATTCACATGTCAAGCATTTCTCTCTATACAATAAAAGGAATAGCAGTGTGGCAAATCATCTAGAAAATTGGAGGAAATTCGAAGGCTCAAAAGTGTTGTAAGTATTGAGTATAAAAAAGATCTGCATTGGGTGACAATTATATATTTGTAATCTAATTTCAACCTTATTCATAACCATCTGCAGATTTATTTGCAAACTTCTCCAGACAAACTAAAAATTCATTACAAATTGCATCCATATTTTCCTAACTCTCGTTGCACATTTTATTTTGTGTATTTTTTTCAATATTCTTTTATAACGCTTATTTTCTTTTTTACTAAATGCAGACCACATGGCCAATTATGCAAGGCCTTGGCTTCACTGATGTATACTCTTATTGTTTAGTAGGACTTCTAGAATATTAGATGGGATCAAGGTTACAGGAATTCATAGCTAAACTTTTTTTTTTTTGAAAATTTGTCTTTTAATATTTTGATATCTCACGGAACTTGTTACAACTCTTCTCTTCACTCTTGGAAAATTAAAAAGAATGCAAGTTTATTGAATTTGACAAAGAGAGGTTGAGATTAGGATATTGGTTTGCTAGATAAAGTGAATTAATCTACACCATAAGCAATATTTTCTTCACATGCATGCGAAAGAATTGAATCCATGCTTTTTTAGTATAGAAAGTTCCTTTGTTCTTCCTTCTTGGATGCGATACTACAGTGCATATATTGGTAGACAATTCTGCTCTTCATTCTTGTAATTTTAAGATAAATGGAAGTTTTGCAAATTAGACATAGAGATGTCAAGATGTAGATCAGCAAGCTAGATAGTGAATTGATCTACTCCATGAGCAGAATTGATCTACTCTATGAGCAATACATTCTTGCACAAGCATTTAAAAGAATTGAAGCTATGCATCTTTGGTCTATCCAGAGAGCTGCCTTTGTTCTTTCTCTTTTGTCCAGTTACTAAGAGTGCAGGGATTGCTAGGACATTCTTGGTATTCCTTTGAGGTCTTTGTTTGAATAATAGATCAAGGTTTGCTGGATAACTTGGAGTGAATCTTATACACTTCTATTATGAATGAATGAACTATTTAGAAAACCTCCATCTATTCTTCAAGCCAAGAGACGATAAATATTTATCAAGAATGCCCTAGCAATATCTCCACTGGTGGTAAGAAGTCAAAAGAAACTATCCAAGTAGACCAAAAAAACATAGTTTCAATTCTTTTACTTGCTTGTACAATAAATATTGCTTTTGCATATCTGTCAATTACAATTTTTTACCTTATTCTTAAGACCTTGAAACTTTCTCATAGAATTAATTCATAGTTTCAGTTCTATGATATTTTATAAGAAAATATATCTTATTCATTCTCATGACATCAAATCTCTTACAATGTTCAATCTCAAAAATCATGTAGCATTTTCCACAGCACAAATTGTGTGAAGGAAAATCTAGGTTGTATTCTAAGTTTTTATACTTGTAGTTGCAAGTTTTCTTTGTCAGTTCTTCAGGTTTGGGAATGAGCTATAGGTGTATGAATGCAAACAATGGCCGTATGCATACATACAAGTATATCCATGAGCTTTTATGTATCAGTTCTTTAGATATGGGATTGAATTGTAGGTGCATGAATGCAAAGATGCCCATATGCATCGAAACAGGCACATGCATGAGCTTGAGTGTGAAAAGGTTGTAGGTATAGGCAAGTTCTGAATTATGGGTTTTTACATACCAGGACTAATTATTAAATTGCCGAAACAATGGAGAGCTAGTTATATGGGTTTATGCTCATATCCTGTCGATGAAGGAAGAAGATACTTGGGGAAATTCAAGACTAAAATGCAATAACTTGCAAAGCCATGGTGTCTTGCAGACTATTGTATGACTGGTGGGATATGAGTCAATAAAAACTTTGAAATTACTTTTGGTTTGCATTAATTTGAAATTTTAAGACACTGAAGTATTAACTGCAGTGCCTACTGCTTAGTCATCGCCTTATAGGGTCTGGTTAATTGTAATCTCAGATGTGCAAAAGAAATTGAAGACTAATGCTTGAAAGGATTTTAGCGAGTTTCCAAGGTTTTTAGGCAACTCATGTGCCCTTCCTCTCTTCCCTCCAAACCTATCCTACACTCAAGGAAACCCATTCCAAAATAGGATTTATGCTCTTTGTTTCTTTGTTTGGATAGGAATCATTTTGCAACAGAAGGAAATGGTTCCACATATATGTTGTAACTAGATCCCATGGTTGTAATGGCTAGGACTCGAGTGCAGATCCCTGTTTATAGAATCAAACACAATCCCTTCACATGAAAGGGTTGAGTGTCGACCCCTGATTCTGGAATCCAACCCAATCCCTTGATAGGAAATGGTTCTGATTTTGGAATCACCAAAATTCAAATAATTGGATGAGGATCCTTGTTTCTTGAATCTGTGACCTGAAGGGAGAGCATAAGTGCCACCTCCTACAAGTGATTCTAGTAACTGTGGGTGACACCATTTACCTAGAGGTTTTATTAATCTTTAAATATGCACCAGAATAGGAGTGGTGTTCTTTTGTTTTTCTGGTTTGTACAAGATTATATTTTCCAGCAAATGGAAATGATTCCACCTTTGATGGAAACAGATCCCTTGACAGGAAACAGTCGGGTGCAGATCCCCCATCATTTGACAGGAAACAATTCTGATATTGGAATCTCCAAAATTCAGATATTTGGGCATGGATCCCTAACTGTTGAATCTGAACTGAACAGAGCATGAGCACCACCTCCCATAGGCGACTCTGGTGACTATGAGTGGAACTGTTTACCTTATGTTGCCCTTTATGTCTCTCTGATGCGTGTGTATTATACCACTTAAGAAAGGGCTTTGCTTCACTGGAGATGTATGCTCTAGATTGTTAAAACAACTAGACTATTAGGTGGAATTATTTTATCTGTAGGTTAACTTTTTTTAATCAGCTGTCCCTGAGAGGAGTTCTCATTGTTATGTTACATGTCTCTCTCATTCATGTTTATTATAAATTTTCTATTTATTTATTTGGTCTGTTTGCATTTGTTTTTAACATTCTTAGTATTTCTGGTCTGCAGGTGTTTATGCTAATGGGGACTTCATGATTCATTTAGTGGGATTCAATGATAAAAAGAAGTGGGTCAAGAAGATTCTACAAGAACTCGAAGAAGAGAAGAGCACATTTAAGGACAAAATTTTCAATGATTTGAGCATGCTTCATTTTTGAAGACGCATATTTTTGTTTTCGAAATCAACCTATTCTTTTTTGCGGGTAGTTCATATCCAATTCATTCATTCTTTTTCCCAGTGGAGGGAGGTTCTTATCTGCGATGTTCATTTCAATTTCAAACTCCCTAGGTATGATGAATTCAGCTTGAATATTTTTCTAAAACTAGTTTAAAAGGTAGGAACTCTATATAAATTACAAGAATCACAATATTTGTTCAGCTCTTCCTTCAGATCTGAAATCTACAAATTCTCTCATAATATATGAAATCCAACCATGGTCATATAGGGTAAACGTTTGATTTTATCTAATGAACTAACCAGTAGTGCATTGAGGAAATAAACAGAATTAGAGGCACCTTTGAGTAATCGAATTCTCTAGAAGAATCACAGAACTGTGGCCATTTCCCGTTGTTGTAGTTGGGCCAGAGACCATGAATGGAAATGTCAGAAGCAGGATTTCCTGTGTGATGGTAACAACATCCTTTATGCATATCAGAGTATGAACCAAACCACTTTATTTACAAGTAGCTGATTACCATTAACGTACCCCGGGGTCGGATGCCTATGACAAGGAGAAGGAAAATCTCCATGGGATCGACATAGCTGGCGCCCATTCTCAGCAAGTCGAAAAATTATGAATGCATTGGAGACCTGGTACAGGACAACAAACATCACTTAGTCTGTGAAAATGAGTATAAAATTAGTTCCAAGAAAACCAAAAACGAGAAAGTAAGCTTTGAAAGACAGGTTGATTCATACATGTGTTGAGGTTGGGGTCGCCATCCTGTGGTTGTGGTTGTGCTCTTGTTGTAGGAAAACCTCCAAAAGATGCTACGCCAAACATTTAGGTAGTAAAAGGTGTCTCAAACCCTCTGAAAGGGGAAATTAATGAACTAAAAGCTATGGAATCCAACTACCATGAACAAATATAGGCACCTTAACAAGAACAAGAGACCTAGTTACCTGCGAGCTGAGAAACGACATCAAAAAGTGTCACAGAAAGGCTAAAAAGTTACAACTTTGCAGAGCCAATTCGAGCAGTGCGACAACAGAATGAGGCCGGGCTGAGGGTGAGGGGGTAGGGGACGGATACCCTAAACACTTTCCCTGATCTCTTCCCCTTAGACATGGTTCGAATCCCTCAAAGAACAACCAACACAGACCTAAAAAACCTCGTCTCCAAACCCTCTCCGTGCCTCTCCTGCCCTAATACATAACCTTCCAAGAAAGTGGCTCGATTATGAACACTTGGAAAACTTACTTCTTGGTGGATGACTGACAGACATAATTGACTTACATTTAAGATTTTGAAACGTATTAGTCTGGTAACAAGACCAAATGGAAGATTTTCATTGGTTGGAGGAGGTGCCACATGTCTAAATTTTACTCGCTGGAAGCGCGATAAGAAAAGCTTCTCATTGGCTGGGGTGAACAGTGTTTGCTCACCCCAAGCCAGCAAAGAGAACACCTTTCAGCGTAACAATATAACTGTCTTTATAAAAAAATTTATGAAAAAACAAGGTCGAGAGGATTAGTGGCACATGCATTCCATGAATTCAGACAGTTCAGTATTTATAAATGCTTTTTATATTTACATATATGGTTAATAATTTATTATTATTTTGTTAAAATTTATGTATATTTTTAATTGATATGTGGGGTTATTTTATAATATGTTGTTTTATGAGTGGGTTTAATGGTTAAGAGTATGTGTTTTTTCTTAAAAAGTTATAGGGTAGAGTATGTATGTCTTATAGACTTAGTAGTCAAAAAGTCTCATACATTGATTTAGTGTCTAACTTAAGCATAACCTTAAAATTGAATAATAATAATAATAATATTATTATATATGTGATAATAATTTTTTATTGATAAAAAATGACAAATCTTTTATAATTTAATACTTATAAGAATAAAATCACATAATTTTAAATAAAATATTAACAATAAATCCATTTTCAAATTAGATTAAAATATTAAACATAAATCCATTTTCAAATTAAAATAGAACTTAATGTAATCAAAATTTTAAAATAACTAAACATGTTTACATCATCCAAATTCTAAGCTTACACAACTTTATATCACACATTTTGCCTTTTATTTAAATAGATCCAAATACTTTCAAAATCCATAAAGGAAAGAGCATTAAAATTAATTTCCTCGAATAAGTTATAGCATGAGACAAGATTGTTATTAAAACTAGCAGTTGCCCCTAAAGGTGCAAAGATACACCGAAGGTAGTTCATCTCGTTAAGATTTGGGAAGATTTGTCTTTCATTTTTGTGCTTCAAGTAGCAAATTTGTCTTGTGGTTATGCATAGAACATCCTGAATGAATTATCACCAAAATGTGTCAATTAGGCACGTCTCAAATTTAAGGATTGGGAGTGCAGCACCCCAAAAATATGCTAAGGTAAATTTTAACCACAACCATGTGGGTCTTGCACATAATCTTGCTAATGCAATATCAAAAGGCTAAAAGCCATGTGCTAATCATGTAAATATTGGAAATTGGCTAGAACAACATGTGAAAATTTACTTTGGTTCCCAATATTTACATGATTCTGTGAAACATTCTCATGCTAATTGCAAAATTATATTCCATTTGGGATGGAATATATAAATAATTAGCATAAGATATTTATATTTTCCATTATTTACAAAATTTTTCAAGTGGATTTTTTTGGATATAATTTGTATAAAATCTTTGGGTGTTTGGGTGTTTTTTAGAGAAGTACTTTAGGTGTTTTTCAGGATGCCAAATCTATATATGCAGTGAAAACAAATTGTCTTTAATGAGATTTTTTGAAATTTTTTCCAAAATTTTTCGAGTGGATTTTTTGGATATAATTTGTATAAAATTTTTGGGTGTATGGCTGCTTTTCAGAGAAATACTTTAGGTGTTTTTCAGGGGTGCTTAATTTAAGGTGTTTTTTAGGGTGTTGAATCTATATATGCAGTAAAAAAAACCAGTTTAAATAACACGGATCAAAATTTCAATTAAATTTTTTTTTGCCAGATTCCAGCCATAAAATCCACCAAAAATTCCAAAAATTTACATTAAAGATAATGCCCTATTTTAATCACAATACCGAATGTAAAGATTTTTTTTTAACTGCCAACATTATCCAGTAATATAGACTAGTCTTTTAATCTGTTAAATACACAGTTCTTTGTAATCTATAAGTGCATATTGGAGCGTAGAGTTGCATTTGAACAGTCTCCGTAGCACAATAAAGAAGAAAAACGCTCGAATAAACTTGGAAGTTCGCTGGCAGAGACATTGGAAACAACAATCAGAGAATTTGAAGAAAACAGATCTTATAAGCAATACAGAGATATTGTAAGCTGTTAGCTCCTGCAATAGTCAGGATGTGAATGAGCCTTATCAGCACAATAAAGAAAAGACTTCTAAGAAGTTGAAAATCAGAATGAGAATATGATGTCAGATATACAAGGAGTTACTTTCGAGCAAAAGTAACCCTTGACACCTAAATAAAGGATGTGAATGAGCTTTATCAGCACAATAAAGAAAAGTTCTAAGAAGTTGAGAAACAGAATGAGAATATGATGTCAGATATACAAGGAGTTAACATTCGTGAAAAAGTAACCCTTGACACCTAAATAAACAGCATACAAGTGTTTTCATCCGGAAACAATTAAGCATCATGAGGGATTAAAGTATTAAGAAGGATAAAACCTATCAAGGTCTTGATCTAAAATCAATTAAGTGCAAAAAAAAATCAAAAACCTCAAGCTCTTACGATGAAATTAATTAAACACCAAAATGCCCAAAAACTTCAAAGTGCACTGATTTAAGGTTTAAATGGATCTATACTCTTTTTTTTTGCTGTGATGATTGACATATATTACACAGAGAAGATGCAGAATCAATTAAACACCAAGAGAAATTAAAAAACGGATCTATACTCATCTTTTTGCTGTGATGATTGATATATATTACACAGAGAAAATCCAGAATCAATTAAACACCAAGAGAAATAAAAAAACAAATGTGTTGCTCCAAGGTTAAGATAAATCCATGCTCTTTTCTTTATTTACTGGCATATTACACACATAAGTAAGATGAATCTATGCTTATTTTTTTCATTGTTTGGCTGATAAATATAAATGACATGGAAAATTAGGAAAATAAAGTAGGGAAGGAATTACAGAGACAAAGTAACGGGAATCCCCCAACCAGGCTGTACAGATTCTTGGCCCAAAAAATGCTGCAATGTGGCTATGGCAGCATCACAAATCCCCGCAAAGTGCAAACACTCAAAATTAAAATAATTCAATGTTTATGCACAAGGAAATTTTGCTATTAAGGTTCTTAGTGTTTATCGCTTTTGACTTACATCATTCCAGCAATGATGTTACATCCTATCTAAAATGTAAAATGTGAGATGGATACAAACTAAAAGGAAAGGTTCCCAATCAAGCTTGCAATGAAGAACAATTAAGAACTGCAATGCGAAAACAAAGATTTGTTAAAAATCGAAAACCAGGGATATACTTGGTAGAAACTGTGTTGCAAGTCTGATCCAGAAGGAGGAGCTTTTCCTTGAATGGAGTTCGTATCGAGCTTCTCTACGCAACCACCTATTCCTTTCAATTAAAAACCAGAGGCAACTTGCACAGGTAATGAGGCAGAATTGGATAGAAGAATAGTATAGAGTGTAAATTTTGGTGGAAAAAATTATACACTCAAAATTAATTTTCATATCTTGTGCTTTGTGCTTTGATGTCTATATCACATATTAGTTTCCAATTAATTTCAAGTTGGTTTGTAATTAGTTTTCATTTACCCTACCCAAACTGTAAATGTAAATAATGTGAGAATTGTTTACTTGAATCAACAGCCGAAATTAAAAAATTCGCGGATCAATTTGCACTGGCCTCATCAATGTCTATTAATGACACGCCATTTATATTTTAATTTCAACTTAAAGCCTCTATATCCTTTTAGAGATAAGTCTCTCGTGATGATAAATCAAATATAATATGAGTTTCAGTGCATTCAAATTTTAATATTCGGTCGTATCGTACGCAGTTCGTTGATATTTCCACTATGTGAATATGTTTTCGAATAATATATTATAAATTAAATTATAATGACAATTCCTTACCTGAACCTGTGTGATAATCATAGAGGGCAAAACGTTGTACAACAAACACAAGCAAAAGTCCACGTCCACCATGGTGGCGGCTCGCTTCTTATACTTTGAAATCTGTTATATACATATTTAATTACAAGGAATTTATTTAAAATATACAGATGTTTTGTTCCTTTGATACAAACATGTGAAATAGAATAATAATACAATGTTATCACTTTATAAGCTTTAAAGTTGTTTATTGTTCGAAACATATGATATTTTGTAATGTAAATTTTAAAAAAATAGACAACTTTATCACTTTGTAAGGTTTATTGCTTTACGTTGCTTATGTTTACAAGGTAATTATTTTATTTTTCGATATTTATCTGTTAGGTTTATTAATCTAAGTGTTCAACTATGGTTGAGCATGGCCCAATGTCGTATTGTGACAGAGATTGTATATCAATGATCACAAACTATAGTCAACCATGTTTATTTAAAGGTTTATATTAATTATCTATTTTAGGATTTACATACCTTGGGTATATATTATTCCCTTGGGTTTAATATTATTCCCCTGGGTTTATAATTGTTTGGTTTTCTAGTATTAATCCCTTGGGTTTATTATTCTCTACTATTTATAATACTGACCATGCAAAACTATGATTGGTCACAGTCAACCACGTCCAACCATGGCTATTTATGATCAACCATGTTTTATAAAATCAATCTTTGTATGTCATGGACAATGATGGTCAACCAAGGTGCAATGTCGCATTACAAGGATTTTCTCAATATGAAAATCAACCATGGTCAACCATAGTCAATGTCGCATTGTGACAAATATGGTCTCGATATGAAAATCAATCATGATCAAGCATGATGAACCATACTCCAACATCACATTCTGACAAGGATTGTGTCAAAATGGAAATCAACCATGGTCAACCATGTTTATTTTAGGGTCTATAATATTTATGTTAGGGTTTATATACCTTGGGTCTATATTATTCATTTGGGTTTAATATTATTCCCTTCAGGTTATAATCCCTTTGGTTTTTAGTATTAATCCCTCCAGTTAATTATTTTCTTGGGTTTATAATACCAATTATGGTCAACCATTGTCAATCATGGTAAACCATACGCAACCATGTCTTATTAAATTAATCATGGTCAATTATGGTCAACCATTATCACAAATATTGTCTCCATATGGAAATCAATCATGGCCAACCATCATCCAACTTTGCATAGTGACAAAGATTGTCTCAATATTAAAATCAATTATGGCCAACCAAGGTAAGTGATAGTCAAACGTGGCATTGTGAGAAGGGTTGTCTAGATATGAAAATCTAGCATTGTCAACCATGGTTCAATGTCACATTAAGACAAAGATTGTCCCAATATAAACCCTTTCGGTTTATTTGTGCATTGGATTAATAATAATAATCTCATTGGTTTATAATGTTATTCCTTTGTGTTTAATATTTCTTCTTTGAGTTTATAATGTAGAGGGTAAGCTCTTGATTTACTAATATATACGTATTGATGGATGTGAGATTGAAGATTACCTAGCAGAGCTCTGCACCAAGGCAGCCGCCATGACCCAGGGTTTGGAGGTTTCCGCGTAGGCTGCCCTAGGCAGTCCTCCCCCCTCTAGACCATTAGGCCGCAATCGCTCTCCTGGTCAGACTTGAGGCTCACCGATGACTAATACCAGTTAGGGGACCGCTGCTCCCCCCATAACAGGCTAGCCTCCCACAGGGGCGGCGGCAGGGGCTTATACTGACAATCAACAAAACTCTGACCCGTCTCATGATATCTCAGGGACAACTCCCACAGCACAGCAGACAAATACATCAATAGAAGAAGAAGTGAACATCAAGTCAGCAACATGCATTCCGAAGAACCCCAAACGAACAATGATCGAGCTCCCAGTGTATCAGATCAATGAAAGAATCTAGTTCATGAAGGATCATGCGTTGATAGGAAAGTTCATGGGTTTCTGGCCCATTGAAAAACCCCTTCGAGGATGGATAGCTTCCAAATGGAAACCCAAGGGCCACACCGACCTTCAATTGTGTGCTAAGGGCTTATTTAATGTGCTCTTTACATGCATTGAAGTCAAAAATAGGATCATGGATGGAGGACCCTATTTTTTCAACTCCGCAGGTTTATACCTTTGACACTGCATGGAGCGGTTCAACCCCGACAAACAAGATCTTACATGGGCTCCAATCTGGATTCGGCTCTACTCCCTCCCCCGGGACTACTGGGATGAGCTGACCCACAGAGATATAGGAAATGCCCTAGGGGAATTCGTCAAGATAGAAGAGGAGACGAAGATCAACTGCTATGCAGCATATGCCTGAATCTGCGTCTAGATGAACATAGCAGAGTCGCTACTAGGCGAGGTAAGTTTGTTGCACAAAGAATTTGAATGGATACAAACTGTAGATTATGAGAATATTCCTTTCAGATGCAAGAGTTGTCACCAACATGGGCATCTCTTCGAATATTTCCCTCTAAACAAAAAAGCGGAGGTTGAAAATGAATCAAATGATCAGCATCATAAGGATTCATGAAGGTAGCAAGAGGGAAAAGGCATAACAAGAGAACTAATTCTCACCTGAATAAAAAACGACCTGCGACAAGCAATAGCTTCGTCGCCTTAAATCAGCTGAATGAGATCGAGAATGAATCAGATAATGAAGCCGGGTGCACCTCGAAGGAGCAGCCCCAGTCCTCCAAGGCACAACAGAACAAGGTCCCACTAGAGACCTTTCTGAAACCTCAAACCCCTAACTTCACAGGGGAAAGCCCTGCATCGAATGGCAAAGAAAAGGTGATGGAGATGATCCCAGAAGCCATGGAGGAAGAGCCAGAGAGAATTTACCTTATGGGCCTGGATCTCATAGGGTTAGAGGATGCTTGCAATAAGAAGGAATTTCGATTAATATCCGAGCAACAGGTTTAAAATATGGAAGAAATCCTTACCCGAGCGCAGCAACTCCCCTCTCTAGGCATTCAGGGGGGTACGCTCATAAATACAAAATACCTCACGAAAGAGTCCCACAAAAGAGGTAGGAAAACAACGCTGCAAAGAACAATAGAAATTGGCAAAGAAATGGTGGATTATGGGCGATTCCCCAAGTTAACAAGATTTTATACCTACACCACCAACCCCCCCAATGAAGATCATCTCATGGAATATAAGAGGGCTCAACAGCTCCACCAAGCACAGGAAAATAAAGAAAATAATTACTAAGGAACACCTTGTAATATTATACATGCAAGAAACCAAATGTTCCATCTCTACTCTGGAAACAATCTTCAAAACGATATGGAAAGGATGAAATACAATAGCGTTAGATGCCAATGGAGCATTTGAAGGACTCACAATCATATGGAACCCCCAAATCATCTCCCTAGAGAACAATCATGCCAATAGGCATTTCATCCAGGCCAAATTTCACATGATTGGCACGGAAATCCATGGTATGCTAACGAATGTCTACTTTCCCCAGAATCCCCACCAAAAAACGGAGCTTCTGTACAACATATCTGAACTCAATAAAAAGAGATCTCTTCCACTTTGGCTCCTAGGAGGAGATTTCAATATGATAACAAATCTCCAGGAAAAGAAAGGAGGAATAATGCATCTTGACCTGGACAATAATGGATTCAAGAACTTCATCCAAGAAAACCACCTCATTAATCTTCAAACCTCCGATGGAGTCTTCACCTCGAATAATAGAAGAGGAGGCACCCGCCAAATAGCTTCCAGATTGGACAGGTTGCTCATCACGACATATTTCATCTGTCTGGGGGGTGATCTAGCAACTACCATCATCCCCACTATAGATTCTGATCACTGGC
This sequence comes from Pinus albicaulis, assembly GCA_034641835.2. NCBI lineage: Eukaryota > Viridiplantae > Streptophyta > Pinopsida > Pinales > Pinaceae > Pinus > Pinus albicaulis. The sequence continues at coordinate 399,289,949 of CM076569.1, read as the reverse complement.
CAATACAACTTCAATGGTTAAGACTAGGTAAGAATGCTCCCAAACCATTCCGCTTTGAACACTACTGACTCTGACACCCAGGGTTCAAGGAAATGGTCTCTGCTTGGTGGTCCTGCCTATCACTCCGCAAGGTACTAAAATGCTCCAGTTCCAAACAAAGTTGAAAATGCTCTAAGGTAAACTGAAGGTTTGGAATAAATCCATCTTTGGCAACATCTTCAAAGATCAAAGAGAGTTGGAGGAAAAAATGAAGAAGCTTCAACAAACAATCATCAAGGAAGGACGCTCAACCAAGTTAGAGAACCAAGAGAAGTTCTTATCAACGCAGATGGAAGAAAGAAGGAGCTAGAAAGAAATCCTATGGAGACAAAAATCAAGGATCTGTTGGCTCGGAGAGGGAGAAAGAAACACAAAATTATTTCACTGCTCCACTATTCAGCATAGGATGCATAATAGAATCACAGTCCTCAAAAACCAAAATGGAGAGTGGCTAGAAAAGAAAGAGGATATCATGGAGGAGCTACGCAACCACTTCAGGAACATTCTGCGAGAACCCAATCATCAGAGGCATGAGGCTATTGGAAAAATCACTCAGCAGATTCCTAAGTTGATTACAGAAGAACACAACCAAATGCTGCTCAAAGCCACCACTCTTGATGAGGTGGAAAACATAGTCTTCCAGCTGAAATTCGAAAAAGCTCCAGGCCCTGATGGATTTACCACCAACTTCTTCCACTTCTTCTCGGACACCATTAGAGATGAAGTTTGGGACGTAGTGGTGGAATCACGCACTACTCACTGGCTTCTTCCAGCGCTTAATGCCACCTTCATCACTCTAGTTCCAAAAGAAGACAACACAGCCTTGCCAAATAAGTAAAGGCCCATAGCACTTTGCAATGTCATTTATAAAATAATCTCCAGAGTTATTGCTAACAGGCTGAAGAAGATCCTCCCCATGATCATATCCCCAGAGAAAACAGGCTATGTTGAAGGTAGGCAAATCCTTGATGGCATCATCCTAACCCACGAGATCATACATTCTCTCAAAACCTCCAAAAAACCTAGTGTGCTTCTCAAAATTGATCTATCCAAGGCTTTTGAAAAACTTAGCTAGGAATATATCAAAAATGTCCTTATAGCCTTCGTCTTCAGCCACACCTCGGTACGCTGGATCATGAGCCTCATTACCTCTCTGTTTCTTTCCATTTTGGTTAACGGTATACCCTCTGCAACCTTCAACCCCTCAAGAGGAATCAGACAAGGGGACCCTCTCTCACCCTTCATTTTCATCATCATGGCAAAAGGGCTGGGCCTCCTTCTCAACAGCTCCATCCACTTAGGTTCTCTGCAAGGTATGCCCTTTCACAACCTGCCCCCCTCATCCCATCAACAATTTGTGTATGACAACATGATCATGGGTCACCCCTCGGTCTAGGAAGCCCGTAGCCTCAAATCTCTTCTAGACTCCTTCTCTGAAGCCTTCAGTACTGAGGTCAACCCTAACAAATCGCAAATATTTTTCTTCCACATCCCCCCTCTATCTCAGCGCAACATTGTGCGCATCATAGGCTTCTCCATTACATCCTTACCCTCCAAATACCTTGGAGCCCCTCTCATTGACACTGTCATTAATCACTCCTCCTAGCAAGCTCTGCTAGACAAAATGGAAACTAGACTATCCAACTCGACCCATTAGACTCTCAATATAGCAGGCCGCTTGGTTCTCATCAAAGAAGTCTTTTTCAAAATAAATTTTCCTTCCATTACCTTCTTTCTGTCCTCGATGAGTAAATACAAAGATATCTCTATGTAAAGGGTACCAAAGAGAAAAATAAATGGGCTTTAGTCAACTGGAAGGAATTTTGTACACCAAAAGTCAAGGGGGGTTAGGGTTGTGCGACCTTGAGCATAGCAACAACATCATGGGAGCTAGTATCTAGCGGAAATGGGTCTCCAACCCCCACACTCCATGGGCTAACCTGTGGGCTACCAAGTGTGCTCGTTCATGGCCCAAGGAGGACCTTATCAGATTCAACATAGAGCCGAGAGGATCCCAAATCTAGAAAGCAGTAAGCAGCCAAAAGCAGATGATACAGAGCCACAACTTCTAGGAGCTGCGCAGTGACACACAAGCTAGATTCTGGGATGACTCATGGCAGCAACTGCCAAGACTATCTGCCATCTTCCCCAGACTAGTATGGAGTGCAGATTTACAAGCCAGGAAAAAGCAAAGTGTATAGGATTTTTGGACCAATGACACAACCCAAGGATACAGGAATTGGCTACACACAGACAGATGGCAAGATGATTGGAATAATGAGAGTCACAAAGACATTTGGGAGGAATTAAGCACTAAAAGAAAAATCAGAGTACAACCAGCACCTGACATCCTTAGTTGGGGTCACATGCCAAGTGGAAACTACTCCACCAAGGAAGCTTACAACCTCCTTCATTAGAAAAACCCAGATCCAACAAATCTCATCTGGAAAAAGATTCGCTCGACCAATCTCTGGCCTAAAATAGCCACCTTTCTATGGTTGCTCAGTAAACGACACATCCTCACATGGGAGAATCTTTTGAAGAGAGGGTTTGTAGGACCCTCCAGATGCCCTCTATGCCAGGAAAACTTGGAAACCATCGACCACTTGATTGACCAATTCCCTACCTCTAATGACCCTTGGGACAGAATCGCAGTTATATGCCGATGTGCCAACAGAGAAAGGGGCAACATCATCAACACCATCAGTAGTTGGACGGACAACCCTTACTCCAACAACCTCTTGAATAGACTCTAGTAGATAATTCTGGGCATTCTTATCTAGAACATATGGAAGGAAAGGAACAGTTGAATCTTCAAAGACAAAGCATCCACCTCAAAGTGGATTTAGGCAAGGATACACGACAACCTCACTCAAACGATGGCCCTAGATGCATGGACCCAGGAGGATCTCCCTACCTCTATTGTAGAGCGTCATATATGGAATAACTGGAACATGAGCATAAATACCCCCTAGACATTAACCCAAGAAGCGTCGGTAGAATCCTTGCCCTTGAAAAATGGAAGCCCCCCCCCAAATGGTTTCTTCAAATGTAACTTTGATGGTGCATCCAAAGGAAACCCCGGAAATGCAGGATTCAGTGGTATTCTCAGAAAATCTCAAGGCAAGACACTTCGCATTTACTACGGTAATATGGGGTGGGATAGTAACAATTCTGCGGAGTTGGAGGGGCTCATCCAAGGTATTCACATCGTAATTGAGTTTCACTATTTCCCCTTGGAGATGGACGGAGACTCGCAAATCATCACTATGGCGGCCATAAGAATTCTTCATGGTACGACGTCCACAAAGGTATCTACCAGCTGGAGGCTAGCCCATAGGCTCAAGCTTCTGGAACAATTGTTAGACAATCACAAAGCCATTACTTTTTTCCATGTGTGAAGGAAAGCAAACTCAATTGCAGACCTCCTTGCGAACAAGGGGGTGGAAAGCCATAGAGAGTTGTATCATTCCAACCTTACCCAAGCAGAGGATGATTCTTTAAGACAAGAATGCCATACTCTCCTTCAAAAGGATCTTCTCTCCCCAAATGCAGGTGACATCAGGAGTACGAATGACAATCATCTATCCCACGCCCATGAGGACGAAGATCTGCAGCGCAGGTCCTCACCTGATGTGGATCCTCAAACTTGTAACTATCTGCACGAGATGAATGAGCTAAGGCATGATGAATATACGCTTGGATAACATCAACCCCTCCAGGGTACCTCTCTGCAGCAATCATCCTAAATGATTACCTGGATTGATATGCCAATCAACCATAACTCTTCACTCGAGCCCGCTCATGAAAACGGTTATGGCACGCAGCTGCGTGTGAGGCTCAATCATGACCTACCCCTTCGCATGTGTCATAGACCTTTTAAAAGAAAGGCCCCTCATCATAAAGAGACACACAATCGGCTCCTTCAATATTTCTTGTTGATTATGTTCTTGCCCTCCTGCGCCACCAGCCCGCTACGCATCCCTCTTCCTAGAGATGCACTGCGTAGAAGTATATGGGCCGTGATTTATCCATCTTGCGCTTCTTATCCCAGCCCCATCTAGCCCCTAAGTCTCAATAGTTTGTGCACACCCATTAGTTTTTGATTTCCCACTCATCGTCTTTCCTGTCCACTTGCTTTTCCCCTGCTTTGTTCCTCTCCCCCTGTTGCGCATCCTTCCATCTTTGTCTCTCCTCTGCTTCAGCAGGCCATGGCTCCTAGGTTGCGCTAAAGAACCATCCATAGAGGGCAGAGAGGGGCACTCCGCGGTCATTACCACCATGGGACGGAAAATTGTATGGAGTCTGTTGAAGGCTCCTCCTTAGGCAATTACGCTAGACAGAGCCCTGATTCAGATCAGGAGGAGGAGGCCACTGTGAAAGCCTTGTAGAGAGGTAGATGTGGACCTTAGAAGTCTACCATTGCGCACCAGGTGCACCTCCCGCCTCGCAGGACCAAACCTCTGCCGACTCAGGAGGATGAGGGTGATGATACAGATGTATGGATTATGGATTTAGAAGGTACTTGGATGCGCGTCCCTAACACAGAATATCTGGTGGCTCCCATCCTCTGCGCACCGGTCCCCAAACCTACGCATCCACTCAATGACACAGAGGAAGTGGCTGCATAGGTGTATGCATGCCCCATATTGGAGGAAGAGCTAGATAGTAATGATGAAGCTGAAGACTAAGGACTGCGAAGCTGTTCAGTTCTTTCTTGTTTTTTGTCATGCATGCTATTACCACAGAATCTCAAGTTATACTTATGCTTCCGCATATTTTGTAATTTCTAGATACACCAGCGCTGTTGCGCATTTTGTAATTTCCTGTTTCAAGTATTTTCCGAGTTGGTTTCCTCCACGGAGGCATCCCCGAAAATATGCAACTAAGGCTGGGATTGGTTAAGGGCAACTTACCAACCTAGCCTGTAGCATATGTACTGTTTATCTTTTCGAATTAATATAGATTAGCCTAATTTACCCAAAAAAAATGTAGAGGGTAAATATAATAGCAATATTAATAAAATGTAATATTATAAATATACTACAACAACCACATTTGATATTGTAAAAGTAGTTGTGGTAGTATATTCATAATATTAAATTTATTAATATTAATATTTTAAATATATACATTATAATCCCAAAAAAATATTAAACACAAATAATTAACATTATCAGTGAGATTATTATTACAAACCCAACCCATAAAATATTAATTATATATTATTATATAATAAAATATATTATAATATTTATAATATTATAATATCACTATAATGCTATTAATAGTATAAAAATATTATTATTATTATTAACACCCCTAGTTTTATGTTTTCAAAGTAGACATTTGAACTTCAGTCCAAAGGGGAGTGGACCCCAATAGATAATTATTGTGTGGATATAATTAATCATTTAATTATGAAAATAAATAAAATATTTCTATGCATATTGACCAAATGAGATTTTACCAATTGAAACTTTTGAGATCACTTTCCTAATCCATGAGGTATGGAAAGAGGCTAAGACTTTCCCCAAAAATCTTTCAAAAAGCCTTGAAAGAATTTATTTCTAATTTAGATTTTTGAGGAAAAATATAAATTTCCCCAATGATGTGGAGAGTAGTTGGGAAGAGGTAAAAAGCTGGAAAAGTAGAAAGCAGCTTTAAAGTCCATAAATAAGGGAAGCCTAGGAAAACAGGAATAAAAACATCCTGTAATTCTGGATGCAAAATTAGAAACAGGCTTTGGGGAGCATAAGCTTAAATAAGCTACTCCAGAATAGATTGAGGTTGGTTTGTTATGGGAGAGGATCTCAGCTTGGGGGTGAGTTCTGTGGATAAAGGAACTCTAAGTTTGGGAGGACTGGTCATCACAGAAGTGGTATGCATACAAATTTTATGAATAATTAAATTAAATGTTGTTAGACAATATTGAAAAGTGTTGTAGTGGTTAGTTTGAGTTTAGTTTCTATGTTATGAAATTCCTTACTTTTAAGAGAATTAAATAGAATAAATAACTCTTCTAAATTTCTGTATGGTAGTAAGAATAAATCCTAAACCATTGGGTGGCTTAAATCTGGACATAGTATAAATGATTCCCTAGAATAATTACAGTGTAACTTTAATCTGCTTCTATAATAAATAGTTACATGCACAAAAATGTTGTGATAAGTTTGTATCTTGCATATGTATATACATGCAAATAGAAATTTAGTGGAGACTCGAGAAGAGTTGGCTTAATTATGTTGTAATTTAAACATGAAAATAGTATTGTTCTATTGAATAAACATAATAATACTAAACTTATTCTACTGCATCATATGATATGTGGGCATGAAAGAGACAAATTATACTCAGACTAAAATTTGCAGGAAAGCTAAACTCTATTAAATTAATGCTAAGAGGAACAAAATTCTTTTGAGTAAATAAATTGAATTTTTATTTCCTATGAAGGAATTTTTACAACTAATGTTATGAAGAAATTATAAAACCAGAAAGAGATTTAAAAGAACACTTCTAACCTTCAATGTGTGAACATGTTAAAATATTCAATAACAATATTATTAGTTTGAAATGGTTATGTAGTAGTTTTACTACTGTAAAGAGGAAACTTATAGTATTCATAGGCAAATATTGTAAATTCTGTTTCAACAGAAAGCTTACATATAAATTAACCAGAGGGATACAGTTAAGGAAAAATAGAGATCAAACAAAAACATTACTATACTAGTGAATAATCAAGAGATTTCATTCTGCACCATGTATATATGAAAATATATCCTGGAAAACATTATCTATTTTCTTATAAATTACACAATGGAAGTACTAGAGAAGAGATGATTTAAACTTGATATAGCATAATGGAAATATAGTTAAAACAGAAGTCTGGTATAACACTATGTTCTCAGAACAGTACTATTAGTCTTCTTATTTTGTTTTTGCTAATAAATACAAAACGAATAATTATTCTTGAAACCATTAAATTTAATTAACAAAAGTATAGGGTCAGAAGTCTATTAATATGCATGCCTAGAAGTATAGATAAACTCCATTATCCCGCAAAAAAAATAACTATATACAAAATGCGAGGCTATAGACAAAAAGGTTGGAAAAAAAAATATACAGTGACCCAATGCCAGATAGGAGTATTGGTTATAATTGTGAATAATTCAAAATCTATATATGTCAACACAAACTGGGTAAATGTCCAGAAAGATGGTACATATTACGCATCGAGAAAACCATAAATTACACGCATAACAATTTTTCGAAAAAGAAAAAGGGAAATTTATATGAATAAAGCGTAATCACTTACCGAGTAAGATAAACTACTCCCAAAAGTAAATCAAGATTGGCTTCTATTGGGGTTCCCATGTTTTGGCCAGATTGGCAAGACCAAAAGATGAGACAACAACAGAACCACTTTTGGGCCCTAGGATCTAGCCCTCCTAGACCCGGAGAGGGGATCTCTCCATGAAGCAAAGAATGATATGTATCTTTGAAGCTCAAATGAGATGTTAGGCTAGTTATGAAGCACAATGGTGGGTTTAAATGATCTGGTTGGTTGGTTGCTGGGTTGGTCATGAGATCATAGACTGGGAAAGTAATGGGAGAAAAGGAACAAAACAGCAGATGTTTCAGCAAAGAGGATAGGACAAGAAAGTACCATCCATTGGGTTATGGAGTCATGAAAGGAGAATTACATGCAGCAACTAGCCAAGGCTTTCAGAGGGCAAGTCATCTATACCAAAGAATCCTTTAGATAGATGGTGGGATGAAAAATTTAGGAAGGAAAGTGAAAGAAGGAAAGCAACCCACTTTCTGTCTATAGATCAGGTCAGAGGTCATTTAACTCCAGATCTGCTTGGACATACTCAAAGGCAGCTCTCAAGGGAAGGACAAAGGGGCAACTTATAGATCGGACCAGAGGTCATTTAACTCTAGGTCAGCTTTAGCTTGCTCCAAGGAAAAAAAGAGATAAGTTCGACATAAGGGATCTTAGAAAGGCTAGTTGGTCGCACAAGGATCCTAGTGGACAGGGCTAACTCTAATCCCCAGTGTTCCCAAATCTTCCAGCTTAAACCCAACAAGAACATCTAAGAATTGATTCATTTAATTCATACATCAACTAGTAGGCAATGACATCCACTACACTGGTTAAATCAACTGAAATCAACTCTTAGATAACACATTTAGTAGAAAACATTGAAGGCAAGGAGATTAGAGACATAGGGTACCTAACAAGGGTAAATCCTATGCCATATTTCTGATGCAAGCCCAGAATAAAATGAAACAATATGGAAATGTAATAAACAAAGTTATAAGAACATCACCAATAGTAATAGACCAGGATCCTATGAAATGAGCTTTGATTAATTGATACAAAACCAGTCGTATACACTGAGCTCAATGGCTAATACAGTCCAAACTTCTCCTCCCAGCCTATTACATAACAACTACTCTGCTACTCCCTCCAAAACTATTCTGACAGTCGGAATGAATCCCTCTAACTGCAATGGCAGCATCTGGACAACAACCTTTACAATATGTTCTCGAGGATTTCTTATAGAAGAATGGGAATAACAAGGGTAGACACAAATTAAATGTGCCCATTTAAGACAGAGTGGTGGAAGAGTCCGAGCCCATTCTGCTTAATGGAAATCTGCGTCACTGTATCTACTCTGTAATCTGCGCTGGGAGACTCTGTCAGGCCAAGATTGACCTCTAGTATTTCTTTGGAGTTTTTTCAAGTGTTTGGAACTCTGTGTTGCCTTCTGAATCTGGTTAATTGGATTAAAGTCTGCGGGCCTTGACCATACCTCCATTACTGCAGCTCTGACAGTCTTAAATAAGCTTCTTCCAGTGTAATTAACCGTTTCAGGGCTCAAGGAGGTATGAGGAATGCTGTAGATAAATGTTTTTCCTGGAGAAAAGTACTCTGCTGATATTAAACACAGATATGACTCGACAGTGTGCTTAAATATTCAAATTGTGTCTTTTCCTTTGAATGCGGGGTTAAACATTAATTATATCAATAACAGGCTCTAACCCCCTTTGAATCTCTTCCGCTGATTCGCTGGCAAATGCTGAAATGGCCGTCTCTGTGCTATCTGCACAATAAAACACACCTATTACAAACCCAGACAGTGGTGTAGAAATGCTGCGGAGGCCTGGAGGAACAGTGGCAGAACACTTGAGAGCAGTGAAAATAATGGAGAGTGGCAGAAGAAATGGTTAATAGTGTAAAAACCCAAAGATTAAACGCTTTGGGGAAATACAAAGGAAATAACGGAAAAACAATGAAGCGGGAGCGAATGATAGTACGGGGTGGGACCCATATGGAAATCGCTTTCGAAATCAGAGTGGGGTGGAGGGATATACATATGGAACAAAACTTTGAAACCCTTTGTAAAACCGAAATAATACGAATTTTCAATTTACAAAGGGAAGGGCCTTATAATATATGAATAGGTGGAAGTATGGTACGGTCGGCCCGATGGGTCTAATCACAAACGGAGATTGGGAGCAAGTGGCAATCGCAATCAGGAGAAAGAAAATTGCGATGCGATCAATTGGAGGGGCGGTGCGATCGGAGGATCGGAGAGAAATGGTGCGATTGGGCAGATCAGGCGGATTTACGATCGGAGGATCAGAGGAGGAGTTGCGATGATCGCAATTGCAGTATATTGCGATGCGATTAATCGCGTCGCACATACTTGTGATGCGATTAATCGCATCGCAAATACTTGCGATTGGAGTGATCGGAGCCACATAAATAAAACATGCGATTGAACAGAGCTTGCGATTGCGATTGCAATGTGGCAGGTTATATATATAACACAAAACTTTATAATAAGGTTTATGGGTATGGAAAGGGTAAGTGGTTTAAGGGGCGGGACTTATAATAAACGTTAAATTTTTTTTATTATAAGGTTCTAAGGGGTATGGTTGGGGAAGTGGTTGGGATTTAGCGGAAAAGGGGCTAGGCCCTGTTATAATGTTGCAAAGTGGGTTTTCGCCTATTTTAATGTATTTTAAGGGTTAGGAAAGGGGACGATAGAGGGAAACAATGGGAATTTGGCCAAACAAAGGGTAAGGGTAGAAATTAAAGGGGATTTGGGTATGATTTAGAGGGTAAGTGGGGAATTTAGAAGGGGAAGGAAAGAGGATGAAAACGAAGGCTTAGAGGGGATGAACTAAGAGGGAAAAAGAGGCCTTTGGGCATTTCTTCACAAACAGAGAGGCTTTATAATGGAAATCAGCAGAGGGGATTTTATCAAAGGACAAAAGGCATAAGGAGGCTTCAAGGATGATTTTTTTTCAGGGGAAATGCATTCCTTGAAGGCTCAACAACATTTTAGCCCCCTGTTTGCTGGTCAAAAAATTATGGGGGGATAACAGTGGCTCCACATGGGGATGGCTTCTTCTTGAAGGAGTCAATAATTCAGAAAATGATCTTTGGTGTAAGCCATATGCCTGCTGCATAAGCCACCTTTCTTCTTTTATTTTCAACTGCCGCAAATATGATAGATCAGCAGAAACATTCTCAAACAGTTCTACCTACCCATCCTACAATCCTAGCGTTTTCTTCTTGGTGCATTTGGACTAGCAGACCCTTTACATCATTTATTTTTATAACAGAAAATAAACCTATTTTAAATCTACCCTTATTGCTCCATGAGACCAGATTAGACTATTGGTCTCATAGCTTCTCTACCTAATCTAATATCTGCTAGGATTAAAATTCTATCAAATCTTTCTATATTCTAAGATAGAAATTGAAAACAAGCCAGATTAGACCGTCTAGCTTGTCATTTTGTAGAAATCAAAATTCAACTAGATGCTCAAAAGGCCGAGCTTATTTTCCGTAATTTCCTACCTACCCTACTCTAACCGGAAATCTCTCGATGCTCTAGGTGTATACACACCTAATGCAGCCAGTCAAGTAATAGCAAAAAGGGGAAGAATAACTGACTGCTCATCAGTGACAACCGCAGGATGCTCTGCATGTGGATCTTCAAAACTAAGGCCACCAGTAGTGGCGGCCAATTCTGATGTACTTGGCTCTTGCAAAATATTGATGCTTGAGGAGCTTAGCCAATCATGACCTCCATGTATTCTGCCATAGGATCAACAAAATCATGATGTAAAATTTTTTCCTCAAAGCCTACCATGACTAATAGGTTGTTTGCATCCTGGGTAGTTTCAATCACTGCATCTACAGTGAGGCCCTCGTAATCGCACTCCTCCTTTTCTTGGTTGGGAATATTTGGCAGATGAGTGTCAACCAGGAATATCTTTTCTTCCATGGGATCAAGACAAAGATGTTTGTGGGAAAGAAGGTCTTGCTCATCTTCACTGCAGCCTGAGCTAGAGGGCTCATCATATTCAACCGTTTTATCTTCTAGTAACGCAGGTTTGTTCTGCTGCGACGGACTGAACTCTATGAAAAAATCAACATATTCTTGAGTGGGGGCTTCTTTTATTACCTTAATCCTTTCAGGATAAGGCTCCGGATATTCGTTCTGCCCCATATTTTCTTCATCTATTTCCTCCTTGCCCTCTGCGCTAAAGAGCTGCTGGCTTCCATCCTCTTGGCAAGTATAACTGATGTTCGGATATAAAGCAGAGAGAAGATTCAATGAATCTTCGTCTGCTATCATGATTTCAACACTTTCTCCATCAGTATCATAGATGGCTTGCATTGACTCATCGTTTTCTTGCAGTTGATGGTCATAATATTCCTCCCATGAATCTACTATTGATGACCCTGCAATATCAGTTTCCCCTTGGAAAATATTATCATTAGGCATATCAACATCATAGGAATCATCATTATAAGCATTGTCATCCATCAAATCTTTAGGATTCTCAGCCAGTATTTCTTCGAAATAGTCTGCAAGTTCATTTTCTGATTCAAAATTATGTTCATCATACATGCTTTGCATGTAACTCATGTCTTGCAGTCATTTGGTTTGTTCCTTTCAAGGACAAGGAGCAGGTCTTTTCCAATCATCATTTCTAGTTTCGGCCTCATATTCTTGCTCTTTTATATTTAGCAAGGAGCTGGTAGTCTCTATCAGTCTTTCCAGCTTGTTCTCTAAAGAGATCTGTGCCATTTGCTCTGTTCGGTCCTTCCTTGCTGCTTTTAATCTTTCCTCCCTGCACTTTATGTTGTATTCGACAATGATTGCTATATTTTTCATTTCCTCCAGGCTCGAAGGTTCTCTTTCTCTTATATGGATTTCCACCTCGGGGTCAAAAGAGCTTGGATAGTGCAGTAGCACCCATCCCAAAGGTGGCTTCATATCAGAAGGTATAGAATCATATACCTTATTAAACCTGGCTGAAAAATTCTACAATGTCTCTCTTGGCTACCTTCTCAAATTCTGATATTCTTTTAGGATGAGGAGAACATTCTTCGGGGCTGCCCACCTATCAAGGAAAACTCGAGAAAATTGATGAAAGTTGAAAATGCTTGCCACTGGAATGCCTTTGAACCAACTTTTAACATTCGCTTGAAAAGACAAGGCAAACATTCTAATGCACAAATCATCTTCTTCTATCTCATACAATTCAATTAAATCCTCAAGGTTTTGAACATGTTCTTCAGCAGTGGACCCTTTATTTTCCCCATCAAAAAGAGGCAGCTGATTTATAGGTTCTAAAGGAAGGGGTTGGAAGATAAGAAGTAAAACCAGAGGCTTGTATCTTTCTATGACCTTTGTAGGTGAAGGTGGTGTAACAATGGGCTCATGGCTGCTTGAAGCTTCTTTAAGGGTGGGAGATACAACATGAACTTCTTGTTCCACCAGGTTCTTCACAGGAGTACAGGTCTGCTTGTGGTCTGAAGACTGAGGCTTGAGATCTTTGCTACATTTAGTGTGGGTCTCATCTTTGTACATTTGATTAGGCTTAAAGTAGGACAGAACATAGTGGTAGACAAAAACAATGAATTCTTTAAACCAAATCCAACCCGTATGTTCTATCCTTCTATGAGGTCTAGCCATCTTTCAGGTTCTTCCTCTACTGGAGTCTTTGAGGATTATGGAGTGTGGAGTCGCCAGGTGGATGTATATGAATGTTTGAAGCAGGATGCTGTCCACCATCAGTAATGAAAAGCCAATCTAAAAGCAAAGTGGTCTAGTCCCCAGCGGAGTCGCCATTATGTTGGGGTTCCCATGTTTTGGCCAGATTGGCAAGACCAAAAGATGAGACAACAACAGAACCACTTTTGGGCCCTAGGATCTAGCCCTCCTAGACCCGGAGAGGGATCTCTCCATGAAGCAAAGAATGATATGTATATTTGAAGCTCAAATGAGATGTTAGGCTAGTTATGAAGCACAATGGGGGGTTTAAATGATTTGGTTGGTTGGTTGATGGGTTGGTCATGAGATCATAGACTGGGAAAGTAATGGGAGAAAAGGAACAAAACAGCGAATGTTTCAACAAAGAGGATAGGTCAAGAAAGTACCATCCATTGGGTTATGGAGTCATGAAAGGAGAATTACATGCAGCAACTAGCCAAGGCTTTCAGAGGGCAAGTCGTCTATACTAAAGGATCCTTTAGATAGATGGTGGGATGAAATATTAAGGAAAGAAAGTGAAAGAAGGAAAGAAACCCACTTTCTGTCTATAGATCAGGTCAGAGGTCATTTAACTCCAGACCTGCTTGGACATACTCAAAGGCAGCTCTCAAGGGAAGGACAAAGGGGCAGCTTATAGATTGGACCAAAGGTCATTTAACTCCAGGTCAGCTTTAGCATGCTCCAAGGAAAAAAAGAGATAAGTTCAACATAAGGGATCTTAGAAAGGCCAGCTGGTCGCACAAGGATCCTAGTGGATAGGGCTAACTCTAATCCCCAGTGTTCCCAAATCTTCCAGCTTAAACCCAACAAGAACATCTAAGAACTGATTCATTTAATTCATAGATCATCTAGTAGGCAATGACATCCACTACACTGGTTAAATCAACTGAAATCAACTCTCAGATAACACATTTAGTAGAAAACATTGAAGGCAAGGAGATCAGAGACAGAGGGTACCTAACAAGGGTAAATCCTATGCCATATTTCTGATGCAAGCCTAGAATAAAATGAAACAATATGGAAATGTAATAAACAAAGTTAGAAAAACATCACCAATAGCAATAGACCAGGATCCTGTGAAATGTGCTTTGATTAATTGATGCAAAACCAGTCATATACACTGTGCTCAATGGCTAATACAGTCCAGACTTCTCCTCACAGCCTATTACATAACAACTACTCTGCTACTCCCTCCCAAAACTGTTCTGACAGTCGGAATGAATCCCTCTAACTGCAATGGCAGCAACTGGACAACAACCTTTACAATATGTTCTCGGGGATTTCTTATAGGAGAATGGGAATAACAGGGGTAGATACAAATTAAATGTGTCCATTTAAGACACAGTGGTGGAAGAGTCTGAGCCCATTCTGCTTAATGGCAATCTGCCTCGCTCTATGTACTCTGTAATCTACTTTGGGAGACTCTCTCAGGCCAAGATTGACCTCTAGTATTTCTTTAGAGTTTTTTCAGGTCTCTAGAACTCTACGTTGCCTTCTGAATCTGGTTAATTGGATTAAAGTCTGCAGGCCTTCTCCATACCTCCATTACTGCAACTCTGACAATCTTAAATAAGCTTCTGCCAGTGTAATTAACCGTTTCAGGGCTCGAGGAGGTATGAGGAATGCTGTAGATAAATGTTTTTCCTGTAGAAAAGTACTCTGCTTGTATTAAACACAGATATGACTCGACAGTGTGCTTAAATCTTCAAACTATGTATTTTCCTTTGAATTTGGGGATAAAAATTAATTATATCAATAACAGGCATTAACCCCTTTTGACTCTCTTCCTTTGATTTGCTGGCAAGTGCTGAAATGGCCATCTCTATGCTATCTGCACAATAAAACACACCTGTTACAAACCCAGACAATGGTGTAGAAATGCTGTGGAGGCTTGGAGGAACAGTGGCGGAACAGTTGAGAGCAGTGAAAATAATGGAGAGTGGCAGAAGAAATGGTTAATAGTGTAAAAACCCAAAGATTAAACGCTTGGGGGAAATACAAAGGAAATAACGGAAAAACAATGAAGTGGGAGCAAATGATAGTACGAGGTGGGACCCATACGGAAATCGCAATCAAAATTGGAGCGGGGTGGAGGGATATACATATGGAACAAAAATTTCTGATGTGATTGGTATAAACCCTTTGTAAAACTGAAATAATACGAATTTTCAATTTACAAAGGGAAGGGCCTTATAATATATGAATAGGCAGAAGTATGGTACGGTGGGCCCGACGGGTCTAATCGCAATCAGAGATCGAGAGTGGGTGGCAATCGCAATTGGTAGAAGGAACATTGCGATGCGATCAATCGAAGGGGCGGTGTGATCGGAGGATCGGAGAGAAATGGTGTGATTCGGTAGATCGGGCGGATTTGCGATCAGAGGATCGGAGGAGGAGTTGTGATGATCGCAATCGCAGTATATTGTGATGCGATTAATCACGTCACACACACTGGCGATGCAATTAATCGCATCACAAATACTTGCGATTGGAGTGATCGGAGCGACATAAATAAAACATGCTATTGAACAGAGCTTGCGATTGCGATTGCAATGCGGCGGGTTATATATATCACACAAAACTTTATAATAAGGTTTATGGGTATGGAAAGGGGAAGTGGTTTAAGGGGCAGGACTTATAATAAACGTTAACATTTGTTTATTATAAGGTTCTAAGGGTTATGGTTGGGGAAGTGGTTGGGATTTAGCGGAAAATGGGCTAGGCCCTGTTATAATGTGGCAAAGTGGGTTTTCACCCATTTTAATGTATTTTAAGGGTTAGGAAAGGGGACGATAGAGAGAAACAATGGGAATTTGGCCAAAAAAAGGGTAAGGTTAGAAATTAAAGGGGATTTGGGTATGATTTAGAGGGTAAGTGGGGAATTTAGAAGGGGAATGAAAGAGGATGAAAATGAAGGCTTAGAGGGGATGAACTAAGAGGGAAAAAGAGGCCTTTGGGCATTTCTTCACAAACAGAGAGGCTTTATAATGGAAATCAGTAGAGGGGATTTTATCAAAGGACAAAAGGCACAAGGAGACTTCAAGGATGATGTGTTTTCAGGGGAAATGCATTACTTGAAGGCTCAACAACATTTTAGCCCCCTGTTTGCTTGTCAAAAGATTATGGGGGCCTAACAGTGGCTCCACATGGGGATGGCTTCTTCTTGAAGGAGTCAAGAATTTAGAAAATGATCTTTGGTGTAGGCTAGATGCCTGCTGCTTAAGCCACCTTTCATCTTTGATTTCCAGCTACCGCAAATATGATAGATCAGCAGAAACATTCTCAAACAATTCTACCTACCCATCCTACAATCCTAGCATTTTCTTCTGGGTGCATTTGGACTAGCAGAACCTTTAAATCATTTATTTCTATAACATAAAATAAACCTATTCTAAATCTACCCTTATTGCTGCATGAGACCAGATTAGACTGTTGGTCTCATAGCTTTTCTACATAATCTAATATCTGCTAGGATTAAACTGTCCAACAGATCTCTTCTCTATATTCTAAGACAGAAATTGAAAAACAGTCAAGCCAGGATTAGACTGTCTGGCTTGCTGGGCTTTGTAGAAATCAAAACAACTAACTACATGCTCATAGGCTGAGCTTTATTTCATACTTCCTACCTACCCTACTCTAATTGGAAATATCTGATGCTCTAGGTGATACAATAATGCCAATGCAGCCAGTCAAGTAATAGCAAAAAGGGGAAGAAGAACTGAGTGCTCATCAGTGGAAACCGTAGGATGCTCTGCATGTGGATCTTCAAAACTGAGGCCACTAGCAGTGGTGGCCAATTGTGATTTACTTGGCTCTTGCAAAAGATTTATGCTTGAGGAGCTGAGCCAATCATGACCTCCATGTATTCTGCCACAGGATCAACAAAATCATGATGTAAACTTTTTTCCTCGAAGCCTACCATGACTGATAAGCTGTCTGCATCCTGGGCAGTTTCAATCACTGCATCTGCAGTGAGGCCCTCGTAATCACACTCCTCCTTTTCTTGGTTGGGAGTATTTGGCAGATGAGTGTCAACCAGGAATATCTTTTCTTCCACGGGATCAAGAAAAAGATGTCTGTGGGAAAGAAGGTCTTGCTCATCTTCACTGCAGCCTGAGCTAGAGGGCTCATCATATTCAACCGTTCTGTCCTCTAGTAATGTAGGCTGGTTCTGCTGCAACGGACTAAACTCTGTGAAAAAATCAACATATTCTTGAGTGGGGGCTTCTTTGATTACCTTAATCCTTTCGGGATAAGGCTCCGGATATTCGTTCCACCCTAGATTTTCTTCATCTATTTCCTCCTTGTCCTCTACGCTAAAGAGCTGATGGCTTTCGTCCTCTTGGAAAGTATAACTGATGTTCAGATATAAAGCAGAGAGAAGATTCAATGAATCTTCGTTTACTATCATACTTTCAACGCTTTCTCCATCAGTATCATAGATGGCCTGCATTGACTCATCGTTTTCTTGCAGTTGATGGTCATAATATTCCTCCCATGAATCTACTGATGATGGCCCAACAATCTCAGTTTCCCCTTGGAAAAGATTATCATTAGGCATATCAACATCAAAGGAATCATCATTATAAGCATTGTCATCCATCAAATCTTCAGGATTCTCAGCCAGAATTTCTTCGAAATAGTCTCAAAGTTCATTTTCTGATTCAAAATTATGTTCATCATACATGCTCTGCATGTAACTCATGTCTTGCAGTGATCTGGTTTGTTCCTTTCGAGGACAAGAAGCAGGTCTTTTCCAATCATCATTTCTGGTTTCGGCCTCATATTCTTGCTCTTTTATATTTAGCAAGGAGCTGGCAGTCTCTATCAGTCTTTCCAGCTTGTTCTCTAAAGAGATCTGTGCCATTTGCTCTGTTTGGTCCTTCCTTTCTACTTTTAATCTTTCCTCCCTGCACTTTATGTTGTATTCGATAGTGATTGCTATATTCTGCATTTCCTCCAGGCTCGAAGGTTCTCTTTCTCTTATATGGAATTCCACCTCGGGGTCAAAAGAGCTTGGATAGTGCAGTAGCGCCCATCCCAAAGGTGGCTTTATATCAGAAGGTATAGCATCATATACCTTATTAAACCTGGCTGAAAAATTCTGCAATGTCTCTCCTGGCTGCCTTCTCAAATTCTGATATTCTTTTAGGATGAGGAGAATATTCTTTGGGGCTGCCCACCTATCAAGGAAAACTTGTGAAAATTGATGAAAGCTGAAAATGCTTGCCACTGCAAGGCCTTTGAACCAACTTTTAACATTCGCTTGAAAAGACAAGGAAAACATTCTAATGCACACATCATCTTCTTCTATCTCATACAATTCAATTAAATCCTCAAGGTTTTGAACATGTTCTTCAGCAGTGGACCCTTTATTTTCCCCATAAAAAAGAGGCAGCTGATTTATAGGTTCTGAAGGAAGGGGTTGGAAGATAAGAGGTAAAACTAGAGGCTTGTATCTTTCTATGACCTTTGTAGGTGAAGGTGGTGTAACAATGGGCTCATGGCTGCTTGAAGCTTCTTTAAGGGTGGGAGATACAACATGAACTTCTTGTTCCACCAGGTTCTTCATAGGAGTACAAGTCTGCTTGTGGTCTGAAGACTGAGGCTTGAGATCTTTCCCACATTCAGTGTGGGTCTCATATTTGTACACTTGATTAGGCTTAAAGTAGGACAGAACATAGTGGTAGACAAAAACAATGAATTCTTTAAACCAAATCCAACCCGTATGTTCTACCCTTCAATGAGGTTTGGCCATCTTTCAGGTTCTTCCTCCAGTGGAGTCTTTGAGGATTATGGAGTGTGGAGTTTCCAGGTGGATGTATATGAATGTTTGAAGCAGGATGTTGTCCACCATCAGCAATGAAAAGCCAATCTAAAGGCAAAGTGGTCTAGTCCCTAGCGGAGTCGCCATTATGTTGGGGTTCCCATGTTTTGGCCAGATTGGCAAGACCAAAAGATGAGACAACATCAGAACCAATTTTGGGCCCTAGGATCTAGCCCTCCTGGACCCGGAGAGGGATCTCTCCATGAAGCAAAGAATGATATGTATATTTGAAGCTCAAATGAGATGTTAGGCTAGTTATGAAGCACAATGGGTGGTTTAAATGATTTGGTTGGTTGGTTGCTGGGTTGGTCATGAGATCATAGACTGGGAAAGTAATGGGAGAAAAGGAACAAAACAGCGGATGTTTCAGCAAAAAGGATAGGTCAAGAAAGTACCATCCATTGGGTTATGGAGTCATGAAAGGAGAATTATATGCAGTTACTAGCCAAGGATTTCAGAGGGAAAGTCATCTATACTAAAGGATCCTTTAGATAGATGGTGGGATGAAACATTAAGGAAATAAAGTGAAAGAAGGAAAGAAACCCACTTTCTGTCTATAGATCAGGTCAGAGGTCATTCAAATCCAGACCTCTTGGACATACTCAAAGGCAGCTCTGAAGGGAAGGACAAAGGGGCAGCTTATAGATCGGACCAGAGGTCATTTAACTCCAGGTCAGCTTTAGCATGTTCCAAGGAAAAAAAGAGATAATTTAAACATAAGGGATCTTAGAAACGCCAGCTGGTCACACAAGGATCCTAGTGGACAGGGCTAACTCTAATCCCCAGTGTTCCCAAATATTTTAGCTTAAACCCAACAAGAACATCTAAGAACTGATTCATTTAATTCATACATCAGCTAGTAGGCAATGACATCCACTACACTGGTTAAATCAACTGAAATCAACTCTCAGATAACACATTTAGTAGAAAACATTGAAGGCAAGGAGATCAGAGACATAGGGTACCTAACAAGGGTAAATCCTATGCCATATTTCTGATGGAAGCCCAGAAGAAAATGAAACAATATGGAAATGTAATAAACAAAGTTAGAAAAATATCACCAATGGTAATAGACCAGGATCCTGTGAAATGTGCTTTGATTAATTGATGAAAAACTAGTCATATACACTGAGCTCAATGGCTAATACAGTCCAGACTTCTCCTCCCAGCCTATTACATAACAACTACTCTGCTACTCCCTCCCAAAACTGTTCTGACAGTCGGAATGAATCCCTCTAACTGCAATGGCAGCAACTGGACAACAACCTTTACAATATGTTCTCGGGGATTTCTTATAGGAGAATGGGAATAACAGGGGTAGATACAAATTAAATGTGTCCATTTAAGACAGAGTCATGGAAGAGTCTGAGCCCATTCTGCTTAATGGTAATCTGCCTCGCTGTATGTACTCTGTAATCTGCTTTGGGAGACTCTGTCAGGCCAAGATTGACCTCTAGTATTTCTTTGGAGTTTTTTCAGGTGTCTGGAACTCTGCACTGCCTTCTAAATCTGGTTAATTGGATTAAAGTCTGCAGGCCTTCTCCATACCTCCATTATTGCAGCTCTGACAATCTTAAATAAGCTTCTGCCAGTGTAATTAACCGTCAGGGCTCGACGAGGTATGAGGAATGTTGTAGATAAATGTTTTTCCTGTAGAAAAGTACTCTGCTGATATTAAACACAGATATGACTCGAAAGTGTGCTTAAATATTCAAACTGTGTCTTTTCCTTTGAATTCAAGGTTAAACATTAATTATATCAATAACAGGCGTTAACCCCCTTTGACTCTCTTCCGCTGGTTCACTGGCAAATGCTGAAATGGCCGTCTCTGTGCTATCTACACAATAAAACACACCTGTTACAAACCTAGACAGTGGTGTAGAAATGCTGCAGAGGCCTGGAGGAACAGTGGCGGAACAGTTGAGAGCAGTGAAAATAATGGAGAGTGGCGGAAGAAATGGTTAATAGTGTAAAAACCCAAAGACTAAATGCTTGGGGGAAAAACAATGAAGTGGGAGAAAATGATAGTACGAGGTGGGACCCGTACGGAAATCGCAATCACAATCGAAGCAGGGCGGAGGGATATACATATGGAACAAAACTTTCCGATGTGATTGGTATAAACCCTTTGTAAAACTGAAATAATATGAATTTTCAATTTACAAAGGGAAGGGCCTTATAATATATGAATAGGCGGAAGTATGGTATAGTGGGCCCAGCGGGTCTAATCGCAATTGGAGATCGGGAGTGGGCGGAAATCAAAATCAGAAGAAAGAACATTGCGATGCGATCAATCGGAGGGGCAGTGCGACCAGAGGATTGGAGAGAAATGGTGCGATTGGGCGGATCGGGCGGATTTGCGATCGGAGGATCGGAGTTGCGATGATCACAATTGCAGTATATTGCGATGCAATTAATCGTGTTGCACATACTTGCGATGCGATTAATCGCACCAAAAATACTTGTGATTGGAGTGATCAGAGCCACATAAATAAAACATGCGATTGAACAGAGCTTGTGATTGCGATTGCAATGCGGTGGGTTATATATATAACACAAAACTTTATAATAAGGTTTATGGGTATAGAAACGGGAAGTGGTTTAAGGGGCAGGACTTATAATAAATGTTAACATTTGTTTATTATAAGGTTCTAAGGGGTATGGTTGGGGAAGTGGTTTGGATTTAGCAGAAAATGGGCTAGGCCCTGTTATAATGTGGCAAAGTGGGTTTTCACCCATTTTAATGGATTTTAAGGTTTAGGAAAGGGGACGTATAGGGAAACAATGGGAATTTGGCCAAACAAAGGGTAAGGGTGGAAATTAAAGGGGATTTGGGTATGATTTAGAGGGTAAGTGGGGAATTTAGAAGGGGAAGGAAAGAGTATGAAAACGAAGGCTTAGAGGGGATGAACTAAGAGGGAAAAAGAGGCCTTTGGGCATTTCTTCACAAACAAAGAGGCTTTATAATGGAAATCATCAGAGGGGATTTTATCAAAGGACAAAAGGCACAAGGAGGCTTCAAGGATGATGTGTTTTTAGGGGAAATTCATTCCTTAAAGGCTCAACAACATTTTATACCCCTGTTTGCTTGTCAAAAAATTATGGGGGGCTAACAGTGGCTCCACTTGGGGATGGCTTCTTCTTGAAGGAGTCAAGAATTTAGAAAATGATCTTTGGTGTAGGCTAGATGCGTGCTGCTTAACCCACCTTTCTTCTTTGATTTCCAACTGCCTCAAATATGATAGATCAGTAGAAACATTCTCAAACAATTCTACCTACCCATCCTACAATCCTAGCATTTTCTTCTGGGTGCATTTGGACTAGCAGACGCTTTACATCATTTATTTTTATAACATAAAATAAACCTATTCTAAATCTACCCTTATTGCTGCATGAGACCAGATTAGACTGTTGGTCTCATAGCTTCTCTACCTAATCTAATATCTGCTAGGATTAAACTGTCTAGTAGATCGCTTCTCTATATTCTAAGACAGAAATTGAAAAACAGTCAAGCCAGGATTAAACTGTCTGGCTTGCTAGGCTTTGTAGAAATCAAAACAACTAACTACATGCTCATGAGTTGAGCTTTATTTTAGACTTCCTACCTAACCTAATCTAACTGGAAATCTCTGATGCTCTAGGTGATACAATAATTCCAATGCAAAATTACCAAGTAATAGCAAAAGGGGAAGAAGAACCGATCGTCGAATGCTGAGCTTGCCGGCATGCTCTGCGTATGTGGATCTTCAAAACCGAGGGCCACCAAAGAAGTGGTGGCTAATTCTGGGATGTACTTCAAGCCTCGTGGTAAATATTGATGCTTGAGGAGTCGACCCAATCATGACTCATGTATTCTACCACAAGACTGCCTCAGTCCATGACAAACTTTTTTCTCAAGCTCTACCATGGAAATAGGACAGTCGTCTCCGCATCCTAGGTGCTTCAATCACCGCACCGCAAGTAGCGATTGGTGTATCACACTTCTCCTTTGCTGGTTGGGAGTATTTGCGTATGAGTGTCAACCAGAATATCTTTTCTTCCACGGGATCGCATGACAACCGTGGAAAGAATGTCTTCGCTCATTTTTCATCGTTAAAATGAGGCTGTAGGGCTCATCATATTCAACCGTTTTGTCCTCTAGTAACGTAGGCTGGTTCTGCTACAACGAACTAAACTCTATGAGAAAATCAACATATTCTTGAGTGGGGGCTTCTTTTATTACCTTAATCCTTTCAGGATAAGGCTCCGGATATGCGTTCCGCCCCATATTTTCTTCATCTATTTCCTCCTTTCCCTCTGTGCTCAACAGGTGCTACCTTCCATCCTCTTGGCAAGTATAACTGATGTTCGGATATAAAGCAGAGACAAGATTCAATGAATCTTCATCTGCTATCATGCTTTCAACGCTTTCTCCATCAGTATCATAGATGGCCTACATTGACTCATCGTTTTCTTGCAGTTGATGGTCGTAATATTCCTCCCATGAATCTACTGATGATGGCCCTGCAATCTTAGTTTCCCCTTGGAAAGGATTATCATTAGGCATATCAACATCAGAGGAATCATCATTATAAGCATTTTCATCCATCAAATCTTTAGGATTCTCAGCCAGTCTTTCTTCAAAATAGTCTGCAAGTTCATTTTATGATTCAAAATTATGTTCATCATACATGCTTTGCATGTAACTCATGTCTTGCAGTCATCTGGTTTGTTCCTTGCGAGGACAAGGAGCAGGTATTTTCCAATCATCATTTCTAGTTTCGGCCTCATATTCTTACTCTTTTATATTTAGAAAGGAGCTGGCAGTCTCTATCAGTCTTTCTAGCTTGTTCTCTAAAGAGATCTGCGCCATTTGCTCTGTTCATTCCTTCCTTGCTACTTTTAATCTTTCCTCCCTGCACTTTATGTTGTATTCGACAGTGATTGCTATATTCTGCATTTCCTCCAGGCTCAAAGTTTCTCTTTCTCTTATATGGAATTCCACCTCGGGGTCAAAAGAGCTTGGATAGTGCAGTAGCGCCCATCCCAAAGGTGGCTTTATATCAGAAGGTATAGAATCATATACCTTATTAAACCTGGCTGAAAAATTCTGCAATGTCTCTCCTGGCTGCCTTCTCAAATTCTAATATTCTTTTAGGATGAGGAGAACATTCTTCGGGGCTGCCCACCTATCAAGGAAAACTCGAGAAAATTGATGAAAGCTAAAAATGCTTGCCACTGGAAGGCCTTTGAACCAACTTTTAACATTCGCTTGAAAAGACAAGGCAAAAATTTTAATGCACACATCATCTTCTTCTATCTCATACAATTCAATTAAATCCTCAAGGTTTTGAACATGTTCTTCAGCAATGGACCCTTTATTTTCCCCATCAAAAAGAGGCAGCTAATTTATAGGTTCTGAAGGAAGGGGTTGGAAGATAAGAGGTAAAAACAGAGGCTTGTATCTTTCTATGACCTTTGTAGGTGAAGGTGGTGTAACAATGGGCTCATGGCTGCTTGAAGCTTCTTTAAGGGTGGGAGATACAACATGAACTTCTTGTTCCACCAGGTTCTTCACAGGAGTAAAGGTTTGCTTGTGTTTTGAAGACTGAGGCTTGAGATATTTCCCACATTCAGTGTGGGTCTCATATTTGTACACTTGATTAGGCTTAAAGTAGGACAGAACATTGTGGTAGACAAAAACAATAAATTCTTTAAACCAAATCCAACCCGTATGTTCTACCCTTCTATGAGGTCTGGCCATATTTTAGGTTCTTCCTCTAGTGGAGTCTTTGAGGATTACGGAGTGTGGAGTCGCCAGGCGGATGTATATGAATGTTTGAAGCAGGATGTTGTCCACCATCAGCAATGAAAAGCCAATCTAAAGGCATAGTGGTCTAGTCCCCAGCGGAGTTGCCATTATGTTGGGGTTCCCATGTTTTGGCTGGATTGGCAAGACCAAAAGATGAGACAACATCAGAACCACTTTTGGACCCTAGGATCTAGCCCTCCTGGACCCGGAGGGGGATCTCTCCATGAAGCAAAGAATGATATGTATCTTTGAAGCTCAAATGAGATGTTAGGCTAGTTATGAAGAACAATGGGGGGTTTAAATGATTTGGTTGGTTGGTTGCTGGGTTGTTCATGAGATCATAGACTGGGAAATTAATGGGAGAAAAGGAAAAAAACAGCAGATGTTTCAGCAAAGAGGATAGGTCAAGAAAGTACCATCCATTGGGTTATGGAGTCATGAAAGGAGAATTACACGCAGCAACTAGCCAAGGCTTTCAGAGGGCAAGTAATCTATACTAAAGGATCCTTTAGATAGATGGTGGGATGAAACATTAAGGAAAGAAAGTGAAAGAAGGAAAGCAACCCACTTTCTGTCTATAGATCAGGTCAGAGGTCATTTAACTCCAGACCTGCTTGGACATACTCAAAGGCAACTCTTAAGGGAAGGACAAAGGTGTAGCTGATAGATCGAACCAGAGGTCATTTAACTCCAGGTCAGCTTTAGCATGCTCCAAGGAAAGACAAAGATAAGTTCAACATAAGGGATCTTAGAAAGGCCAGCTGGTCACACAAGGATCCTAGTGGACAGGGCTAACTCTAATCCCGAGTGTTCCCAAATCTTCCACTTAAACCCAACAAGAACATCTATCAAAGCTTAACTCACGCAATCCAATAGAAAGAAGACACGTGGAGGAGAGAGGAATGGGTCAAACCACCCATTTTGTGTGGCTTTGGCGTTCGGGTGATCGCGCATATATTCCACGCGATATCAAGTATCAGCCGTCGGATTAGGGAGATCAATGCGAAGGGTTAAGATCTGTTGGGAAGGTGCTCAAGATTTGGAGTGGGTCTGGGGTTTGTTAACGTGGCGTGACGAGTTTTGAAACTTTATAAACATATATTGACAAATTTAAAGCTTTATCTCATATGATGGCGGAGGGGTAAAGTCATATGTTTTAATTTAAAACATTTAACAAATGTCTCAACCACGGGTGCGGGTCTATATTATATAATATATAAAACCTTTTAACAAGTGTTTTAATACCATGGGGGGGAGGGATGCTTTTATATTTTTTATATTGTTTAAACCTATGGGATAGGGCGGGGATTTATTTCATCAAGTGGGATAATATTAACATAGGTTTAAACTTAAATAGAAGGGTTTTGGGGTTATTTAAATACAATGGATTTAATAATATACGGGAAGAGTATAGTTTAGGGAATTAACAATAAGTTAGAAGTTGATATGATAGTAAAGGTCAAATGTAGGGGATGAATGAAAATACATATTTTGTCACTAAGTAAAGTAAAAATGAAAGACAAATAAAGCACTGTTTGTCCCTTTTATATTTTTCACACTTTAGCTTAGGATAAAATGCATTTTATGGGTTTTGAGTGTTTTGAAAGGAAAATGAAATTAGTTACTTAGGGATTTAATTTTACTAAGTAAAAATGGGTTCTTACTTAGAAAAAGGGATTATTATTAATGGATGAAGGGTAAATGTTGATGAATAGGGATTTTGTGTAAGAATTCAATATTTTTCACCAATCAGTCATCAAGCCTTGGGTCTGGTCCCAACAAAGGTCAGAGAAATGCTCTGAGCCTCTTTAACTAATAGTTTAGAATACTTAGTAATTGTAGGGGAGGGAAATTAGTGATTTTTTTCCTAATGATGCTTTATTACATGCTTGCTCAACTACTTTCTATCTACCCATATTTATTTCTAACATTTTTTCTTCACTTTTGTATGTGCATTTAGGCTTGCAACCTTAAACATTTTTCTTTCAAGGCATAAAACTATCTAAATCTATCTTATTTCATCCGAGGGCTCAAATTAAATAGTGGAGCTCCTCATTATTCTCTACCTATCTACTGATTTGTCAAGTTTAAACAGATTGACAAATCTTTATTCACTATCTAAAACATGAAATTGAAAACATGAAAAGTTAAGATTAAACAGTTTAACCAATCATGGATTATGGCATTTATTGACACTCTACACATAATCATTATTCTTGCAGTAAAAAGTATAGTGGCATTTGGACTTGCTCACTTTCAGGTCTTATTTATTTTTCTTTTGGGGTCTATATTTTTCTAAGTCCTTTGATTTTTCTTTTAGGACTTTTTACCCTCTTTTTGGCTTTTACTATTTTTTCATTTTTTTAAAAATATGGGAAAACAACTTGCAAAAATCAAGGTATGTACATATTTACAAGACTATCAAAGTCAATTCAAAATTTTATAAACCTTATTATTATAGGACCCTAACAACATCTACACATGGGGATGACATTTCCTGGTGAAATATCAAGAACATTGTTGACTAGTAGCCTGATCCTTTGAGCCAATCCCAAACATGCATATTCTGGGATTGAAAACTCTTGAACTGAATTTACACCTTTTTCTGCAAATTGAAATATGATCTGAGGCTAAAAGGTGTTGCAACCTTCAAACCAAACTACTAAATCAACAAGACCTTAGTACCTTTTCCTTGGCTTCAAATCTTGATGAATTATTTCAAAACTAGCTGAAAACTGAAAAACTATAATAAGTTGAAATCCTACCTACTTACTCTAATCAGTTGTTCAACTGCTGGTTAGTTAAAATGAAACAGCCAATGCAACCACTTAAGCATTATATACATTGAGGTATTTTGTTGCATGTACTTGTTGATTGTCAAAACTGTAATTATGTAACCTATTAGAAACTTGTCAACAAATGAGAGGATAAGGAAATACTTGATTCCCTTTGTTGACTCTAGAAACTTTTCAAAAGGATCTTCTAAAATATATACACTGATGTTTAACTGATCTATACAACTATACATTTTTTTTGGATGTCCTCCATGCCATGAAACTGAAATGTTACTTTCATCTTTATCTCCCTGCAAACTTTGTGATGATATTCCTACCGATTGTAATGTTTGATTGCTGAAACCTTTATCATCTTGATTCTGAAACTCATAGTTATTTAATGGAGAAAGTATTTGAATGCATTCATTATCCAACATATCTGTTATTGGATCATGAAAAACTTGTGAGGATGGTTGCAATTTATTGGATATGGAAATCACTGGGACTTCATATACTTCAACAAGTTGCTCATCATTTTCTTTAATGATGTTATACCACATTTCCTTTAAAAGCTGAAATGATTCAAAACATAGTGGTATGGAACTTTCTTATGTTATTTGATTAGATGTTTCAATGGAATTTGATAACTGCATTTGTGAAACTGAAATATCCTGATCAAGAGTTTCATTATCTTCTTTGTTGTCCATAACAATATCTAAAGACTGATGATTATTGATAGCATGAAAGTTGTCACTAATGAACTAAACTGAAGCAAAACAAAGAGGTAAATAACCTTCACTTATTTCCAAATTTTGTGCACTTTCTTCCTTACTCTCATAGCTTATTTGCATTAGTTGATTACTATATTCTGGTTGCTGAAACTGAGTTTCCTCATCCCACAAACTAGCTTCTAATTGCTCTGTAAAGTTAGCTTGAGTTTGGAGAGCATAACTATCATCATAATGATCATACTTAGGAAAATCATTAAAATCAGGGATTTCATCAAACATACACATTAGATCAGCAGATTCCTCTTCCACATATTGATCTATAAATCCATTTTCTGATCTATGATAATTGGAATTAGCAGGAAGTTTTTCATGGCTATCAACCTCTTCTATTTCTTCAATAAGTGTATCATGGTGATTTTGAACAAAAAATTCATCTTTCATAGTTATCTTTTGTATGATTTTATATAGTTTTCTTACCAAAAGGCTTAGTTTTACCTCTGCAATGTTGTTCTTCTCTTCTTCTTCTGATTTCAATTTTTCTTGTTTGATTTGCAGATTAACTTCTACATCAACTGCAATTTTTTGCATCTATACAAGTGTTTCTGGATCTCTTCTCTTAACCAAAATTCTATTTCTAGATCAAAAGCACTTGGATAATGCAAGAGCGCTGAATCATGAGGAGGTCTAATATTTTCTCGCATTGAATAATAAACTTGAATAAATCTGTCAGAAAATTGTTGCATTGTTTCAATTGGATGTCTTTTCAACTGATTATATTCTTATATGATCACAAAAGGATTAACTTTGATTATCCATCTATCAAGGAAAAATTTAACAAACTGTTGGAAATTTGAGATGCTTGCATTAGGCAGATTCTTGAACCAAATTTTTACTCTATTTTGCAAAGAAAGAGCAAAACTTCTAATTTTAACATCATCTTCATCAATCTCAAATAGGTCCAAATAATTCTCAAAACCTTGAATATTTTTTTGGGCAGTGATACCATTCTCTCCATCAAATCTAGGAAGATGTTTGTAATAGTTATCAGGAAAATCATGGAGTATAGGAGGTAAAATAAGGGGCTTATATCTATCTGGAATTTTATATGGTACAGGATTATGTATAGGGATTGTAAGATTAGTCTTGATTATTTGAGGCTTCTTAATTGAAAAATGGTCATCATTAGATTCAGAAGAAAGCTTCTCAAAGAGATTAAGAAAATTAGTACTTACAATCTTCAAAGGAAAATAATTAAAAACTAATCTAAGATCTTCTATAAAATAAAATATACATTGAAAAATTTTCTTAATGAGAAAGAACATAATGTCTTGGATTAAGATCCAAGTTGAAAGCCTGATCTTTCCATATTGTTCTTTGAAGTTCATTCCTCCAGTGGAGTCTTGGTTTTGAAATTGATTTTCAGTTGCCAGGTGGATGATTTTAACCTTTGTGTGTCTGATCACTATCCAACATCATAGATCAGATTTGAACCTGTAAAAATTTCTGAAGAGAATTTTAGTTTCCCTAGTATGGTCCCCATTATGTTATCACTCAGTAATCTCTCCAGGTTCAATAGAGAACTCATCGAGGTAACCACAAACCTACTTCAAACTCTAGGATCTAGCCTTCCTAGGATTCAGAGAGGGCTCTCTCTTTAAAGTTTAACTTTGTTTCAAAATTTGTAAATATTAGGCTAGCTATGAATGTGCAATTTTGGTTTGGTTTTGTTGGATTTGGTGGGAAAATTTCACTTGGAGGGATAGATAGAGGGAAATCTACTTGTCCATTGGGCTATGGAGTCTAAGTCAAGCTAAGAGAACTGGAATCAAAGCCTAAAAGCTCAAATGTCTGCAAGGCAAGGTAGATAACCCTTCGAGATCTTGGGAAAAATGGTTTTTGAGATGGTATGATCAGGATAAAGGGAACTTAAGGATCCTTTGATCTGGAAAAGGGAAGTAGAAGATAGAGGTCAAATGGGAGAGGGAGCAATTAAGAATTCCTACACCAGAAATCAGAAAAAAACAAAGAAATGATAACTAGTTAAAAACAGGGTGTTATTAACATGTCATGTAGTAATACTCCTAGTTATACATTCAAATTTAGAATTAAAATGCAGATGTATGCATGAAACAAAATAAGATAACAATGACAAGTTTAAGAGAGTACTTCACTCCAGATAGCTTATCACAGGGTTCCTGAAGTCTGATGCCAAAAAGGTGATCCAGTCTGATACTCGAATTCGAATTCCAAAGCCTTTAAGTCAACAAAATATCTATAATAGTCTCTAAAAATTTTATTCCACCAAAATACTTCAAAGAGTGAAGTATTTATACAAATTCTAAACTAGAATATCTTGAAAAAATATCAAGATTGGTTTACAAATATCTCCAACTTTTTTACATAAATAGAACTTAAGTAAAGGACACTCAAAACTAATGCATCTATTTGGAACTATTTTTTATGGATAGGTGATGACAAAGAGGAGAATTCAAATTTGATCTCAACTCTTAGTTGATGATGAGGCATCCATGTCACTAACTGTCTCCTTTCTTTGTGCATTCTACTCCAGCAATTCTGCAAACTTTGGGTTCAATGATACCTTTTTATTTCTCAATCCGAAATAGATATGTAAAAAGTGAAAGAGGTTATTGTAGATAAATATGTTTTTAAGATTAAACCTCTCTCCGTTCCCTAAACTTATGCTCCAGTTGTTCACAATATGCTCTGCAACAAGATGTGTAAAACTGAGTTTTCCACAATCTGAAAAATAGGCTGTAAATATGCACATGTATCTCTTATTATATAATACCTGTGAAAAACGTGAGATAGGTTTTTTTATATGGGTCTCTTAGGAACAAAAATTTCCTTCAGTTTTTTGATATTTATTTTTGATTGGCCACAATCTTCTCTGCAAATTGATGACTTAACAGGAATTTTATGTAAAACGTGCTTTCAAATATTGTTTAATATTTCCAAATCCATAATGGCTATTAGAAACATGAGAGAGGTTTTTGTAGTTGGATATCTTAGGAACATAAACCTCCTTCAATGTTGCAAACTTCATCTTGGATGAGACACAATATTTTCTGCAAAACTATAACTTAAATAGGAAATTTCTGCAAAAAATGTCCCTTCTTACTCTGTTTTCATCTTTTAACCTTACTGTTATTTTAACTGTTTTTAATTTCATTTTGGATAAAATTCATTGTTGTTGAAATTATTTTCATCTTTATTTACCATTTACTGCATCTGTATTTACTTTTACTGTTTTACCTTGACTGCTTTGTAACTTTGTTTTAACTTTCACTCTGACTTTCACTTGATACATTTTAACTCTGATGCTCTTTGACTGCTCTATTTTCACTGTCACTGTGAATTCTTACTTTACTTTGAACTTATGAATTCACTATTATCTTTCACGGGATGCCTATTCTTTAACTCTGATGCCTGGAAAATTTTTCAGGGAAATCCTTTGAATTCATTTCCTTGTAAGTTATTGGAGCAAAACATATCTTTAACTAGTATTTAGATTGTTTTATCCAAATTTTTCTTTTGCTAATATCATGCAAAAATAAAACAATTCATTAATGAAATCCAGGTCTGCAAGGAGGGATTATGGCTTTGATGAATTGGGAAAACCTGTGGGATGAATTTTGACTCTAGAGGTTTAACTTTGTTGGCACTAAGTAATTGAGTGTAACAGTTTGGGATTTTGAGCATTGGTAAAGATTTTGAATCTTTCAAAGGGTTTCTACAGCAAATCCATTCTTTGAAGGCAAATATAGGTCTTTCTGTGGGAAAACAGGGTTTATGATAATGGCTCGAGGTTTTTTTCTCTGGGTCTGGAGGGAAAATACAGTAAGATAGTGCAGAAAAGGGATTAAGGGTGTGATTTCGAAGTTTATTAGGTGTTTTTAGGTCTAAAGGAGTATGCAATAAATGGTGGTCAACTCGAGTGAAATGGTTTTGGAGCTTCATAGGCGAAAACCAGTGGTGGTTATCACGCGGCTTTTAGGTAGTAAGTGGTATTGAGCTCAACCCACGTGATCCAATAGAAAGAAGACACGTGGAGGAGATAGGAATGGGTGAAACCACCTATTTCGTGTGGCTTTGGCATTCGGGTGATCGTGCATCTATTCCATGCGATATCAAGTATCAGTCATCAGATTAGGGAGATCAATGCGAAGGGTTAAGATCTGTTGGGAAGGTGCTCGAGATTTGGAGTGGGTCCGGAGTTTATTAACGTGGTGTGACGAGTTTTCAAACTTTATAAACATATATTTACAAAGTTAAAACTTTATGTTATATGATGGCGGAGGGGTAAAGTCATATGTTTTAATTTAAAACATTTAACAAAAGTCTCAACCGCGAGTGTGGGTATATATTATATAGTATATAAAACCTTTTAACAAGTGTTTTAATACCATAGGGGGGCAGGATATCTTTATATTTTTTATATTGTTTAAACCTATGGGATAAGGCGGGGATTTATTTCATCACGTGGGATAATATTAACATAGGTTTAAACTTAAATAGAAGGATTTTGGGGTTATTTAAATACAATGGATTTAATAATATATGGGAAGGGTATAGTTTAGGGAATTAATAATAAGTTAGAAGCTAATATGATAGTAAAGGTGAAATGTAGGGGATGAATGAAAATACATATTTTGTCACTAAGTAAAGTAAAAATGAAAGACAAATAAAGCATTGTTTGTTCCTTTTATATTTTTCACACTTTAGCTTAGGCTAAAATGCATTTGATGGGTTTTGAGTTTTTTGAAAGGAAAATAAAATTAGTTACTTGGGGATTTACTTTTACTAAGTAAAAATGGGTTCTTACTTGGAAAAAGGGATTATTATTAATGGATGAAGGGTAAATGTTGAGAATAGGAATTTTGTGTAAGAATTCAATATTTTTCACCAATCAGTCATCAAGCCTTGGGTCCGGTCTCAACAAAAGTCAGAGAAATGCTCTGAGCCTCTTTGACTGATATTTTAGAATATAGAGTAATTGTAGGGGAGGGAAATTAGTGATTTTTTGTCTGATGATGCTTTATTACATGCTTACTCAACTGCTTTCTACCTACCCATATTTATTTCTAACATTTTTTCTTCATTTTTGTAGGTGCATTTAGGCTTTCAACCTTAAGCATTTTTCTTTCAAAGCATAAAACTATCTAAATCTACCTTATTTCATCTGAGGGCTTAGATTAAAAAGTTGAGCTCCTCATTATTCTCTACCTATCTACTGATTTGTCAAGTTTAAACAGATTGATAAATCTTTATTCACTATCTAAAACATGAAATTGAAAACAAGAAAAGTTAAGATTAAACAGTTTAACCAATAATGGATTATGTCATTTATTGACACTCTGCACATAATCATTATTCTTGCAGTAAAAATTAAAGTAGTGGCATTTGGACTTGCTCACTTTCAGGTCTTATTTATTTTTCTTTTGAGGTCTATATTTTTCTAAGTCCTTTGATTTTTCTTTTAGGACTTTTTACCCTCTTTTTGGCTTTTATTAGTTTTTCGTTTTTTTTAAAATATGGGAAAACAATTTGCAGAAAACAAGGTATGTACATATTTACAAGACTATCAAAGTCAATTCAAAATTTTATAAACCCTATTATTATAGTACCCTAACAGAAAGGATGCAAGGAGAAGGTAAAAAGCTCAAGCTTATTCGTTATGGTCCATTCAAGATTATTAAACAAGTTGGTAATAATGCATTTCATCTTGACTTGCCTTCATATATGCAAATGTATTCCGTTGTCAATGTGGAGAATTTTTGTTTGTATGAGCCTCCTTTGATTGATGGGGAGTGACATTTAGCTACCATCAATAGAATATTTCTCTCCAGAATTTCTGGACGAGCTCGAGGAGGATGCCATCCTTGACAAAAGGACCTGCATTTCTAAAAGGGGCAGTGTTGATTATCTTCGGATTGGGCTCAAGGGCAAAAAACCAAGTAGGGCAAGATGGATGGAAGTGGAAAAGGTGAGGGAGTTATTCCCTCATCTTTTGAACAGGTGATTAAAGTATTTTGGTGTCCAAAAGCTTCCCAATGGGGAGGTGTGATTAGGAGATCATGTCTTAAGCTAAAAAATGAAAGTGCTCGAAATAGGTCCGAACTTGAGCAACCAAAAAGGTCTCGTCATTATGATTCTGGCACCGTGAACGGTTCAAAAAACCGATGTTGTATGAGGAAGATATCACATTCTGTCCGTTTTCCCAAATAGAAAAAATTTGTGACTCGATGCCGAGTCAGCATGTAGGTACAATCAGCAAGTATATACTTGGAATATTCCATGTTTATTTAGCCAACAGAATCGTGCCATGTTGCTCAATCTGGGTCGTTGGATGTTGGTGGTACAGAGGAATTTAGACCATTGATGAGTTTTTTGTTGGCCAATGGTTGAGCGACACGTGACAAGCCCACAGGGCACCACGTGTCCTCAGGATGGTCTATTAAAATTTATTTGGAGCCGGTGAGAATCGACCACCAAACCTCCCATCTGCCAGCCAGGCCGCGTGTCATTGCGCCACAAGAAGTTCTTAACATACAATGTCTGTCGCATCATTTTATAGTATAATTGTTTTACATTCAGGGACTTAGGGAGGCCAAACCCCCCTTCATGCACCCAAGCACTGGGTCCGTGGCCTAAAACCAATGGTTACACCTTAGACTCCGACGGATGATTTGGCTCCTATCACATGGAGGGGTTTTAAAAGATTTAAATGTTATGGTTAACAGAACCGAGAGTCCAGGTTCCATAACTCGACGGAGTTACAAACGGTTACAACGACAGTCACATGGTGGGTTAACGGTTTTAAAAGGCGATTAATGCAAACGGTTGGCAGGAACCACAACTCTGGGTTCCAAGCCTATTCTGTGGAGTTTCCAACGATGTTAACGCCGATGGCGGGGGGTCGACATCTGACCACCCGTCCGCCCAACCATTTTATATTAATGCTAACAGTCTATTCTAGTAGGAGATATAGCGCCTACCCTATTTTTGGGGTTTTAATTAAATTTAGTCACATTTAAGTGCCTGTTCTCCACATTTAGTGGAGCCTTTCTAGCTGACATTGGGAAAATGCATGGGGAGGTCAATTTTCGACCAATTTTGGTGAAAAAAGAGTCTACCTAGACTAATTTGAGCATTCTGGAGCCATTGGTGTAGAGAAAAAAACCATTAGAGGCCTACAAACATATGTAATTTACAATTTTTAGCATAATGACAAAGAGGGACATGCCATTGAGAGTTGGACCAGCAAATGTAGCCCAGGAGGGGTGAACTGCTTCATCATGCCTACTGTGTAAAAATTATGTGTGCATGTTTTTCTCTATTATGCGTTATTTTTCAGTGTTTTTAAGGTTTATTTACATGCTTAAAGTTCACTAATTCATCTAAATTTCATGGTTAAAACTCTCATTCCTTAAGGAAACTTATGGAGACAATTTGTACATGTTTATTTTACTGAAAGGACACTTAGCACAACAAAACTAATACACTCCTTTCAAATCATCTCTTCAGCCCAATTGCTTGGGCAAGTTGACGCACTAGCCACCCTGGACGTGATTTTAGTTCAATTGTAACAAATCCAGCTCAATCTGGACAACATGAGGGAATAGAGGTATGAAGAACACAATGAGCTCATCGCTTACATTAATGATATTCAACATATGCAAAATGAAACTCTAGATGCTTTAGAGAGTCTGCGACGCTCCCATGATCATCTTCGAGCATTGGAAATACAGATTGAGCACATCGACTATCATGTGCACAATCATGCAAGTTTCTTTGCAAGGCCATCAACATACCCTCCAAATCCTCCTCCATGAAGCTCTGTATTTGCTTTTTTTTGCTAGTTTTGTGTTGGAAATAACTAGTGGCACCGTTTGCATTGGCATGCACTCGAGACAAGTATTTCATTTTTTGCAACTCGGGTTTCTTAGATGTATCACAACAATGATGTCTTATGATGTAAATTTTGAAATGATAATATAAATTAGTCTTTGACCGACAAAAAAAAAATAGCTAGGATAACCATATAAATTAAATAGCGGATAAATATGGATCAACATTAATCTATCATAAGTTTCAAATCACTTATCCCAAAATAATTTTCAAATTCACTAGGTTTTAAAAATCTAAAAGATTAATTAAATTATAATATGAGTTAAAAATATATACTTTAAAAAACATGTAACAATATTATCAATCATGGAGATTCACCTCATTTTATTATAGAAATTCTGAAGTTGTAAATAGCTTTTGTTACAATACCATGGACCAATACTATAACTTATCAACATCACAAGTCTAATATAACATGTATTGATGTAACATCTTTAATTAATTAATTTTAAATATGTAAATTATAAAAAAAAAAAAAATTATATTACTTAGAGATAAATATACTCAATTACATTTCAACTTTTGATTCGTGAAAATTACCATATAGAAATTAAATATTTACCATTCATCTAAATAAATCAAAATTGAAAAAAAATTAATAATAATATCAAAATTGAAGAAAATATATTCTGAATAAAAGTACAGCCTTCAAAATCAAGATAAGTATTGAATTAGAAATTTAGCGGACGTATTAAATTTATATGCCAATCTAACAGAATTAATTAGTTGTGCCGTTAAATTAATTTGCATGCATATATTTATTTCAGGTGGTCATCTCAATTCTCAAACCATCCAAATAACCGATGTGTGGTGATGGATTGCTTACGTATTTAAGAGATGTGCAGATAACCATCCAAATAACAGAACTGTGGTGACGGATTGCTTGCATATTTAAGATATTCCCAGGTGAATCTGGTATGTGTTCCAACCCTTGAATGCGAAATTCGGTTACTAATTGGTAACGTGGATTGGATATCCACATGATGACGAGGGTGATTTCCAAGTTGAAACCCACACCAAAGGGGTAGATCCCCATCTGAGAACCAGTCGATGATGACCCGCCAATTCTACTCCATAACATCCGCTGCTGCCGAGGAGATGACATCCACCAGATCTTGTGCTCCCTCCGACATTGCCTCTATTGCCTCCGCGCATGCTGTCAAGAGATGTAGCAGCCTCAATCCATTGTATTCAAGATCCACAGAGGGCGAGCCTGCATTATCTGTCACGATTGATTTTGACGTGTTGCTGCTGTTTGTGAGAACATAGTCAGAAACCAGTTGATCCCCAGTGATTAGAGTAGGATGGTCAAGATTGACTGGGTCTGTATTTTCTACTGGGCATTGGAAGACCCTGCTGGCATCTTTCATAGGACTCCGTATTGGGTATTCCTCCTCATTATTATTGCTATCCTGCAGCTCTCCATCCATTAAATACTCTTCGATTGTCTTCAAGTCTGCTGGCAATGGCAGATTACAAAACGGATCTGCCATTAATGCCATCGTTGATTAAATCAGCCCATGACGACCATTCAGCTGTATCCAATTCCACGTCCATTAATTGTTCTAGCGCTATAGATGGAGACTGGTATTCCAATCTACATGCGGCAGAGTATTGAATATATGATCCAAATCGTGTTCAGAAAACCATGATGCTCCAATTGCAGCTTCCATATTGCTTCTGTTCGACTCCTGTAAAAATAAAATTGCAGTTGGGATCCGATTGAAAATTTCACAGAGAAAAGGAGAAGCAGAGAAATAACAAAGGACAGAACAAATTATTGGAGGAAAAACCTGCATTGAAGAATTATTGATCTGAACAATTTATACAAACAATCTGACAGTTATCAGAACTGAAACGGAACTGAATGTAAATTGATTCTAAACTAATCTGTAGTGTAACTAATACTTTAACACTCCCCCTTAATTTTGAGGGTTACATATGTTTTATTCCTAACTTTTGACATTGAAATTCAAAATTAACTTTTCCTAGCGGTTTGGTGAAAATATCCGCTAACTGCTCCTTGGAATCAAAAAATTTGAGAACAATGTCACCATTCTTGACGAGTTCACGAATGAAGTGAAAACGAGTGTCGATATGTTTGCTTCTTTGATGAAACACATTGTTCTTCGACAAGGAAATAGCGGAAGTGTTGTCACAAAGGATTGAAATCGGTTCATTTTCTGTATATCCAAAGTCAGATAGAAGTCTTTTTAGCCACACTGCTTGACATGATGCTGAATTTGCTGCAACGTACTCGGCCTCTGTTGAAGATAGTGCAACTATGGGTTGCTTTTTGGATGACCACGAGATCAAATTTCTGCCAAATAGAAAAGCATAGCCAGAAGTGCTTTTCCGATCATCAATACAACCTGCATAATCACTATCTGTATAACCAACAAGCTTACTATCTGCAGAGGCTGCATATGATAAACCATAAGTAGATGTACCTGCAATGTATCTTAACACCCTTTTTCCAGCTTTCCAATGACAGTCTTTAGGAGATTCCATAAACCTGGAGATATAACTAGCTGCAAATGCTATATCAGGCTTAGTAGCAGTAAGATACATAATACTACCAGCAAGTTGCTTATACAAAGTCGCATTAACAATAGTACCCACATCATCTTTACTCAACTTTGTACCAACTTCGATAGGAGTATCAACCGGTTTACACCTGTCCATCTTAAACTTTTTCAAAATGTCAGTAGCATACTTCTGTTGACTCATAAACATACCATCCTGTGTTTGTTTCACTTCGATACCTAAGAAGTATCTCATTAATCCAAGATCTGTCATTTCAAATTCATTTTTCATTGCAAATTTAAATTCATCTAACTGCATGTTACCTGTATAGATTATGTCATCAACATAAAGACACAATATCAAAATATTACCTTGATGATCATTCTTGATATACAAAGTGGGCTCGTGGTCGCTCCTTCTGAAACCATTATTCAACAAGTAATGGTCTATTTGGCTGTACCAAGCTCTTGGAGCTTGCTTCAAGCCATACAATGCTTTCTTCAACCTGTACACTTTATGTTCGTGATTTTTGATTTCGAAACCAGGTGGTTGTTCAACATACACTTCTTCATTCAAGATTCCATTCAAAAAAGCAGACTTTACGTCCATTTGGTAAATAGGCCACTTGTTTTGTGCTGCAATAGCCAATACAAATCGAACTGTATCAATTCTTGCTACAGGTGCAAATGTTTCACCATAATCTATGCCAGGTTGCTGAGAAAAACCTTTTGCAACTAATCGTGCTTTGTGCTTATCAACTTCACCTCTCTCATTTAACTTTGTTTTAAAAACCCATTTGACACCTATTGAGTTTTTATCATGAGGTAGATCAACCAAATCCCAAGTTTGATTTCTTTCAATAGCATCGATTTCATTATTCATAGCATCTACCCATACTTTGTCATTTATAGCCTCTTCAAAACAAGTAGGTTGGAATGAAAGAAATGCAAAATTTACAATATCATCAACATCATCTTGTGCATAAATATCACTTAAGTTTCTCATCTTTGGATTATCAGAATCAGACTCAGAAGACAGTGTACTGCTACTGTTGGATGAACTACTACTGGTTTTTTCTTGAACCTGTAATCTTGGAGTGCTTGTTGCAGGTGTCTGAGGTTCATCTAACAGAATAAAAGGATCAGGACAAGTATTGTTCTCCATTTCATTCCAAGACTTATCTTTCAGAAATTTCACATCTCGACTTACGACAAATTTCTTAGTTATAGGATTAAACAATCTGTATGCCTTAGATTGATCACTATATCCTATAAAAATATACTTTTCACTCCTATCATCAAGCTTTTTTCTCAATTTTTCTGGAACATGAGCGAAAGAAATACAACCAAATACGCGAAAGTGTGAAACTGTTACCTTTTGTCCACTCCATGCTTCTTCAGGTACAAAATTTTGAACACTAGAAGTTGGCGATCTATTCAAAATATATATCGAACATGCAACTGCTTCAGCCCATAGATCTTTAGACAAATTTCGTGTTTTAAGCAAACTTCGAGCCATATTCATAATTGTTTGATTCTTTCTTTCTGCAACTCCGTTCTGCTGTGGAGTATAGCTGGTTGTCGTTTGTTTTTTAATACCATGTTGTTGCAAAAATCAATGAATTCGTTAGATTCATACTCACCTCCTTTATCAGACCTCAGAACTTTAATAAACTTTCCACTTTGTTTTTCAGCCTCGGCCTTGAACTCTTTAAACTTCGAAAATGTTTCTGATTTATATTTGATGAAATACACCCAAACTTTCCTGCTAAAATCGTCAATGAAAGTAAGAAAATAGAGACTGCCAGCAACTGATTTTTCTTGCATAGGACCACATAAATCTGTATGCACTAACTCTAGTTGTTCTTTGGCTCTATTAGAGGCTGAAGAAAAACTATCTCGTTTATGTTTACCCATAATACAACTTGTACATGAAGAGATATGATCAGACAAAGAAGGCAACCCTTTCACCATGGACTGACTTTGCAACAAACTCATACTTTTGATAGGTAAATGACCATATCGCAAATGCCACAAATCAGAGTTAGTTGGCGTTGAAACATTATGTGCATACAACTTCTCACTTTTTAACTGTAACTGATACAACTTGTTCTTTGTCATTGGAATCTTTGCAACAAGAGACTTATGCTTATCAACAATCGTGCAAGTAGTGTTGTGAAAGCTAACATCATAACCATGTGCATCTAACTGACCAACACTCAACAAATTATGCTTGAAATTGGGTACATAATAAACATCATAGATATTCTTCACAACATTTTTTTTGGTTAAGACAGGTACAACACCTTTTCCTGAAGCTTTAACCTGACGATCATCACCCAAACCAATAGATGAACTGAAAGATGTATCAAGATGTGAAAACAAATCACTATGACCAGTCATATGATTACTACATCCATTGTCAACCAACCAAACATCTTTATTAGGTACTTGCACAGTTACTTGGCATGCCAAAAATAAAGCATCTGATGTTTCACATTCAGTGTTTGTAACATTGGCTTTGTTTTTATTCAGAACATATTGTAGTTTTCGACATTCAGACTTATAATGGCCATATTTTTTGCAGTAGTGACACTGAATTTTAGATTTATCTATCCACCTACGACCATGATCATTTTGAGACTTCTCTGAATGTGTTTCAGTTACCTGTGATCTATCATCAGACTGAGACTGTCCTCTACCTTTACTTTTCCTCCCACGAAAACCTCTGCCTCTACCTCTATCCATTGACGCTTTAGATTTAAAAGCATGCTCTAAATCACTGACATCTAAATTAATTCTTGCTTCATGTGCCAACAAAGAACCAGTTAATAATTCCACAGATAATTTTGTCAATTCTCTCGATTCAAAAACAGTAACAATCATATCAAATTTTTTTGGCAAACATCTAAGAACTTTTTCAACAATTCTTTGGTCATTTAGTTCTTCACCATTCATCCGAAGCTGATTTACAACACCCATAACTTTAGTCATAAACTGATCAATGGTTTCTGAGTCAGTCATTTTAAGCGTTTCAAATTGGGTTCTAAGTGTTTGTAATCTTACCATTTTTACTTTATCATTTCCTTGATAAGAAGCCTTAAGTATATCCCAAATCGATTTAGCAGTTTTAGCAGCAGTAATTTTAGGAAAGATAGCGTCATCTAATGAATTTAAAATGCAGGACTTTGCTCTACCTTCTTTCTGTTTAATTTCATCAAATTGTCTTCTTTGGGCAGCAGTCATACCAGCAATTTCGTTTGCGTCAGGTTCTTGGAACCCCAACTCTATTAATTCCCAACACCCTAAGCCTTGTAAACATGCTTGCATTTTAAGACTCCAAAAATCATAATTTTTTCCACTAAATGATGGTGTCGGAATGGAAAACTGACTTGTTGAAGCCATTTTGTTTTAAAAAAAATCACCTTTAATACACCAGCAGTCTTTACCTCTCCTTTTTACTAAAAGCAAATAAAAAAAAACTTCAACTCAACATACTCTTGTTCTTCTCTTATTTTAATACACAACTTTCACATCATAAAACAACCCCATTAATCACTTGAGTCATGAGACAATGAGAAGTCACATCATACAACAACCCCGTTAATCACTTGAGTCATGAGACAATGAGAAGTCTGAAAAACTGGTTCCAACAAAAAATAGAAGTTGGAAAAACAAACTGCGTTAGATTGAGGAGGAGAGGTCTGTGGAACATGGAAGCCATTTGCCGAGAGAAAACACAGAAAGAAACAACGGAGACGGGTTCAATGAGAAATTCTCAACGACAAGACCGCTCAGCGGTCTGGCAATCTCAACGGCGGCGAAATTCTCAACACCAAAGCCGCTCCCGGCGGAGGTCCGGCAATCTCCCAACGACGCGAAGAAATTCTCAACGACAAGACCGCTCCGGCGAGTTACGCCAATCTCAACGGCCCCGACGAGAAATTCTCAACAGCAAGACCGTCCTTCCTTCTCACCCACGCTGGCTCTGTTGACAGGCGGTGGTAGCAAACAGGCTTCTCTGTTGTTGCAGAAAACAAATCTCCAACGTTTGTCCAGGGAGAACCCCAAGGCTATGATACCATGACAATTTCACAGAGGAAAGGAGAAGCAGAGAAATAACAAAAGACAGAACGAATTATTGGAGGAAAAACCCTCATTGAAAAATTATTGATCTGAACAATTTATACAAACAATCTGACAGTTATCGGAACTGGACCGAATGTAAACTCCATTCTAAACTAATCCGAGCGTAACTAACACTTTTTAACAGCCGCAAGAAAGATAGCTGTCTCGCCCAAACACTAGCATGGCATCGTGATAAATAACGATTAAGTTTAAGTAATCCATCACAATATTGAACAGTCAATGC
Organism: Pinus albicaulis; assembly: GCA_034641835.2. Taxonomy (NCBI): domain Eukaryota; kingdom Viridiplantae; phylum Streptophyta; class Pinopsida; order Pinales; family Pinaceae; genus Pinus; species Pinus albicaulis. The sequence continues at coordinate 399,246,873 of CM076569.1, read as the reverse complement.
TCACGTTATTGTTATTGATTTGAGGACTGGCCCTGAAATTTGACATTTCATAGATTTTTTCGAGAATTTTAATAATTAATGCTAATGTCCTTCTCATTGATTTGGGGAATGGCTCTGAAATTTGACTTTTCATAGAATTTTTCAAGAGTTTTAATATTTAATGCTCTCATGGACCTAAAATTTGACTTTTCATAGAGTTTTCCAAATATTTTAACAATTAATGCTCATGTTATTCTATTAATTTTAACTACTATTTTCAATTTCCCTGTAATTATCACATTACGTCGTGAGTGTTTTGTTAGCATGATGGGATGTATTATGTGCTGTATTAGTTTTAGAGTCCAATGCATGTGTTAATTTAAAACCTTTTTTGAAATATTGGATTTTTAATCAATCATATAAATAGTTTTGAATCATATAATATTATTTAAAATTCAAGGACAGATATAAAGGATTGTATTGAGAAAAAACTATTATTTCCCGTATTATTATCATATCACATTTCTTGATAATCTGTGTGGATATGTTGCCTGAAATTTAGCCATTTAATCATACCATCACTTCAGTTGTGTCCATCCATAAATAGAGTTTATATCTGAGATCACTGGTTTTATAATTTTTTAAAGTTCAAGAATTCAATTGGCAATGGCTTTCTTTTTGTAGAATTTCAAGAAAACTTTCAAAGTAATGAATTGGTTTTTAGCCACGTTCCATGTTTGTTTTGGTAGGATATTGAGTGTTCAACTTCATTTTTCTATGTGATATCCTGATTAAATTTTACCCCGGATGTTACGTTCATACAATCACCTCCATGTTTATTTTGGCAGAATATTAAGTTTTCAACTTCTGATTAAATTTCATCATGGATGGTAGGTTCATATAATCACCTCCCTCGTTAAACTAAAGTTTTACAGTCTTTTTATAATTGCCAGTGACCATTTATCAAATGTGCAATTAGTCATATATTTTATGTCATAAGATTGAGTTTTGTTTATGTCAAATATTGAGCCAATGTGTTTGCTAAGAGGGTTAAGAGGCCTCCTTATGTGGAATAACAAATCAATGAACTATGTTTTAACTCTTCCATTGTTTTAACTTTTTTTTAAGTGAGATGATTCTATTAACAACTGAAAGTGAGTAATTATATAATGAGGAGTTGGTGCAAGCAACATGCATTCATAACCCGATTTTGAAAGATGTTGCCTGTCATTACACAAAATGTTACCAACAGACTCTGAAAGACGATTTTTGGCAATACACAAAATGTTACAGGTTTAGAGCACAAAATTCCCCAGAGAGCTAAGTGCTAGGAGAGCTTGATAACGGAGTGGATAGCTAACTAAGGCCAAGTGGTTTCTATGATGCCTGATGCATAATACTTTGTTGATAGAAGGACGAGGGCTCTCGAGAGCCAAAAACATAGAAGAAACGAGCACGATGCTAGAGCAACAGACCTAATACATTCCAAAAAATAGAGGCAGGAGCAGAGGCGAGTTACGAGATATCCTCGTCAGAGTCGGCCTCGAGACTAATAGGCCGTTCTGGAGTATTTCTCGCAATGAAGGCATCCTGGGCTGGTTTGTTGGTGGTGGCACCGCTGACCTCCCTTTTGACAGTGGGTGAGGCTTCCACTGTAATCATCTGCTTCTTTAACAGAGCGAAGTGTGGAGACTCCTTGGTGATGAAGTGGAGATGGTGAACCACACCGACATACAGAGTGAATTTCTGGGTGAGGTCGTCCAACTTCTTTTCCAGGATGATGTTGTGCTCCCTATTAACTTGCATGGCGAGACCAATCATTGTTTTGGTCTGCCATTGTAGCTCCATTGCCCAATTGAATAGGTTTTCTGAGGCTCTCGTAAGTCCAGGGTAAGGAATAAATTGAACTCCTCATCAACCTCTTCAGTAACGAGGCACTGGCGAACCAACCTGGCTTTCTCTTCAAGCTCTGCCACCCTTTGACGATTTTCAAGATTGACCGTTGTCTAGTTTTAGATCTCATTCCGTCAATGTAATATTCCCAAATTAGCAATAGCTAATTGGAATATTAATTCAGATCAATTTTTCCGCCTCTAGTTAATTATAAGAGACCGGGAGTAGATCGGGGCTCACGCGAGCGCGCGGAGACAAACACGCGGGCTGAGTTGGCAGCGTGGGGCCGAGAAGGGCTGCGCGGGAAAGAAGGAGTCTAGGGTTGAGAAGGAGGCCGCATATAAAAGGAGAGCGAGCTTCCTCATTTCGGATTATTGATGAATTTTATGAAAATGAAACTGGTCGCTAAGACTTGAGCACGCCGGCTGTTTAGCAGGTCTGCAGCACTGTTTAGTGCGCCGAGTGTCTCCGAGCGGAGATCTCAACCTCAGCCCCGGGGGACTTCGAGTGCCTGCTCGGGTGAGGCAGTCCTACCATCGTTTGGTTAGAAGGATTGGGTCTAGAGCTTGTTGCAAACTTGTTGCAGAGCTGCGTCAGGAGTGGCAGCGCCGTCTGAGTGAAAAGACCGCAGTTCATCGCGTGTGAGCACAGAGTCGTTATCATTTTGGAGGTTTCGGGTCTGGAGTTTGAAGCAGAGACAGTCCGTGCCTGTTGAGGGCCTGACCAGTGTCGGGAGTCGCTCAATGGTTCCCTTTTCCAGCCGTAGCATATTGGCAGCACTCGGCAGTTATTCCCAGCCGCTTGAACGCAACCGTAAAACTGCTGTACCCCTTTGTTTTCCGAGGAAGTCTTTTTATCTTGCCCGCGCCAATTGAGCGCTATCATCGGGGCATCTATTGTAATCTCTGATAATTCCCAGCATAATAAAATGGCTCAGATTTTCGCTGTTTAACGTATGTCTGTGCATGAGCAGTCCTATTATTTTATGTGCTGTGAATGTTTGCTTATGAGTCATTCCATCGCTGTACCATTTGCTGTGTTTATTTAATTTCCTTAAATAGGAATATTACACTAAGCCGTGGGCCTCCCCTTGTATTTGGCAACATGCTTCGGGAGAAGCCTAGCGAAGCATGAGCCCTCCTACCATGGCCCCATCCACACTATTCCCTCTCGGGAGAAAAGATGGTGTGGGATAGCTGGAGCTTACCGGGTATACAAGCAGTGGAAAGCTAGGGGTGGGGGGAACAAAAGCCGATGGGGAGGGGAACACAAAATTCCAAGCAATTGGGAAGTGAAGGGATCATGCAATCAACTGAGGGACAAGTTTGATCGAAGAGGGAAGGGTAGGCACCGGGAGCGAATTCACATACAGGAGATGATAAGGATCGAAGGCCTTGTTTACATAGGTAGTTGACCAAGTGAGTTGATTTGAAAGCAAGGGAGTGGAAATTATGAGTTTGCTTGCTCTGGTCAGACATAGTCGGGATGAGACGTATGAGCGTGATGGTGGATAGGCTCCTGTGGTAGCAGAAAACTACAGACAAGGAAGCCGAGGTACTTCACTTGATGCGAAGGGAGGTGTCATGTTGTGGAATCATCGGTTAAGCGCATGGGGATCTGTAGGCGATTGATTGTGGCCTGGAAGATCTGTCGTCATGATGATGGTGTAATCATACTTTTTCGTGGGAAAGGAGACGAAGGTTTCCTTCCACCCTAGCATTGGCAAGTCTGTCCGTCAACTAGTTCACTCTGCACTGGACCGCTTGGAAGGAGACTCCTTTGGCATTTTTGATGTGTTTTTATATCCTGTGGAGGATTTTGTTTAGCCGCCAGCTGTCCGATACTTGATATACTATGCAACCTTGTTGAAGTTTTCGACAAACATGTGTGGCCACCATTGAGTCTCCTTCCACAATTAGCGGCCAGAAGTTACAGTCCTTGGCGATCGCTAAACCATGATCCAGCTCTTGAAGTTCTGCAACATTGTTGGTTGAGTGACCTAGGTTGCCTTCGTAAAGCCATATGATTTTCCCAACATGATTTCTAAAAGCTCCCCCGAAGCCTGAATTTCCAGGGTTTCCCTTTGTAGTGCCATCATAATGAAGCCAATCTCTGGACGAAGCCAAGCTAGAGTAGCAGTCTGGGGGGGTAGGAGGGTTATGGGATATTAAGGGAGTGGTGGGGAGAGAGATATCCAACATTTGCAAGATGCGAAGGTCCTCCTGAGAGGGGTTGGAAGGATTGGAAGATTGCAAGAGGCTGAATGATTCTCGGATGGTTCTTTTGATGGAGGATATTATTTGTTCTTCAGGCTTCTGCAGGTTTTTGAAACATTAGGGGAATTTTGAGGTCTAAAATGGGTCTCCTAAAGAAATAATAAAATAATAGCTAAACCAATAAAATAATGATGATAATATTTATGAATTTGAAATTCACTTTTGGCACTAAAATCCATGTAACCATGGTTAAATTCAATTCAAAAGTTGTACCAAAATAAAAATAATAAAAAAATTGTATTGATGTGACTATAAATAAGAATGACATTTTTAAGAAAACGTCATTATCATTGCACAACTAATGCATTTGTCCTTTGTACTTAAATAACTTAAAATAAAATATAAATATAAATTCATAAATTTTTAATTATAGAATATACTATTAATTAAAATTTATATTATTTAAATTATATAATAACATGTAATTAATATACTATATAAAAATAATATAATATAATATAAGACATTGTTTTATGTATAAATTTTATATTACATATTGAATTGATTTAATTTATAAATAAATATTTGAAAATATACAAATATAATATTATTGAAAATTGTGTAAATACATAAAGATTGTGTAGGGATATGCATTGTTTTTTTCAAAAAATATGAAATGACAATAATAATATTTTATTCAAAAAGTGTGAAATGACATTTATTATGAGTGCTTAACTTTATGACTTTAAAAGTACTTAGAGCACTATCATGGTTAACCATGAGTTTTTATCCACCATTGTGAATGTGACAAGTAAGTACCTTTAACTCGAGCAATGCCACCTCAACTATTAGGGATGATATCATCCCCTAAAATGTGATTGGTTCTCATAAAGTGAATTTTGATTGTACATTTTCCTTAGGAGGCCTATTTTAGACCTCAAAATTCCCTTAATGGTTCTAGCATTCTTTTCTTTCCAAAGGGACCAACAAATAATACCTGGTAGATCCAGGCATAGTTGATCTGCGGGTGTGTGGAATATGAGGAGCACTAGTGCTAAATGGTTAGAAGAATGGAGGAGGGGTCTCTACCAATGGTTTTGAAGATTAAGGAGGCCCAGTTCCAAATATTGGAGGCAACAAAGCAGTCATTTAGCAAGTGATTGGTGGTCTCCTCCTCAAGTCTGTACAGTATGCATCTAGAGGGCCCAACGAAACCCTTCTTTTGGAGATTTTCCTATGTGAGGATTTTTTTTTTATGCATGATTATCCAAAGAAAGATGGAGATTTTTGGCCAATGATTTCGGTTCCATAGATCTTTCCATTTACGCTCCAGGGGGATGGGATTGGGGGAGGTCTGTAAGCTTCCTTGATGTTGAAGTGACCTGCTGGATTATTTCCCCATCTTAGTTTGTCCTTCTCATTTGCAATTTGTATAGGTATTTGAATAAGCTCTTCAGAGAGTATTTTCCAGGCGATCGGATAGATATGGCGATCCCATTCTGAAGCTACAAGACACTCTCTCTAGCCCATGTTTTCATTGTTGTTCTTCCAATATTGTTTCACAAGGGTTTTATTTTTGTTTTGCATTTGAGTTTTATTCTTTTCATACTAGTCTTGATTTAGTTTGGGGCTTTGTTGCCATTCATCCTTTCAAAATAAAGTAGTTTCACCATTACCAATTTCCCAAAAGAAGTGATTTTGGATGATGTCCCTATTTTCCCAAGTTTGATTCCACGTGCCATTTAAGAGGATGAGGGCTTCAGGGTTATGAGTGGGAGTATTTAGCTTTCCAGAGAGTTTCCCATCTTGAGTGATGGTTGATGATCCATCTCCACCACGTCTTTGCACCAAGTGCTTTTCCCATTCTTTCTGAGTCTCTGAGATCGAGGCCTCCTTCTGGCTTTGATTTGCAGACTTTGTCCCAAGCCACAAGAGCCAATTTACTGTTGTCCTTTTTTCCTTTTTAATGGAAATTTCTTTGGATATTCCTAGGATGGAAAGAGATAGCTTTGGGGACATCCAGGGCCAAGTATTGGTAAAGGGGAATGGCTTGCAAGATAGACTTGACAAGCACAAGGTAGTCGTCGAAGTTAAGAGTTCTGAAGGTCCAATTGTATATTTTTTTTTCCTAGCTTGGTTGTGAGGTTTTCCCAATTGGATTTGAGATGCATTTTGTCCGTGAGGAGGATGCCTAGTTTTTTGGAAGGGAAAGAACTAAGTTTGAATTCCAAAATTCTAGCGATGTTTTGCTGGATGGGAGGGGTGGTATTTAGAAAGAACAGCTTGGACTTGTCCATGTTTATGGTAGTGCCTGAGGCCTCACAGAATTCAGTCAATATGGATTTAAAGTCCATGGCTTCTTTGACTGTGGGAGTGCCCATGAGCAGGGTGTCATCAACGAATTGCTGATGAGTTGATGGAGGAGAAGATGGGTAAAGCTTGATGCCAAAGATATATTTTAGGGTGGAGGCTGTCGAGATGGAGTGGCTTAATCCTTCAGCCATGATAACAAAGAGGAAGGGAGATAAGGGGTTGCCTTGCATGATGCCTCGTGTGGGGCTGATGATTTGGGAGGGATAACCATTGAGAAAAATGGAGAAAAAAACACCAGAAATCATATAGATGATCCATTTGATGCAATCGTCATTGAAGCCAAAAGCCTTTAGGACTTTCCTTGTATAATCCCAACTAATTTTGTCGAAGGATTTGGACATGTCCAATTGTATTAGCATACCATACTTCTTATGAACTTTTAGAGAGTGGATTGTCTCCTAAGAGAGAATGCTACTGTCCAGGATTTATCTGCCTTCTACATAACCTGTTTGGTGCTGAGAGATAAGGAGGGGAAGTATGGTTTTGACACGATTGGCTAGGACCTTGGATATGAATTTGTAGATGACCTTGCAGAGAGCAATACATCGGAATTTGTCGGGGGAGTTCGCATCTTCGAATTTTAGAATCAAGGTGAGGAAGGTGGCATTCAAAGCCTTAAGGATGAATTTTTGAATGCGGGATTCCTCAACTAGTTTGTGGATCTTCGTTTTCAGCAATGGCTAGCAGACTTGGTAGAAGTCAGGAGTAAAGCCATCTGGTCCAGGTGCTTTTCTGTTGGGTATGGACATAACCACCTCCTCAACCTCTTGCATAGTGACTAATCTGAGTAGCATTTGATTTTGTTCCCGAGTGAGGATGGTGGGAATATGTCTCGTTTTTTTTTTATGCTTTCAGAGTTGTTGTGATTGGTTTCAGCAAGGAGTGAGTCAAATTATTGGTTGAGTTCCTCTTCCATCTTTGCATGAGTGTGTGTGGTGGCTCCCTGTTTGGTCTTTAGGCTTAGGATTCTTTTATTTTTCCTGTTCTGGTTCATGGATCGATGGAAGAAGGCCGTGTTTTCTCCCCACATTTTAAATAGCTGATTCGAGATTTCTGATGCCATAGTTTTTCCTCTTGAGAAACCCTTTCCTCCCATCTATTCTGCAACATAATTTCCTCCATTTTCCTCTGCTCGGTGAAACCATTATTAATGATTTGTTGCTGTAGGGCTTCTTGCTTAAGCACTAGTAATTTCTTCTCCGTGATGATGTTTCCAAATGTTTGTTTGTTCCAAGTCTTTATATCAGCCTTGATGAACTTCAATTTTTGCTAGAACATATACATTTTGTTTCCATGATTGGGTTGAGGGGTCTCCCACCAATATTTTATTTTTCCCATGAATTTTGGGTGATTGAGCCAAAACTCTTCAAATCTGAAGGGCTTGTTTTTGGGTCCAGCCGAGATCTGGACCGACAAGGCAATGCGCTGATGATTTGGGCCCACCCGAGGAATAATTTTGGCTTCCGTTTCCCAAGAGGTGAGGTAGATGCCTTTTGAAAGGAGGAAGCAGTCCAGTTTTGATGCAATTTTCCTATCACCACCCCTCCTATTGTTCCAGGTGAAGGAGCCATTCTTGGTAGGGATGTCTATGAGACTTAGGTAATCTATGGTTGACGTGAAAGCCTCTGAGTCTTTATCCAACTTTCTGAGACCTCCTCGCTTTTCCTTCAGATTGACCACCATATTAAAGTCCCCTACAATGATTTTGTACGGGTGGTTGAGAGATTTTTGAATTTTGCTAAGACTTTTTAACAGTTCGATTCTTTCAACCACTATATGGGGAGCATATACATTGGTTATGCATAAAATGTTTGTAGATCCTATGTCCTATGATTTTCAGGACCGTTGTTAAGGTGTATCTAGTGGTTGCTGAGTCAGTGAGCTCGAATAGTGAGTTCTTCCAAACAGTGGTAATACCACCCACAAAGCCTCTGGTTGAGATTACTACATGACTATAATTTTTGAAGTACGATTTCTTAATCATTTCCATGTTTTCTAGGCCATTCTTTGTTTCTTGGAGCAACATAATGTCCATTTTGTCAGTTGTTATTCTATTTTTTAGAATCCTTTTTTTCCGGACTATTGAATCCACTTATATTCCAGGTAATGAAAATCATTGAGAACTTTTTGGGGGTAGGGTTATCGCTCTTACCTTTCCTTCATTAATGAAACGAGCTCCAAGTTGTCTCAAGAGCTAACTAGTTGGTCTCCGACCGCGCTTCTTGTTAGGTCCATTCAAGAAGTATTGCCCTGCATTTAAGTTGGCTAGGATGCCTTTGCCTGCTTCGATGCCCATTGGGTTTTGTTTTGAGATTTGATTCATGCTTTCTTGTAATGCGAAAGCCTCTTCGATTTTTTGGATCTGGTCCCTTGGGATGGCATCTATTTCATTTTTTTTTCCATTCTTTTGCAATTTTTTGGAGGTCGATTCCCTCTAGATCCTCTTCTATCACATGTTCCTCTGGGGTGGGTGTTTCCTGTGCCTGCTCCATCTCTGTATCTTTATGACTCTGTGCATTTTCATTCATGTTGTATTCTTGGGTTTCGGCGTGCCAATGTATGTTTGATGTGGAGTGTTATTGCTGTGGTTGTTGTTATTCCCTATTGTTGTGATGGGCTGATTCTTCCTGTGCGGAGTTGAGAACTTCGAATCTATTGTGTTGGGATACCTTGTTTTGATCCTTCTTTTTGTTTGCTTTTTGCTCTGTTTGTTTTTCTCCTATATGGGTGAATCCTTGCTCATCCTTCTTCTTGTTGGTTTGCACTTCGGATGTTGTTGCCTTGTTTTGTGGGCATTCCCATAAGAGGTATCCATGCTCATGGCACTTTCGACATCGGAAGGGTATGAGCTCGTAGTCAATTCTTTCTATCCAGATTTCATCTCTGTATTTGAGTCTTATTGCTTCTGGCAGTGCCCTTGAAACATTGATGTAGACGCAAATTCAAGCATAGGAGATATAGTGCCCGTTTCTAGTTTCCTTAGAGATTTGAATGTACTCTCCTAGCTTGTCTTCCATGGCTTTGAGGACGAAGGGCGCCCAATAATCCATGGGCATAGAGTATAGCCGAATCCAAACTGGAACTTTGGTGAAGTCCTCTTTTTTTGGTGTGAATTTCTCCTTTGAGAAGCTCATGTAGAGGCCAACTGAGTTGAAGAAAAAAGGGCCTCCTTCAAAGATTTTGTCTCGATCTTCAAGAGGCAAAAAACTATTGTGAAAAAGCCTTTGGAGCCTAGCTGTAGGCTGATTTCTCCTTTTGGTTTCCAATTTTCTTGGATCCAGCCTTTGAGGGCTCTTTCTGTTGGCCATATTCCCATAAATTTGCATATTATGGCATGATCCTACATGTATTCTCTATAGACTGCAATGTCCGGATCTTGGATGATTACTTTTGCCGTCTTCTGAGCTTTTGGGTGGCATGTACTTGCTTGCTTGGGTACCTCTATTGGTTTCATTTTTATCAACATCTTTTGCTACATCTGTATTTCCTGGGGCTGTAGTATTAGCAACATGTTTCTTTGATGTGGTTGCAGCCCTTTTACCTTTGTTTTGATTACTGTCAGAGGTTGCATTGGTTAGATCAGGCTTGGCGAAAGCGGAGTTGTGTGTGAGGCGGGTGAAGGAGGAGGAAGCATCGAGCTTTCGGCAACCATGTTCCTAAACATGGTGCCAGATGGACCTTCAGTCGACACCGCCAAGGGGCCATGGGGGAGCCCATGCAGGGCCGGCAGTGGCGACCTCAAAGAGTAGGGTAAGTTGCAGAGGTGGTCAGAGCTAAGGTTTTTTTCATCGTCCTTACATTCCCACTATTTTAATTATTACTAAATAGCCTGTTATGTCATTTGATGGTTTGTTTTAAAGTTGAATATTGATTTAAAATAATTATATTTCATTCAAAGTTTGCAATTCAATATATATGATGTTCGTATTTTTGGTATGATGTTCGTATTTTTGGTTTTTTATTTTCCGAAAATTATTACATTGCATCTTACTAATCAAATCCATAATTATATCACATGACTATTCTCCAATTATTGTCCAAAATTTTCATTATGATCTTAAAATAAGACCGAGATTTTCATTATGATCTTAAAATAAGACCGGATTTGTTAGGCTAATCACCATCTAAATTAGTAATCGCAAGATCTACGAATTCAGGTACTGTTCTTATTTAATAATTTGAGGATTTCTTCATTTAGATTTCACTTTAAGTTTGCAGTGTAATATCTGCATATACACCAGTTTTTCTTCTTGAATTCTCGACTTGGGTAAATTTATCTGCATATTTCAACTTCGACATCGACATTGAGTTCCACTTCATCATTAACTATGACTTACAATATGACAATGTTAATTGTCAGCATTATTTTTCTGTGTAAGTTTGGTAGTATTTTCAATTTTTCAATTTTTTTATTTTTTTTAACTTTATTTTCATTAATATGTTCAAATACATCGATGGGAAAGAGAATTGAACCTTGATAAGTACTATAAAAATTCTCCTCTGACAACTCTCCTAATCACTATTTAACCAAAACCAAACATTAAAAATTCAAATGCAATTAGGACAATTGCTCCTCCTAACTCAGCTTCCTTGGAAAATTACTGAAATAGTGTTCACTTTCTTCCCCTGTAATATCATTTCAAACACGCATGTGTTCTTTTAATCTTTAAACTTTGAATATTGTATAGGCATGTTCTGTGACCACCGTACTAATGCTTCATTCCCTGTAATATCATTTCAAACACGCATCCTTTCTTTCAATCTTTGAACTTTGAAAATTGTAAAGGCATGCCCTGTGCCAACTAAAATGTTTCATTCTTGCACTACATTATTGACATTCAATATTAATATCATCCACGTACTCTGTATGTAACACATTCTTTAAAATCAAATTCATTCTTCTTTTTGAAATTGTGTAATAAAGGAAGTTGACTGGGATTCTTCCATCTAATATTGGGAGCGGCCCCTGTCTACTCTCAACCTAATTCCAGAAAATAAAATAAAAGAATTTTATTCTTTTTCGATTCGAAGTCAATATAATTTATATCGAAAGTAGCAGATGCAATCTCCTTATTTTTATATTTTTACAATATAAATAATAAATTAAATTAAAACCAAAAACTTACAATTATTAATTCATTTTTCTATACATTTATTAAGTTATAATTTTTTTTATTTATAAGATTAATTTAAAAATCATAATTATTTAAGGGGTTTAAAAATATTTGTTTACTGAAGTAAAACATAATAAATAAATACAAGTAACTTTGAAACTAATTTATAATATTAAATATAAATATAAATAACTTTGCAACTCATTTATAATATTAATTATGATATGATTTTTCTCTTTTGGTAGCTTATTTTCTTATATATTTTTTTTGTTTTCAAAGATTTTTTATTTTTTATTTTCACTCATTATAAGAAGGTTTATTGGAAAGAATTGAATTTTAATGAAAAAGATAATTAATTTTCTCAACCATTTTAAATAAATCTAATTGAAATACTTTTATATTTTAATTTATTTCTTAAAGTGATTTAGGTCAATTGATTTTGTCCTTGTTGATTTAGGATTTCGATATTTATAAAAACGCATGGTTTTTCTCATAATATTCAGAATATAGTTTATTTAGAAAATCAATATTTCATCATCCTACCAACTAGTATCAAAACCACAACAATGAGACACTAAAGAAGCCAAAACAGACTTGAGATTAATTTTATTTGAGACAGCCGGTTAGCCAAAAGAGACGAGAGATTAATTTTATTTGAAAACACATAAGACAGTGTGACATGACATGTAGTGAAAAGAAGATAGGAAAGCATAGAGTGCTTTCAAAAAAATTAATTTTATTTGAGACACTTGGTAAGACAAAAGAGAAGCGATTAATTTTAATTGAAAACACATAAGACAATGTGACATGTAGTGAAAAGAAGATAGCAAAGCGCACAGTGTTTTCAAACATTATAGTGGTGTAATTGAACCTATTGGGATTGAGAGCATTTCAATTTGGTTTTAGAGGTTGGGTAAAAAGTATGGAATTGGGTTATACTTTTTGGTAAGGGAGGAAGGGTGTTTTTAGGAGAGAAAAGATAGTTATATGGAGTCATTTTAAGGGTTTGATCTAGTTCCTTGAGTGCTAAAAAAATAACTAGATTGAAGGTTAAAAATGAACTCTAAATAAATATTTTGTTGAACTAAAGCTAGATCGAGCATTAGGGCACTCGATCGAGTGTTAGATCGAGCCCTTATTTTGTATTAAAAAAAGGGGTTGTGGTCTGCTCGATAGAGTGATCCAACCATGGAGCAACCCAAACCCACAGGCTAGTTAGAAATATTTAATTCCTACTTGTCTATGGTTGTATTTCCCTATTTGAGGAGTTTTTTCCTACATAATAGGAAGGAACTAGAACTATATTTCTTCCTAGTTTAGGGTGTGCTTGAGAGAATCTCTCAACCACATTACTGTACGTCCAAGATAGATTTCCTATCTTGAGACTATTGCTTGTATAAATATGTATGTAACATATTTGATTGAGATATAGAATTTATATAGATTTTGCACAGTGTGATATTTTATCTTGGTATTAGAGCCATAAAGGCCTGGAACTCGGCCCCTCCTGGGCCGAGGGAAAGTAAGAAAGTATATTATGTTTTTAGTTTTATTTTTTTGATTTTCCATTCATTTGGCGAGTGTGTGTTGGAGTAGGGGTTTGCCCATCCTTTCACGTGGCGAGGAGCTGGACTGCGAAAGCATGTGAAGAAGTGCAGCTGCGTGGGTGACTGTGCGTTGTGTAATCTCTTTAAGATCGACGGGCGCATGACCGTCAGTCAGTTGGCCTCTGCTGGATCACAATATGGCTTCGTTGATCAGGGAAGTAATCTACGTGGTCAGGGATTAAATTTGACAGTGCACTGGCATGTCATGCCAAAGACGGGTTATATGTATGCTGACAAAAAAAAATGATCTTGGGTTTCCATCTGCCAGAGGAATATCGATAGTGTTGATTTAATCGATTAATTTCAATAGTTACTACTGCTGCTTGTTATAGAATACTTAAATTTTGTGGAGGAAAATTCTCTAGCAAGAAATTTCTCTGTTCAATTCTCTTTTCTCAGTGCATTGAAGGGCTCCCAATCTGTTTTGTTGGGATCGGATTTATGTGCTCCGAAGCAGTATACCCGAGAATGATCATGCTTCTTGGCATTTAGAAATAGGAGAGCATACTCCTAGAACGATGAGGCAGGAGATGAAAACAAAAACGCTGAATGCTGAGGGAGATGGGCACCATTATTTCGATGTGCCTAGAGTTGAGTTTCTTGGCTGGAGAAAAATGGATGCCGGAGCTGGAGCAAAAGGGGCGCTAATGTGGAGATCTATTATCAGATCTTGTGTGGTGATCCACTACCTCTCGTGGTGGATGTGTATGGACGAAGGATGCTCTGCATGTGGTCAGAAAGGTGATGCACAGAGAACTTGAGGCCAGTGAGGGTGGGCGCGAATGATTCCATTCGCTGCTAGATATTGCTGTGAAGAAGCTCGAGTCCTCGATTATGTCGAAGATCTCTAGGTTTTGGAGAAGGCTTGCATAGCCTATAGCGTAGGGATCATACAAACCTTCCTTGCTATGAAGAAATCAATGTGCTTTATGATGGATTGTATCTGTTATGTTCAATTTCCTCAGAATAGATCCCAGTGATCGGTTGTGTGTTTTGACGAATGGCTTTGTATGGGTTTGACCCTCCAAGGGCAAACAAGCATACTGATTGCTGTGGTAGGCAGCAAAACTCGTGGTGACATAGAGGGTCGAGGGCACACTATCGTGGAGAAAGATGTGGAGCGGTGTGTTTATCGTGAAGTGGAGAACAACAAAAGGAGAAGATTGAGAAATCCGAAAAATGTTACGTTGTTTGCAGGATATGCTCAGCGTTCTGTAAGCAAACATGTGAGGAAAAGACATGTCCGCGTTTGGTTTGTGGACTGGCCACAGGAATTGGAGCTGTATGGAACACAGTAGACATCGAACCCAGATCGACAGTTGCTATCTTTGGCCTTGGCACTGTGGGCCTTGAAGTTGCATAGGGTGTCAGGCTAAGACAAGCATTGAAGATAATTGGTCTGGGGTTTGACAGTGCTGTTAGGATTTGATTCGAATCCAACAAAGCTAAGTCTTCTTCCAACAGAGTTACTATTGGTCGGAGGATTGTGGCATCCGTGTTTGGTGGATTCAAGCGAAAATCCCAATTACCTAATCTTATAGAAAAATGTGCAAACAAGAAAGTCCAAAGTATACACATCAGAATTTGGGAGGATACATCTAGCAGTTTGGCAGATATTGATTCCTGTTGACTTGGGTATCTTGATATGATTGACGTTGATATAATTTTGGCGGATGATGATATGTTTGGCTACATGCATATGAAATGAATGTGCTTAATGGGGGCATCACATTCACTAGTTTCAAACCTGATTTTTTAATTACATACAATTATATCAGGAGCTTGAGCATGATTCATTGCGTGAATGGGTCTTCTGTTGTGTCTTATTAGAATAGTTCTTGCATTTTTTTTTCTAAGATCATCGAACTATGGAGATTTGTTGTTTATGAAGGAACGTGATGTTGTTGCCACACAAAGCTAGTGAAGCCGACGTAAACCTGTTGGGATGCACAGCGGAATGGTTGCTGTGTTTTTGCTGCATATCTGTTCATGATTGTTGCTGCCTGTGCACAGAGCTGGGTAGTGCAAGTGAGGGTGGACCCTGGTTGAGGAGGCGTGAATCCCCGGATCTACTGTGAAGTTTGCGTTTGTTGGTACCAGGCAGCGAGGTTCGAGGATATCAATGGAAGTGCTACTGTCTGTCATGTATGCCTTGATGTTGCAGTGCAGTTATGTGAGCTGAGTGGGAGTTGAGCGAATGTGTTACTGTTTTGGAGGTTGGACAGCTGGCAGTCCACTCCGCAGTAGACAGTGAAGAAAGAAAAAAATGCTTGGCTGTGTCAAAGGCAGGGCAGCGATGGCGGTTACCTTGATGACGGAGGAAGCTAGGCACAAACCTGGCATTTAGCAGAATGAGCAGTGATCCAGACTCTAAATGGTTGCTGTTATGGTTGGGAAATAATCATCTTCGGGCAGAGACAAAGAAATTAATGTGAAGAGTTTATGTTGTATTTAGTTTCTTGGAATCATGTTTAAAGATTATTGAGCCTTATTGAGCCTAGCTAACTCAATGTAGGCAAAGTTATTTAGTTAGAATTTGCAACTCTAACGAATGACAGGTTAAGCATGGAGTTCCAATAATTTACTTCACAAAGACGATGATGCCCAAGATGTGAAAAATGAAAAGATGAGGTAAAGGAGCAGCAACAATGTTTGTGGTGGACAACAAGTAGTGTGGGTTTGTGGAATAGACTCCATAGAATATTATAAACAAGTCTAGTTTGTTGTTGTAATGGTCATTATATGTACCCAGAAACTCCAAAATGTTGAAGTATGGAATGTAAACCTTGTAAAGGCATTTGAAAGTTAGGGGTGATCTTAAAACCACTTTGCAATGGTTTATGGTCAGCCTGAAACCATCTTTTGTCACTGTAAAGTGATGGTTTGTGGTGAGCCAGAAACCACATATATCGCCTTTGTGGCTGGTTGGTGGTGAGCCAGAAACCACATATATCGCCTTTGTGGCTGGTTGGTGGTGAGCCAGAAACCACATATAGAGCCTTTGTGGCTGGATCACCTTTGTGGCTAAAAGTGCCTTTGTGGCCACGTGTACACGGGAGCTTTGTGCTCACAAGAGCTTTGTGCTCGTAGGAGCAGGTGGACTGTAGTAACGCCTGGCTCATGGTCTCAGATATTGGTGTTTCTGAGCACAAGAGGGTCAGTGCACTTTTATTTTTGACAATTGCATCAAAAGGAGCAATCAGCGCAACTGTTAGTGATTATTATTTGGACATGAATATTTGGCTTAGAAAGGCGTTGATCACTCTTTGTTTTGGAGGTTCTGCACATGCAATTCGCCCGATGGTGGTGGATTTGTAGGTACATATATGCAGTGATAAAGGTTGATAGAATCATGTATGCGAAGGACATCCTACAGGACTAGCGGTTACAACAGTTGGTACCCATGCATTCCGGTGGATGTTTGCTCCTTTATATGGATGTCGACATATTTTTTGTTATGTTTGACCACAACCAGACTTTGTGAATTAACATCATGACAAGTAGTGATTAAGGGGGGGAGTTAGAAATATTTAATTCCTACTTGTTTATGGTTGTATTTCCCTATTTGAGGAGTTTGTTCCTACATAATAGGAAGTAACTAGAACTATATTTTTTCCTAGTTTAGTGTGTGGTTGAGAGAATCTCTCAACCACATTACTGTACGTCCAAGATAGATTTCCTATCTTGAGACTATTGCTTGTATAAATATGTATGTAACATCTTTGATTGACATATAGAATTTATATAGAGTTTGCACAGTGTGATATTTTATCTAGGCTAAGGTATATTTCTTATCATTTTTGTCTTTTTAATTTAATTTTTCTTGCAAAATTAAATAAATCAATTTGAAAAAAGAAAAAAAACTTACCATACAAAAAACATGAAAACCACAACAAACCACCAAAAAAACCTTTCAAAACAACACTTAAAATCCCTTCAAAATCAACAACAAAAATAACCTAAAAAACCCCAAGAAACTACCAAGAAAACTCTTCAAAACCACCCAAAAAAAACTATAATTTAAATTTAAATTTTTTTCCTTACTTGCAATGGTAGCATGTTTATTATGATTTTGAATGATAAAAACTTTATTTTCTAATTATGTTATGTTTTAGAGTTTTTAATTACTAATTTAGTTTAAAAAAAAAAGTTTATTATTTCATTTTCTTTTGTTATTTAAGATACATTTTAAATTTAAAACAAATTTGATCTAAAATATACCAAAAAGCACTCTAAAAGAGAAAACAAACAATTAATATAAGCAATAAATAAATTACTAAATTGAGATTAACATGATGAATATGATTACTCATGGTAAACCTCTATTTATCAAATACTAAATTTTATCTCATTTTATTATTTTAAATTTAAATTCATTTATATTTTAAATATTTTTTAATGTTAAATACAAACCATTCAATATATTTTAAAGTTTAAAATCTAAAAAAAAGAATTATGTTATTTAATTAAATTATATATATATATATATATATAACATAACCATATATATTTATCTATTATAAATTCTATAACATTACATAGTTATATGTTATAGTTTTATATAAAACATATAACATAATATAGTTCTATAACTATTTAACATAACATAGAATTATTTAACATGTAACATACATATCTATAACACATATGTAAGATCACAAAATTTAAAAAATTTAATAGGTCTAGCACATTTAGTGTTCTAATTATAAAATGCTTACAATAAAAAACACTAAACATAAGGGGATCTCAAAGCACAACCACTTTATTTAATTAATAACTGCAAATAATATATGCCAGAGTGATTAACATAGAAACCATTGCCAATGTCATGCAAGGCTACTCATCAATAGACTCCACCAATTGAACTTTGAATCACATTCGTGGACCCTGAACGGATCCACCAAAAAAAAAATCTCCGCGGGGTTCTCATCCCGAAATCAAACTAGAATTGACCAAGTCGAGTTCTTAAAATAACACAAATAGATAGAAAACTCAAGATGATCTAAATGCTTAACTCCTATCCCCTTTTATAGGCTTGATGGGATCTCTAGAAACCTTATTTTAATGCTTTCCCTTGAAAAACGAAGGCAAAAAGGGAATATTACAAATCCTTTGACCACAAGATTGATGGCCATCAAGCAATCCACATCTATCCATAGAATAATGATATGAAGATCCCATACAATCCATTGTGCTACCTTATGCTTCCCTACTAAACAGACATGAGCGGATCCTTTGATGCCTCAATCCCAAACAATCCTTCGACCAATATTTCCATCAATAGATCCAACTGGATCCCAAGGCCACCTAAGTCATGGGACATGTGGGCTATGATACGACCTCAACCCTCCATCACCATTTTTTCCTAAGGGCCCATGTTGTGATATGCCCTTGGCTAAGAGTATCCTCCTAAAAATCATCCCATCAATAGAGTACCAATTCCTAATCTCTTTCCAATCCATCTCGTGGGAAGGATGAATACCTGCACATGGAAAAAATCTATTATGTTGTTTCTACTCGATCCCCAACTCATGTTGCTCCAACCAGTCACTCAACATGATCCATTTGGAAAAATTTACCCTGCTCTCCCCAATGCATAAAGGTGGGTTGGTAGTGTTTCAAGCCCTATCTATGTACTCTTTTAGAGGGCTTCTCTCAAACTCTCAATTGTACTCCTCTTGCTGCATAGTGAGGGACTTGAGCCATTCCTCAATACTAGACAACTTGAATGCTAACTCGACACATACTCTTATGAGCTCCTCAATTTTCTTGTTCTCCTATTGGGCAATTCCTCATATTGTATGAATCTTCTTCTTCAACATAATAATATTTCTCTTGAAATGCTTAATCGTTTCTCAGAAAGCCTCTCCTATAAATTCGGGTGCCCTATTGAATGTCTCTGCATCTGTATGAACCAAATGCCCAACTATCCAAACTACAATTTGAGCCTTTGACCGATGATCTGAATTTGAATGCTAGTTTTGTTGTGCTAATTTCATTTTCAGATATAAAACTTATTTACTAATCTATGCTTGATGTATAAGTTCCCTTGTTGCTTATGTGTTTTAAAGAGGTAATTAAAGATGAATTTTATGAGTGAAATTGAAAGAATAAAGAATGAATTTAAATAGCTGAAAAACAACAACATAAATAACAACAAACCATAAAAACTGATCCATTAAAACTGGATTTTGATGAAGGAGTTCATACCTCCTAGGCTACATCTCCTGGGTCCGACTTCATAGCTTGGGCATCTATATTAGCTCAATTGTGCTAAAATTTTTGTTTACATGCATAAAATGATCTTGGAACCTATTCCAATGAGTTCAAAATGTCGAAATATATTATAAATGACTATTTATTTACTCAATTTGTTTACCAGATGCTCTAGGCATGACCTTTCATCCTGGTGGCTCTAGGATTCAAAAATTTTCAAGGAAATAAAAGCCTTTGTATATGAGCTCCTATTGCTCTAAAACCTATTCCAATGTGTTCATAGCATGCCAATTAGCCAATAATGACTCTTTCTAAGCTCAATTTGGTCGAAAATTGACTCAGTTATGTAAAAAACAAACTTTCCCCCAATTTCTCCTCGAAATCTGGAAGGACTCTAGTTAACTCCAACAAAGTTGGTAGAGTATATCAATTTAGCGCCGACGCTAATTCCACCACAAATTAATAACTGGATTAATTAGGGCTTAATTCGTGATTAAAATGGATAAGCACACTTAATTTCCTCATTATTATTTTGGGTTGGAGTGTGGTCATATCGGTGCGGTTATGTGGAGGAGGGTTGGCCCCCTCCTTCCGCCGTCGGAGTAAAAAACATAGGTTTAAATATAATTTCTATGCAATACATTTAAATTTCCATCGTCACGGTGCATTGGTGAAAGCGCTAAGTGTTGGGGGTGAGGTCACAAGGCCAAACCCTGACATCGACCCACGTTTCATTGTTTTGCAACAAATTTTTAAACCTTTGCAACGACGCCATCCAAAATTTAATATGCCATCGGATACCTTTGAAACCCAAAATATGTGCCAACGGATATTATATAATTCCTTCGCATTAAAATGTATTTCTCCTTTAACTATAGGTTTTCCATAACATATATTTAATATACACCGATATGAAATTTAAACGCGGTCCAACCAACCTTTGTAATTTGCTATATATGCCATGATATATTATATGCCAACGTGCCACCGAACTTCAATATATATCGGATTGGGACTTAGGTTTAGAAATTTAATGCCAACGTTTTTAAACCTTTGCAACGACACCATCCAAAATTTAATATGCCATCGCATACCTTTGAAACCTGAAATATGTGCCAACAGAGATGATGATGATGATGATGATGATGATGGTGGTGGTGGTGGTGGTGGTGGTGGTGGTTAACGTCCACTAAGGAAAATATTTGGTCTATTGGACCAAAAGAAAACAGCTATTTAGTTTGATTTAAGATTTTATTTCTATGCTGAAAAAGCTTGGAGAGAAGCCTCCCGAGCTCACTATATAATTCCTTTGCATTAAAATGTATTGCTCCTATGACTATAGGTTTTCCATAACATATATTCAATATACGCCCATATGAAATTTAAATGTGGTCCAACCAACCTTTGTAATGTGCCATTTAATATATATGCCAACGTGCCACCGAACTTTAATATATATCGGATTGGGACTTAGGTTTAGAAATATAATGCCAATGAATTATGGGTTTAAAAAAAATATGCAGATTAGTAATTGTTCATTAAAATTTGAAATTGATATTAAATATTTATATATATATTAATATAATATAACATATGATTATAATAATAATAAAAAAATGATTTCCAACACATAATATCATGAACCCAAACTCAACCTTAGGAGGTTATTGGACAAATTTCACCTTCACAAACCAAACTGGCGAATCTCGGAGTGACACTTGTCACAGTCCCATTGGACAAAAAACTAGAGAAGATTCCCTAAATGATGACTAATATGCCATGTCATCAGCCTGTACCTGTTCTGCAATTTTTTTTACAAAAATTTGCATGTTCTAAATGACGATCAACAGACGGTAACTTACTCATCTAAACTTGGTTTTCAACGAAACGAGTTGCATTGGATTCCTTGCAATGGAACGGTCGTTGTCTTTCCATTTTCATGCAATTCTGAGCACTTTCATTTTTGAGCTAAAATACTAATGCCTTTGATCATTCATCCCCACTAGAATCCTTTTGGACCCCAAACGTTATTTGATTACTGATCATTTGGATGAGGGTACTGTTACCTTACCCTTCCAGTCTCTATCCACTAAAAGTTTCCCAATTTCATCATTTGGAGATTTTCACAAAAATTCAAATTTTCCCTTGATTCTTGCGGCCCTCTCTTGCTGTGATTGACACCATCATGCTGAAATATTTTTGAATTTGTAAAACAACAATCTATTCTTGCATAAACTGTCTTATTCCTACCTTGGTCAACAATCAAAGGAAACTTAAAAACTTTCTCACCATGCACACTCTCACCATGGCGATATTTAGTTGATCTCGCTTTGTACTTGCGTTGACTATTGACCAAGTATGTTCGCCATTTCCATGTACCTTTTGGAAACCATAAACCAACATTTGTGGAACCCATGCCTTATTTGCCAAGCTGCTTTGTCACTTTCTCTTTTACCTTTGCACTCTCTTGCATCGTCATCTTGTTTCCAACACTTCTTAATACTAATGTTGACTGCTGCAAATGTTTTTCATGTTGTTCACCTTCTTTCAAAGGCAACCTGTTAAGATCTTGAAATGACTCATTACAACCATAAGCATATTTTTGAAAAGTTTGATTTAACACATCTCTTTTTTTGATCATCAACAATCTCAAGTTATAGCTTACATTCACTATCCTCTTCATTTCACTTGTATGTATAAGAGACAAACATGTCTTCTTCTTATGCACTCTAATTATGTACTCAATACCATCCTTAAAAAGTGATACTTGTTCTCATGGCGTTGAAATACTGATTTCGTATCATAAAGATAAGGACTTCCCAATACAATACCTGATATCTCAAGCGGTACCACATTAAGCTCAACTTCATCAAGAAAGTTTGAGTTAACGATGAACCTTAGTATGCAATTCCTTGTAACCTACAAGTTTTCATTCTTGCATATCCAACCCAAAGGCCTAGTACTGATCAGGAGATCATGTCCAAGTGTAAAAAATGCTCAAAAATGGAAATGCTCAGAAATGGTTGCAGTCTGAATGACCGGAAAAGCCTCATTTCTGTAATTCGGGCGCCGTGAATGAGACTCAAATTCGATGTCGTATGTGAAATTTATTGAGGTTTGAATTCGTCAAGTGACCTCCAAAATAGGACTTTTTGACTATGATTTTGTCATTTTTTTACAAGAAAAATTATATGGAAAAAAATTGGTTTTTATAAGGTTTTTATAGGCCTATCAGTGGGTGCCACGTGGCCTGCTCGGAGGCTGCCATGTGGCCCAAGGCCATGGCTGAAAAGTCCTTTTAAAAGTGTGAAGGGCATGGGTTTTGAACCCTAACCTGACTACACAGGTAGGGCCAACCCAACCAACACAACACGGGAAAAGAACTTGTATGGAGGCAGAGTAGGTGGAGGTTGAATGCATTTGGGCAGTGGCTGAACGTTTGAGTTTGGTCGTCAGTAAACAGAGAGTCGGGCGGCTGAACAAAGTGTTGGGTCGTGCATTTTGAACGGGCAGAGAAAGGTGGTTAAGCCCTCAGGGCTTAAGCCCGATGCCATATGATCACCATTTAGAACCAAGGGCTAAGCGTCATTGCAAATCGGTAGAGAACAGGCTTAAGCACCTTGGTTCTAGCCCCTTTTCCCATGTGACCTGCAGGTTGTGACCAAGGGCACAGGGTTTCAACTTATCCACCAACAAACAATTTTCCAAAGTTTTCGCATGTGAATGCGACTTAAACTGATAGTTCGCATTAAATTCTACCCCTAAAATAGCACGCGGTTCTGCCTAATTGACCTGTTCACCTATTCTAGTGGATTTAATTGGAGTTCCTCCAGTTTTGGAGGAGGTTTTCTAGTGCCACTGGGCAAAATCTTGTTTGGGTCATAACTTTCTCAATTTTCGACCAAATAAGATGAAATTTTAGTCAATTTTGGCTTTCTTGGACCTTCTGGAGTGTTTGGGACAGGTTGTAGAGTGAATAGAGGTGTTATTCAGCCATTTTTATTTAGGGAAGATAAAATAGCCACTAGGGCCATCAGGGAGATGGAGCTGTATTGGGTTATAATTCCCTGTTTGAGGTGAAACAAAAGCCATTTTTAGCTTATTTTTGTCTTTTGAAGTCAAATTCACAGATTTTTTTCCTTTTTAGGAACATTTTTCACTATGTAACCATTTTGAGAAATTTAATAGAGTAAGGACATATCATTGGGGAGCCTTGGACCAACAGATGTAGCCCAGGAGGGGTGAACTGTCTCATCAGTTTGTTGTGTTATGCTATGGTGAATTTTAATTGCTGTGTATTTCTGCTGTATTATATTAAACAATAAATTTAAATAACAAATTCTCACACATAAAACTCAGAAACATTACCAAAACCACTTTGTTTAACCTGCAAGACATGGAGAATAATGTGCACACTTAATTAAATGGAAATGGATAATTTGCATAGCATTTACAAATAGTTCCATTTTTAGATCAGATGGTATCGGAGCTAGAGTTTTACTCTACATTTGTTCTTGTGCAAAGATATAGTTGTCTATTTGCAAGTTTTGATGCTTACTAGGCTTAAACTCAAGAGAGGTGAAGGACACTTGGTTAGTACACAAAGTAATCCTCAACCAAGAAGGGCCAGAGAGCCACCTCCAAGAGCCATAGAAGAAGCATCAAGGATTTCTTCCAGGGAAGGAGAAGTTCCTGAAGACATTGATACCAAAGAAGAAGAATGGGTGCTTTGAAAGGATTTCTTGGACATGACGGAGATGGTGAGGATACTCTACCAAGAAAGGAATGATCGGCTTGTAGGAGAAGGGTCTAGACACCAGAAAGAAGGAGAGGCTTCTTCAGGAGGAAAGAAAAGTGATGATAAGTCAAAGAAAGGACATGGAGGTAATGGTGATCCACCATCCCCATCTCCATCCTCTTCCTCTACATCGTCATCCTCTACTTCGGTGAATCAATCTCACAAGTATAAAACCACTGGTAAAAGTCCATTTTTAAAGCTTGATGTTAAATTTGAGTTGCCTATGTTTAAGGGTGAGGTCAATGTAGAGAAATGTGACAATTGGATAAGACAGTTGGAAGTTTATTTGAGGATACAGAACATTCATGATGATGACACAAAGATACAGTTAGCCTCTTTGAGAATGGATGGAGCAACATTGGTATGGTGGGAAGCCGAGACCAAGGATGAAATTAAAAAACCTGGTAATATCACTTTATCATGGGCTGAATTTATTACTGAAATTAAAAAGAAATTTTATCCATTAGCTCATTTACAAAAGGCTATCATGAATTGGCAAAACTTCAGACAACTTAAGGGACAAAATGTACAAGACTACACCTAAGAGTTTAGGAAAAGAGAACTCTTATTAGGGGTAGGATTACAAAGTCAAGATACTTTGCTGAAATATATAGGTGGTTTGCAAAACTACTTTAGACATACTATCCTTATGTTCAATCCTACTAGTCTAGATGAAGTTTGTGTAAAAGCTACGCATTTAGAGGCTAGAGGGAAAAACACTTTTGATGAGGGTAGAAACAAGACTTTCAAGGGGAAAAACAAAGATAAAAACTCTAAGGGAAAAGGAAAAAAGAATGCATCTGTCAAATAGGAGGGTGATAGAGTGATATGTAAACACTGTTCAAGATAAGGCCATGAAGAGAAAAACTGTTTGAAACTTCATCCTGAAAAAAGAACTCAGTTTAACAAAAATAAAGGAAAGAAGAAAAATGCAGCTACTACAACTACACCACAAGACTTAGGTAATGATTCAGGTGATGAAACCAAAATTGCAGCCATGGGTTTGAAGAGTATAAAGGGAAAGGAAAATAAAACTAAGCCAAGCACTAGTACTTCAATCTGTCATGTACAAGCTCCAAATGAGGAAGAAAGAATTGAATTGTTCCATGTGAGGGTAGTCTCAAAACATACAAAAATTGACACACTATTTGACAGTGGGTCACAAGCAAATCTCATATCAGAAGACTTGGTCAAATAGCTTAAAATTGGGACCATTCCACATCCAAAGCCTTATCCACTTGGGTGGATATGCAAGGATGCAAACGTACAAGTCTCAAGAAAGTGCATATTGTGATTTGCAATTACTGCACACTTTATTGACATAGTTGAACTTGATGTAGTACCGCTTGATATATCAGGAATTGTTTTGGGAAGTCCATACTTCTTTGACAGGAAGGTGATCTTCTATTTCCATGAAAATAAGTATCATCTCTTTAAATATGGCAAGGAGTTTATTGTCAGAGCACATCGCAAGAAGACAAATATAGCGATGGTAAATGCGAGACAGGTAAAAAGGTTAGTGAATTCTAGTAAGAGTTTTGTACTTCTTATGGTTAAGCCTAAGGTTGATGTGAATCATGAGTCGTTTGAAAATTGTGATTCCAAGTTAATTAAAATAATATTTATATGATGTATTTTATGCACATCATGAGATGTTTCAGGAACTGACACGTTTTCCTCCTAAAAGGGAGATTCAACATGAAATATAGTTACAACAAGATTGTCCTCTTCCTAACATAGGCATGTACTGCATGTCTATCATGGAGAATGCTGAAATAAAGAGGAAAATTAAGTACTTTTTCGACAAAGGTTTCATAAGACCAAGCACTTCGACATGTGGATCACCGATAGTGTTGTTTCCAAAGAAAGATGGAACTTGACGCATGTGTGTGGACTTCAGGGAATTGAACAAGATAACAGTAAAAAATCGTTACCCACTCCCAAGGATAGATGATTTGTTAGATCAGCTGAAAGATGCTAAATATTTCACTAAGTTAGACTTATGTAGTGGTTATCATCAAGTTAGAATTGCAGAAAGTGACATTTGGAAGACAACATTTAAAACCAAACAAGGACTTATTGAGTGGCTTGTTATGCCATTTGGTTTATGTAATGCACCTGCAACTTTAATGCGGGTAATGGATGATATATTACATCCTTTTCTTGATGATTTAGTTATTGTCTACTTAGATGAAATATTAATTTTCAGCAATACTAGAGAAGAGCATGTCATGCATGTTAAGAAAGTACTTGATATTTTGAAGAAGAATCAGTTGTTTCTTAAAATGTCAAAGTGTGAATTTGGAAAGACTTCTTTGGTTTATTTGGGACACATAGTAGGAGGAGGTGCTTTGAGAATTGATCCTTCTAAGGTAGAAGCCATTGTGAATTTTCCTACTCCCAAATCCATTACAGAGGTAAGAAGTTTTTTGGGTGCAGCTCAGTATTGGAGGAAGTTTATTTCTAACTTCTCTGCCATAGTAGCTCCTATGCATGTAGTGACAAGTGTGAAGCGTGCTTTCTAATGTGGAGGAAAGGAATAGAGAATTTTTGAGTCTTTGAAAGAGAAGATAAGACATCTCCAGTCCTTGCATTACCGGACTTGAGACAGCCATTCGAGATTCAAACCGATGCTAGTGATTACGCCATGGGTGTAGTTCTCTTACAACATGGTAAGCCTATCACATTTCATTCTGAGACATTTAATGGTGTTTTTGTGAATTATCATACATATGATAAGGAGTTGTATGCATTGGTACAAAGCGTCAAATAGTGGAAACACTATTTTATGGGCAAATAAACAGTTGTTCATATCGACCGTCATCCTTTACAGTACTTGCAGTCACAAAGTAAATTGCAGCAGTCACGACATTTCAGATGGATGGGTTTCCTTCAACAATTTCACTTGGTAATAAGGTACAAGAAAGTTATTTTCAATAAATTTGCTGATATGCTTTCAAGGCCTATTATTAGTGCTACTACTTTACTTAAGAATGATTCTATTGTACATGAGAGCTACATAGAATAGTATGCATCAGATGTTGATTTTAAGGATGTGTATGCTAATTTGAGTGAAGGGAATCATGTCGAGGAGAATGATTATCACTTGCATAATAATTTCCTTTTTCATATGGGAAATTTATGTATACCACAGGGGGAGAGACCAAGTGTCATGAGAGAAGCTCATTCTTCTCTTATTGCTGGACATTTCGGGGTAAGCAAAATAGTGGCACATTTACAGAGGTATTATTATTGGCCTCGCATGGTAGATAGTGTTTCACGTTTCATTAGAGGTTGTTCATTATGTGCTACAAGCAAGCCTAGAAATATGAAGCTTGGTTTATATACGGCATTACTGGTACCTTCTAGACGATGGGAAAGTGTTTCTATGGATTTTGTTGGAGATCTACCATTATTTAGAAAGCAACATGATTATCTTTATGTAGTAGTTGAAAGATTCAGCAAGATGTGTATTCTTATGCCATGTAAGAAATCTATAACTGCTAAAAAAAATGCTGATTTATATTTTCAACATGTATGGGTTCATTATATCTTGCCTACTTCTATTGTTAGTGACAGGGATTCCATATTTGTTGGGAATTTTTGGTCCAATTTATGGAAGATGATGGACACCAATTTGAAGAAGAGTACTACTTTCCATCTGCAAACAAATGGCCAAACAGAGGTAGTGAAAAAAGCCATTGTACATCTCTTGAGAGGTTATTGCAGAAAGAATCCCAAGCTTTGGGATGAGCACTTTCATTACATTCAACATGCTTACAACCAGGCCAAGCACTCTTCTACAAATACTTCACCTTTTGAAGCTTTTTTTGGGTATTTGTCTAAGTCACCTTTAGATTTCATTATTAAGAAGGATGTTGCCATTGATGGGCATAGTGACATTGAAAAAGCTCGCATGTTCATTGAAAGAATTCAGCTAATACATCATCAGGTTCAAGAACAACTTGAAAAAGGTCAAGGCAAGTACAAGGAGAGACATGACAAACACCGAGTTCATCATAAGTTTCAAGAAGGAGATGAGGTATGGCTACATATTAGTAAGGAAAGAATGCAAGGTGAAGCTAAAAATCTAAAGCCTATTCGTTATGGTCCATTCAAGATCCTTAAACAAGTTGGAAATAATTATTTTCAACTAGATTTGCCTTCATATATGCAAATGTATTCCGTTGTGAATGTGGAAAATTTACGTTTTGCATGAACCTCCTTTAATTGCTGATCATGAAAGTGACATTTAGCTGCCATCCATAGAGGATTTATCGCCATAATTTTTTGATGAGCTAAAAGAGGTTTCTATCCTTGACAGAAGGACACGCACTTCAAGGAGGGGAAGTGTCGATTATCTTCAGATTGGTCTTAAAGGCAACAAACCGAGTAAGGAAAAATGGATGGAGGTGGAAAAGGTGAGGGATATGTAACCTCATCATCTTAATAGGTAATTGAAGGCTTTTGGGGCCCAAAAGCTTCCCAATGGGGAGGTGTGATCAGGAGATCATGTCCAAGTGTAAAAAATGCTCAAAAATGGAAATGCTCAGAAATGGTTGCAGTCTAAACGAACGGAAAGGCCTCATTGCTACGATTCTGGCACCGCAAACAGGACTCAAATATAATGTCGTATGTGAAATTTACTGAGGTTTGAATTCATCTAGTGACCTCCAAAACACGACTTTTTGACTATGATTTTGTATTTTTTTAGAAAAAAAATTATATGGAAAAAAATTGGTTTTTATAAGGTTTTTATAGGCCTATCAGTGGGTGCCATGTGGCCTACCCAGAGGCTACCACGTGGCCCCAGGCCATGGGTTTAAAAGTCCTTTTATAAGTGTGAAGGGTATGGGTTTTGAACCCTAACCTGACTACACAGGTAGGGCCAACCCAACCAACACAACACGGGAAAAGAACTT
Organism: Pinus albicaulis; assembly: GCA_034641835.2. Taxonomy (NCBI): domain Eukaryota; kingdom Viridiplantae; phylum Streptophyta; class Pinopsida; order Pinales; family Pinaceae; genus Pinus; species Pinus albicaulis. Next base: position 399,217,755 of record CM076569.1, on the reverse strand, counting down.
GAATGGAGGCAGAGTAGGTGGAGGTTGAATGCATTTGGGCAGTGGCTGAACGTTCGAGTTTGGTCGTCAGTAAATGGAGAGTCGGGCGGTTGAACGAAGTGTCAGGTCATGCATTGTGAACAGGCGGAGAAAGGTGGTTAAGCCCTCAGGGCTTAAGCCCGATGCCATGTGATCACCGTTCGGAACCAAGAGATGAGCCCCATTGCAAATAGAAAAAGAATGAGCTTAAGCAACTTGGTGCTAGCTGTTGGGTGAGAAAAGGTGCTTTTTAAACTCCTAATTATTCTCACATTAATTATCAATCTGGGCAAGTCCTTCTATTTCAAGAGTCTCCACAATATGTGGCTGCTATTTAAATCAGAGAGTAATGTTTCATAGATTGCAGTATAGATCTTTTAATACAAGAGTAAATGGATGTAGCAAGTAAATTCTAATTGCAATTAAATGAAAACTCAATACTCTAATGAAATAAATTCCTACGACATTTCAAGTAACAACAGTATAAATGAAGAGTACAGTAGTGATAACCCTTCTCTTCGAAACTGATTAAATCTAAATCAAATGCATTCTTCAGTAAAACAACAATGATATCAATCTGAGAGCCTAATAACAGTAGTCAATACTTGTTACAGTTGATCACATTGAGCAGAACAATTATCTAAGAAACTCAATCCAAAATCGGAAGTAAACTAAATAAATAACAATACTGTAAATTATATAAAACACAACCATTCGGTTAAAACACAGGAAAGTGATGAACATCAAAGGAAATAGAATCACAGAAAGCGATAATACTATAAAACCATCACACTTGCGATAATTAGAAATGTATGACACGGATGAAGCAGTGAATTCCACCGGAAGTCAGGCCCTTAGCCACCATTAGGCACTGCTAGATTACTTCAGATGATGCGAATGAAAACAACAACTTCAATTAATCATCAAACTTGAGTAGCATTACAATGTAATTTTGTTCTTCAACTATACAATCTGCAATTAAGCTTAAAATTTGGAAAAAACAACAGGCGTCCTCGTCTTCCTACAATCGTTTCCCTTTTATAATCAGAAAGGGTTCATTTCCCTTTTATAATCAGAAAGGGTAAAAAGTAAATAGTAAATGCGATCCCTCAGGATCGGGAGATCCTAAGGGATTCGCAACCAATTTCTGTCTTTAAGACATCTTCCTCTATTCTGCGTTGATCTCACTGATTCGTTCTTAGCCTTATCTGCAATCGATTCACTGCTTTCTTTGCTTTTCAGATTTGGTTGTGCCAACAGCAGGGAACATATATCATTCCTTGTCCATTTTCCTGCATGAAGAAGGGTAATCGTTAGTTAAGTCACAACTGCAATCATTCCTCATTTCTTACCGTAGTTCCTTAATAGATTAGCGCATTAAGACATGAAAAAGATAAGAATTAAGGATAACGACGATGAAATTATTAGCAAATACATACCCATTTCGCAACCCAACATACTCCCCTACTTACTCTGTTTCATGTCCTCATGAAAATAAGTAATTCTGATGGAGTGCAGTTAAAGAGTAGGTTGGAGAAGGGGCATCAAAGATTGGTCTGAAACCATGATGTTAAGCTAATAGTGCAAAAGTGGTCCTTTCCTCTCCTTTAAGCAATTCATAGGTGGCTTGGTAACCTTTGGGAGGATACCAAATGATAGGGCTACGAAACCGACAACCTAACCAGTAAGGTCCCTCTCTTAAGATGAGGTTGCTATAGGTGATAAAACAGTCTACTGCTGCTTTAAAATTTCTATAATGAAATGGCTCTCTATCCTGAACACTACCAGCAGAAACCGCCCACCTAAGCTTGGATGCAATCATAGAACTTTCTCAAATAGATTGAAAATATGACACTCTAGTTTGTACAATCCCTTTATGAATAGGCCCTAAGACTTGAATTAGCCCTTCTCGTTTCATCAGACTCTTTTGGTTGGCAAGGATTTGCAAAGGATGCTTGGGTTCACTTCTTACCATAAGATCCAACCCATGCTCTCATTTTTGGAAGGCGTTATGAGCTTTGAACCATTTAACTTGATTAAATGCAAATGAAATAAAGGTCTAGAACTGAATATCCCCCATGAAAGAGTTGGGGTTATTTTCCACTTCATCTGTTAATACAAGATTGTGCAAGTAAAATTTGCATAGCAACCTTTGAACCTTTACACCATACAGTTTGCAACAACGTATAAAATCTTCGAATGTGTTTAATTCAATTGGTTTTCCAGCTCTTGTGGCTTTAATTTTTAACAACAAGTATCGCTCTAGTAGAAACAAGGCATAATTAGTAGCGGGAGCCTTGAATGCCAAGACATCAGTATATAATGAGCAGATAGTATCTGTGCGGGCTAGGACCTTATTCAATCTAAGCTTGATTTTCTCTATTTTCTCTTCTGCCTTTTTGTATTTGTCGACAGTCTCATTCTCTGTTTCATTCATCTCTCGAAGTTGCTTCTGCAACACTTGATACTTTTGATGGGGAACAATTTCTTGTTCAAGCTGTTCTATCATGAGTCGAGCCTGTGTTAATTCTTCCCGAAGATTCAAAATAGTGGGATCATTGTGTGTCGTGTTGTCTTCAACTGGTGTACTTGTCTGGGTCTCTTTTTCATGAGAGGTCCATGCCTCCGTCTGAGTAGCTATATCTGCGAAAATTTCATGTTGTTATTTTTTTATGATGACTCGTTGTATGGGCTCAGTTTAGTGTTGTTCTTCCTTGATGATGACTGTCGTTGTATGGGCTCAATTTGAGCTACATTTTCTGCCTCTGGGGTTTTTTCGAGGAGATTCCCCACTGTAATTTGCTTTTCTTCTGAGCTTCCTTTTTGTTTTACATAGCTTCTGTTGTTCCTTACTAAGTTTTTTCAATTTGGCTCTATATTTTTTAGAAGGAGCCACTACTCTGGTTACAGTCTCATTAACATTTTCCGCCTCTAGGGAGCCTGGTTTCTCATCCTGGCTCTGTCCTAATAGAACCGTGTCTCCGGATTGAGTATCGGCTTCCTAAAGTATCTTTGTTTCTACTTCTTCCCCTTGGCCTATGTTTTCTATGCTTAGGCCTACCTGGCTATTTTCCACGGGAAGCATGTCACCAGATTGGTGTTTTGCTTCATGGCTTGCACCTCTCAAGGGAGATGGACATTCGATGTTGCCAGCATTCTCGGGAGATTGGATTTCTTCTTCATTAAAATTGAGTGGGCTTACGGACTATATATAGTTACTCATATTGGCCAGGACCTGGGCAAGGTAGAAATCATGCAAAAAATCCTCTTGGGGGCCCATGCTTAGTGTTGAGGGGAGTCCTGATTCATTTCTTTGTTCGTCTGAATGCTCTACTTCTTCCTCATGATTTGATTCAGGAACACCATGGTCTTGCGGTTCTAGCTGCAAGCATTGTTCTCTTACTAGGCTAGATAATTCTATCGGTTGGCTGGTACTGCCTTGAGGTTTTTCGGCCACTCCTGCTCATGACCTCAACCTTGCGGACGGTCTGCACTTTTGAGGGATAATATTGTCCTGAGAATTTTCAGCCATTCCTGTCCTCGACCTCAGTCGTGTGGACTGTCTGCGCTCTTGAGGTATGTCCCTTGAAATGGGAGTCCTTTTCCTTTTTTGAACCTGGTTAGGTGTAGGCGGGGCTAAACCTCCTTTTGGAGCTGAAAGTAAATCATCCCAACTTGATTGCTGCTGGGCAAGGTTATGGCTGACTACTAGCCTGATCAAACAGTGATGGCTTACCACAGTTTCTACATGTTGGGATTGTCTTAGCCTATCGACAGTGTCATGCAATAAAGAGTTTAACAATGTAGGTAGATTAACAGAGCATTTTTGTTTTAAAGTTGCTAAAAGTTTCAGTTGACGTGGCCTTACCACATATTTTCGCCCATCGCATGTAATGTAATTCTGCATGATTTTTTCTAGCTCCCCCCATGGTTCTTCAAGAGAGGATGGTCGAATGCCCTTACCCTTTTTGACCAGCTCTTGTCCTTTGTCTCTGAAAACTTCTATAGCGTCCTGCAGCTTCAACCGTTTGCCAAACTACATAGGTCCCTCTGTAGGTAACCCACATGCTTCTACTATCACCGCGTCTGATACTGTAATTTTCCTTGCCCTTGCCACAGAATGTCCATTCTGTAAATTTCGTAAAAACTCAATGGCAATTTCCTCGCTGGGTGGTTGGAATATTGTAAAGAATGTTATCCACCCGGCCTGAGCTAAAATTGCCCTGGCTGCATCAGAGACAACCAATATCAATGGTTCTCTGCGTACTGCTCTTCCTCCCATAGTGTTGTAACTCTGCAAATGATAAGTGTAGCAAAAAAACACAATGACACATAAAGCTGAGAAATGGAACAGCAAATGGTTATATGATGTTTTATAAGTATAAATATCGTTATTGAGGCTGTTATCATACCACATGCACTGTAATCATGGAATGTTGTATTATTTGGCACAATCAAATGAGAGAACGAAATCACACTCATAAGTACACTGGGGTTCCTTGCCTCCCTTCAAAATGATAGGTGATCCTCATCTGAATGAAATGAAAAGGGTAAGGTGCTGGCAGCAAGGTACAGGAGTAATGGATTGGTAAGGCATGTGCATTAATGACAAGATCATAAAGAGTATGGGCGGAGTGAAACCAAGGCTTGTACCATGAATTATAAATGATAAGCTATCGTGAAGTGATATAATAAAGAAAAAGGGGACAACAGTAAAAACACAAGAAATAATAATTTTAATGCCTTTATTCCACTTAAACCATTATGATTGACTTTAAAAATATTCATGCATATAGGTTCAATGGGATGTTAGGACCATAATCTCTCCATAGAAAATATTATAAGAAGAGGGTATTATAACAATTATTGATGTAAAATAAGGCTTCAATACCATCAACAGAGCTTCTGCTGCCCGCAGGCGTCCTTAGCCTCGACAGAGTTTCTTTTTAACCCTTGAGAACCATGGTACTCTATGTATAACTCGGGAAATGTCTTAGGATGTTCTATAGTGGAGACCAATGTGCTCGGTTGGTGACCAGGTAAGCACATTTCCATTCACTGGGAAGTAGTGAGAGTGGCTAGGCCGGCTCGTGATGAGACCTCCTGTTTCCAAGGACTGCGTTTGTTCATGCATCCTTTGGATCATATCCCTGGTGTGATGGCCATAGTGGGAATGCCATTTTGCTTTTTCCTTATGATCATGGTAGGTTGGCTCGTGATGAGACCCCCTATCCTCCCCTGTGGAAAATCATAAAATCATTAGTAAATGTATATATATTTTTTATCTCCTTTTATTTTATACTTTTTATTTTATTTTTTTAATCCCCATTTTATACATAGAGGGTGGCTCATCACTCCTTAAGAGTAGGGATGGCGGAAGAAGTTTGACTTATCAATATAAAATAATAATATACCCATAATCTTATTAATAATATATAGAGAGAGTTATACAGACAAGGGAGAACCAACATGATATAGATAATCAATTAGTTTAATTTATAGTGGAAATGAAGATAGTAAAGTGAGAGAGATAACTGTGTCTTTTTCTTTTTATGGATCATCAAAAAGAAATCTTGTTAAAGATGATAATATTCACGATATTTTCTTGTTCCACTATACCTACATACATATTGTACTTTTCATGTCATTAAGAGGATCATACAAAGTGAAACTGGGGTGGTTGAGGGATAAAAATAGGATGTTCTTCAAAAATATTTACAAAGTGATGTTCTTTGAAAGAAAATGGCAAAAGAAACACTCAAAAAAATGTTGTTCCTTAAAGGGAATAGCAGCTGTTCCCTATAAGGAACAAGAAAGAAAGCTATACTGAAAAAAAAATTCTATTCCATAGAGGGAACAACAGTTGTTCCCTGTAGGGAACAGCAAAACAAAATTCACATGAAAAATTATTGTTTCTGTAGGGGACAACAAAGTGAAATACACACAAAAATTATTATTCCTTATAGGGAACAACATTTGTTCCCTATAGGGAATAGCAAAGAAAAATTCACACAAAATTTTTTGTTCCTTATATGGAACAACAGTTGTTCCTTATAGGGAATAGCAAAGCAAAATATATACAAAAATTTCTATTCCTTAGAGGGAACAACAATTGTTCCTTGTAGGGAATAGCAAAGAAAATAGATACAAAAAAATTTGTTCCTTAGAGGGAACAACAAAGAAAATAGATACAAAATTTTTTGTTCCTTAGAGGGAACAACAGTTGTTCCCTGTAGGGAACAACAAAGAAAATAGATACAAAAAATTGTTGTTCCTTATAGGGAACAGTAGTTGTTCCCTATAGGGAACAGTAAAGAAAATATAGGAAAGAATCAAGACTAACATACAATCAAATCCAATCAAAAATAAAAAGGAAAATTTATGTAGAAGTTCTGAAAAAAAAGTATATTCCTCATTGAACTGGTGCTGTGGAAGGGTTGCCCTCCTCAGCAAGAATTTGTATAGTGGAATCTTCCCGTAGCTTTTGGCAAAAGGACTCCCTGGTAAGCGGTTTGTGATAGAGGTGTACTCGATGTCCATTTATTTTAAACAAGTAGCCAGACCCATCAATGGTGGCTAATGTGAGGGTGCCATTATCATGCACCTTTTGTATCTCATAGGGGCCTAGCCATCTGGTCTGGAGTTTTCCTAGGAAATCCTGGAAGCTAGAATCATACAGAAGTGCCCAATCACCTTCGTGGAATGCCTTCTTCTTGATGAGGGAATCATGCCATTTCGCTCTTTGTTGTTGGATCAATGCAGTATGCTGAAGAGCGGATATGCGGATTTCATCCAATTCATTGATTTGATGTAGTCTATTAATCTGTGCTTCATTTAGATCCAAGCCTACTTCTTGAGCTATCCTCAATGTCTAAATTTCAAATTCTATTGCGAAGATGGGCTCTTTTCCAAACACTAGCTGATATGGGGAGTATCTCGTGGTATTTCTCCATGTCATGCGGTATGCAAAAATGGCTTCTGGTAATCGGGTAGCCCAGTCATGTCTATGTGATGCAACTGTTTTTGTGAGTGTTGCCTCGATTACTTTATTGGTGCTTTCTACCTAGCCATTTTCCTGCGGGTGGTATGGGGTTGTGATTCTGTGCAAGATATGGTGATTTTTTAATGTCGTAGCAATCTTATGGCCTATAAATTGTGGCCCTCCATCTGTGATTATTTCTCTAGGCAAGCCATATCACACGAAAAGTTGGAAAAGAAAGTGAATTACCGAGTCCTTTGTTGCCCTTGGTAATGCTTCTGCCTCCACCCATTTAGTCACATACTCTGTTGCAACTAATATATATGTCTTTTGATTAGATAATGGGTTTATAGGACCGATGAAATCTAACGCCCATCGCTCAAAAGGTTCGATGACTAACTACAGATGCAGGGGCATCTCATCAGACTGCCCAGGGCATCCCATTCTTTGGCAACTATCACATGCCTAGACAGACTTCTTGACATCTTTAAAAATGGTGGGCCAATAATAGCCCATCTATAAGACTTTGTGACCAGTCATGCGGTCTGCAAAATGTTCGCCATAAGGCCCATCATGGCAGGCTTTCAGGATGTCGAAGATTTCGTCTTCCCTGACACGTCTCCGAATGTGCATATCGGCCCCTGTATGAAATAAATAACCTCTGATCTAGGAGAACCTCGTGCTACGTTGTACTATTTGTTTTCTTTTATAAGGCGTCAGGTGTTTGGGTGACTTACCCACTACTAAGTAGTTTGTGACATCCACATACCAGGGTGTTTTCAAGATTTCCGCAAATAAGTGTTCATCAGGGAACCAGTCTTCTACTGCTGCCGAGTCATCTGTCTTTGGCATACGTGAAAGGAAGTTTGCTACTGGATTTTCCTTTCCTGGTCAATCTTTGATTGTTATGTCGAATTCCTGCAAAAGAATCAACCATCTTGTCACTCTTCCATTTGTAACAGGTGTATTAGCTAGATATTTAATAGCAGAGTGATCCGTATACAAAACCACAAGGTATCCTGTTATATAATGTCTAAATTTATTAATAGCATAGATTACAGCTAGAAATTCCTTTTCGGTCATAGTGTAGTTCAATTTAGCAGGAGATAGATTTTTCCTGATGTAGTATATCGCATATGGCTTCTTATCTTCCTCCTGGCCGAGAACTACTCCAATAGCTGTGTCTGATGCGTCGGATGAGATTTGAAATGGAAAATCCCAATTTGGGCCCCTTAGCACTAGGGCTGTTGATACAAGCCATTTTAAATCTTAAAAGCACTGTCACATTTGTCAGTCCAAATAAAATCAATATTTCTTTTTAATGCATATAAGGGTGCAGCAATTCAAGAGAAATTCTTTATAAATCTCCTATAATATCCAGAAAATCCCAAGAAACTACGTACCTCAGTTTTTGTGGAAGGGGTAGGTATTAAAAGAATTATCTGAATTTTTGTTGGATCTACCTAAATTCCAGCTGCTGAAATATAATGGCCCGGGATGAGGCCCTCGGTCATCATCATGTGGCATTTTTTATGGCTTAAACAAAGCCTGGTAGCAATGCATCGTTGCAAAACTTTCTCTAGCATTTCTAATGCTAGCTCGAAGTCATCTCCGTAAGGTGTAAAGTCATCCATGTACACCTCGAGCCCTTCGTTTATCAGATCTGAAAAAATGTTGAGTATAGCCCTCTGGAATGTAGCAGGTGCATTGCACAGTCGAAAGGTAAGACCTTGTAAGCAAAGGTTCCTCATGGGTAGGTGAAAGTAGTTTTATCCTGGTCTTCAGGGGCAATTTGAATTTGGTTGTAGCCACTGAAGCTGTCTAAGAAAGAAAAGATTTTTTTTCCTGCCAATGTGTCCAAGACCTGGTCAATGAACGGAAGGGGAAAGTGATCTTTTGTGTTGCTTTATTAAGCTCTCTATAGTCAACACATATACGCCACTTTCCATTATTTTTAGGCACTATTACTAATGGGGAGACCCATTTGCTATCAGATATAGGATAGATGAAATTCACATCCAACAATTTTTGTAGTTCATCTTTCACAATATCTTTAAGATGAGGGTTTAACCTCCATTGAGGTTGTCTAATGGGCCTTGCATCCTTCTGTATATAGATGTGGTGCATGCATAGTTGGGGATCAATCCCTTTCATGTCCGGGTAATCCCAAGCGAAGGCTTTTTTATATTTTCTCACAAGTTGGACAAGCCTCTGTGCCTGGTCTTCAGTCAGGTTGTTATTGATATTTAAGGTTTTCCCTGGCTCAATTTCTACGGTTTTGCTATTATAAACAGAATTTGTTGGGATTGATTGGTCACTAAAATCTTCTAAGGGATCCTCTTCGATTTTTTTATCCAGGGTTGCTTCGATCATGTGACATTTTGGATGAGATACTGTTGTGGTAAAACACAACCCCCCCATTTTTTACTTGTTCACTTCAAATAATGGGGACCCTTTCTATAAATTTTTGGCTAAACGCCTTTTAGGATGCTTATTTATTTGATTATCCTACGCGATTGTTAATTTTTCATTTTCTTTGTATTCTTGTTTTGATTGCTTTGTTAAAATCAATTTTTAATAAGCTTCTCATTGATGCTTGTTTTACCTCATTTGGTCAATTGGTTTGAAAATGGTACTCCTTTGAAGTCTCATCATTTATCTAGTCTGGGTTAAAAATGCTATTTTTATTCTTTTTATTTATTTTCGGAGTGGCTGTAGTTTAGAAAATTTCATAACTAAACTAAACTAAACATCATTAAAATAAAACCAAAATAAAAAAATGATATTTAACATTAAATTTTAAGATTAATTAAATTAATTATTATAATAAAATATGATTAATTTAATTAAAATTAAAACTTAATATTAAAAAATATATATATATAAAATAAAATAAAAATTTTACATCGCATATCGCAATATTGGATCCATCACAATTTTTATAACATGCACATTTGAAAAACCCCGATCCAAGGTTCTTGCGATATGCGATAAGGCCAAATGCGATGTGTTAAAAGATTTTAATACAAAGTTTTTCGCCCCTTATGCCTCCCGCACCTCCACCTCACTCACCCTCACGTCACCCTCATGTCACACTCCACTCACCATATCCCTCCATAATCTCACGTGGATGAATTAATGGGTTTGGATTGATTTCAATGGTTTGTTTTATGGGTTTTGGGTTTGGATTGATTTCAATGGTTTGTTTTATGGGTTTTAGGTTTGGATTGATTCCAATGGTTTGCAAATTAATTTTTATATTTTTTATATTATAATAATTATATTATAATTATAATATTTATTATAATTTTAATATAATTTTAATTATAATATTAATCATATTTAAATTAACTTTTTCAAATCATTTGTATGTTAATTTAATTTTGTAAATTAATCAATTTCTAATTAGATGAAAATTAATTAGAATTAATTGTATATATTAGTTAGTTAATAATTAATTTAGAATTAATTATTATAAAATTAGAATTCTAATTTAGGATTAGATTTTTAATTAAAATTTTGATTTTTAACCTAGTAATAGAATTTTCAGATTTATGCCAGATTTGACTCATCGACTTTGGAAGCTCATAGAATGAGTTTTACTTGGCCAAATGAGGCCTATGATGGCTCATTGGAAAGATAAAATCAAGGAGAACATTTATGAGGAGATTCCACTAATAGATTTGGTCATTAATTGGGTCAAAAATGATGCAGAAGATCAAGCTCCGAATTTCTAAAACAAAATCAATTTTCTGATTTATTTTCTACATTTTCATTTATCCAAGCCTCTTCTAATTGCAGATTCATTTGTCAATAATATCCTTGGCCAATTAAACCATCCCAGGCATCAATAGAGAGCTTATATTTTATTTTCAATTATTTATTTAAATTAAATTTGATTGGGTTTGTTTTAATGCCAGAAATTGTATTTTGATTTTATTCGTTGCATCTTAATTTATTTTGATTTCTTTTTGCAGGAAAATAGTAGAAGAGATAAGGAGAAAAGATCTCAATCAATAAGAATGCTCCAGCAATTAAATATTGGAATTATGAGCAAATAAAATTGGATTAGGCAGATTTCTCTTCAACAAACTTTCCTCTCAAGAATTTCTTTGCAAATATTATAAATAGCAGATTGCAGAATGTAATAGGGGCTGCTCTCTTCTGCAATTCTTGAATTCTAAAAGCACTTTTGTAATAGGGATTTAGAGTTGTAGGTGGGAGGAGTGGAATCTCAGATCTGGAGATTATTGAGGTTTTTCTTTTACATTTTGAGTTATGTATAATGAACAGAGTTTGCACTATTGTAGCTCTGCTTTTGAAAGCAAAAGCTTAGGCATTGTAAAGGACTATTAGAGACCGGAGCTGGAGAAATGGATTCAATAAATTGGTATTTCTAATACTATTATTTTAAATGCTGTTTTTATTTTATGATAACAGGAATGACGTCAATTTACTTACATATTTGTGCACTTTTGTCGGTATGGGTAATTTGCTTCTATTTTATGTTGTTATTTATCTCTGCTCTTATGGGCTGAATTCTGATTTCTGAGTAACTATTTACTCATAAAACTGTCTTTTAATATTGGATGAATAAATAATGATATGTTGTGAACTTCTTCCGCATATTATTGTTTAATAATTCAAGTTACTGATTAAATGATCAATACCATTTTGTGAACTACTTCCTGAGTGTTGTTGATTGATTATTTCAGTTAAAAGTTCTCAATAGGATGTGTTTTGCTATCCATAATGTCAGTTAATTGAACTATTTCATTAATTGATATTCATTATAAACAAGACATATTTCAATCCCAATATTTTAAATACCTGCTCTTTGTTGGGTTAGATCTATATTTGCCTAATTGAGATAGGATTAAGATAGTTCATTTTGCTTGTATCTTAGAATAAGTTTGCATTTAGAATAATTTCTACATTCTCTTAAGTCCTCTTCCCAAAGAGGAAAACTTTAGTAGTGGATTGGTTGAGCCCTAAATCAGCTTAAGGATCACTTTCTTGCCTGATCAGCAAGAAGAATGATCTGATGTCTCTTTTCCATTGGTGAATGAAAGTCATATTTTAAAGCCATTGGAGATTGAGAGAAGGTAATTGGACCTAGTTGAACCAGTCGGAACCACCATTCCAAATGGAAAATGAGTTGCTTTAAGGTCCGGACCAGGTGGTCATCCCCCATGTTGTTGCAGCGATTTTCGAGGCTTCAACATTTTTGCGCTAGAAGGAGGTATGAAACTTGTTGTCTGTTGGAGTCTTTTCAATTTTAACATTTTATTTAATCACGATGACTCCTCTTAAACTTCCAATTTAGAGTTGTATCCATGGATATGCATCTTCCAATACTCCACCTGAAGTGGTAAGACTCTTGTCTCAGGTAAAATTCAATGGTAAGATAAATTCTTCTGCTTTTAATCATGTCCTTCAATTTATTCAAAATGTTTCAAATTATGATTTTCAAGGAATTGATGAAGGCATCTTATGCAGAATTTTTACTCTCACATTTGGGGCAGAAGCCAGAAACTGGTGTAAAACTCTTCCGGTTTCCTCAATTCACAGCTGGGATCAATTTGTTACAATTTTCATTTGTATATTTGACAACTATAATTATGATCAGGTATATGATGAAATTGAATATCTACGAAAAGAAAATGAATCTGTTAGAGATTTTAATATTCGATTTCATTTGAATTGTTTAAAATTTAATGTCAAAGATGAACCTATGAAAGAAGAATCACTAGATTGGTTTGAACATAATTATTCTCTTCCTCCTATTTCCAATCCATATGAAATTAGTTCAAGCTTTGTTCCATCCCCTTCTAACATAAATAAGAATTCCAATATGGATGTCTAAATAAATTGTGATGAAGTGGTTTCAAAAAGCTTGGAAAATATTTCTAATCAAATGCAAGAAGACAACAACAACAATTTTGGAGAAAGAACTGCATTGGAATCAGAAAGTTACTCTCTATTAAATTCAGAAAATCATATTGCAAATCAGAAAGTGCAAATAGCATTCAAAGTAAATAATAAAATGCAAACTGCTGTACAAATTTCTGAATTTTTCTATGGTGAAAAAATGTCGAAATCAGAGCAGCGAAGAAGCCTTCTTCAAGAAAGCATGCGCACGCAAAGGAATGATCTGGAATCTGAAATTTACAATGATCATAATGCACAAGAGTTCTCAAACCGAGACATTTTTAATTGCATTATTTCAGATTCACATTTTCCCTCTATCCTGATATTTTTTATGATGGTAAATTTTCCCCTCTTGGTATTAATGATATTTCAGAAATTAAAGAGGATGATTTAAATAAATTACCAATAAATTTTTAAGATAGAGAAACAATAATTGATCATTCTTTTGCCATTAGTGAACATAAAATTTTTGTTCCTCCTTGTTTGGATATATTGGATGAGATTGAAGGGAATTCTAAAGAATCTTGTGAAGTCATTTATGATAATTACTCTGACATAGAAGATGTTGATTTCTATTTTTCTCAAGAGAATTCTCATGATAAAATTCAAATAACATCTGAGAATGAGGAACATTTCAATTTAGAAATTATTCCAGCTAATCCTCATTCTAAAGCAGCAAATTATCTTCATGATTTCACTATTCGAGAAAATATTCCAAATTATGATTCATATCATGATCAAGCTTTCATTCCTGTTCATAATCATAATTACCTTTTTAATTCACAAGTTGGAATTCGAAATTACTCAAATTCCATAATTCTGGCCAATCCTTGTGAAAAAGAAATTATTTCAAAACAATCCCAATTGTGTTGTAACATTAGTTGTAACAATAGTGATTTCATTTTATTTTTGTTTCCTTACTTATTTTGTATAAAATCACTTTACTATCAAACATTCAATTGATGCATTGCCCTGTTGGAAAATTGAAATTTTATATTATAATCAAGAGCATCAAAAGCTATTTCAATTTCAATTTCAATCAATGCTAATGTTTTATCAAAAGCTTCTATTTTCTCAAAGGAAATATCAACAAGAGAATGTATTTTTAGAAATCTGCCAGCAATCCAATTTAATTAATAATTTTCCATTTCATTTGAAAGATTTCCATCCATTTTTCATTAATTCATTTGAAAAATATTTGGAAAGTTTTCCTTCATGGAAGATTGTCAATAGCTTAACATTTACACATAACACTAACAGTTTCTTCCAAGCTTTTGAATCTAAAAGCTCATACCTACAATCTGGCCTGTTATCTCTTTCTTTGAATATTTCCCAATCCTGAATAGAAATCCATCCAGATTTCTATGATCCAATTGGTATTCAATTGGAAAGGAAATTTCAAGAGAAAGAGAATTTCATTAAGTTGCTAACAATAACTGTGCATTTTACTTACAGATTTAATTTTCTTAGTTCAATAAGATTTCTATTTTTATTACTAACATTTTAATTGTACATACATGCAGGAATTAAAATGATAAAATGGTTACACTGGAAATATGACTATACCTAGTCAACTTCATGTATATGGTTAGAATAGGAGTAGAATTAATTTAGTTTGTTTGTTTTATGTAGTTAATTTATTTTTAATAGTTCTGCAGATTAAAAATAAAGGAAGCAATCAGCCCTTCTCATATCATTTACATTTTCAGTGAAACATTCTCTTCTCATCAGGAACTTTTAAAACCGAAATCTATTGCAGCAATATCTCTACTTTGCCTATTTTGAATAATGTCTTGATTAAATTCAATTGAGGTTGCACTTGGCATCTATCCCATGAAATGTATGACTATATATGATAAGCTTAATTCTGATTCAATCATTATTAGTCAGTCTAACCTTTCGTGGTAATCATATGAAGTTCATATTATCTTCCTCGAAATTTGCTAAGCTGACCTTTAGGATGTCCATTTTGCTATGTGCACACATTCAAATATGTTCTGACATTTTTCCACAATTAGTGGATTTATCTCATTCTGATCTTTAGTTTATTATTTGATGATGCAATACGCATCATATTTATTTACTAAAGGCATTATTAAACAATCACTATAACAATACAGATTTTTCTCAAGTTAATTCGGAATGAGCAGAGGTAATAAATTGTTGTTTTAATTCAAAAGGGAAGACTATTTTCATATTTATTTCTGGTAAATTTTGTATTTCCTGAACATGAATAAGCAGATTTTATTTAGGCTGATTACTCACTCCGATTTAGAATAAATGATGAGATGATTTTGGACAAAGGAAAATTTTTGATAAATCGAAGGAAAAATTTGAAGATTCATGAGGTAAAAACTACAGAGAATTTCCTTCCAGGTACGCATTCATAAGTTCATTCTCATCTATTATTAGTTTCTCTTTTTCTTTTTATTTTTTTATTTTTATTTTTTGTTTTATTTGCAGGTTTTCATTTGTTTTCAAAACTTGAAGTAAGCATCAAAGCCATTTCAAATTTGCAACAGGTTCAGGGAAATTTTATTTTGTGATTCATTAAAATTTGAACATTTTTAACTTTTCTTTCAACCATCAGAAAGCCCAATTGAAATTTCAAGCAATATCATAGGATTCAACTTAATTTTCATAGTTGATACTTCAGTGAAAATGTTTGCAATATTCTCAGCCTACTCATCTTCGTCAATCATTTCATTTCGATATCACATCATCCACTTCACAACCATTTGTAGCGAAATGTTTCAGCAGAAGTAACTTTTAGCATTTTTGATAACAAATTGTTTAATAAAAGATCTCTGATGTGTTACCTCGCTCATATGTCATATCGCATTTCGCATATCGGAGGTTTGCAGTTGAAGTTTACTTCCATTATCGTGAATTTCCTTTACCAATATTGCAACAACCAAATAAGTTCGGACACGATATGAAATTCGAATGAAAGTCATAAAAAACATCGCATTCGCTCAATCGCAATAGTGATAGGAGCATAATTTTAAAAGGCCGATGTCTCGGATCCGGTATGTTATTAAATTTTCATCATAAAATCATCGGGTCCACTCTTCATCGCATATCAGCGTATCGAGAATTGTTACATCATGTGCTTAAGATTGCCGATCACGATCGCCGGTTAACCATGTCATTCATCACATATCGGTGTAGCAAGAATCATATTGTATTACATTGGGTACCAAACATTCACCAATCGTCGATTAGCATCGCCAATATCGCAATCGCTTCATCGCATTTTTATTTATGCTCACATCACATTTCCGAATCTACAATGAGCGATGTGCAATGTGGGAAGCACAATGTCAATATTCCCCGATCCCCAATATAATATATCTTTAATGATTTGATCGCTTCATTTCATTGCACATGTTTTCATATCAGCAATTTGCCATTGCAATCTTCGATGTGATAGCTTCCAATGCATGCCTTTGAGCCATTAAAATTTAATTGATATATGGCATAGCAACAAAGGTGAAGTCTTGCAAATTAAACTTGAAGCATGGTGAAGAAACATGTGATACGAATTATCTGATACGACGATGTGTTACTTTAAAAAGCGAGATTGGGTAACCACTATGGTAAGAAAGCTGTTAATGACAAATTTGCAGCATATTCAAATCATTTTGATTTCTCATATATTTCAGTTTTAAATATATAATTCCATAATTAAAAAAGAAATTCAAGACCTCTCTATCTTCACATTTAAATTTTATTATCTTGGATGTGGTCTTGATTCTGGACAATTTATAAAATCATGGAGTTTATATGAAACTTATAATATTTTGAGAAACAGTCAAAACTGCAAATTTTCATTCTCATTTCTGATGCATTTGTTTTCCCTCGAACATTAAGCATTCCATTTTTTCATTTTACTGCTTGTTTTAGTTTAAATAAAATAAATAATGATTTTGGGTTATAGGATTTTGGTTAGTTTGACTTCTTCAAGTTTTTAATGTTAATTAAAATAAGAAGTCAGTTAGTTTGGAGAAACTGATACCTTTCAGGTAAGATCAAAAGCAATTATCCAATGGTAAGATTCATGTACCCACTTTCATTAATTTCTATTTCGTTACTTTAAATTTTAGTTTTGTTTTTCTAATATATAAATTTGTTTTGCAGTTCTCCATTTGAAGCTTTCAATCCTCTGCGGGATCATACTTTCAAAGTCCTATATTCTTCTCCTGGCTTTATTTCAATAAGCAGCAATAATCTTTATCAAACCAGGAAGTTTCTGAACTTTTAGTTTGTTTATTTAAGCATTTTTTTATTAGAAAATGATTAAGATGATACTTTGAAACAAGAAGATTGATATCAGATAGAAAATTTTCTTTGTGGCTGAAATGATCATCACTACTATCCAAAAAGCCTAAAAACACTTAAAACCCTACAAGGTATGATTTTTCTAAATCTCGACATAAGAAGGACTAATTACATAATTATTTTCTTTTTTCATATTGTTGAGACAACGGTATAACCATTCTTGTTTGAGTTTGTATTTCAAAAACATGGATTTTCCTTTCACTTTTCAATTTCTTCATTTTTGTTTGCTGATTTCTTTTCTCACTTTAGCATAAGAATTATTTTCCTTTGGTTTTCAGTTTTGATTTTGGTGACCTTGCCATGATTTATATGGAAATCCTACTTGTTACCTAACAATGGTCAGCATACATAGAGAAAAATTGTTAATAGTCACCTATTAGATTTTTCTTAAATCTCTTAGTAAAGTTTGATTTTCTTATTATAAAGGTAAACATACTTAAGGAAGAGATTACCAATTTAGAGAAGTTGACAAAGTATCATAAAATCTGGAGAAACTTCTTTTTCATCAAAATTGTAATCATTTTGAGATTTCAATATTTTATTAAGATCTTTCAAAGTTCTATTATCAGTCAAGAAAAGTTATTGTTAACCAAGTAAAGACACTTTACAGCAAAGCACCTTTTAACTCTGAAATTTTCATTCTTAACTCTTAAGGAGTCAATGATTCTCCCTGTCCCAAAAAGTCTTATTTTTCTAGAATATAATCCAGAGATATATTTAAACTTAAAAGATAAGAGGTCTCATCATGAGCCTGCTTACCATGATCATAGGGGAAAAATAGGCTGACATTACCAACACTGTTAAACAAACCAGGGTAATGGCTTATGATTGCAAACAATTATAAGACAAAGGGTCTCATCACGAGCCAGCTTGTTCAGTCCAATTATAACCAGTGAATGGCATTGTCAACTATCTGGCTACCAAACCAGGACAATGGCTTTTAAGATTTATAATAAAAATAAAAATAAAAAATAAAATAATATAAATGGATTTATCTCTAGGTCAATAATTCTTAAAGAGATGGGATTCTGAATCATTGATGATTAAAAGGTAGCCCTGTCGAGACTATAGATGTTTGCTGGCAGCAGTGGCTCTACCTATGACAAATGAGTATATTTAAAAAGCTAAGCTGTAAAGTGACCCCTACTTTACCTCTACAACTAATTAAAGACTCATATAGAGTTTTGAAATATTTTAATTTATGAGGGATTTAAAAAAAAAAATTACAGTTAGATGATTCTTGCTTTTATTCAGACTAATGAACCTAGTCAAACATTTCAAGCATAATTCTCTCTTCTTTAATTAGTTTTACTTTGATTTTAGGAAAATCTTATTCATATCAAACAGAGATAACTGGTTCTTCTCCCGTGTGTCGCCATTGTTGTGGTAAAACACAACCCCCCCATTTTTGACTTGTTCACTTCAAATAATGGGGACCCTTTCTATAAATTTTTGGCTAAACGCCTTTTAGGATTTTTATTTATTTGATTATCCTACGTGATTGTTAATTTTTCATTTTCTTTGTATTCTTGTTTTGATTGCTTTGTTAAAATCGATTTTTAATAAGCTTCCCATTGATTCTTGTTTTACCTCATTTGGTCAACTGGTTTGAAAATGGTACTCCTTTGAAGTCCCATCATTTATCTAGTCTGGGTTAAAAATCCTATTTTTATTCTTTTTATTTATTTTCGGAGTGGCTATAGTTTAGAAAATTTCATAACTAAACTAAACATCATTAAAATAAAACCAAAATAAAAAACTGATATTTAACATTAAATTTTAAGATTAATTAAATTAATTATTATAATAAAATATGATTAATTTAATTAAAATTAAAACTTAATATTAAAAAATATATATAAAAAAAATAATATAAAATTTTTACATCGCATATTGCAATATCGGATCCGTTGCAATTTTTATAACATGCACATTTGAAAAACCCCGATCCAAGGTTCTTGCGATATGCGATAAGGCCAAATGAAACGTGTTAAAAAAATTTAATACAAAGTTTTTCACCCCTTATGCTTCCCGCACCTCCACCTCACTCACCCTCACGTCACCCTCACCTCACACTCCACTCACCATATCCCTCCATAATCTCACGTGGATGAATTAATGGGTTTGGATTGATTTCAATGGTTTGTTTTATGGGTTTTGGGTTTGGATTGATTCCAATGGTTTGCAAATTAATTTTTATATTTTTTATATTATAATAATTATATTATAATTATAATATTTATTATAATTTTAATATAATTTGAATTATAATATTAATCATATTTAAATTAACTTTTTCAAATCATTTGTATATTAATTTAATTTTGTAACTTAATCAATTTATAATTAGATGAAAATTAATTAGAATTAATTGTATATATTAGTTAGTTAATAATTAATTTAGAATTAATTATTATATAATTAGAATTCTAATTTAGGATTAGATTTTTCATTAAAATTCTGATTTTTAACCCAGTAATAGAATTTCCAGATTTATGCCAGGTTTGACTCATCATCTTTGGAAGCTCATAGAATGAGTTTTACTTGGCCAAATTGTTAGGAATTACTGCAGAAATAAAATATTTACCGAGAGAATAATACACATACAAAACCCAACAACAAATCACATAAACATAAACACAATGTTTAACCAGGAAAACCCCAAATATGGGGAAAAACCCAACCAATGAAATTTCATTAACCATTGGCCAAAAAACCCTGGCCAATCCGGCCAAGTGAGCCTTCACCACTCACCTCTAGGCCTACCTTACAATGAAGTATTATCAGCCTCTTATAGGCTCCATTACATGTAATACTATGGGCCAAAACCATGGGTGCACAAAACCATGTGCACCAAAACCACTACTATCTACCCTAGTCAACATTGACTCTACCCCGAGTCATGTTTACCTAACAATTCCCCCCTTAAACTTGACTTGGGGATTATTGACTAAATCCAGCCAAACCTACTAAATGAGACAACACCGCTCACTCTAGCTCTTCCCCCCTCAAATTTTTACCCAGGGTAATTGTAAACTTGACATCCCCCCTATCACCTAGGTCTAACCTAGACTTTACCAAAGATTACCCAGGGGTATGCATGCCATACCAGGTCTTACAGCAGTATGCCCATTTACATGTAAAAAATTAACTCCATTATAATAATATTTTTTTTGTTTCATTGTTGCTCTTTGTACATATGAAATCAATGTCCATATAAAAAGAACCCATCTACCGGATTACATGGGTCACCAGCCTCTGTAACCGCCAGTCCTCTAGGAGTTCTCTTCAGATACATGGTTCATCAATTAATTAATCCACGTGTAAACATCCTCTCATCTCTGAATTTCTCGAACCAACTTCTTATCACTACTAGTCGCCAGATCTGAGCTGTGGTAGCACCATTGTTCTCTTTATCCATTGAGAAACCCTCCATGGAATTCCCCATGGAATCAATCAATTGGATGTTTCCTATTTCCTAGAAACACCTGCTCCGTATGGCCAGATCTGCAAAAGGCTGCATTGATTTCTCCATTCACAGGCCAATAAAACCCTTGGCTGCAAAAGCTTCCCTTTGAAGCCAAATATGGCTCTGATACCATTTGTTAGGAATTACTGCAGAAATAAAATATTTACCGAGAGAATAATACATATACAAAACCCAACAACAAATCACATAAACATAAACACAATGTTTAACCAGGAAAACCCCAAATCTGGGGAAAAACCCAACCAATGAAATTTCATTAACCATTGGCCAAAAAACCCTGGCCAATCCGGCCAAGTGAGCCTTCACCACTCACCTCCAGGCCTACCTTACAATGAATTATTCCCAGCCTCTTATAGGCTCCATTACATGTAATACCATGGGCCAAAACCATGGGTGCACAAAACCATGTGCACCAAAACCACTACTATCTACCCTAGTCAACATTGACTCTACCCCGAGTCATGTTTACCTAACACAAATGAGGCCTAGGATGGCTCATTGGAAAGAAAAAATCAAGGAGAAAATTTATGAGGAGGTTTCACTAATAGATTTGGTCATTAATTGGGTCAAAAATCATGCAGAAGATCAAGATCCGAATTTCTAAAACAAAATCAATTTTCTGATTTATTTTCTGCATTTTCATTTGTCCAAGCCTCTTCTAATTGCAGATTCATTCGTCAATAATATCCTTGGCCAATTAAACCATCCCAGGCATCAATAGAGAGCTTATATGTTATTTTCGATTATTTATTTAAATTAAATTTGATTGGGTTTGTTTTAATGCCAGAAATTGTATTTTGATTTCTTTTTGCAGGAAAACAGTAGAAGAGATAAGGAGAAAAGATCTCAATCAATAAGAATGCTCCAGCAATTAAAGATTGGAATTATTGCGCCGAGAGGCGCATCTACAGCCCCATATGACCCCGATGTCAGGTATGTCACGTCCTCAATGTCGGCTTACCTCAATGTTGGCTTAAATTTCAAATTAAAATAAAAAATAAAAAATAACAATCTGGTCGGATCCTAAGTATCACGAATCGAAAAGCATATAATATCATAGAGTTAGATAATTATTAATATCCTAAGTATGTTATCAGGAATCGAAAATCATTTGTGCGTAATAGAACTCCAGCATAGCTGTATGCTGTTATGGATTTATTTAAAACAATATCATAAGGTTTAAATAGTATTATATTTGTAGGTTGCAGAAGCCTGTGGCGGTTTACCTCTTGCTCTCACGGTGATTGGAAGTTGTTTGCGTGAGAAACCCTGGCCATTTTGGAGAAGTGCTAAGAAGAAACTCTCAAAGGCAAAACCTATATCATCCTATCACAGAGAAAATCTTCTTAATCACTTGGAAACGATTACAGGTGCCCTCGATCGCGACTCAAAACAATGCTTTTTGGACTTGGGGGCATTTCCTAAAGGAAAAAAATTCAGCGTAGAAGCACTATTGGACATATGGGTGTATGTACGTGGCATGGAATGGGATGATGCTTTTGTGGTCTGGTTAGAACTTGCACAAAAAAATCTCCTAAATCTCACTAGCGAACCAGGGTATGGAAATTATTTACATTTGCTTCGCCGTCTTTACATATATGTTTTCATCATAAATTCGTGTGTTTTTCGCATTCTTTCTTGGAGAATGAATTTTTAATCAAAGAAATTAGGAAGGTAAGGCCACTTGAGTTTATTTAATACGCGATCAGATGAATGAATATGTTCACCATTATTGTTTTGGTTTTGATATGCAATAATTAGGAGTGAAGCCATCTCAGATTATGGTTGTGCATCTGGGATCTCTTTTTCTCAACATGACGTAATGCGAGATTTAGCTTTCCGTCTGGCAGACAAGAAGGAGAATAGTAAGAAGAAGGATGATAGTACCATTCAATGCAGCCGTCTATTCATGTCAGACAAGGAGGATAGTATTCCTACAAAATGGATATCTCTCAAAAAGCGAACGTCAAAGGCTCAATTTGTTTCAATTCATACAGGTCACCCCTGGAGCATACAATTTTTAGCTGACAAAGAAACTGAATAATGGTTTGCTAATTCACTATTCATTTAATTTACAACATTTCAATATAGGATCAAAATTTCTAATACAATTATGTATTATTTATATAATTTGAATGGATAGTAAACTATATACGTGAATTTGAATGGATCATAAATTTACCTTTAACAAAAAAAAATTACCACATTGAATTTCCAAATTAAGTAAAATTTTAAACATATTTACTCTTTACTAAAGTCAATACCATTTCCTAAATCAAAGGAAAAGAGTTAATTCAACACAAACAATCAAAATCCAAAATCTTTTAATATTTCTTTTAATTAAATATTTGTAAAATGAATATATACTTACTCCAGAGCTATGGTAAATAAATAAATAAATATATAAACTAGATGTATGGTAAATAAATAAAAATTCTTTTTATATTTATTCCATAAACCTTTTTATATTTAAAAAAACTTTAAAAAGAGGTTTTATTTAGATGAAGCCTATTGGACGAATACCATGGGACAAATTAATATTGATACCATGGGCCAAATACCATGGGTAAATAAATAAATATAAAAGAGGTATAGACAAGTATGATAAATAAATAAATAAATATAAAGTAGATATAAAGAGGTATGGTAAATAAATAAATATAAAAGAGGCATAAAGAGGTAAGGTAAATAAATAACAGTATATCAAATAGGATTATAAATAAAAATCTAATTATATAACAAGCCTATGGGCCAAATAACATAGTAAAGAAAAGGGGTATGGTAAATAAATAAAAATATAAATAAACTACAGGTATGGTAAGTAAATAAAACCTCTTTTCATATTTACTCCATAATCTGCTTTATATTTACGAATATTTATGTTCATTAGTTTACATAACTAAGAAGAAACAGAGAGAGAGTGTGATAAGAGAGAGATGGAGAGAGAGTGTGAGAGAGAGGACTGGAGAGAGAAGAGGAGAGAGGGATCGATAAGAGAGATGGAGTTGGAGGGGGAGAGATGTAGGAAATAAGGGAGAGAGGAAGGAAGAGAGAGGATGTGAGAGAGTGGAGAGAGGGAAAGAGAGGAAGGAAAAGAGAGGATGTGAGAGAGTGGAGAGAGGGAGGGAAAGAGAGATGGACTTGGAGGGGGAGGAGGAGGGTGAGAGAGGTAAGAAGAAAGAAATAGAGAGAGAAAGGTGGAGAGAGAGAGAGTGAGTGAGTGATAAGGAAGATGGAAAGAGAGGGAGAGAGGGGGAAGATAGCGATATAGATGGAAGGTGAAGAAAGAGAAGAAGAGAGAGATGGGGAGAGGAGGGGATTGACAAAGAGATTGATATATATGGATTGCGAGAGTGTGTGTGTTTATGGGGGTGAGAGAGAGAGAGAGACAGAAAAGAAGAGATGGAGGGGCATATAGATATGGATGGAGGGTGGAGAGAGGGAAGAATATTTCTCACACTAGATGGATTGATATAAGTGGAGATGGTGATTTATAATCCTATTTGATTATTTGCACTATATGCATCGATTTTAGTGTAGATATTTATTTCTAATGATATTTGATTACTTGCACTAGATTCATTGATTCCAGTGTAGGTGGTGATTTCTAATACAATTTGATTGCTTGCACTGAATTTGTTGATTTCAATTTAGATGTCGATTTATAATTATATTTGATTACTTGCACTAGGTGAATTGGTTTCAATGTAGATGATTTCTAATCCTATTTGATTGTTTGCACTAAATGCATTTATTTCAGTGTAGATGAAAATTTCTAATCCTATTTTATTTATTTGAGTAAATGCATTGATTTCAGTGTAGATGTTGGTTTCTATAGAGAGAGAGAGAGAGAGAGAGAGAGAGAGATAAGGAAGATGGAGAGAGAGGGAGAGAGGAAAAAAGGAGGAAAGAGAGATATTAATGGGGGAGAGGGAGAGAAGGGGAAGATAGAGATATAGATGGAAGGTGAAGAGAGGGAAGAAGAGAGAGATGGGGAGAGGGGGTGACTGAAAAATAGATTGATATATATGGAGTACGAGAGCGCGTGTGTTTATGGGGTGAGATAGAGAGACAAAAAGGAATAGATGGAGGGGGATATAGATATGGATGGAGGGTGGAGAGAGGGAGGAATATTTCTCGCACTAGATGGATTGATATAAGTGGGGATGGTGATTTCTAATCCTCTTTGATTATTTGCACTAGATGCATTGATTTTAGTGTAGATATTTATTTCTAATGATATTTGATTACTTGCACTAGATGCATTGATTTCAGTGTAGGTGGTGATTTCTAATACAATTTGATTGCTTGCACTGAATGTGTTGATTTCAATTTAGATGTCGATTTATAATTATATTTGATTACTTGCACTAGATGAATCAATTTCAATGTAGATGATCAATCCTAGAATCCATCTTAGGCAGTGTAGATTCCCACGTCACATTGATTTTAGTGTAAGCACAAAAAGTTATTAACAATGTAGATTGATTTTTGTGTTATAGTAATTTAAGATATTAATATTGGAGAGCAAGAGAGACAAGGTATCATGTTTACTACAACAAATCGAGCTAAAGATTTAAATGGTTTACGATTTAAATTTTCTTTTTCATATAATCAATCTGAAAAGATAACAAAACTAACAAGGGAGGAAATAAGAATAGTAGAAGAAAATAGTTTGAGATTGATTGTAACATGAGTACGTTCTTATTATTCACATTTTCTATCTTTCAACACTGTTATTGTCACTTTGCATTTAAAAAAAATATTTCATCATTTTTCATCATTATAGTTATTAACAATAATTATCATCTCAACGAAGTGAGGTAACCAACAAAATTTAAAATTAAAATGACCAAGTTAATCTAAGAAATATTTACCATATTTAAAATGATTATATTAATATTTCATATATTTACATATTACTGATAAAATTAATCATATATTTGATAGATTTTCCTTGGCAGCACATGACTGAAACCGGCCTAGATCCATCTTACATCTCAAAAATATACAAAATTTTTAATAATCTGAAAAATGTGACGTTGATGCCTCCGACTGGAACCAGCCTAGATCCATCTAACTCTGTATCTATCATGCACCGAGAGGGATCAAATCTCTCGAGGTGCAAACCTTTCCTCAAGTTTTGCACTCAAAAAATAGGTTTGCACCTCGAGAGATTTGATCCCTCTCGGCGCATGATAGATCCAGAGTTAGATGGATCTAGGCTGGTGAGTAAATAAAATTGGATTAGGAAGATTTCTCTTCAACAAACTTTCCTCTCAAGAATTTCTTTGCAAATATTATAAATAGAAGATTGCAGAATGTAATAGGGGCTGCTCTCTTTTGCAATTCTTGAATTCTAAAAGAACTTTTGTAATAGGGATTTAGAGTTGTAGGTGGGAGGAGTGGAATCTCAGATCTGGAGATTATTGAGGTTTTTCTTTTACATTCTGAGTTATGTAAAATGAAAAGAGTTTGCACTATTGTAGCTTTGCTTTTGAAAGCAGAAGCTTAGGCATTGTAAAGGACTATTAGAGACCAGAGCTGGAGAAATGGATTCAATAAATTGGTATTTATAATACTATTATTTTAAATTCTAGTTTTATTTTATGATAACAGGAATGGTGTCAATTTACTTACATATTTGTGCACTTTTGTCGGTATGGGTAATTTGCTTTTATTTTATGTTGTTATTTATCTCTGCTCTTATGGGATGAATTCTGATTTCTGAGTAACTATTTACTCATAAAACTGTTTTTTAATATTGGATGAATAAATAATGATATGTTATGAACTTCTTCGGCATATTATTGTTTAATAATTCAAGTTACTGATTAAATGATAAATACCATTTTGTGAACTACTTCCTGAGTGTTGTTGATTGATTATTTCAGTTAAAAGGTCTCAATAGGATGTGTTTTTCTATCCATAATGTCAGTTAATTGAACTATTTCATTAACTTGATATTCATTATAAACAAGACATATTTCAATCCCAATATTTTAAATACTTGCTCTTGGTTGGGTTAGATCTATATCTGCCTAATTGAGATAGGATTAAGATAGTTCATTTTGCTTGTATCTTAGAATAAGTTTGCATTTAGAATAATTTCTACATTCTCTTAAGTCCTCTTCCCAAAGAGGCAAACTTTAGTAGTGGATTGGCTGAGCCCTAAATCAGCTTAAGGATCACTTTCTTGCCTGATCAGCAAGAAGAATGATCTGATGTCTCTTTTCCATTGGTGAATGAAAGTAATATTTTAAAGCCATTGGAGATTGAGAGAAGGTAACTGGACCTAGTTGAACCAGTCGGAACCACCATTCCAAACGGAAAAGGAGCTGCTTTAAGGTTCGGACCGGGTGGTCATCCCCCATGTTGTTGCAGCGATTTTCGAGGCTTCAACAGATACAACATCTGGTTGGTTAATATAAGTGTTAATGATGTCATATTCTATTTGAACCTTGAATTCAAGAGCATATTCTATGGTTAGTGGTGATCTAATGTTTTCAATTAAATATGATACAGGTTGTTTCCTTGTTTTTATTATTGTTAGACTTAGCTGAGCTGGAGGATATAAGGCTAAATTCTTCACATCTTTTCCTCTTGCTATAGTCATTTTTCCTGTCCGACAGATTATGTAAGCATTTTCAGTTGCTAGCCAAGGTCTTCCTAGAATTAGGGGATGTCCATCTAGTCAGTTTCTAGGATTGATGATCAGAAAATCTGCTGGGTATTCCCAAGAATCTACAGACACCATTACATCCTGTAATATTCCCTCTAGTTTGACAATTGATCGATCAGCAAGTTCCAAGAGGGTCGTGGTTGGGTCCAAGGATGTAATGCCAAGCTTTTGACAAGTTGTTGTTGTGAGAATATTGATTGTTGCTCCTAGGTCAACTAATGCATTGGGAAAGGAGCACCCATTTATTTGCACTATGACTATAGGGTTTCCTGGGTCCTCATATCTTACTGGTATTTCTCTTCCTGATAATAAATCTGACAGAGTACCGACGACATGGAAAGTTGGAGTTGCTTTTGTTTTCCTCTTTGGTTTTTTCATACATAATTCATTGATAGTTTTCGCATAAATTGGAATGTTGTGAATAGCCTGGAGGAGAGGTATTTTTACACACAAATTTTTCAATTCTCCCATAAGATCAAAATCTGGATATTCGATTGAGCGGGGTATAATTAATCCTTTTGGGAATGGTGGAGAATACGTAATATTCTGATCGTGAGTTTTCTGTTTAACGGGATTCTCCACTTGTGGTGCTTGTTCTATAGGTAACGGATTTTCACTTTGTATATTTTTATCCCCCTTTGACTCTATTATCCTGCCAGACCTTAATTGCAGCTCATTACACTCCCTTCACTCAGTTTCTGGCTCGGGTCCTTTAATAATTTGCACAGATTGGATCAGTGTATTGTTCGGGTTCGGGTTGGGCTAGGCTGGGAGCTGTGGTCGTAGGTTGGTCTGAGGGTTCTGTTGCAATGTGCAGGGTGCTGGCAGTGTAGGTTGAGGTAGGGGGATTGTTCCTGCTAGCTGATTTGTAGGTCGTTTCCAGCTTGACTGCCAACTTTGGTTTTGTGACGTAGAGGATGGCCATTGGAATGGATATGTGGAGGATGGCCAAAATGGTGGAAAACAAGGAAAATTTGGCCAACTATTATTTTGGTTTGATTGGTTGGACCAAGGTGGCATAAAGAATGGTTGTTGTGACCAATTGGGAAAAGGTGTCTAGTTTTTCCAGATAGCCCCTGTGTATTTTTGAGCATTATATTGTGAGCGATGAAAGGAAGAAGATGGGCCGGTTGGCATACTTGTTTGTCATGGTCACCATTGGTGAAATTGATTTAGCAGGTAGACTGGTTATGTTTCTTCCTCTGCCTCTTTATAGACTGCTTTTAACCCTGGAAGTGATGAGCAGCTTTATGTGGCGTGATCTTTAGTACATATGGCACAGGTTTTTACCATATCCAGCGGACACTCTTTGTGACTATGCTTCTTTCTGCATCTCGGGAAAAATATCACCAGGTTCTGTTCTACTTCTGCCTGCTTCTGCTTGGTCTGCATGATGTCTAATTGCGTCGTCAAAGTTCCCAAGATATTTTTTTTGAAATCCTCTAGAAGATTGCGAATTTCTGTACAATTAATGGTTCCGCCAGATATTTTGCTATCCCTAGTGGTCATATCGCGTTTTGCTGATTTCAATCTCGTACTGCCCCTTGAGCACCTGATACACAATTTAATAATATCAGCATAATCTTCTTGATATATATCACCTTTACCAATAATATTTAATTTCTCCATCCATTTTTCTTTCATCCCTTTAATCAATGTAGTTTTCAGCACATTATCAGGCAGGGGCAGATTTACATAGGGGGATCTTTGGAGGTTATATTGGAAGCACTCTATATACTCTTCGAATGTTTCACCGGGTCTAGCTACTATTTGGAATATTTCGTCTTTCAATTCCCTAGATCTTCAATAATCCTGATATTTTTTAAGGAAGGCATTTTTCATTTGATCCCGATCATTTATTTTTCCCCCACCTAGCCCCATGAACCAATGCAAGGCTGCACCTTTTAATGTAGAGGGAAACAGCTTTAGTTTTTGGGGGTCAGTGGTATAATCATAACCCCGAAATAATACATAAAATTAAAACAGAAATGAATCTGGATCCTCTGATGTGAGCCCATGAAAGGTGAGAATATTTTGTAAAGGGATAGCTTTCATAGGCGCGTTGGAAGTTGTGTCAACGATGGGGTACTACAATGTGGAAGTTTGGGGTGCTTGTGGATTGTTAGCCATTTGATCAAATATATGCCAGTATCCTTCTAGGATTTCTGAAGCTGGGGAGTTATCCCTAAGGTGTCCCAAAGGGGTGGAAATAATCTTAACAAAACTCCCTCTGTCTGGGATACTAGGTATTCCTTGCTCAATTACTACCTGTGGGGATCTTGGTTCTTCCCCTGTTTCTCCTCCTCCTTCACGAATATTATAAGAGGTGGAAACAATCTTAAAAGAACTCCCTCTGTCTGGGATACTCGGTGTTCCTTGCTCAATTACTACCTGAGGGGATCTTGGTTCTTCCCTTGTTTCTCCTCCTCCTTCACGAATATTACAAGAATTCCCTTCTTGTGAGGATTTTCAATTTATCGAAAACTCTGCTCAGTTCCTACAGTTTTGTTGTGGACCTCAGCATAGGTTGCATATAGTGAGCCTGTGGCCCGAAGGGAGATAGTAGGTTGTCTGGAAGAAACATTTCGAGGACCTACTGATGGCTGAGATTCAACTTTATTTAAGATTTCGTCTATGAAAGTTGATCGTCCAAGGGTCACTGGTCCCTTAGATTTTTCAGGTTTGGGTAGTGGAATTGGATTGATTTCTGGTCTTTTCTTCTTAGTCATTCATACAAACAATTCAAATGTTTACCTCTACCCTAAATTTCTAACAACTCTGTTGGAAAGCGGGCGAGGGAGCAGGCATTTTGCATACTCTGTATGCAGGTTCTTACCTTCCGTTTTTAATACCCAGTTCTCTCTCAACAGAAAACTATCAAATATACATCACTCTTCGTAAATGGCTTACAATCTACCCAGAAACGGCGCCAGAATGTTGGGTGATAAAAGGTGCTTTTTAAACTCCTAATTATCCTCACATTAATTATCAATCCGGGCAAGTCCTTCTATTTCAAGAGTGTACACAGTATGTGGCTGCTATTTAAATCAGAGAGTAATGTTTCATAGATTGCAGTATAGATATTTTAATACAAGAGTAAACGGATGCAGCAAGTAAATTCTAATTGCAATTAAACGAAAACTCAATCCTCTAATGAAATCAAATCCTATAGCATTCCAAGTAACAACAATATCACTAAAGAGTACAGTAGTGATAACTCTTCTCTTCGAAATTGATTGAATCTAAATCAAATGCATTATTCTGTAAAACAAAAATGATATCAATCTAAGAGCCTAACAACAATAGTTAATACTCGTTACAGTTGATCACATTGAGCAGAATTTTTATCTAAGAAACTCAATCCGAAAGCAGAAGTAAAATAAATAGATAAAAATACTATAAACTATACAAAACAGAACTATTCGGTTAACACAAGAAAATAATGAACAACAAAGGAAATAAAATCATAGAAAGCAATAATACTATCAAACCATCACACTTGTGATAATTGGAAATGCATGACATAGATGAAGTAGTGAATTCCACCAGAAGCCGGGCCCTTAGCCACCATGAGGCACTGTTAGATTACTTCAAATGACGCGAATGAAAACAACAACTTCAATTAATCATCGAACTTGAGTAGCATTACAATGTAATTTCGTTCTTCAACTATACAGTCTGAAATTAATCTTACAACTTGGGAAAACAACAGGCATCCCCTTCTTCCTACAATCGTTTCCTTTTATAATCAAAAAGGGTAAAAAGTAAATAGTAAATGCGATCCCTCAGGATCTCCCGATCCTAAGGGATTCGCAACCAATTTCTATCTTTAAGACATCTCCTCTATTCCGCTCTGATCCCTCTGATTCATTCTTAGCCTTGTCCGCAACCGACTCATTCATTTCTTTGCTTGTTGGATTTTTTTGTGCCAACAGCAGGAGAACAACAATCGTTCCTTGTCCATTTTCCTGCATGAAGAAGGGTAAACATTAGTTAAAACACAACTGCAATCATTCCTCATTTCTTACCATAATTCCTTAATAGATTAGCACATTAACACATGAAAAAGATAAGAATTAATGATAACAAGGATGAAATTACTAGCAAATACATACCCATTTCGCAACCCAACACTAGCCCCTTTTCCCATGTGACCCGCAGGCTGTGACCAAGGGCGCGGGGTTTGAACTTATCCGCCAACAAACAATTTTCTGAATTTTTTGCACGTGAACGTGACATAAACTAACAGTTAGCATTAAATGCTACCCCTAAAATAGTGTGTGGTTCCACCTAATTTACCTGTCTGCCTATTCTAGTGGAGTTAACTAGAGTTCCTCCAGTTTTGGAGGAGGTTTTCTAGTGCCACTGGGAAAAATCTTGTTTGGGTCATAACTTTCTCAATTTTCAACCAAACAAGATGAAAATATCAGAAAATTTTGGCTTTCTTGGACCTTCTAGAGTGTTTGGGATAGGTTTTAGAGTGAAAAGAGGTGTTCTTCAGCCATTTTTGCTTCAGGGAAGAGAAAAGAGCCACGAGGGCCATCAGGGAGATGGAGTTGTATTGGGTTATACTTCATTGTTTGAGGTGAAACAAAATCCATTTTTAGATTATTTCTATCTTCTGAAGTCAAACTTACAGCTTTTATTTCCTGTTTAGGCATATTTTTCACTGTGTAACCATTTTGAGCAATTTAATAGAGCAAGGACATACTATTGGGGAGCCTTGGACTAGCAGATGTAGTCCAGGAGGGGTGAACTACCTCATCAGTTTGATGTGTTATGCTATGGTGAATTTTACTTGCTGTGTATTTCTGTTGTGTTATATTAAACAGTAAATTTAAATAACAAATCATCACACATAAAACTCAGAAACATTACCAAAACCACTTTCTTTAACCTGCAAGACATGGAGAATACTTTGCACACTTAATTAAATCGAAATGGATACTTTTCATAGCATTTACAATTAGTTCCATTTTCAGATCAAGTTCCTTAACCAAATCTTTGGAAATAAATTTAGCTTGTGACCCACTATCAAAAAGTGTATCAATCTTGGTATGTTTAGAGACAACTCTAATATGGAAAAGTTCTATTCTTGTATCTTCATCATGAGTGTCATTTGAAAAATTTGAAGAACTAGTTCTTGCAACATGTTTACCTTTCAAACCCATGGCTGTAATATTTGTCTCATCTCCTGAATCTGACCCTAAGTCATGTTCAGTTATAAAAACAATTTTACCCTTCTCTTTGGCTTTCAGTCTGTTTGGTTTCAATTTTGGATGAAGTTGCCAATAATGGTCTTCATCATGGCCAGTATTTGAACAATTTTTGCATGTGATTTTTTCCTTCTCTCTTTTTACATGGCTATTTCTTTTTCCTCTTCCATAAGTCAACCCTCACTTTCACTTTTCTCATCTATGTTTTGTTTCCCTCTTTCCTCTAAGTGTGTGGCTTGTACACAAACTTCATCTAAATTTCTTGGGTTAAACATAAGGATAGTATGTTTCAAATGGGAATGTAAACCCTCAATGTATTTCAAGAGTGTACCATGGGAATTCAAATTTATTCCTAACAAGAAATCCCTTTTCCTAAAATCTTGGGTATATTCTTGAACTATTTGATCCTTGAGTTTCTTAAAATTTTTCCAAATCATAATATCTTTTTGCATGTAGGCTAATGGATAAAACTATATTTTAATGGAAGAAATAAAATCAACCCAAGAAATGGATATCTTACCATGGATTCACATTTCCTCTTGAGTCTTCGATTCCCACCAAACTAGTGTTGCTCCTTCTAGCCTTAATGAAGCCAACTGGATCTTTATGTCGTCCTCATGAAGGGTCTGAATTCTGCAATACACCTCCAATTGATGTATCCAATTTTCAAGAATCTATGAATTTACCTTGCCATTGTACATAGGAAGTTCAGACTTAATGCCCAATTTGAGTAATGAAGTTTTTCCTTTCGTGTCTTTTGAGTGAGTGTGAGTGGTATTTGTGGTGGAAGTAGAAAATGATGCAGACGATGATGATTAGAATGATGAAGATGGTGGAGATGGAGGTGGCTTTCCTCCACTTCCATTTGAACTCCTCTCTTCATCCTTCTTACCATATGAATTTCCTTCTCCATATGGAGTCTTAGAACCTTCTCCTGCCATCCCAACAGTAAATACATCAAACGTAACTTGAACCATCCTCTTTATGTATTTAAAGCCTCTCTTGACATATTCCTCTTCTAAATTTCCTTGAGTATCTCCAACACCTGACATGATGGCTATGGATTCAAGATCAACCTCTGATGCTTGTCCCTTTTCAATCAACTCAGCTTCTTGTGACAAAACTTGCACCTCTTCAATCTCAGCTTCTTGAGACAAAACTTGAGGTTCTTCTAGTGAAGATATGGGTGGAATTTTGGGTGAGGATGATTATATTTCAACTCTCCTTTTGGTCCTAATCTTAGGACTTGCAACCAAAAATTTCCCTTCACCTTTCTACAACTTTAACCTTGTCATCATCACAAATTTGCAACTATTAAAATTGTACAAAAATTTAAGCAATTATCAAGCAAATAACCTTTAGAAACCTTGAGCTCTGATACCAAATTAATCTGAATTTGAATGTTAGTTTTGTTGTGTGAATTTCATTTTCAGATATAAAGCTTATTTACTGATCTTATGCTTGATGTACAGGTTCCCTTATTTCTTATGTGTGTCAAAGAGGTAATTAAAACTGAATTTTATGAGTGAATTTGAAAGCATAAAGCATGAATTTAAATTGTTGAACAACAGAAACATAAATAAAAACAAACCATAACATCTGATCCATTAAAATAGGGTTTTGATGAAGGATTTCACCCCTCCTGGGCTACATCTCCTTGGTCCATCTTCATAGCTTGGGCATCTGTATTAGCTCATTTGTGCTCAAATTGTTGTTTAAATGCATCCAGTTCTCTTGGAACATACTCCAATGAGATAAAAATGTCGAAATATATCAGAAATGACTATTTATTTACTCAATTTGATTACCATATGCTCTAGGCATGACCTTCCCTCCTGGTGGCCCTAAGCTTCAAAATTATTGAAGGCAACCAAAACCCATATAGATTAGCTCCTATGCCTCTCAAACCAATTTTAATGTGTTAATATCATGCCAATTAGCCAAGAATGACTATTTCTGAGCTCAATTTTGTCGAAAATTGACTCAGTTATGGAAAAAACAAACTTTCCCACAATTTCCCCTCCAAATCTAGAAGGACTCCAACTAACTCCGACAAAGTTGGTAAAATATCCAAATTTAGCACCACCGCTAATTCCGCCAAAAATTAGTAACTGGATTAATTAGGGCTTAATCTCTGATTAAAAGGGATAAGCACACTTAATTTCCACATTATTGTTTTGCATTGGAGTGTGGTCATATCGGTGAGGTCACGTGGAGGAGGGTTGGCCCCCTCCTTCCGATGTCAGATTAAAAAACACACGTTTAAATATAATTTTTGCACAATACATTTAAAGTTCCATGGTAATGGTGCATTGGTGAAGGCACTGAGTGTTGGGGATGAGGTCATAGGGTCGAGCCTCAACCTCAACCCCCGTTTGATTGTTTTGCAACGAATTTTTAAACCTTTGCAACGATGTTGTCCAAAATTTAATATGCCATAATATACCTTTGAAACCCAAAATATGTGCCATCAGATAGTATATAATGCCTCTGCATTAAAGTGTATTTCTCCTCCGACTATAGGTTTTCCATAACATATATTTAATATACGCCCATATGAAATTTAAATGCGATCCAACCAACCTTTGTAATGTGCCATGATATATTATATGAAAACGTGACACCGAACTTTAATATATATCGAATTCAGACTTAGGTTTAGGAATGTAATGCTAACAAAATATGGGTGTTCCATGGAAATACAAACCTACGGATAAGTATGATTTCCCTAAGTGGGTAGTTCACTTATAACAATAAAAAGAAAGATATTTGACAATTTCCTTAAAGTGAATAGATAAAGGGAGAGAAATCTAGTTGTAATATGTTCCATTTCCCTCACCTCCCTTTGTCACTTTCATCGCTCTCAATCCAAATTAACTCGCTTGATCGATACCTGCCATGGAAAGAAAAAAATAGAAAATAACATAAAGGAAATATGATCTATTCAAGTTTAAAAAATTGAATCGAATAAACTAATTAATACCCATACATCATCATTGACACATGCATTAGGAAAGGAAAAAATGTCTTTATTATGAAGTAGAAGGAAGAGTACAACCAGTTGATCGATTCATTTTCACTCATCCAGCTTGAGTCCCATCCTCATCACATCCAGCATCAACAATCCAACATCATCACAGTACATGCGCACCACCTTCAAGAGTTGATATCTCACCGGAATAACTCTCCTTAACATAAATTCTTGCTCTCTTATGCACTATGTTCAGTGCTCTATTTATAAGTAGATGAAGGTAGTTTGAAATGAATGAATCATTGAATGGCTTTCCTAAAAATGGATGAAGAGGTTTCCGTTTTCATGAGAATAGGAGGATAAGAGGTTTAATGACTTCATGGGTTCCAAATTCGAGGCTTTCATATGAGGTGAGAGCTAGAACAACTTCTAGAAGTCACTAGAAGTCGAGGAGATTCCCGGAATCCAATGAAAAATTCGCTCCCAGTCGACCAACACACTCTAAAGTGGGCCTAGATCCTCTGCAACATAGCCTTGCATGGGAGTAGATGGTCTGCAAAGTAGTTACAGTTGTCTAGGGGTGTGTTGATGGCCTGATAGGGCATTTCAACTGGCATCTAAGTAGTGAAACTTTCATGAAGGAAGACCATCAATGTGATGACTTGTTTAGGGCATGTAGCAACCAATTTAGAGTATGATAGAACCTAATGAATATTGATCTATGTTTTGGGATGATGCCCAATTCGACCTGTAACAACTGCCCCCTAAAGCATGAAGTAAAAAGTGATAATGTTGAGTGATTTTCTTTATGACGTGATGAGGAGGAACTGAAGCAGACAACGACCTACATCAATTACAATACATTACATCATGATATATGTTCATCTTGTACATGAATTTCTAAGGGAGGCATATCCCATACTCAACACATAAACCATCATAACATCAGAAAGTCGTCTACAGATATAGATTTGTCTATAGATATAGACCCGTGATAGGATGACCATCTGAATAATGACCATCATTCAGATGATTTGGTACTTCTCCTGAAATCGTAGCTTTGATGGATGAAACTAGATCTGGGGTCTTCTATCTTGTTCACTCGAACGATTAAAGTATGAGTATAACCATGCGAATATATGATCCAATGTCGAACATGGGAAGATGCCATCTGATTACTAGCCAATGATGTGAGTCATTAACAAACACGAGAAAAACCACCGTTGATGATAATGGATCTCAAGGTACTGCAGTACATTCTGTATGGTCTGAGTAGATGATTTGATGTCGAACACCATACAAAGTCTTTCGGTCGAAGGCCTGTGATGTAAACCTATCGCCGAAAGCGAGAAACCTGCCATTGATGTAAGCAAGCTCCAAGGTACTGAAAGGTTGTTTCTAAGTGTTACGTAGGTAAATCCTCTCTGCAGACAGAGACAATCCCTCTAGCCCTAGGGTGGGTCTAGAGACAAAGGGACATGCTAAAGTGTTGCTTCCTAGTTAATGAATGAACAAGAGACATGGTAGATCAACCTACCCAGAATCCTACGCTGTCATTGTTGTGGAAAGAGTAGTAGCCTCTCTCTCCTGCCTTGGAAAATCACAATCGGTTTGTTGTTACACCCGGATACCTGCACATAGAACAAGAAACAAGAACAGCATAAGACATCATAGTTTCATTCATAACTATTAACCAGCCAAAGAGGGTCAAACATATCGCATTACACAAACATCATAACACAATAGTGGAACCAAACAGTAGTCATGTATATAAATGAATAGAAGGAAGAGTTACAACTGATAACACAGTCTCCTCTAGCGGGGTTCAGGCGAAGCATGTCTCAAATGTTCGTCAGGGATTTCGGACGGGGTGACGACATAGACTCAAGCTCTCCTCAACGTAATTCCTTCTATCTATCTTCTCTAGTCATTCAGCTATAGTATCAGTTCTCCAAGTTCAGTTATTCAGACGTTTAGCTAGTTTGTACTAAGAGAGATAGCTTCTTTTATAGAGGAAAATGAGGAGGTTAGGATCCCTACAAAGGTGGGAGGGAGTCCTATCCTTTAGGAGAGTTCCAATGGAGGTGGAAACGACTAACTAAAGGAGGGACAGTGACAAAATGCTATGTAACAGATGCCCCCTAAAGCATGAGGTCCGAGGGAGAGGGAGGGGAGAAATGCTTTATGAGAACGCATTTGAACCAAACACTGGTATCGAAAAGCCTACAATTAAAAATACAAATGATATCTCTGATACATGTACATGCGTCATGGGCGCAACCATCCATGATAGAGTATATATAAAAACTGAGATCCAAGGTATGGATGTAGCCATCCAGCAGTAAGGATCAACAAATAGACTCAGGTATGGTTGTAGCCATCCAATCAAAAGAGTCATGTAATAAGTCATAATAATCCACAAAAATCCGCAGCCTAGACTTTATCAGACAAAATCCAGGGTCTTGCGCTCCATCTTGACCCAAACAAATACAAATTCAAGCATGCGAATATATGAGCTAAAGTCGAACATGCAAGAAAATAACCTCATTACCAACCAATGATGAAAGTTGTTAACAGGTATGAGAGAAACCACTAATAATGACAATGGCTATGAAGGTACAACTGATAAAATCCACGAGATGTTAACAATGATCTAGTGTCGAACATCTGCAGAATCACTCGATCGAAGGCCAATGATGTGGACCTTGCGTCGAATGCGAAAAACTTGCCATTAAGGCATGCAGGCTCCAAGGTACCAGAATAGAGTCTCTCGATCAAATTCTGTTGGGCGTGGAGCCTAATTATCTTGTTTATTTTGTATCACAGCATTGGACCCCTATACCTTAATGGGGCGGCAACACCGCCCGTAATTAAACATTGCCTAGGGGGTCCAGGGGGGGCGGCTGCGACTTTATGGAGCCCCCCCTGGTGGGGGGTTTCGGGGGCAGCACCCCCGAAGCTAAAAACAGATGTAAAATTTCCTTGTAAAAGTATAGTAATTTCTAGTCAATATAGGTCATTCATTAGGCAGATGATCTGATGGTAGAAGTTGTGTTTAGTTTGGGGTTTTTTTCCCTAGAAGGAAACCCCTCGCTTTTATGAGGGTATTGTATTGCGGCTAGGTATTGTATGTGTATTCTCTGAGCGAGAAACAGATAGGGAGACTGTGAGAGAGAACAGAGGATATTAGAGCGGATCTTTTGTAGGTTGTGTCTCTTCATTTTGCTGGATAATAGAAAGTAAGGACTAGCTGTTCGGGGTGGACATAGCCCAAACTAGGTGAACCACGTATATCTGTGTCTCTCTGGTTTTATTTTTCTTGTGTGCTTGTGTTTTATGCATATTTTATGTGTTGCATTGCTCTATAATATTTAATTTTCCAACAATTGGTATCAGAGCCAAAGGTCTATTTGGCTGATAAATTCGCAGGAAAGAAGGATTCCTAGTTCGAGTGGGAGCAATGGCAGAAGATGGTAAATTTAGGGTCAAGAAATTTAACGGCCAAAACTTTCCGCTGTGGAAGATGTAGTTGGAAGATTATCTGTATCAGAAAGATATGTACCTACCATTGAGCAGAAAAACAAAGAATCCGACGACTATGACAGATGCAGAATGGGATATTCTTGATAGAAAGGCACTTGAAACAGTACAGTTGTGCCTCGCGCCGTCGGTAGCCTTCAATATTTCGAAGGAAACAACAACAGAGGGTTTGATTAAGGCGTTGGCGAGACTATATGAAAAACCCTCGGCCTCAAACAAGGTATTTCTTATGAAACGTTTATTTAATATGAATATGTCGGAAGGTGGATCTGTTGCAGATCATTTAAATGATTTTAATACAGTTACCAGTCAGTTAAGTTCTGTAGGGGTAAAATTTGATGATGAATTTAGGGCTTTTTTATTTCTGTTCTCATTTCCAGAAAGCTGGAATGGTTTATTTATGGCCATTAGTAACTTTGTCTCTGGATCTAGTACTTTAAAGTTTGATGACGTTGTCATGCTATCCTTAGCAAGGAAATGTGATGGAAAAGCTCCGGTGAGACATCGAGTAATTCTTTGAGTGCAGAGTCTATGAAAAGAAGAATGGAAAGAGGAAAGAGCTTGGGATATCGCAGTAAATCAAGGAAAGGCAGATCCAAGTCCAGATCGGGGATAATCTGCTGGAAATGTGGAAAGAAAGGACACATAAAAAAAGACTGTAGATCTCGGAAGGAAAAAGAAGGAGACACATAGCAAGAAAACAATCATGAAGCAAATGTGACAGGTGATGTGTTACAAGATTCTTTAATTCTTTATTTCAAAAATGTTACTGATTCTTGGGTTGTAGATTCAGGGGCTTCATTCCATGCCACACCTGATAAGAAATATTTTCATGACTATGCTAAAGGAGATTTTGGACAAGTTTGTTTGGGTGATGATAAACCCTGTAAAATTGTTGGAATGGGTAAAGTTCTTGTAAAACAAATGAATGGAAACCAATGGCTAATAAAGGAGGTAAGGCATGTTCCATATCTGAAGAAAAAATTGATTTCAACAGGGCAGTTAGGCGGTGAAGGTTGTGTGACAACTTTCACAGATAAAACTTGGAAGGTCACCAAAGGAGCCCTGGTAATAGAAAAAGGCGAAAAGGTTGGTACATTGTATTTATGCAATGGTATTTCTAACTCTGTTAATGCTTTAAATTCCAAGGGAGTAGATGTAGCATTATGGCATCATAGGCTCGGACACATGAGTGAGAAGGGGATGAAGATCCTTCACTCAAGAAATTTGTTGTCGGGTTTGAAGAATGTGGATCTGGATTTCTGTGAGAATTGCATTTATGGAAAACAGAAGAGAGTCAGATTTCTTAGAGTTGGGAAATAAAAGAAGAGCAAAAAATTAGAGCTTGTGCATACAGATGTATGGGGACCTGCTCAGGTATCATCTCTTGGTGGCTATTGTTATTATGTTACTTTTATTGATGATGCAACTAGAAAAACATGGATTTATTGTATTCAGAATAAATATGATGTATTTGATATTTTCAAGAAATGGAAAGCTTTGGTTGAGATTGAGACAGGAAAGAAGTTGAAGTGTCTCAGATCAGACAATGGAGGTGAATATTGCAGCAAAGAGTTTGATAGGTAATGTTCAGAGCATGGAATTCGAAGAGAGAAGACAGTTCCAAGAACACCACAAGAAAATGGTGTGTCGGAAAGGATGAATAGAACAATCATGGAGCGTGCAAGGTGCATGAGATTGCATGCAAGATTTCCTTTACAATTTTGGGAAGATGCTGTAGATACTGTTGTTTATCTAATAAAAAGAGGGCCTTCAAGTTCCTTGGATGGTGATATTCCAGAGGAAGCATGGACAGGTAAAAAGGTAAACTAATATTTTTTAAAGCCTTTTGGCTGTGAGGCCTTTGTCCATATTAATAAATAAAATAGAACCAAGCTTGAAGAAAATCAAAGAAATGTACATTTATTGGATATGGTGTTAATGATTTTGGTTATTGCTTATATGATTATGAAAATCACAAAATCATTAGGAGCAAAGATGTAATATTCAATGAAAAGGTCTTGTATAAGAATCAGTTGTAGGAAAAGAAACAGGAAAAAGAAAACAAAGAGTACACAGTTCTTGATGAGATCACTGAAAAAGTAAAGGTTCCTGAAAATAATAATAATCAACAGCTACAACAACAACAACATGCACCTCAAACACCTGAAAGTGGTGTTATAATATCTACCAGGATAAGTAGACCGCTTGAACGGTACTCTCCTTAATTATATTATTTATTGTTGACTGATTCTGGTGAACCTGAATGTTATGAAGAAGAAATGCAGGTTGAAAGCAGGAAGAAGTGGGAGCTAGCCATGGAAGAAGAGATGGACTCCTTAATGCATAACCAAACTTGGGACTTAGTCAGGTTGCCTGCAGGTAAAAATACATTGCAGAATAAATGGATTTACAGGCTGAAGGAAGAACATGGAGGAAAACAAATGTACAAAGATAGAATTGTGGTGAAGGGGTTTGCACAAAAGAAAGGTATTGATTTTGATGAAATATTTTCTCCTGTTGTTAAGATGATTTCAATCAAAACTATTTTAAGTCTTGTAGCAACATAAGATTTACATCTTGAACAGTTAGATGTAAAGACAACATTTCTCCATGGAGATTTGGAGGAAGAGATCTATATGGAGCAACCAGAAGGATATGAGGTCAAAGGGAAAGAAAAATTAGTGTGCAGGCTAAAGAAGATATTGTATGGCTTAAAACAGGCTCCAAAGCAGTGGTATCTAAAATTTGACAAGTTTATGTCTGAACAAGGTTATACTAGATGTCACTCTGATCATTGTTTTTATCTGAAAAGGAAAAATGATGGGAGATATATTATATTGTTATTGTATGTAGATGACATACTTGTTGCAGGGTCTAACATGCAGGAAATAAATGTGCTCAAAAGAAAATTGGCAAACTCATTTGCAATGAAGGATTTTGGAGCTGCAAAACAAATCCTTGGTATGAGAATAACTAGAGATAGGAAAAATCGCAAATTAGCACTGTCTCATAATGAGTATATACAAAAGGTGTTGAAAGGATTTAATATGCAGAATGTAAAACCAGTTAGTACACCTTTTGATAGTCATTTCAAGCTTATTAAGGAGATGTGCCCGAAGACCCAAGAAGAAATGGATTATATGTCTAAAATTCCATATGCATCAGCAGTTGGAAGCTTAATGTATGCAATGGTTTGCACAAGGCCTGATATTGCACATGCAGTGGGAGTTGTAAGCAGGTACATGAACAATCCAGGAAAAGAACATTGGATGGCAGTGAAATGGATTCTCAGATATTTGAGAGGAACCAAAAATCAAGCATTATGCTTTGGTGGTTCAAACATTGCTCTACAGGGATATGTTTATGCAGATATGGCAGGTGACAAAGATAACATGAGGAGCACTACAGGATATGTATTTACTGTAGGTGGAACAGCTTTCAGTTGGGTTTCAAAAATCTAGAGTTTTGTTGGACTTTCAATAATAGAAGCAGAGTATGTTGCTACTACAGAGGCTAGTAAGGAAATTATTTGGTTACAAAGGTTTATGGATGAATTAGGTAAGAAGCATGATATGGGCATGTTATATAGTGATAGCCAAAGTGCCATTCATCTTACAAAGAACTCAACATTTCATTCCAAGACTAAACATATATAGCTCAAGTACCATTTCATACGGTCAGTATTGGAAGATTGACAGTTGAAGCTGGAAAAGATACACACTAGCCAGAATCCTGCAGATATGCTAACAAAAGTTGTAACCAGGGAGAAACTGAGAATATGCTCAGTTTCAATTGGTCTTCAAGGATGATGATGAAGATGAGAAATAGCTAGGTCCAAAGAGGAGTTATCGTCTAGCAAATGAAGCAACGATGCAGTTGCTACAATCAGTCTCCAAGTGGGAGATTTTTGGGTGTGGAGCCTGATTATCTTGTTTATTTTGTATCATAGCATTGGACCCATATACCTTAATGGGGCGGCAACGCCGCCCGTAATTAAACGCTGCCTGGGGGGTCCAGGGGGGGTGGCTGCGACTTTATGGAGCCCTCCCCCTGGCGGGGGGTTTCGGAGGCAGCGCCCCTCAAGCTAAAAACAGATGTAAAATTGCCTTGTAAAAGTATAGTAATTTCTAGTCAATCTGGGCCGTTCATCAGGCAGATGATCTGACGATAGAAGTTATGTTTAGTTTAGGGTGTTTTTCCCTAGAAGGCAACCCCTCGCTTTTATGAGGGTATTTTATTGCGGCTGGGTATTGTATGCGTATTCTCGGAGCGAGAAACAGATAGGGAGACTGTGAGAGAGAATAGAGGATATTACAACGAATCTACTGTAGGTTGTGTCTCTTCATTTTGTTGTATAATAGAAAGGAAGGAATAGTTGTTCAGGGTGGACGTAGCCCAAACTGGGTGAACCACGTATATCTGTGTCTCTCTGGTTTTATGTTTTTTGTGTGCTTGTGTTTTCTGCATATTTTATGTGTTGCATTGCTATGTAATATTTAATTTTCCAACAAATTCCTGGATAATGAACTGAAGTCGACAGGAAGTGACCTGATCAAAGGTGGGCCATAATGTTTCCTAAATCATCTATACAAGATAGAGGAATATGATAATGATGAATAAGGACCAACAGAGAATTAGAGGGAGGTTGAAAACTGTAGAGGAAAACTCCTCTTGAACATATCAGTAGCACGACACTGGATTTGGCAGTATTTTACATCAAAGGATCTGAGGTCATGACGATGTGGCAAAGAGCAGATGAGAGGTCAAAAGAGATTACCCAAACCCATGTAGGAAAAAATGACGAAATGAGATGTCCCCAACCCGACACGAATTCAAACAAGTGCCATGTTCAAGAGCAACATACTGCCAACATAAGTAAAACTTGATTCCATTTCCCCCCACCATTTATGGCAAGTACCCCAATTATTTTTAAAAAAAAGCTTGAAGGGGATAGCATATGCTTGTTCTGTAAGTTTGTCCTTCGGACAAATCCAACCTAGTACATTTCACGAGCCCTAGGAAGGAGGAACTCGAGTAACGTCATGACAATGAAATCCGATGTCATCAGGTTTTAACGAGTCTGACAAAGGGAGAACTTGGCATCTTTTCATGTTTAGAGAGTTTGAAAAGAATGCAAAAAATAAAACTCCAGCAGTCCCTTTTCATAGGTAGTCTCACAGATCCAAAAGGGTAGAAAACAATATCTAAAAGAACCTCTTAATTGAAATAGTCTAAGGTATTCCTTTTTCGTAAATAAGCCATCCCAGCCCGAAAAAGGGTTAAACATATACTGGGTGGATATCGTTTTGCAGCCATTTAACGAGTTCAAAATGACAATAATATCGACAATATTTTCAATTTTAGAGAGTCAGAAAAGAGCAGAAAGTTGAATCCTCCTGGAGGAACGAGTGGTATTAAGGGTAGCTACTGGTTCCAGTAA
Source organism: Pinus albicaulis (assembly GCA_034641835.2). Taxonomy (NCBI): domain Eukaryota; kingdom Viridiplantae; phylum Streptophyta; class Pinopsida; order Pinales; family Pinaceae; genus Pinus; species Pinus albicaulis. Next base: position 399,173,144 of record CM076569.1, on the reverse strand, counting down.
TGGTGAAACTGCTCAGAACAAGTAAAGGTAAAGAGGCAAGCTAACAAGACCACTTATTGCAGCAGTTCCTCAGGAATGGGTAAAACAATCAAGTGAAGGTGTATGATCGACTGAGCAGACGGTGACGATGGAATGAGAAAACCAAGGCTCATATGGAAAAAAAGGTTGATAAAATGGAAATCACGAGAGGTAAAACAAGAATGGTTTCATTTTTACACAAGATTGAAATCAGGAAACTATGCTTGAAGTTGGTTTCATTTTTATGCAAGCTTGAAACAAAAATAAACTATGCTTGAAAAAATAGGCATGCCCCCTGCATGGTGACTCAATTCGAGGTACATGCCCCCCAAGCTTCAGTGCATTCACCGGAGTAGACTACTAGTTACTGACAGGTGGATGGAATGAAGGTTCAATTACGAGAAAAAGACTTGACTGGGATTTTACAAGATCGTATCAAAGACTCGAATTGAACAGGAACATGTTTCATTTTTTTAATGAGGTTGACATAGAAGATGAACCATCCTCGCAAGAGTCTATTTCATTTTTTAAGGAGCTTGACACAAGAAAACGAACTATGCTCCAACGAGCTTGTTTCATTTTTTAAGGAGCTTGACACAAGAAAAAAAAAAATGATTCGATGACCTCATCATGTTGAATAAGAAGTCATGGCATCCAAGAGTTTCTCATCTGATGAGAGAACAATATCTCAGAAATTACGACCCAATTCCCCCAACACACGATGCATAATGGCATTATTACTAAATGTGCGCATGGGACAGGTAACCACATAATCAACCTGTGGTAGGGAAGATACAACCAGTGGATAAAGACCAGGAAGGGGTGACGATGGACCAGATGTCACGTCAAGACCAAAGAATGAAAGTTGATCAATGGTCACGATCTAACATTTGTGTGGAAAACAGATCACACGAAAGAGGGAAGAGACAACCGCCCCCATGGCATAAGCATAGTCGCATCCCAAGAGTAAATTAAAATCCAAGGGACCTTGGACCACCATCACATCTATATAGATGGTTTTTCCTCCCAATGTAATAGGCAACTTCAAAAGGATCCCTAACGGTTGACTGGTTCCTATGTTAAAAGCCAACATATTCTGTTTAACAGGCATAAGCGGTGAAGAACCAAAATACTGCCTAGTAGTTGAAGACAAAATACTAACAGATGCGCCTTCATATATAATCATGCTAGGTACAACCATATCGAAGATTTGTACCATGATCTCAAAGGGCACATAAGAAGGAAGGCAGTATCCCGCAAATCGACTCTAATCAAAGGAAGCAACTAAACTACTTGGAGGGGGTACCATAGAAACAAGATGGTCATCCCCTGGTGTTACGGGAGCAATAGGAGCATCCTCCTTGACCTCCATCATGGGAGTAGGAGAAGAAAATTCTTGAACTACGGGGACGGGAGAATCTTTCTCCAAGTATGAAGAATCTGAAGAAACAGGAAGAACATGAGGTGTATGAGATCTACTCTCGACGGAAAAGACCTGATGTACGACAGGCGAGATCAAATTGATCGATTCCTTGACCAATGGTTGGTTGGGAACAGATTCATGAATTTGAATTTCCGACGAAACAGGATCAACCAAGGATGACTCTTGACTTATCATTGAATCAACTAGCAGAGAACTCGAAGAAAGATTCTTGTAACTAGCTAGAAGGCAGGGTGAAGAAATAGTAGGGTTTTCCAACACTCTCGTGGCTTCATCCATGTACGGACAAAGGTGAATGGGATGATGCCCTTCACACAAATTACAGGGATTCGTAATATTACCCTGTTTCTTACGAGTCTTATCAGTACTAGTCGAAGATGTGTCATCAATATGACTTCCAAAATCCGAAGGCAATGGTGGACAAACGTCAGACCATGCTTCAAGTACCTTGTGAATGTCAGGGCAGTCTTGAAGAAGATGGTCTCCTTTGCACAACATGCAAGGTAATTTGACTTTATATGGAAGGTTGGATGGTTTATCAATGGAATGTGTCTGAGACACAATAGCTGCAGAGCTGGCCTCTCTCTTAACTAACTTCTTCTTCTTCTTCTTCTTAGCCACCTGGTTACTAGAATCCATACTTTCACCAGGCGAAGTAGAAGAGGAGGACGAAAAAACATGCAAAGAAGAGGAGAGGTCCACCTTAGAATCAACATGATGTTGTTCAGTTGGAGGGGATGGTTGTACAAAGGGCGGAATAATTGAGACCACAGAGGTCGAGAACAACCAGACAGGCAAACCAATAGTTAAACCAGGAAGGGACAATGTTTCCATATAAGGAGCACCAACATTCCAAAAAGCAGGAGAAGGACTAGGATTCCCTTCAGAGGGGATTCCTTGGTTGGTAAACTCTGGAAATGTTGCCATTGGAAACAACCATAAAACAAAGCACTAAGGAAGATAACTTTAACCAGGAATATTTCGTGTGCATTTAATATTTTAAAACATTGAAACAAAACTCTGTCGTTTCATATTTTAAGAGTCGAGAAACAGGCAAAAGGTGACTCTATCACTTTCAAGTTGAAACGAGCGTGAAAGGACAAGTGCTCGACGATCTCTTCTCTTTTTAAAGAGTCATGAAAAGATAAAAATGACTAGTCTGGAATACTAAGCAAGAGGGTATACCAGGTTTCCGTGAACTTCCATATACACCTTGGTGATCAAATGAAACAGAAATGACCAAGGACTTGACATACGTGCAGTTAGTCTCCCCGAATGTTGTGTTTGGTGTATCATGGTTACAAGGCAACAGACTAGGCTTCCTATGGATAAAAGGATTGCAACCTAGAAGGGTCTCCCTTTATATACTCGATGATACGGGGAGCACAAGTATGTACTAGTGCTGTCTAAAGCCAAAAGGCGAACGACAGCTACTAGGTTTTAAGATACCGAAAAACGTCTCTAGCCTAGACGACTAAAAATGTTTCATTAGGTTTCAATGCTTCCTTAGGTTAATTAAATATGTTTTAAAGTTGATATTGGATTACGTTTCAGTTTTAAGGTCCTATCAATGTTGGATTTCAAAAATCCCTAAATTCAAGCTATATGCAAATGAACATAATTTTTGATTTAATGAATGCTAGTTATGAGAAGGATAGAGATATTTCAAACAAAAAGAAAACAATGAGATTATGCAAAGAAATCCACTAATTCATCTAACAGAATACGAAAATGAAACTCTTTCCTAGATAATCAGATGCTAGTTATGCAAAAAAGTATTTCACTTTCAATGCAAGAAAGAATGAAATATGTTTTTTTATTTAGTTTTTCAATGAAAAGAAGTACAGGATGCACTAATTACATGAAAAATGAAAACAAACACTAGCTTAAGTGTTGTGTAGGAATCGAAATTGAATGACTCAATAGAACATGAAACAAACTCAAGAAATCACTCAAACTAGTGTCGCGATATTTCAAACCAAGAGACAATTTTCAAAATGATCCAAAAAAAGAAATGTAATCTATGCTTGGAGCAAAAGGGTGAAGAACCAATCAAGAAAACGAAATGAATCTGCAGCCAAGACAATCACTCAAAATATCATGAAAGATGAGTGCAATCAAGCCACAAATGGGACTGACAACAATCAAACTGACTCGATTTTTGAACAGAAGGCTCAGTGCACAAGGACACCTAAAAAACCTAAGGCCTCAACTGACACTGATGGGAAGATGGAAAAACAACTAAGAAAATAAAGTCAACAACAGTTAAAACAATCACAAAGGCAAAATAATGCATAGAAAATAACCCAAAAGCAAGCACAATTGATCAAAAGACTCATCAAGGAGGTCAAACCAATTCCTATAGGGGTTGGCACGAATGTAACGCTATAATATACAACATACAAGGGTTGGCACAAGTGAAAAAAGAGAACCTTGTGCCAATCGGCGCGACTGTTCATAAAAAAACTGCACCAAGCTAGATACCTATGGGAAAAAGAGGAAAAACCAAAACTTAACGAGAAGAGGCCAACCTTGACACTCTGGAGCTGAACAGAGGATAGAAATTAAGAAAACAAACCAGAAAAAGACAAATAATGAAATCGATAATCGAAACTGACCTAACAGGATGAAACGACAAACTCGCATTGTTCCCAAGTGCAGTCACCAATTTTTTACGTAGGTAAATCCTCTCTCTGGACAGAGACTATCCCTCTAGCACTAGGGTGGGTCTAGAAACAAAGGGACATGCTAAAGCATTGCTTCCTAGTTAATTAATGAACAAGATACATGGTAGAAAGACCTACCCAGAATCCAACACTGTTTTTGTTGTGGAAAGAGTAGTAGCCTCTCGCTCCTGCCTTGGAAAATCACAATCCGTTCGCCGTTATGCCTGGATACCTGCACATAGAACAAGAAACAAGAACAACATACGACATCATAGTTTCACTCATAACTATTAACCAGTCAAAGAGGGTTAAAAATATCGCATTACACAAACATCATAACACAATATTGGAACCAAATAGTAGTCATTTATATAAATGAATAGAAGGAAGAATTACAACCGATGCTTTGACATCGCAGTCTCCTCCAGCAGGGTTCAGGTGAAGCGTGTCTCAGATGTTCATTAGGGATTTTGGATGGGGTGACGACATAGACTCAAGCTCTCCTCAATGTAATTCCTTCTATCTATCTTCTCTAGTCATTTAGTTATAGTATCAGTTCCCCAAGTTCAGCTATTTAGTCATTCAGCTAGTTTGTACTAAGAGAGATAGCTTCTTTTATAGAGAAAAAGGAGGAGGTTAGGATCCCTACAAAGGTGGGAGGGAGTCCTATCCTTTAGGAGAGTTCCAAGGGAGGTGGAAACTACTAAAAAAAGGAGGTAGTCCATGGTTGTTTCAGTTCAACCACTCCCAATGACTCATCCTCGAGGTGGTTGGAATAGAACCTCCGCCTCTATTTTTTAAAAACATTCCATAAATAGCTTGGCACGAGTGCCTAACTGGGACAAAGCACCAACTGGCGCGGGCTTACTGTTAATTATCCAGCTTGGCACGGGAGTGTAACAGGCTACTCACGCCAAGGAAAAAACAAGGGTTTTGATAGTCCTACTCAGGGAATTGTCAACAAGAGGAATGTTACTCTCATGCAAAGGAATGCAGTGATGGTTTTTGTAAGGCATGACACTGCTTATTGGTCACAGAAACGACCCTTCAATGGGAAAGATGGGGATTGCAGGGACAGTGAAAAAATGATGTGTAACACTAAGTCAAATTCTTGGATGGTGACCTGATGTCGACAGCAAGTGACTCGTCGCAGGAGGGAATTGATGCTTCCCCCATCAACGACATGAAATGGGAGTAGTAATTTTGAAAACAGAATGTGACTGATGAAGCAATGTCAGGGATGGCAGTAATGAAATGAAGGTTTATGAGTATTGCAAAGGATAAGGAATAACTAAATAACTTCTCTATTGGCGACACTGAATGAATTGGCAGCATTGGACCCAAACCTAAGTGATGGATGGTATGATAGACCATAGGTATGATGGACCATCAAGTAGATTAACCAACCCAAAAATCACAGAGATGAAGTGAATAAGTTTCATGTTCAAGAGCGACTTGCTACCATAAAGTGTTTTATCCCTTTCCCAATTTTACCCATTCATTGTTGACCAGTACCTCTTTATTGTTTAACAAGCTCGAGGAGGATAACATATGTTTGATGTATAATTCCACCATTCGGGTGAATCCATCGCTATTTGATTCTTTAACGAGTCTAGCAAAGGCAAAACTCGATCTTATCATGATGGACAAGTTCGTCGCTATTTTATGCTTTAACGAGTATAACGAAAGTGAAAACTCGGTCCTTTTTCATATTTAGAGAGTTTGAAAAATGGAATAAATGAAAAATCCACAAGTTCTTTTTCGTATAATAGTCCCTCAGATCCGAAAAAGTGTAAAATAATACTTGAGAGAACCTCCTAGCCATGTTTGACTAGGGGTTTCCCTTTTCGTAATCATAATCTATCTAAGTCCGAAAAAGGGTTAAACTTATACTAAGTAGATGTCATTTCATTTCCTTTAACGAGCTCGAAAGGACAAGCGCTCAACATTTTTTTCATATTTTGAGAGTCTGAAAAGAGTTGAAAGAGAACTCCAGGGGGTTCCTTTTTTGCATTCAACAAAGCTTGAAAAAGAGATAAAAGTGCACTTTGAATTAATTTTTCATGTTTAAAAAATCTCAAAAAAAGAGGATAAAAGTATTCTTTGAATTCCTTTTTCATGTTTAACAAAGCTCGAAAAAAAGATAAAATTGTGCTTTGTGGTCAATATCGCATTTCATGATCATGTACGACTAACTCGCTATAATCAGCTACAAAGATGCTCAAAGAAACATCAAATGGATTAACAATATCTATTTAAAATATTAAAAATGTGTAAAAACCATAGTCGTTTCACTAAATATGCATAAATTTATAAAAAATACTATTAAATTAAGAAATTACCAAGTCATTTTTACCCTTTCACCTTTACCATTTGGATTTTGGTGCTCTGAGCCAGTTTTACCCTTGAACTTCAACCGCTGATTGCAACAGATTTTGTGGATCTTTTCTCATGTTGTCCAGACCAAGTAGAAGATCTTACCCTCCTCTTTCTATTGAATGCATTATTTTTCAGCCTCATGCACATTTTTAGGGTTTTTGGGGCCCCTAGGGTAAATATAAAATGCCCTAGGGCCAATGCACCCTTGAATGTCGAAAAGTGCATTGGAGAGAGGCTGGAGAGAGGCCCAGTTCCTTTGTAATGCTCTGTCTCTTACTCATGGGTGCATTGGGCGCAATTCAGAAAGTTGTATCTTTGTTTCTGCCCAAAATTTTCCCAGTTGTTTGCATGAAATGGATCCTAACTTAGCCTATGGTGTTATTTCAGACTATCATCGGATTGGAATGTCGATTACTTGGTGAGAAAGAGAACATGAAGAACATGATATGGTTTCCCTAAATGATCTTAGCACTGTGAGAGCCCTCAGAGATTGTGGGTTTCTCAAACACTTCCAATTGTTAGGGATGAGGCAACACATGGAACTATTGGAGTTCTTGATCCATTCATGGGACCTAGCAATACAGGCATTTCACATTGGGGACAAAGTGCTCCAAATATTGGTTGATGACATTTACTTTCTCACATGTTTTTAGAGACGTGGTGCCCCCATTTCCCTTGCGGGATCTGCATTTGGTGGTGAAACAGTGAAGGACTACATTTGATAGTTTTGTCAACCAGGAACTGAGGCTATTAAAGATGGAAAGATACGTATCAAAGATGTGTGTGATATGCCTTTGCACACTCTCCTATTCAATATTAAAAAACTAGCTGGCAGCATGACACTGCATGTCATGAATAGAGCATACATGTAGTATGTGCTTGATTTTGTCGAGCCAAACGTGTTCAACTGGGATGAAGTAGTACTCCTTCAGATGAAAGAAAAAATCGCCAAGGTAAAAACTGGTAGGACCAAAAATTTCAGTTATGGGTCAATTTTTATCACTTTTGTTTTGGAGCGAGTTCCATTGATGCAGCCATAACATGTGACACTTGTATTAGCTTCTCCTAGAGGTTCACAAATGCAGCAGTGGGTCGAGATGATGGCTAGACATGTTATTCAGTCATCGATCTCATTTTCCGTTGCATTCTTCAGTTGGCTCCAAAGACAAAATATCTTCATCGAGGATCATCCGTACGCAGGGATGGATTTCCGCAGATATCCATATTTTATTTACTAGTCAGCGCTCAATGGGGTGCTATAGGTAAAATGTTGACCATGTTAATTATTTTTTGTGGTTTTTTACATATTTTTGTGTTTTTTGATGTTTCCAAGACTAAACTAAATATGTTTTATGTATACATATGTAGGTGTTTTTGGACTAGTGGTTCATTCAAAGCAGGCGAGAGAACCAACAAAGAGGACTGTCGGAATAGAAATCCTACAGGATTTGGATCTAGTCGAGAATCTTGTAAATTGCAACAGCATGATTGACTCTTCGGATACTAGATGTCCAGATCGAGGCATTACCTATGAGGCCGCAACGCCATACTATTGGTGTGCCCAGTCATTGGATGAGACTATTGCACATGCTAGCCCAAGAAGTGACTTGTTATCATGAGAATCACTAGGTTTACTTAGATTATGCTATGCCTATATACATTTTGAGGTCAGATGACCAATGTGTCTTGGACACAATTTTGTAGAAAACTCGATATAAATCTATTTTACTTTCTGTGTTTTTCTATGATTATGTGCAATCCTATTCAATTGTATGATGCGAATTGAAAATTTATCTTTACATATGTTGCAAATGTCTATTTAACAAATAATTTTCCAGTGAATCAACCAGAGTATTAATTGGAAATATGTTGATATTGAATGTAATCAAAATGTCTTTCCAAAATACAAACTCTAAGGAACATGTGATGAATTGCTAGATTTCAGACATTATAGATGCCAGTAAGCTGTAGTACAACAAGTTATGAGTCCAGCCTGATGATGATGCAGTGAATGCCAAGTAAAATGGCATCAGAGAGTATTTCAATAAACCCACTATACTCAGTGATATTATTGGTTGATCGACCGATGCAAATCCCTTGGAAGCTCACTAACTCGCCACTTGGAGAAAAGATGGGCCATGATGCAGAGGATAAATTCTTAGTACCGCAACTAGCACCATCCGCATATCCAATAAATGGTTCCAAATATTTTGACATCTGCAAAAAATGAAAAGTGGATTACTAACCACATGAAAAATTCAAAAAGGCACACTACTACACACATGCAATCAAATCATATAATACAATGTTTACCACGCAAAATTAGGCATAGTAACGTTTAAGATACATCCCATTTCGAGGTTGGGACAATGGAATCGCATCATAATCTACCAACTCATAGGCACCCTTAGCTAGAATGTGCTTGAAAATGTATGGGCCATGCTCTAATGGTTCAAATTTCCCTGTTCCTATCTGATCTGAAATTGTGAGAACAAAGTATTTCTCATACAGAGATTGACAGTAAGGGGCTTTTACTGGTTATTTCACCTTTACTAGAAAGGATGAAACGAGAAGCTTCTGGCCCACAAACTGGCTCTGCCTAAAGAAATAAAATGTAATCAATGAAATAGATCCGATCAATGAAAGTATTTGTTTATGTGCAAAGTATTCATTAATCCAAATTTTATGTGTGAATAAGCAATTTTAAGTATTCTGCAAATGAAGTAATGTGGTTTGAAGTTGAACTAATGAGTTTTGTTCACTGTATAATGCTGCTTGGGAAAAGCGTACTTATGAAAAGTTACTGTTTAACAGAGTAGAATCTAAAATATAACAGCAAAAATACACAACATGACAGTAAGCATTTGTTTAAGCAGTTCACCCCTCTCTTGGGCTACCTCTGCTGGGTCCAAAAGCCTCTAATTAGGCTTTTCCCTCTTTCATTAAATGCTCAAAATGTGAATTACACTGTATAGAAAGCCTCAAAAGGAAAAATAAGCTGAAAATTCAGATACAGAAGGCTGAAATCAGTATAAATCGACTATTCACTCACCTCCATTGGACGAGTATAGTCCAAAACAACTGATCTTTCAGTCGGCCCTAGTGGCTCCATGACCAAAATTGTTGGTAAAATCACTGATAGAATGCCCTGATGGCTCTGCAAACACTCCCAACAGCTCCAGAATGCTTCAATATCACCAAAATAAATAAAAAATTCGTTCCAAAAGGACTTCCCTAGCCAAAGTTATGGCTAACTGAAGTTTTCCTAGATTCTCTCCAGCTAAGTCTGGCTAACTGCCAGATAACTCCGACAAATGTGGAGGTCGGCGCTAAATTTGGGGGTCCCGCCAAAATGACCGCCAAATTAAGGGTTAGCACTTAATGTGAATGCATGTGGCCACATGTTGGCATAAAATTTTGGAACCTGTTAGTTCCCAAATCCACCTTAGGCTGAAATAAGGCAGAAGAAGGACAACACCAAACCACGCTCAGCCTCGTAGCTAGCCCTACAAGGACAGGAGAGGCCTCTCTCCGGGTCAATCTCAATGAAAATATTCAAAAGGGCTTGAGATGACAATAACAACAACTGATCTTAGGCTAGATAAACAAATAGGAAGGTTTGATTTTGATTTTTAGGGGTTTTTGTTGAAAAAAAGGAAAAACAATTTTGGGCTTGGGGATGAGGCCAGATCTTGCAGAATTCAAGTTGGGGTAGGGTAGGCAATGGCTTTAATGTATAAGATCAAATTATTGGATAGAAAATACTGCTGAGGAGCTGAAGAGGGCAAGAGAGTACAAGGATCCTCTTCAAACTGACGAAAACATATAAAAATAAACAAAAGTCTAAGGCAGAGCACCAGCAATTCAATGAATTCTACCTCGAAATACTCATTTGTTTAATTAAGAAGGATAGAGAAGGATGGAATACATATAACATTAATGTAACTTACAATAACATGAGAAGAAACATCATCAATACTCAGAAGCCACAAGGATCCCAACAGGTGCTGCAAAACTCTGGTCTTTCCTTTGCCAAAACTGAAATATGGATGTACAATGGAGTGCCAAACTTTTCCCAAGAGTCCAACCCTGAAAATGTATCAGAAAATACAATAAATAGACAAGTCTAACCCCTTCCCATGCCTCTAGGGGTCTAGCTCATGCTTCTAGGAGTAGTTTGAACCAATTCTTAACAAAGAGCTAAAATCTAGGTCGCCAAACAACTTGCCTCTATATGCTAGGAAACTGATCCATTCACTTGATTTTCACTTTTAGGTGAATGAATCATCTAGAAAAATTAAATTCATGCCAAAATTACATCATGGTTACCAAATTACATCAAGCTAGATCAAAAATCACATCAAGAGGTGAAACTAGTCAAAACTGGCCGAATTCCTTAGCTGGAAGGTGAAAAATAGGTTGAATTCCTCTATGCGCCGCGCTCCAAAGCTCTATGCGCTGTGCTACTTTGGACCTGCTTTTGGAGCACTTCTCAAAGTCTCAATTGAGCTCATGATAGCTCGTTGGAAAGCCCTGGATTTCTGCTATCCAACCAAAGTGGAATTTTTCAATTTGGAGCTCATTTTCCCCTCCAAAACTTCATTCTCCCAAGACTACTTCCTGCTGGTGAAAAAGGTGGCAGAAAGGTGATTTTCATGGTGTTTTTGGCCCTTTAGGCAGCCCAGAATGTGATGAAATGCTTCGGCCATTCCTGAACATACATAATATATCATAGCAAATCCAAAAATGCAAATTTTTCCTCCAGAAGGTGTCCCAAACGTAAGCGCGCATCAGGTGGCGCGACGCATCGGGCGGAAAAACCTGTTTTGCAACCAAAATTTTCAAAATGACAAAATATTCTCCAAATTTGCTGAAATTTGGAGTGAAGGTCTCCCATCATGCCTCATGCTCAGCCAAGGAAGCTTCGGCCAAGATTCGGAGTGGATCCGGCCTCTTTCGACGTTTCAGTGCCTTTCTCAACCTTGCCTTCAGGATCTTCATTTTTTCTCTGCAAACGTGTGTACGGGCCCAATAGTGAGTCATCATATGTCTGAGCATGTCTTTGTCCCTATTTGCCTTTTCCAAGATCTTATCCAAATGAATGTTGACGTGTGTGAGGCAAGTCTCTCGCTCAACCGGCGTCATGTCACCTGGTCTCTTCCGAGCCAATGCACGGTCTTCACGGATTTGCCGCAACTCGATGAGTGTGTGCTGATCCTCCAGCTGTTTATTACGCTGCTCAAAATAATGTATAACCCACTGAGCTCTCTGCAACTTCACGGTCAAAGTGTCAATCTCAGCCTTTTGTTCCTGGATGATCTCTTTCAGTTTCGAGCTAGGAGAGCTCGCATCAACATCGATAAAAAAAAAATCAGTATCTTGGCCTCCTGAAGGGCCCTCATCGTGCATAGGCCTCTTGCCTCTGTCCTGAACCTGTACCTGTGCTGATGTCAAAGGCGATACCCCTTCCACACCATGTGGAGATAGTACTCGCACCGCTGATGAAGTCAACGAGACCCCTTCCACCCCTGGTGGAGATAGTACTCATCGTGCTGCTGCAAATAAGGCTCTGGCGCCTCTTTGATATGTAACTGCCACTGGCGCACTGCTAGGCTCAATCTCAGGAATCTCAAACTGATGTGAAGGCTCTGCCTCATCATGAACAACCTCAGGACGCTGTTGTGGCGCTGCAAAGAAATCACGGGAAATGGACTCATCCCAAGCGATGCCCTGTTGTGCGAGCTGATGTCCCACCATGATTTTGATAAGCGCGTAATGGTAAATGCTGTTATGATGCTATGTTGGGGTCTTCTTCTGTACAAGAAACGTCATCCACTCTATGTTACGGTACATAAAATATGGAATGCTCATCAGCCGCACTCTCGTGAAGTACATCAACAGCCTGATGTGATACGCATACAAGCGTGAAAAGCGCCCTTCACAACTGAAATACCTAATGATAAGTTTCATCAATGGTGCGTACTCATCTTTCAGAAACCAGAAAGGAAATACCCTACTCAGCTGCCTCAGATATCCGGGTCTGATGTAAGGCTCATAATATTCCCTCTCCAACTGCTGCTGCTTATTCCACTCTTCACCAAGGTTCGGTATCCCAGTCGTTTCAGAAATGGTCTCTGGTGACAAAGTGAAATCCACCCCAGCAAGGTTTGCACGACCATTCTGCAAATGTAGGACAAATAGGCGAGCTAGCTCATGATGATGCTGAGTTTGGGCAATCATCTCACAATAATGGAATCATGACTGACATTGAAAACAATCCATTGCAAGCGGGCAAGCCTGCAATTGGGTCAAAGAAGTGGGCTCCTCCCTGACATGCCTGCCACTTTTATGAGACCTCCTTGGCACATTAACCTCTGTAGGTGAATCACTGTCCTGCTCATACCCCTGCTCATAAGGTGAATCTGTCTCTGACATGGTGCTGAAATCAAGGTGTTTGACAAATATATTCTGATATATGTATGGTGAAAACAAGAGTTAGGTGTATGTCTGAAAATGATGAATCGGTGCTTTGCCTTTCAATATCAAATATGCCAAATGTTTCAAGCATGAAATGAGGGACTGTGGGAAGTGTCAAAGAAAATACAATGCACTGTAAAGTGACTTTGGAATGGACAGACATTTACATCACTGTTTTGGAAACTTTTGAGATTAAACACCTTTACAAATGATATGGGAATGGGTGATAGTGATGGGACTTGTAATGTGATAAGAACAAGAGTTAATCAAATGGAAAAATGTAAACAGAGTTAAAAAAACATGAAGACAGCCATTGAACCTTGTGGAGACTCGAATTTTTATCAATGAAGGGAAAGAGGTAACAAGTAGAGTTTGGGAATTCACATGGGGATCAAAGGTATAGGGATATGGGGACAATGAATATGGGACTGTGAGACTGTGAGACTATGGTAAAACTAGTAGCGACAACAATGATATTCAATAGCAAGAGCATATATGTCAATGAAATAAGATTTGAAGCACCAATTTCCACGTTTTGAAAGACCTCCTTTTAAACCCTTGGAGCAATTTTGGATGTAAACATGGGGTTTAAATCTTTCACCATTCAAACACTAAACTCTTGCTTCCAAACCACAACAACATAGTTTAAAATCATTGAACGAGCTTGGACAACTTACTTGGAGGGAAAAGATTATTTGAATTTGAAAAAGTCACAAAATGCTGATGAGTTTTGGGCTGGAGGGCTCAACGCGCCGCGCGCAAACCCAATGCGCCGCGTTTTTTTGGTGCGCCGCGCCCTTGATAATTTACACTGTCAAATTTTGCCCAGTGCACCGCGCGCATTCTATGTGCCGCGCCTGTTTTGTGTGCGCTGCGCTCAAACTGTCAACACAGTCACGGCCCTTCAACAATGAAATTTGCTCTTCAACCTCCAAATTCGACTTTGCTATGAGAATTTAAGAATGTAACTTGACACAAATGGTTTATATAACTTGGAGAAATATCTTGCAAGAGTTGAATTTGATTTTTTCTTCCTCCACAACCCATTTTGTAATGTTTTTCATTTTGGCACTTTATCATTTCATTCAACTTCTGTCTTTTGGCTTTTCACTGACTTTCTGAGTTTGAACTGATGAACCTGGTTATTTTTTTTACAGGGATATTGGCGTTGATGTTTGGCAAAGGAAAACCAGAGCCTACTTTGAAAACTTCAAGACGGAAAAATATATGATTATTACAAAAAATGAATTCGACAATTTCTTATTCAAAACAAAGTTTTGAATAAGAAATGTCTTCAAATGCGTTTGATGATGAAAATTTGAACTAAGAACCTCTTCAAAAACCATCCTCATGGCCTGCGGGCATTTATTGAGCATATCAAAAGACTGAACCCTAGACTCAAAAACTAAAAGACTCTTTTTGACCAAAATAATCATTTATGACTATGAATGACGTGAACTGAACTTTGATGGATTTTGAGGAGTTTTAACTAACCCAGCAGGTACAAGCATGAGGGAAAACAAGAATACCAAAACCTTCCGTCAATCAATGGCATGCCCCTAGCGAAATGCAACGAAGTGAATTGAGCAAGACACCTAAAAATGAAATGCAAAAAGAGAAATGATCCCTAACGGAGGGCTGTAAGGACCGACTCTAACAGAACCAATCGTTAGCATTTAATTTTTATTGTAACGGTCCCGCATGTCATGTGAACGGTCACAGGGTGTAAATAAATGTTAAGTGACATCCGCTCCACTCCATTTCACGTGTTTTAACCCATGTTTTCGGGCCCATACATAACCTCCGCTCCAATGCAACGTGAACAATACGCTACCCACGTGGCTTTGACCTTAGGCCATACGTAACGTGCCACGTTACGAACTAACACCACGTACCTTAACCTTTTAAAACATACGTTGGGTTTAACATTTAATATAAAACCTTTGATATGTGGGTTTTAATATATCCCAAACTTTAGGCTGGTGGGTTTCACATTTTTTTTATAATTCGAAATTTTTGTTTAATATATACGGGTTTAATGTTTAGTTTTTTTAATAAGGTTTAATTTTAATTTTTTTAAATAATTAATTAAAATATATAATTAATAATATAATATATGATTTAATAAAAAACCATATAAAATATTAAAACTATATAATTTAATTAATTTATTAAACCTTAATAAAAAATAAAATTATCCCAACACATATATTAAAAAAATTTCTTTCAAAATTGAGAGTTATTGGGCGATTTCAAAATGCAATATCTCCTCCATACGGTAACGGATTTGAGTGATGTTCACGGCTACAGGATCGTTTTGGCGAGCTCTTTCTAGTCGATCTGGTTCGAACCAATTCTGAGCAACTTCATTTTTGAGCATTTTTCTACAAGTGACTTGATCTCCTGATCACTATATTATTAGCTTGTTGATCATAAGGCAAGACCAGGTTTCCATTCGAGAAGGTGTGAGGCTTGACATTGCGGTCATATCGCGCCTTAATTCATCTCTTATGCACTTCGTTGGCCAATTGGGCTTCACGACGTGTTTCATCTAGATGGATGAGATCTAAAAGACGTGCCTCTTCTTCAAAAGTGTTAGGTGTCACGTCAATCATGATTTTCAACGATGGTATTTCACATTGTATTGGTAAGATAGCTTCCAAACCATAAACTAGCTGAAAAGGAGTGAATCCTGTTGCATTTCTCACCAAGGTTCGATATACCCACAAATTCGAGTACAGGATCAAATGCTAGTTTCGTTTATTAACCCCAATCATGCGTTTAAGCATATGCTTAATAATCTTGTTGATAGTGTTAGCCATCAATAGTTTTTACATATTAGTGATGACTATATCTTCAGCTGAGTTTTCTAGAAACTGATTTCCTTATGTCAATATGTCATCCAGAAAACCCTCCCAAAACTTTTTTCGCCTTTCTACCTATTCAGTCCACCCCTGGCAAAATCAAAAACCTCATATCACAATCCTATCCAGCTTCAGCCTTATTGACCTGCCCATCAGCTTAAAAGGCAAATCCATATCTGTTTCAAAGGTCTCCCCTATGTTAGGAAGTGGCGTTTAGGACATCTCACCTTTGGCAATCATCAAAAAGCCAAAAAAGCCCTCATCTGCAGCAGACCTATCATGACTGATCCCTTAATTTGCAAATGAAGTTGACAAACAGCCTTAAGTCGCGCCACTCATATTCCCTAGGTCTCAGCACTGCATGAAGCCCATTCTCAAGCTGACTAGTAGGTTTTTCACTGTGTTCTATGGTTCTACAAAGACATGAAATATATTTCATATCATGGAGTAAATGTTTGAGTTTACAGTTAGAGGAACATCTGCTTCTAAGTGTATTATGAGCCTGAGATGAAGCTGCAAAACAAAGGTCACTCGTCAGGACCTTACAGCTCTTTCCAGCATGAAAATCACAGTAAGAAAGGGTCGCCACTGTCTCAGCAAAATGGTAAATTGTCAAGGCCCAGGACCTCCTTCATTTACAAGCAGAGGGTTAAGGCGCCTCCTTCATACATAAGCAGAGGGCGCAGGCCAGTGTTGACTCAGAAGGTTGCAGAAGTCCAGGTTTGCCTTTGCTGAAACAATGAAACAATATCTTCGGGTTTCATAAATGTAATTGCTGACCATAACAGGAATATAGTGAAAGTATGATAAGCTCAAAGCAAAGGGAAGTTGGCCTGATAAAAGAGCTCATTTCAAACTTGCAAACCATATGGATTTTTGAACTCTAGAAGGACCTGTCATCAGTGAACTTTCCAAAGCATAAGAACCCTGTCTATCCACTAGATCAAATAGAACATATGATAAATCAGTGCCATTACACAGGCAGGAGAAAGTGCTTGGTTTTTTCAAGGAAAACACTAACCTTCATAGTCACAAAGTTTGTTTGCTAAAATGATCAATCATAAGATGCTACAAGCCAAATGTTTAATTCACCCTTAGGACAAGGCAAGGAGGCAGTATTACTCTGGCTAGGGTTTCTGCTGACATACAATCAGGCTTGCAAGTGAACATGCTTAGACTGATGTTTTCCAAGTTGTCTACTTAACATCACCTTCAGAAAAGGCTGTCTCGAAAAAAGAATTGTTAAAAAACCTTCAAACACCTTATCTAATGAAGAGCCTCCTCCATGCATGAGTAGAGGGCCAAAACTACTGCAGGGTGCTGAAACTGATTGATGCAAGAAAGCAGTGGAAGGATACCAAGGACTGAAACAAGGTCACTACACAGATGAATGACAGTTCTGATAATGTAAAGATACTAATACTCCTATTTCAAGAACTATCTGTCAGACAGTACATCTAGTTGAAAGGAGAAGGTATTGAACATATTGTATGCTATGAATGCCCAAGGAGCAGTTGATTTAAAAGGGGTTAAAGACATTACATGATCACCTATCCATAAATCTAAGGAAATCCTTTCTGAGCAAACAAAGAAGTCTGGGGTGAAAGGATGCAACCTAAAAAAGTGTATTTACAGTCCAGAAAAAAAACTTGTGAAACACCTAGAAGCAGCAATTTATCACTGAGAAAGTAAAGCAGTGACCAAGGTTGAGTCATAAAATGCATGATGACAGGTATGCGATGCTATGAATAGACAAAGAGACAATTTTGAACATATGTGTGCCACTAATATCAAAAAGAAGACTTTCTCCTTGAGGAAAGGGTCAATCAGCAAAACAATATCATATATCAAAGGTCCAAAGAGGCGCCTTTCAAGAAGGGGTGTCTACAGTTTTTCAAATATTTTGGTGCATTATGAGATAGCCCTTCTTTGCTAAACAATCACCAAGAGAGGCAAGCAGTGAACATAGTTCAGTCATGAAATGGTGCTATTAATAAAAAGGGTTTAATACACTGATCGGAACAATATAAAGACTGTGTGCCAAGGGCCCTGTTTTCATATTTTACAAGCTGGTCTTTTCAAATGAAGAGGCAAATGGGTATATGATCCTATTGTTAGGCAGAAGGAATTTGTTTTTGATGAATTATCGCTGTTTATATTTCCTAAAACAGACACAATGGTCATCATCCCAAAGGACAGTTTCGGCACAAAGATACAGTATAGCAAAAGCAGTGACAGGGATGTGGCACAGTGAGTTGTAAAGCAGAGAATCATGTTATAAAAAGAAACAGCTAGAAGAAGACACTTACAGTGCAGAAGGAAACCTGTAAATCACCTAGGGACCAAGATTGTTAAACTGATTGCAAGGGCACCGGTGGTCTCCTATAAGTGATAAGGCAGCTTTCAAATACCTTTGACAGTTTTTGAATGACCTTTTTCTTTTGTTAACATTGTCACCTAAAATGCCAAAAAGAGGGACAAAGTCGAGGTTTTGAAATGTCTCTCTTATGAGAACAAGTATGTAACTTCATGAATAGGCAAAGCAAATGTGATGAACTATCACTGTTTAAAAGGAACAACTTGATGCAAACACATTTTTGTATCATTTAAAGAATTGCCACTGTTTGAACGAAAAGCTTCACTATGTTCAAAAATAGCCATAGGGTCTTTATTTTTTTGAATATAGCCGTTGAGGGAGTATCAAAGGAATGAAATAGAGGAGTAGTAAGTCACTTGTGAAATCAAAAAAAACAAATTGCCGCAGCTCCCGAGCATCACAACGTGTTTTCAAGCGAATTGAGTTTTTCTGCACTGGTTTAAGGTGGCGCGACGTGCCTGGAGTTAGGCGCGACGTGCCTGGGCGTCGTTTTGTGAAGGTTTTTAACGTCGGCGCGACGTGCCTGTAGGCGGGCGCGACGTGCCTGTAGGTGGCCGCCCGACCACACGACAAGTCCACCCGACACCTTCCTCCGGCGCGACGGGTTTTATCCAGAGGTTGTCGCGCCCCTTTTTTAAGCTGTCCAGGGTTTCTTGCACCTTTCAAACGGGCAATCCATCAAGGTCGAGGTATTTTTATGAGCTCCCATCGTGTGCAAGGTTTTGATAAGTGATAAAACTGTTTGAAAAACCCGTGCCTTGCTATTTTGCTAAACACAAAAAAACAAAGGCAGTTTCCTACACAGTGAGATGAAGTGATTGAAATACGAGGTTTTGTGACTGAGAACCCGTTGTATCATTTTCAAAATCATTATATCTATTAACAGTAGAGTTTTCAAGAGCAGAATGACTGTTGCCTATCTTACAAACACTCCTTGTAACAAACTGCCCCTCCTATTTCACTAGATTTCACTGCTGTAAATTTATTGACAGAGAATTCCTAAGGGTGGATAGGGCCATTTTTCTAGAGAGCAAGGTTTATTGGTGGTCGAATCTGAACTTGGAAAGCAGAGGTACAAAGGTAGTTTTTCTTGTTCTCTTAACACTTCACAAAGAAAGGAGCCTTTTTCTGAAGAACAGTTTGTTAGTGTTTGAAATTTGATATTAAAGCAGAGGTACAGGTTGAAGACTTATTGACAGAAAGCTTCCAAAGATGACATCATAGTAAAGGACAGAGTTTGTTGATAAGAAGTTGAAACCTTGGAGGCAGGGGTATAAAGTGTAGTGTTGTATATCTCAAAACTCACAAACAAAGAATGTATTGCCTAAACTACTGTGTGCAATGATTTTTTTCGCCCAAGCTAGGTCTGTTTTCTCCTCGCAATATATTACATTATTCCGAAGATTTGTTGATAAAACTTCACAAAGGAAGGGGGCTTTTTCTGAAGGAAAGTTTGTTAGTGTTTGGAATTTGACATTAAAACAGAGGTACAGGTATTTGGGTGGCTCCCTTAAAATCACAAGCAAAATAAGGTGTTTTCTAAAAAACCATAGTGTATTGATATATCACCTAGCATAAACTCACCTTTCCTTCCACTAAATGGTGTCATTTTGAAGAACTATGGTTGTGATTGTTTCAAGGGAAGGTCATTGCTCAAGAACAAGGTACCAAAACACTTATCACAGCAAACCTCTTCTAGAGATCTGCCCCTATTGTTACTGTTTCTTACTACTGAAGGTTGGTTGACAGAAAACTTCCAAAGGTAACAGCACAGAGTTATAAAGACAGTGATTGACTTCTCAAAAAGTCACAAGTGAAAGGTTTTTCTCTTAACACAGTGGGCTATTTTTTCACCTAACCACAGGGTCTCTGCTATGGTCCTCACAGAGTACGCGCAAGGGCATGTTTCGGAGGTAAATGACCTAAAAGAGTAGGGTTATAATTTTTGAAGGTTGGTTTCAAAGACAAAAATACAAGTGCAAGCAGGCCTCTAAGCAAAGTCACAAGAGGGGATTTGTTCAAGACTGTACACAAAGAATCTACAAAGCAGTTCTTACACATAGTGCCATTGTTAAGAAGGATACATAGCTGAAGTGCATCCAAATTTGAAGAAATGTTGTTAATAAGTGTTGAGGGGGGCTTATTCAAGGAAGCATTGTTACATTTCATCCAAACCACAGTGTCCATATCTGTCCAAGCAGTTTGGTGGCCTGTCTCAATCCAGCAGAGAATTCCTCATATAGTGAAGGCAGTTTACCTCTTCCAAGGTTTATTTCAAAGACAGAATGCCTCCCAAACGAGATCACAAAGGCGGACAACATAAGAGATATGAGCCTATCTCCATAGAAGACATCAATGCTCATCCCTCAGTACTTTTCAATTTCCATGAGGTAGGCTGTCTTGATTTCTGTCAAAGGATAGAGGAAGTCAAGAATTTCTCACCACTTACACATTTGTGCGCTTTGAGATTCAAGGACAAACACTTCCAGTTAGCAGGTCTTGACTTCAAAATCTCCCCAAGGTATGTATCCAAAGCTACCAAGATCCCATATCATGGTGAAAAGTGGTTTAAACAAGCGCATCTTGATCTGGAGGATTATAAACCTTTCATCAAGCCGGAACATAGAGAGACCATCACTGCTATTTTTCCTTTCTCCTATCTTCTTGACAGTTATGCTCCACTGATGAAGGCCATAATGAGATATTTCACTTGTGAAGGGAGGTTTAGCCAAATATTTGCCTATCATGTTCGCTTGTTGATGCATTTTACCAGGAGCAAGCAATTAAACCTTCCATACTTTTTGTCCATGAGCATAGAGAAGATGGCAGCTGCTGTCCAAAAGAAAGCTCCACCTCAGCAAATCTCTTCTCTCTTTCATCATTCCTTGATCAAAATCATCTTCTTGCACCAGCTGGAGAAGAAAGGGGTTTCATGGGAGTCCTTCATTAGCCATGCCGATTTCGCCACTGTCCCTCCTGTTCATATGTCTCCTACTCCGCCTGTCCTTCGCCCAGTGCCTTTATCTAGTAGGCCTACCCCTAAAAAACTCAAGATGATCACTGGGCAGCCGAGTACACAAGGAGAAGGAGAGGGCAGTGAGCCACAGGGAGAAAAGGAAGTTGATGAGCAGCAGCCAGATTTTGAGGGACAGCAGCGGTTGGATATCATTGGACAGCAGCAGCTGGAGGTTGATGAACAGCATCAATTTCAGTTAGAGGGGCAGTAGCAGACAGAGGTTGATGAACAGCATCAATTTCAGGAAGAAGGGCAGCAGACAGAGGTTGAGGTACAGCAGCAAGTACAGGAAAAGGAACAGCAGTGGACAGAGTTTGAAGAGCAGCAGGTTGAGCAAGCAATTGAGACATCTTTTGAGCTACAAGCTGGACAGGATGTTGAGGAAGGACAGCAAGCTGAAGCTGCCTCCTCAATGATGACCAAAACTGTCCCTAAGAAAGGGAAATTGCCCAAGAGAACAACTCCTAGCTTACCAAGGAGAAAGAGCGCTAGATTAGCCTTCAAAGGCAAAAGTACAATTGGAGAAAGCGCCAAGCATGGAGGTAAATCAGCTGTCATCCCTATCCCAAGCGATGACAGCGACAATGAGGCACGCATCCTTGAGAACCTCCTCATTCACAAAGAAGGGCAAATTGAGGTTTTACAAGAATATCTCCAAAGGGCAAGGAATTTCAATCAATTCTTGGAGGTTGAGAACAAACAAATGAAATTTCATGCAGCCATTCATGAGGCAAGGGCCATCAAGTACAAAAAGGAGGCAGAAAAGGCGCAAGTAAGAATTGAAGAGCTTATTGGAGAATTTGATGATGAAGAAGAGGAGGACCAGCCTAGGCGAAAGAGGCCTAGAACCATCGGGCTTAGGAGAGCCTTGGAGAAACAGAAGGCTGAAGAACAAGCTCAATTCGAAGCTTTTCCTCTCACTACCCTCTTTGAGCGGGAAATTGAGGAAAACAAGGAAGCTTGGCTTGAGAGGGCTAACCAACATTTGGAGACAAAGCTTGAGAAGGCAAACAGGGATCTTGAGCTACAGAGAAAGAGAACCCTTCACTTTCGGAAGCTAAACCAATTCGCCAGGCGCAAATTGAAGGTGGCACAAGAAAAATTGAAGAAATTGAAGGAGAGGCGCCTAGCACGGAAAGAAGCAAACAGCATATCAGCCCTCGATATTTTAGCTTCAGCTTCGGAACATGTCTCTATGGACCCTTGAGGGTCATACATGCCAATTTTGGGCCTGTTTCGAAAACTTTTTGTATTTTGGCATTTTTGGGGTTTTCGCCAAAAACTCATAAATGCGCCATTTCAGTTTGAAGAGTCGTCAAGGGAGGAGGGTGATACCAATGGATTCCATAATTTCATGAGCCACTCTCCAGCGATTTTCAGGGCATTTGAAGATCATTCGCCCCCTCAAATTGGCGAAAAACAGCCTCATTTTGCACATTCTGCCCGCCATATCAGCAGTCTGCTATTTTCTGGGTTTTTGCGCACAGGTACAGTTTTGAGGGACTTTCAGAGATCAGCTTGAGGTGATTCCACTTGTGCCGGAAAGCAGACATAGAGAGCTTTCCAACGAGCCATCATGAGCCTCATTTCGACATCGGGAAGGCTTCCATTTGCATCCAGCAGGTCAGGGGACCTTTTTCAGGCATAAATATGAAGTATTTTTGTAATTTTTGAACTCCAAAAATCTGCTTTTCCCAAATGTGCGTTAAGCTATTTTTATCATGGGGAAATCATGTAAAGTCAATATAATTTCCATTTTTAGCAGTTTTTTAGATATTTTATGGGATATTTTGTGCCTTGGGCTTTGCAAAGCCTCAAGGACAAGTTTAGATATTTTGACTTGGCCAATGGGATAGCTAGTTGCTCCATGAGGTTTTCCTCCTTCTAGCCTATTTATCCCATGGTTCTCATTGTAAAGAGGAGGCTGAACTTGAGAGAAGAATGAATGCATTGGTCATATGAGCTTTGAAGAATACACTTGAGTTATGATGTTTGGATTGCCTCTTGGATGCTTGTGAGGAATGTTGAAGGCTTGTTGATGGATTCCTTGACATGGTAGAATGGTATAGTGCTTCTTAATGTGTTTTGTCTTCTAGTTTTCACTCATATTTCATTTTTCTTGTTGCTATAGATCAGTAAAGATTGATTTTGAGACATGCCCATGGAGGCACCTCAAAATCCCTGAATCTTCATAGCTTGATGTTTTCTTCTCCCTTAGTTATGCTAAAGAATTCTTAGCTGCTCTTTAGTAATCTAAGGTATTGTTACTAAGTTTTATTCATCAGTTCCATGTATGTTGAGTAGGATGTATGGTTTTCCCTACCTACCTATCAGCTGCCCATAGTTCTGTCCATAAAACTTTCTCTTTGACTGATTTGTTGATCATTTTGTTGAACCAAGGAGGCCCAGTCCCGATCTAGCCCTTTGCCTAAAACTATGAAAACTTATTTGTCCAAGTACCCAATGACTTAGAGACTATGTTTAGGCGTTCCGGCATAGTTTATGAGTTGTTAGTTTGTCCTATGTGTTTTCCCCAAAGTCTGATAGCCTTTTCCCGAAGTTAGAGGGTCATATACCTCTATGTATGGCTTGAATGTTTGATTTCTATGTATTGATTAGCTTATAGTTATTCCTAGCATGATTAATGGTTTGCTATTACATGTTTATGTCTGCTATTAACTAGTTTTCACTTGAAATCCCTTGTCTTTCATCAACTTATTGTTCATTTAATCCATTTTGCCCAGAGATCCCTTCTACTGTGAATCAAATCGGCCCTACAACAGCTTTACATCATCACTTCATAGCTTCCTTGACCTGTTTGACCCCATAGCCCAATTTATCTACATCTTGTTATCCAGTTTATGTATTTGATCAGTTTCATCCCTCACAAACTTAAAAAACCAAAAAACTAAAAACATACTTCATAACTAGCCTAATATCAAAACACCGCAAGTAAACACACCGACATCTTTTACACCTATAGAGAGAGCCCTCTCTGAGTCCAGGAAGGCTAGGTCCTTGGGCTCCAAAGCTTGGTTTGATGTTACATCGTCATTTGGCTAGCCAATCGGCCAAATCACGGGACACTAACATAATGGCGATCACGGTGGGACTTATTGAGTACATGACAGTCTAGCAAACTTTTATAGGCTCCTTAGTCCTTCGACTTTTAACTTAAACCATCAGCCTCTAGAATCATTTAGTGTAAACTCTCTGTTTCACCATCTTAGCAAAGTGATGAATCAAGTTTATAACACTCTTACATCCTAGGCTGCACATAAAACTCAGAAAAAACCACAAAAACTCCCTTAGATTGGTTTTTGATAGTATTGGTGGTGGACCATACAAATATACCTCAAAACAACTAAAAATCCACCTGGCGACTCCACTAGCCTCCAGTAGGCCTTACTACCTTGCCAAATTTTAGAATTCCATCTGATTTAGCTATCCCACCGCTCACTAACATAATGGCGATCACGGTGGGACTCTGAGTGATAAACAACTTAGTTTCCCTAATTTGTCTAGCAGCCTTAAGAATACTATTTGATTGACACCAGTGAGCCACCTCATCGCCACTCTAACATAATGGCGATCACGGTGGGACTCTGAGTGATTAAAAGCTTAGTTTCCCTCATCTTTAGAAACCTTTGAGAATACTATCTGATTGACTTATCCCACTGCTCACTAACATAGTGACACTCACAGTAGGACCTTCCGAGTTAGCGACAATCTAAGTACAACTTAGTAACTCCTGAAGTCTCAATCAAGCTTAGTAAACTTAGAGATTGTTTGAAAGGTAGAAAATAGCTCCTTCACCATCTTAGCAAAATGATGAGTCAGTTATAGAAAACCTTTCCAAACCTTATAGGCGCATAAAACTCAAAAAAACCCCAAAAATACTCCCTTAGATTGGTTTTTGTTAGTATTGGTGGTGGACCATACAAATATACCTCAAAACAACTGATTTTCCACCTGGCGACTCCACTAACTTCTAGTAAGCCTTACTATTTCACCAAACTCTAGGCTACTATCCAATAGACCTATCCCATCACTCACTAACATAGCGGGAGATGGTAAGACATTGAGTACATAATAGTCCTGCAAACTCTTATAGACTCTTTGGTCCTTTAGGTACCATAAACAAGCAAGCAGTCCATAAACTCATTTTTTTAGAGTAAACTCTTTTTGTTCTCATCACCCTAGCAAAGTGTTGAAACAAGTCTAGGATACTTTAACAAACCATAGGCTGCACATAAAACTTAGAAAATCCAAAAACATTCTCAGATTAGTTACTGGTGGTGGACCATAGCTATCTTCACAAAAACAACCCAGTTCCACCTGGCGACTCCACTAATCCATCCCTTTACTTTTGAACATCCTTCGCCTTAGTATAACTTTAGAAAAATCACTCATCCAGAAACATTCACCAATACCATTCTCTCTAAACCCTGGATCTAAAACCTGGCTTCACGAAGAATCAATACCAGAGCCCATCCAGACCCAAATCCCCCTATCATAGTAGATGACCCGGAAAAGATTCTGTGGCAAGCTTCTGAAACTGACCATCTAGCTACTGGTAGATCCATCCGTAGAGCAAGATCTGTACCTAAACATCGCACTATCCTACTAGATTCACCTTTTGAACTAGAGTCATCACAAGCTCTTCCTAGAAGCAAATCATATAGTAAGATTAACTTTGACGATCTTGAACCCCTAAACCCACCACAGAGTCCTATTAGAGAAGCTTCACCCACCACTCCTCCTGATTTCCAGCTTCTTTATCAATTTGGCTCCTATCATCCCAGATCTGCTCAAAACCAGATCACTAGTCCAAGTTCATCCGCCACACCTGGTCAAACCACCACTGTTCAAACCACTTCATTTCAGCCTACTAGTCCTCATCTTGCACATCATCCATTACCTCCAGTCATGGCAGCCTGCTACGCACCTTTGGTGTTACCACCACCTTTAGCTCCTCTCCCAAACAAATATCAAGACAAAATCCCACACTTTACTGGAGAAGACACCACCACACCTCAACAGCATATTAGTAGAATGACTGATGCTTATGAATACCTAGAGGTACAAGACGAGACTGTCAGAATGAGAATATTTGCTCAAAGTCTTGGTGGTGAACCCAAAGCATGGTTCAAAAGCTTAGCTCCAAACAGTATCCATGATGTCCCAGAACTACATCAAGTTTTCAGAAACAGGTGGGAAATCCGAAGAAACCCCATTCAAATCCTGTCAGAATATAACAGCCTAAAACGGGAAAATGGGGAAAGTGTCCAAGCTTACTGTACTAGGTTCAACAGTGTATATAACTCCCTTCCACCTCATTTCAAACCTCCACTTGGTTTAGCTTTGGCAAAATTTCCTGAGGGTTTTGATCCGGACATGACATATCATTT
This sequence comes from Pinus albicaulis, assembly GCA_034641835.2. NCBI lineage: Eukaryota > Viridiplantae > Streptophyta > Pinopsida > Pinales > Pinaceae > Pinus > Pinus albicaulis. Next base: position 399,146,495 of record CM076569.1, on the reverse strand, counting down.
GAGAGATAAGGATCCCCCCACCTTGGAGGAAATGCAACAAATAGCCATAAAAGCAGATGCCAACTTAGCTGAAAAAAGGGCTAGAACTAGGTCAGAAAGAAAGGTCACATATAGAGATGAGGTTTCTACTTCATCACCTTCCCTAGATCCTAGAATAGATGACTTAGTCAAATCCATGGCTAAAATGTGGGAAAAGATCAATGAAAAAGAACCTGTTAGGGACAACCAGCCAAACCCTCCAATCAGAAACCGAAACCAAAACTTTAGGAGGGAACAACCCCAAAACAGACCAAGGGAAAATGACCAATAGATCAGGCCACCATTCAATGAAAACTATGTGGAAGAAGATGATAGGGACTCAGAACCTCTTGATGAACATCATTTAAACCTCATAGGGTCTGACAATGAAGGTGAGGTATACCTCACCGAAGAAGAACAAGCCTTCTTTTCGCCTGATCAAGATGAGACCAATTATGAGGATCCTGATGACCCTGCCATAGAGTTTCAAAATGCTATTGAAGAAGCCCACAGGCAATATGACCTTAGAAGAAAAAGAAACCAAGATAATGTCAAGAAAGGTAACTCTGATACTGCTAAAGCTCCAGATACCATCCTCAAAAAAGCATCAAGCAGTGACAAAATCAAGGTTGAAAAGGCTGATCAAAGCCAAGCTAAAGTTACCCAAACTAGTCCTCTCTCATATACTCCTGATACTTCTACAAAGGTCACCAAAACAACTATGGCAAACAAAATCCCTAAACAAGGCCAACAAGCTCAGAACATAGACAAGGTCTCAGCTGAAAGAACTGAAACAAACATATCTAAACTTCAAGTGCATTTTAGCTTTGAAGGCGAAATCGCTAAAATCAAAATCACCATGCCTCTTACTGAAATCATTGCCCAAAACTCTTATAAATCCCAAGTACTAAAGGTCTTAAATCTAGGGAATGATGCAAACACTGTTAATCTCACTGATGACATTCCTGAAGTATTGTTTGGTCCAAAGGTAGAGGGAAAATTCCAAGAAGGATCTACTCTTCCATTTTACATTAGCCTAAACATTCACGACCAAATCCTCCATAATGCCATGCTAGACTTCGGCGCATCTCATAATCTTATGCCGAAGGTAGTAATGGAAAGATTAGGCTTGGAAATCACAAGACCATACAAAGACTTGTATTCATTTGATTCAAGCAGAGTCCAATGCCTGGGTTTGATCAAAGACCTTTGCTTTAGTCTGGCCCAAATACCCGCGACACATCTAATCATGGATATAGTAGTGGCAGACATTCCTCCCAAGTATGGGATGCTTCTATCTAGATCTTGGGGAGCCAAACTCCAAGGGAATATTCAACTGGACATGTCATATGCCACCATTCCTGTGTTTGGTCAGAACAGGATACTCTACCACGAATCACACATGAAATACATGATTAGCAGCCAAGATAGGCCAGATAACATTCCAATGTGTTCCTTGCGCTCCGACTTAAACTCTTTCATTATGCATATTGATGTAAACATGGAGAAAGAGTCAGAAGAAGCTGACATAGACTTAGATTCAACACATCAGTTGTCCCTGCTACCTTATGATGAACTGGACACTCAAAACTACCATGACCATGAACAGTTGTGTCTTGAAGAAAGTAAGTTTCCCCTCTCCCAAGTAGGATTAGAGCAAGAAGCACAAACTCTCATGTACTATCAAGAAAATTGCTCTAGCTTTAATCAAACACCAGCAGTAACTTGTGGAAATTTCTTCCGGGTAAAAGCTTTAGAAGACCTTCACATCATAAACCTATTTGGAACCCGAGAGAAAGGTAGTTTGATGTTTCTACCATACCTCAAAGATTTACCATCATGTGACCCTCCTACTGCAAATAAAACTTTGACTATAACCTCAGTAGCTCAACATCTTGAGAAAATGCCAAATAAACTTTTTATGAGCAAGGATGACAGTCATAATCTCGGCATACCTGAACTACTGAAATTGGCTCATATTTTGTCTTTTCATGAAGAACTTAGAAAGGCTAAAATCAGGAATCTCATGCAAAATACTAGTTTCTACAGGAAAAACAAGGGAAAACATTGTATCACTACCTTTTCCCCAAAGAACAACTTTAGCAGAAACAAACACAGTAAACTGAGACAAACTGAAATGATCAAGGAGAAAACTAGTGGCCATAGAATTTGCTTTGATTTTAGGAATAATACTGCATCTCCATATAACAAAAATCAGGTTTTTTCTACTCAAGATCATGATTCACCAATTGAAAATGTTTCTAATCATGTATTCTTGCAAGATCATCTTTCAGATCATAATCATCAGATTCCTTTGCCAAGTAAACAACTTAAAGATTTTTTCCAGTTTGCGGGAGGTAAATCTGATTTCAAGTTCAAAATTGCTAAACCACCCAATATTAGAAATCTGTTCATAAGGGCCATGTTCCCAGTTTTAAATTTCTGTGTTTTTGCATACCTTGATGATGTCACTATCTATTTTAAGAATTATCAAGAGTACATACATTACCTGAAGAAAGCATACAGTAAGGAAAGGAGTGGAAATCAGATATTCAGAGAGGTACAGAGGGAAGATACTGGGCTGTTTAGAGATTCTTGCATGAATCCCTATGTCATGTTAGAGAGAGAAAATTTCCCAAATTTTTCTTTTCAGGAGTTAAGTGGGCCAAGGGTGAGAGGAGATCCTTACGAGGATAAGATGCTGAGATTCCGTCATTTCCAAGATTTTTGAGTTTGAGACACTTTCAGTCATTGTACATACCATTGTTTGAAATATTGAAAAAATAGAAAAGTCAAAAACAGTAAAAGATAGGAAAGTCAAAAACAGTAAAAAGCAGTAAAGAGGGCCAGTGAAGATAGAACAAAGGTCCCATGTTCCAAAAAATAGTCTCTCGGAAAGCGAGCAAGTCTAAATGCCGCTACTAGTACTTCAATGTCTTGTTCAGCTATCTAGCCTAATCATAGCTGAGCATGTTTAAATTTATTTGCTGATAAGTTAGTGAGTGCCAAGATAGTCAACATTGTGTAAGATTGACTTATCACAGAGCTTAGATTGGGGAGAGATTCTGGTTCCACATGCCTAAAACAGAACCAAAGAGAGAAGCGAGGGATGAAAAACACATTGTACATCTTAACCCCGCTTGTCTAGTTTCCTTTTATTGCAGAATAACATTTGTGTGCAGCTTGTCTTTATGCCGCAAATGCATGACAAATCAGACTGCCTAATCCTGATTTGATCATTTTTGAATTTCATGTTGTAGATTAGAGAATGAAATCTTGTCAAACTGCTTAATCTTGACAGTCGATCTAGTTTTAGGTAGAGAAATGAAGGAGTTCATCAGCTTAATCTGAACTCCCGGCAGATATAAGAGTAGAAATAGATAGGTTCATTTTGCAAAAAGAAAAAATATGCATTGTCAAAAGGCTGCTAGTTCAAATGCGCCAAAGAGAAGAAAAAATGTTAGGAAAGATAGTAGGGTAGGTAGAAGTATCATTGATGTTAACCATGCTGACACTTTTCAGAAATAACATCAAGAGAAGGGTAAATTTTGCGCCAATGGATAAGGCACTGGTCTTCATAATCCAAAAATCTGAATTCTGGACACCTCCTGACGAGGAGCTGCCCTCCCCAAATGGAGCCACTGTTAGCCATCGGTATTTTTTACATGTTAGTGATGACTATATCTTCAGCTGAGTTTTCTAGAAACTGATTTCCTTATGTCAATATGTCATCCAGAAAACCCTCCCAAAACTTTTTTCGCCTTTCTACCTATTCAGTCCACCCCTGGAAACATCAAAAACCTCATATCAAAATCCTATCTAGCTTCAGCCTTATTGACCTGCCCAGCAGCCTTAAAAGGCAAATCCACATCTGTTTCAAAGGTCTCCCCTATGTTAGGGAGTGGCGTTTTAGGACATCTCACCTTTGGCAATCATCAAAAAGCCAAAAAAGCCCCCATCTGCAGCAGACCTACCATGACTGATCCCTTAATTTGCAAATGAAGTTGACAAACAGCCTTAAGTCGCGCCACTCATACCCCCCTAGATCTCAGCACTGCATAAAATCCAATCTCAAGCTGACTATTAGGTTTTTCATAGTTTTCTATGGTTCTACAAAGACAGGAAATATATTTCATCTCATGGAGTAAATGTTTGAGTTTACAGTTAGAGGAACAGCTGCTTCTAAATGTATTATGAGCCTGAGATGAAGCTGCAAAACAAAAGTCACTCATCGGGACCTTACAGCTCTTTCCAGCATGAAAATCACAGTAAGAAAGGGTCGCCACTGTCTCAGCAAAATGGTAAATTGTCAAGGCCCAGAACCTCCTTCATTTACAAGCAGAGGGTTAGGGCGCCTCCTTCATACATAAGCAGAGGGCGCAGGCCAGTGTTGACTCAGAAGGTTGCAAAAGTCCAGGTTTGCCTTTACTGAAACAATGAAACAATATCTTCAGGTCTCATGAATGTAATTGATGATCATAACAGGAATGGAGCTTGAAATATGCTAGCTCAAAAGAAAGGAGAGTCTGATTTGATAAAAGAGATCATCTGAAACTTTCAAGTCAGGTAAATTGTTGAAACTTTAGAATGCCTGTCATCAGTAAACATTCCAAAGCATAAGTACCCTGTCTATCCACAAGATCAAATAGAACAGATGATAACCAATGCCATTACACAGGCAGGAGAAAGTTGTTGGTTTTTCAAGAAAGCACTGACCTTCATAGTCACAAAGGTTATTTGTTAAAATAATCAATCATGAGATGAACAAGCCAAATATCTAAATCACCCTTAGGACAGTGCAGGGAGACAGTATTACTCTGGCTAGGGTTTCTGATGACACACAATGATGCTTGCAAGTGAAGATGCTAAGACTGATGTTTTCCAAGTGGTTTACTTACCATCACCTTCAGAGAAAGGCTGTCTCGAAAAGAATTGTTAAAAAACCTTCAAATACCTTACCTAATGAAGAGCCTCCTCCATGCATGAGTAGATGGCCAAAGCTACTACAGGTTGCTGAAACTGATTGATACAAGAAAGCAGTGGAAGGATGCCAAAAAGGAAGAAAGGTCATTACACAAATGAATGATAGTGCTGATAATGTAAAGGTATTGGTACTCCTATTTCAAAGAACTATCTGTCAGACTATACCTACAGTAGGGAAGAGACAATATTGAATATATGTGTGCCACTGATACCAAAAAGAAGACTTTCTCCTTGAGGAAAAGGTCAAGCAACAAAACAATATCATATACCAAAGGTCCAAAGAAGCGCCTTTCAAGAAATGGTGTTTACAGCTTTCAAATGTTTTGGTGCATTATGAATAACCCTTCCTTGCTAACAATCGCCAAGAAAGGAAAACAGTGAACATAGTGTAGTCATGAAATGGTTCTATTGACAAAAATGGTTTAACACACTGATCAAAACAAAATAAGGACTGTGTATCAAAAAGCCCTGTTTTCATATTCTACAAGCTTGTTTTTTTCAGATGGAGGAGGCAAAATGGGTATACAATCTTATGAATAGGCAGAAGGACTTTGTTTTGATGAATTATCACTGTTTATATGTCTTATAACAAACACACTTGTTATCATTCCAAAGGACAGATGTGGCACAGAATTACATGGAAAAGGACCTGCAGACAAGGCCTTTAAAATTCTGTCACCAAGGAGATTTCCCCTTTAAAGGTTATTGTTCACTATGTTTCAAAGGTTTTTTCAGCCTGTGATAATTGTTGGATAGTTTAAAAAGAAGAAGCACAACCTTTATTACTTAAGGAAAAAAGGGTTCTGTATACTACACTTACAAGCAGAGATTTGAAAACCCACTATAGGTAAAAGATGAAGAAGTTGCCAAAGACCGAGAGTTGTCAAAGCAAAATGACAAATCACCTGTGTTATTAAAACACCGTAGCAGAAGTGGTGGAGTTGGTCGACATAATTGGTCGAAGTTCAGAGCTCGAGGTCAGAGTAAATATTTGGGTTTATATGTTAAAATAACAAACCCACTGTTTTAAGACAAAACAGAGTCAAAACAAACCAAAATTCATTTCCCAAAGTTTGAAGACCGTTAAAGGCTTGTTTTGAATTGATATAAAGGAATGAAATTGAGGGAAATATTGTAAATTTCAAAACTAAATCCCCCCCGTGCCTCCACAGCATCAAACAAGCAAGAAAAACTGGTCGAAGAATCACAGGTTTGCACTCAGAGACAGCGCGACGTGCCTGGGATTTGGCGCGACGTGCCTGGGCAGCAAATTACACACGGCCCCTTCGTCGGCGCGACGTGCCTGTAGGTTGGCGCGACATGCCTGTACAAGGCCGCCCGACCGCACGACAAGTCGACCCGACAGGCCCGACAAGGGTTTTTCTGCGCGACGGGTTTGTTATCAAGAATGCCGCGCAAGTGTCAAGGGTCCCCAGCAGTGTTTTAGCTTTCGAAGGCAGGTGTTTATCAAAATTCGAGGTATTTTATATACTCCCCCATCAAATTTCAAGGTTTTGATAAAAAACAATAAGCTTTAAAACCCTGGACCTTGTCATTTTAGTTAAAGGCACAAGCAGTCATTTTTACACAGCAAGCTGAAGTTTTGAAATATGATAAGAGGCCGAGGTTGGTCATTCGAAGAGCACATGTAGAGATACGGGTTTTGAGGTAGAGGGTCGGTTTGTCTCTTCCTCAAATCGATCAAAAGGCCGAGGTTTTCCTGTAAAAAGCAGTGTTTTGATTAAGAGGGGATTTCCGTTGCAGAAAACTCATATAATCTCTGTCAAAGAGCTTGACATCTCCTATAAAACTCTGTCATTATTATCTCTCAAACTCACAAGCAAAGAGTGTATTGTCTAAACCACTGTGTACACTGATTTTACACCCAACCTAGGTCTGCTTCTTCTTTTTTACTACATTGTATCATTGTGAAGAATTGTTGACAGAGAGATTCTAAGGGTGAATAGGGCCATTTTTCTAAGGGCAGAGGTTTTTGATGGTTGAACTCTAACATCAGAGACAGGAGCATAGATTTATTGATAGATCTTTTGAACCCACAAGCAAGGGTGTGTTTCCTAAAAATGCATAGTGCACTGATATGTCAACTAGCCTAGTTCTGCTTTTCTTTCACTGAATGGTGTCATCTTGAAGAGCTGTTGTTGTGATATGTTTCGAGGGGAAGGTCATTTCTGAAGAACAGGGTCATCAAAACACTTATCACAACAAGCCTTTTCTAGAGATCTGCCCCTATTTCACTGTATTTCACTACTGTAAGTTTGTTGACAGGGAGCTTCCAAAGATGAAAGCACATTAAAAGGCAGAACTTGTTGATAAGAAGTTAAACATTGGAGGCAGGGGTATAGAGGTGTTGGTGGATTTTTTAAACTCACAAAGCAGAGAGTGTGTTCTCTAAACCACTGTTGCACTGATTTTTCACCCAAGCTAAGTCTGTTTCTTCCTTGCACTGTATTGTATCATCTGAAGATTGTTGAACAGAGTTTTTTCTGAAGGTGAACAGAGCCACTTTCTAAAAGGCACTTGTTGGTGATCAGAGTTTACATTGAAGCCAGAAGCACCCAAGTGGTGTTGGATTTCTCAAAACTTCACAAGTAAAAAGGGCCATTTTCTAAAGAGCAGAGTTGTTAGTGTTTGAAGTTAAGATTAAGACAGAGGTATAGGTATTATGTTGATCTCCTAGACTCACAAGCAGAGAGTATGTTTCCTAAAAACCACTGTACATTGGTTATACATCTAACTTAGGTCTGCCTTTACCGAAACCATATTGTATCATGTTGAAGACTTATTGACAGAGATTTTCAAAAGTAAACAGCATAGTGAAGGACAGAGGTTGTTGATGTTGGATTTTGACATCAAAGGCAGAGGTACAAAGGTGGTTATTGACTTCTCAAAATTCACAAGTGAAAGGTGTTTTCCTTAACACTGTGGGCTAATTTTTCACCTAACCAAAAGGTCTCCTTTCTTTCCACTGTATGGTCTCTACAGAAATCTGTTGACAGAGGTATTTTTCAAGGTGAATGACCTAAAGAGCAGGGTTATTATATTCGAAGTTTTGTTTTGAAAACACAAATAACAGTGTAGGTTGGCCTCTAACAAAGTCACAAGAGGGGTGATTGTTCAAAACTGTGCACAGGGAATCTACAAAGCAGTTACCCCATCTTTTACACATGGTACCATTGTTAAAAAGGTTACATAGCTGAAGTGTATCCAGAGTTGAAGGACTATTTTTAAGAAGTGTAGAGGTGGCTTATTCAAGGAAGCATTGTTACATTTTATTCAAAACCACATTGTCTAAACTATCCAAACAGTGTAGTGGCCAGTTTCAATCCAGCAGAGCATTTTTCATACATTGAAGGCAGTTTGCCTCTTCCAAAGCTTGTTTCAAGTCATAATGCCTCCAAAACGAGATCACAAAGGCGGACCACATAAGAGATATGAGCCTATCTCCATAGAAGAAATCAATGCTCACCCATCAGTGCTTTTCAATTTCCATGAAGTAGGTTGTCTTGATTTCTGTCAGAGGATAGAAGAAGTCAAGAGTTTCTCGCCACTTACACATTTGTGCGTGTTGAGATTCAAGGACAAACACTTCCAGTTAGCAGGTCTTGACTTCAAAATCTCCCCAAGGTATGTATCCAAGGCTACCAAGATCCCGTATCATGGTGAAAAGTGGTTTAAACAAGCGCATCTTGATCTATAAGATTATAAACCTTTCATCAAGCCTGAACATAGGGAAACCATCACTGCTATTTTTCCTTTCTCCTATCTTCTTGACAGTTATGCTCCGCTGATGAAAGCCATAATGAGATATTTCACTTGTGAAGGGAGGTTTAGCCAAATATTTGCCTATCATGTTCGCGTATTGATGCATTTTACCAGGAGCAGGCAATTAAACCTTCCATACTTTTTGTCCAAAAGCATAGAGAAAATGGCAGCTACTGTCCAAAAGAAAGCTCCACCTCAGCAAATCCCTTCTCTCTTTCATCATTCCTTAATCAAAATCATCTTCTTACACCAGCTGGAGAAGAAAGGGGTTTCATGGGATTCATTCGTGTAATACCCGATTTCTGCTGTCCCTCCTGTTCATGTGTCTCCTACTCGGCCTTCCATTGCCCGGTGCCTTTGTATCTGTGCGAGCCTACCCTAAAAACTCAAGATGACCTTGACCCTTTAGGCGACCAAAAACATGAGAGAGAAGGAGAGAGCGAGTGAGCCACGGGAGAAAGGAGGATGATGAACGAGCGGATTTTGAGGACGGCGATTGGAAATCGGTGGACAACGGCTAGGAGTTGATTGAACAACGGCAAATTCGGGGAAGAGGGACGACGACTAGATGTTGATGAACGGCAGCAAATTCAGGGAAGAGGGACGCGACTAGATGTTGATGAGCAGCGTGGAAATTGAGGAGAGAGGGACGACGGCAGATAGAGGTTGAAGAGCAGCAGGTTGAGAAAACAATTGAAGCATCTTTTGAGCCACAAGCTGGACAAGATGTTGAGGAGAGACAGCAAGCTGAAGCTGCCTCCTTGATAGTGACCAAAACTGTTCCTAATAAGAGGAAATTGCCCAAAAAGACAACTTCTAGTTTTCCAAGGAGAAAAAGCGCTAGATTGGCCTTCAAAGGCAAAAGTGCAGTTGGAGAAAGTGCCAAGCATGGAGGTAAATTAGCTGTCATCCCTATACCAAGCGATGACAGTGACAATGAGGCCCGCCTCCTTGAAAACCTCCTCATTCACAAAGAAGGGCAAATTGAGGTGTTGCAAGAAGATCTTCAAAGGGCAAGGAATTTCAACCACTTCTTGGAGGTTGAAAACAAACAAATGAAGTTTCATGTAGCTATCCATGAAGCAAGAGCAATCAAGTATAAGAAAGAGGCAGCGCAAGTAAGAATTGAAGAGCTTATTGGCGAGTTTGATGATGAAGAGGAGGAGGACCAGCCTAGGCGAAAGAGGCCTAGGAGCATCGGGCTTAGAAAAGCCTTGGAGAAACAGACAGCAGAAGAACAAGCTCAATTCGAAGCCTTTCCTCTCACTGCCCTCTTTGAGCCGGAAATTGAGGAAAACAAGGAAGCATGGCTTGAGAGGGCTAACCAGCATTTGGAAACAAAGCTTGAGAAGGCAAACAGGGATGTTGAGCTACAGAGAAAAAGGACTCTTCACTTTCAGAAGCTAAATCAGTTTGCCAGGCGAAAATTGAAGGTAGCACAAGAAAAATTGGAGAAGTTGAAGGAGAGGCGCCTAGCACGGAAAGAAGCAAAAAGCATATCAGCCCTTGATATTTTGGCTTCAGCTTCGGAGCTTATGTTCTATGGACCCTTGAGGGTCAGCCATGTGTCGATTTTGGGCACATTTCGGAAACTTTTTGTTCTTTGGCATTTTGGGTTTGCATGAAACTCATAAATGCGCCATTTCACTGATGAGTTGTCAAGGGAGGAAGATGATCCCAATGGGTTCCATAATTCCATGAGCAGGTCTCCAGCGATTTTCAGGGCATTTGAAGATCATTCGCCCCTCCAAATTGGCGAAAAACAGCCTCATTTTGCACATTATGCCCGCCATATCAGCAGCCTGCTATTTTCTAGGTTTTTGCACACAGGTACAGTTTTGAGGGACTTTCAGAGATCTGATTGAGGCGATTCCACTTGCATTGGAAAGAAGACACAGAGAGATTTCCAACGAGCCATCATGAGCCTCATTTTGACATCGGGAAGGCTTCTATTTGCATCCAGCAAGTCAGGGGACCTTTTTCAGGCATAAATATGAAGTATTTTTGCAATTTTTGAACTCCAAAAATCTGCTTTTCCCAAATGTACGTTAGGCTATTTTTATCATGGGAAAATCATGTAAAGTCAATATAATTTCCGTTTTAGCGAGTTTTAAGATATTTTATAGGATATTTTGTGCCTTGGGCTGAAGCCTCGAGGACAAGTTTAGATATTTTGACTTGGCTTGATAGGAATAGCTAGTTGCTCCATGGGGTTTTCCTCCCTCAAGCCTATTTATTCCATGGTTCTCTTTGTAAATCGGAGGCTGAACTTGAGAGAAGAATTAATGCATTGGTCATATGAGCTTTGAAGAATACACTTGAGTTATGATTTTTGGACTGCCTCTTGGATGCTTTTGAGGAATGCTGAAGGCTTGTTGATGGATTCCTTGACATGGTAGAATGGTATAGTGCTTCTTAATGTGTTTTGTCTTCTAGTTTTCACTCATAATTCATATTTCTTGCTGCTATAGATCGGTAAAGATTGATTTTGAGATATGCCCATGGAGGCACCTCAAAATCCCTGAATCTTCATAGCTTGATGTTTTCTTCTCCCTTAGTTATGCTAAAGAATTCTTAGCTGCTCTTTAGTAACCTAGGGTGTTGTTGCTAAGTTTTATTCATCAGTTCCATGTATGTTGAGTAGGATGTATGGTTTGCCCTACCTACCTATCAGCTGCCCATAGTTCTGTCCATAAAATTTTCTCTTTGACTGATTTGTTGATCATTTTGTTGAACCAAGGAGGCCTAGTCCCGATCTAGCCCTTTGCCTAAAACTATGAAAACTTATTTGTCCAAGTGCCCAATGACTTAGAGACTATGTTTAGGCGTTTCGGCATAGTTTATGAGTTGTTAGTTTGTCTCGTGTGTTTTCCCCAAAATCTGATAGCCTTTTCCCAAAGTTAGAGGGTCTTATACCTCTATGTATGGCTGGAATGTTTGATTTCTATGTATTGATTAGCTTATAGTTATTCCTAGCATGATCAATGGCTTGCTATTACATGTTTATGTATGCTATTAACTAGTTTGCACTTGAAATCCCTTGTCTTTCACCAACTTATTGTTCATTTAATCCATTTTGCCCAGAGATCCCTTCTACTGTGAATCAAATCGGCCCTACAGCAGCTTTACATCATTACTTCATAGCTTCCTTGATCTGTTTGACCCCATAGCCCGATTTATCTACATCTTGTTATCCGGTTTATGTATTTGATCAGTTTCATTCCTCACAAACTTAAAAAACCAAAAAACTAAAAACATACTTCATAACTAGCCTAATATCAAAACACCGCAAGTAAACACACCGACATCTTCTACACATATAGAGAGAACCCTCTCTGAGTCCAGGAAGGCTAGGTCCTTGGGCTCCAAAGCTTGGTTTGATGTTACATCGTCATTTGGCTAGCAAATCGGCCAAATCACGGGACTCTAACTATACTACAAAATGGCTTAAAGACGTTATTTTATGGAGCTGCAGCAGCTGAATGTTACACTTCATATCTAGAGAATATCTGTGTACAAAAGATCAAATCCATTTAATATCTGTACACTAGAAAGGCTCTATTACAAGATCCCCTTGGAGTTTTGATCAAATCATGCAATACAAAGAGTAGATCTGAGTTTAAAGTAGTAGATCTACAATATTATTTAGAAATTTCTGAAAATTATTTTACATTAGAACAGATCAGATCTATAAATAACATGGACCAACAAGCTAATTCATGGATCACCGAAGTGAAAGGCAAAGCCCAGCACCAAAGATCTCTCATCAAAAAGGGGATCAAAACACCCTGCAAAACCTCCACTAAGAATAACGTAGTCCTAGAAATAAAATTGCGCTGTAGCTTGATATACTGAGTTGTTCTGATGCCAAGATACAAATCTGAAGCTCAATCAACTAATGCACTCTTCCAGGAGGATAAAAGACTCACTCACTGAGAAGAAGCACTAATATGGTCTAGATCTGACTAGATCTAGATTCCACTTGCTACAACTTACAAAAGAAACCAAACCCTCACTGGATCTGCGTTGTAGTTGAAAGTAGAGCTTGGCCAAATTCTTGATAGTGGATGAAATCAGCAAGACTCCTCCAATAATCCTCAATGGAAGAGGTGAAATCCCTACATAGGTACTCCCAAGTGCTAAGCAGCACTATTCTCAGCTGAACAACAGAGAATGGTATTTGTCTAAAGGGAGAAGATACTCAGAAATATAGACAATCAACAACATTCTCTTGCTCCCTCCCCCCTTCCTTTTATAAGATGAAAGCCTTGGCAAACCCTAAACCACCTTAATGAATTAGCTCCTTTCACATGAGCAGCCTCCAACTAGAACTATGTTGTCCCTTCATGAGATACATTGTATCTAGACAACGTTGTAGATTTGGTCAAGGTTGACCCAGTCTCATAGCTCAAACCCCTTTCACACCTACAAGTGATTTTTATATATGGCCCAGATTTATCCTTGTTCATATGGGCATTGATTTTTTCATTCTTTCTAGGATTTTTACATGTCCTCCTTTATTCATTTATTCATGCAACAAAAATTAGACAAAATTGTATAGTCCTCTTAGCTTAGGCTAAGTAGGAATATTACACTTTTATCTTTCAAGTTTAAATATTTTTGAATTACATTCTAAAAATGTTAATATTTGTGGATGGGGAGGTAAAAATTCTCCTTAAGAGTTATGGGTGACAATTGAAGTCATAAGGTGCTAAGCTTTGAAATAATATTTATTTGTGTAGATACTGAAATGACAGATTAAAGGATAACATGTTGTTTTACTGATGTAAGTTAAGAAATATTAAGAAGATAATGGAGATACAATCATCAAAGTTTAGAATAGGTTCAATACTAAATTTCAATGTAATAATTTATTTATAAATAATTTTCTTTAATTTATAATGATGAGAGAATATTATTCAACAAAACTAGTATAAGAACACTGGTACATGTACATATGATTATTTACATATTTACAATTATAACACGAATACTTCAAGAAAAACAAAATTTCAAGATTTTCCCATTCATGGGAAGAGAATATCTCTTACCTTGAAGACCTTGGAGAATAAAAGTTGATGAGCCAAGCTTTTCAATGATCTGAAATGGACCAAGGCAAAATTTCTAAAAATTTGTATGTTTTCCCTTCTCTTCATGGGCTTTACCCATTTCAGAACCAAGCCACCAATTTCAAACATTTTATTGCTTATTGAACTTGCATCAAACCAAGAATTAAATGTATTATGATGTTGAGTATGAATCTATTTGGATTTTTCTCGTCCCTCTTCTAGTTTCAAAATTTGAGATAATCTTAATTTTAAAGAAGAGCAAGGTTGTTCCTCCATAGATTTCAATAGGGATAGTGAAGGTAGAGACAAATTTGGAGGAAACACAACTTATTTTCCATATAATAAGTTATAGGGATAAGTTACTAAAGAATATTTATGATTAATCCTATCAGCCCACAGAGAAAAAAGTAAAACCTTATGCCAATTCTTTTGGTTATCATCAATAGTTCGATTGATAATTCTCAAAAGGTTTTTGTTGGTGGATTCAACTAATCCATTTCCTTGAGGACAATAATTTGTTCAATATTTAAGTTTAAAACCCCGTTTCAGTGCAAATTCAGTTATGGAATTACTAGAAAAATAGGAAGTATTTTCAAACATGATGAAATTAGGAAGATCAAACTTGGAAATTATATGTTGATTAATAAAATCCATAACAATTTCAAAGTTGACCAACTTCAAGCGTATTTCTTCCACCCACTTAGTGAAATAATATGTAGCAGTCAAAATATATTTATGTTGTTTATAAGAATTTGGAACAATCTCACCTATAATATCTAGTCCCCATTATTCAAAGGGTACGGTTCAATATTGAATGGTTGCAGAGGAAAGACTTACTTCTTCTCTCTTCCTAAAGTAGTTTGGAAGAATTTACATTTTCCTACATAAGCATGCATGTACTTGAACAAATTTGGACAATATTAACCATCATGAAGGATTTTGTGAGGAATGGTATCTCCACTATAGTGTCCACTAGTTGGGCCATCATGTAATTCGTACAATAATTTTTCAACTTTATGTTTTTCTAAACATTTGAGTAAGACAAAATCATACTTTATTCTAAAAAAAAATTATTAACAAGTTGATATTGGTTGGATTTAAGCCTTATGGCTCTTTTTTTCTTGTAATCAATTTCAACTGGTGCATAACTATTTTTCAAATATAAAATTAAATCAGCATACTCAGATTCAGTATCAATTGGGCATACCTATAAATCTTGAACATTATTACCTGAATCTTCTTCAACTGAACTATCATATGCTCCAATTATCAACCTACAAAAACCTTGACCTCTAATTATTTTAATTGGTTTAATTTCTATATAATATTCTTGTAAGGTTGTAACCTAACTAGCTCTCTTTTTTCCTAATTCTCTCTCGATAAGTAACTGCCTGACTGTTGGGAAAGGTACAATCAATTTTGTATGTGTTTTCAAGAGAAAAGGTATAAAATGTTTTATTGAATTAAAGATTGAAAAATCTTGTTTTTCCACTTTGGAATAATTCAACTCTCCTCCTTGTATATTATAACTAAAGAAGCAAAGAAGAGCCTCAAATTCTTCTTCATTAGGTTGAGTTAAAAATGCTACATAAGCCTGGCCATATGAAAAAGTGTAGATGAAAAATTCCTAAGAAAAATCAAGAGATGATAATGAAGGAACATCTATTATGGCTTGCTTTATTGAATCAAAATATGTTTTTTTTTCAGTTTGTCTCCATTTGTATATTGTCTTCCTTTTTATCATATTTGGTAAAGGCATAACAATCTGTGAAAAATCAGGAACGAAGTGCTTAACAAAATTAATTTGGCCAAGAAAGGATTGCATAGAATTTTTATTATGAGATAAGAGAATTTTTGAAATAGCCTTAAATCTTTCTGAATCTATACTAATTCCTTCCTTTGAAACGCTAAAGCCTAAAATATTTCCCTCACTGAGAGACAACAATGATTTTTTAGGATTCAAAGAAATATCAATCTTTCTGAACCTTTCAAAATTTTGTTTTAAATCATTAAGAAAAATATTCTTGTCTTTTGAATAGATTGTAATTTCATCCAAATAAACAACAACTAATTTCTTAATAAAACCTCTGAAAGAAATGTCCATAGAATGTTGAAAGGTATCTCCAACATTAATCAATCCAAAAGGCATATTCTAATATGCATATGTTCCCCACTTAGTCCTGAACGTGGTTTTTAATCTATCTTCATGATGCACACGAATTTGATTATATATATATATATATATATATATATATATATATGAAATAATTTCAAAACCTGCAACAGAATGTAAGATTCGCTCCATTAGTGTTAAAGGAAAATTTTATTTTTCACTTTCTCTATTCAAAATTCTAAAATCAATACAAATTTTATTATCTCCATTCTTCTTCCTAATTTATACAAGATTTGAAACCCACTTTGAGTTCGGACCAAAAAAATAATTTTGGCTTTTAATAATTTGTTCAATTCGGTCTTCATTTGAGTTTCAAGTTTACGATGGATTTTCCTAAGTTTTGTTGGACATGCTTTACATCAGGAAGCATAGGTATAGTATGTTGAATGAAATATGTATCGTAGGTTTTTAAATAATCATAGCGGCAAGAAAAAATTTCCTTGTATTTTGTTAACAAATGTATGAAAGCAGATCTTTAATTAGGTGAAAGTACACAGCCTAAATTGATATTGTAAGGTTTTTTCATTAGACCCTAGATTAATCAATTAAAATCTTAAGATGGTGCTCTAGAATTTATAGTTGGAGAATTTTTGGAATCTATCTTTCAAATCATATAATTATTCCAATTTTACAACATGTTTTGGAAAATAATTTTCTTCAGAAGACTTATTACGTGCTTATCATGTTCATCTTCATCAATGATCTGATCCGAATAAGAATATTTAGAAGTAAAAAAACTTAGAATGTTTTTTAATGATTGAATACTCGCCAATTAGTAATTTTATCAGGAATGGAGGGGAAAAAACCAGTTCAATCGTAAAGATATCTGGGTTGAAGTCTTTTCGAGGAATGAGCTTTGAAGCAAAGCTAGCTAAGAGATCAACACACAAATTTTTTAATCTGGGAATTGGAATTATATTGAATGCTATGAAATGAGTAATCAAATCCTGAATCAAGGTTTGATAATGCTTTAGATGATTGGAAACACAATGAATGCTATTCCTTACTTTCTTTATAAAAATTTTTGAATCACCATAAACTTTTAGATATTTGACATCAAGAATGCTATCTTTTTTTAAACTCTAAACTAGTGCTTCATATTCAACAATGTTATTTGTACAATAAAATTCCAATTTGCATTCCAACATGGTTTTATCTCCATTTATATTAATTAAAATGCATCCAATCCCTGCAACATCATTAGACTTCGACCCATAAAAATAAAGATTCCAAAAAAATTTATCACTCTTATTTACAGTATTATCTACAACATTAATACATATTGATGAATATGTTTGTGAGAAATTTTAAATTAATGATAAAACATAGTCAACAGGAAAGGATAATTCATAGTAGGGAAACTACCAAAGAAGGCATCTGAAGAATAATTTCCAAAAATATTCCTTGTGAAAAATTACTAGTTCATTTTCCTCATCCAAATCAATCACAAAGTATTTCATGTGTTTTTCCCTATCCACATGAATTTGGTTAGGTATTCCATTATAAGGGAGTCACAGATATGAAAAATATGTTACAAATCAGCCATGTAGTTTCTTAGAACAATCCCTGCTTAGGATCAATCCATAAAACTCAGGGATATCAACAATCAATATATCAATTATTTGACAAACTTTTGAGTTTGAAGATAACCTGATTAGAAAAATGTTCATTAATCCTAATACTTTAACTTTTGTTTTATCTAATTGGAAAATTTTCACAACAAAACATTCAATTTTAGACATATCGAATAAGGAATGATATTAGAAGAGACACCTGAATCTGCTAAACAATTGTGCACATTTTTGTTAAAGATTTCAAAAGTAAACAAAAAAGGAGGTGTATGTGAGTTAGATTTATCTCTAATTAAGATTGCCTCCGAATGATTTATTTTATCTATAGGGAAATTTTGGGGTTTATGCTTTCCTTTTGATGCTTTTGAGGTGAAATCAGTTGAAGGCAAAGGAGATGAAGGAACAACATTAAACTCATTAAGTAAAAATTTATGTTGTTTTTTTAGTTTACTGACCTCATATAAATAAATGTTTGCTTTAGTATTCTTCATGTCCTCTAATATTATATTTAATTTTATCAGACACTATAAAAGTTTTTGATGATGTGGGTGAAGGTGAAGGAGAAATAGAAGTACTAAGAGAAGGATTAGAAGACTGAGTAGGAGTCTTTTTAGATGTTCCTTTCTCTTGGTGTAGCAGTATAAACTGGTCCTTTACTTCTAGTACTTATTGGAAAGGCTTCCTCTTCTTCTTCATTCTGCAAATTTCTTAGAATAAAGTCCCATAAACCATGAGCTTCAAATATTTCTTCTTGTTGTTCATCGGTCGAGGCAAATGCTTCCTCCTCTCCTTCATCATCATTAGACTCTACATTTTATATTTTGGTAGGTGGTTGAGATTGTGAAGGTTGATTCATTTTAAAAGGTATAAAATATTTCCTTGAGGATTCAACAACTTACTTCTTAATTTCAACCATCTCATTAGAAATTGTCTTAATCACTTTCTGTAAACCTTCCAAGCCAAAAGGGTCTTTAGAAACATTTTTCTTGGGCTCATCTTTAAATGTCACTTTCTTGGTCTATTTTCTTTCTTCGATGGCAGACTTCTTTTCAAGAGCTAAAACTCTTTTCTCAACACATAGAGCTTCTTTCATGTTATCTAAAAGTACTATTTTCTGGGACATATCTACAAACATGGAAATATTTAAAGGAAGGGAACTGATATGCCATTCAATACCAACATCTACACCAGGTCTAGAAGCAACTTGGATTTTATTTAATAATTTGTTCAATATTGAATTAAAGTCTTTGATATTCTCATTTGGGGTAGTTTTAAGATTGGATAAATCATTAATCAAGGTAGCAATTGTTCGATCATCCCCAAACTTTTTCAAAAGTTGTTCTTCAAATGCATCCTAGTCTATGATTGATCCAAATGGTAAAGGGAAATATTGAGATCCTGCAGTTCCTTCAAATGTGTAAGGAAATAGTCTACAAACTACATCTTCTTCTGAAACATCATTAAGGTTGATTTCCAGCATAAAATTGTGAAGGTGTTCCTCTACAGGTAAAAAAATCATATGGATTATATTTAGGAAAGAATATTTTTGGATGCTTTGGAAGAGGATGTAAAGGAGGTGTCATTGCAACCGCTCCTAGGTTATTCCATGTTCTGTTGGCCATTTTGAGAGTATTAGATCCAAAATAAGTTGTACTTGATAAAGAGGTTGTAGAAAAATTGACAATTGAGGAAGTTTCATTAGGGGAATTTTGAGGTCTAAAATGGGCCTCCTAAGGAAATTATAAAATAATAGTGGAAATAATAAAATAATATTAGATTACATTGTCAAAATTTAAAGGGAAAAAATAAAAAACTACTTTTTTCCTTGGTATTTTCAACTTATCTCCCTATGGGTTTACTCAAATTTCGAGTGAGAATACTTGTTGGATGTTGAATTTGATTCTTCATCCAATGAGTGCCCACATTGCATACTTTTGATGGACCCTACTACATGAAAAATGAGAAATACATGAAAAACATGATTGCAATCAAGTGTTTTCATGTATTTCTCAGTTTTCGTGTAGTAGGGTCCATCAAAAGTATGCAACATGGGTACTCCTTGGATGAGGAATCAAATGTTTCATCCAATGAGTACTACCACTTGAAATTTGAGTAAAACCTTAGAGAGATAAGTTGAAAAAGTAGTTTTATTATTTTATTATTTTTAATCATTTTACTTTTTTACACCAAAAGTAGTGAATCATCCCCCATGGTTGACATCATCATCTTGAATTGTATTGGATCTTATAAACTTTATTTTGGTTGTACATTTCTCTTAGGAGGCCCATTTTAGACCTCAAAATTTCTCTAATGCCCTTGTAGTACTACTATTTATAATAGTACTAGTTGTCTATGAAAGAGGAATATGAATGGAAGAAGGGGATAAATAACGATAAGAAGAAGGCAAAGGAGAATGAGAAAAATCGGGGTTGACAGAAGGAGTATGAGGTGGAGAAGCTGATATAATCCCACTAGCTTAAGATTAAGTCTCTGGAGTATGTTTCTTTCTCTTATGAGTAGGCAATGGAAATTCAAAAGGCTTGACTCCAATATTTTCACTCTGGGATCTAGTAAAACTCCAAAATATTGAAGATATGAAGTATCACTTCCTTTTGATAAATAAGGCTTAGAAATTTTTTCTTCAGAAATGGAAATTCCTTCCAATATCTGAATTAAAGTTTGTAATTCAGGAGACTCTGTAAGTGGCTCTATTCGACTAGAGGTTTGTTCGATCGATTTTGGAAGTGAGCTAGGAGATTTAGTGGCTAGTACAACAACTTTAGATCTAGAACTAGGGGATTTAGAATAAGATCTTGAGTTTGATGGAGATTTTGAGGGAGAATGACTCTTTGAATGACCTTTAATTTTAGGAGGAGACTTTGTTTATATTCATAGTCTCATAGCCCTCCTTCTAGCACCAAAAATGCTGGTGGTCCTGAATGACTACATTAACATTGGGGAAAAACATACGGTCGGGACCTTAGAGAAAATCCTTTTCCATTTGGAATGATGGCTCTGACTAGGATTATGGGACTAATTTCCCTTTCTAAAATAGTATGGAATGAAGAAAATAATCATATCTTTCCCTAATATAGCTAGAAACAAAAATATATATTAATATACCACTATTTATCTATCCCAGGAAAAATCATTAGGAGAATTTTGAGGTCTAAAATGGGCCTCCTACGGAAATTGTAAAATAATAGTGGAAATAATAAAATAAGATTTGATGACATCATCAAATTTTAGAGGGAAAAAAGAAAAAACTACTTTTTCAACTCATATTTTCAACTTATCTCCCAAAGTTTTTACTCAAATTTCAAGCGGGAGTACTCGTTGGATGCAAAATTTAATTCCTCATTCAAGGAGTACCCATGTTGGATACTTTTGATGGGTCCTGCTACAAGAAAAATGAGAAATACATGATTGTAATCACATTTTTTTTATGTATTTCTCATTTTTTTTGCAGCAGGACCCATCGAAAGTATGCAACATGGGTACTCCTTAGATAAGGAATTAAATTTTTCATCCAACGAGTACTCCCACTCGAAATTTGAGTAAAACTTTTGGGATATAAGTTGAAAATACGAGTTGAAAAATTAGTTTTATTATTTTATTATTTTTTCAATCTTTTTACCCTTTTATTTAAAAAATGGTGAATCATCCCCCATGGTTGACATCATCATCTTGAATCCTATTAGTTCTTATAAAGTTTATTTTTCTTGTACATTTTTATCACGAGGCCCATTTTAGACCTCAAAATTCCCCTAATGGATGGTAATATGTTTTTAAAAGGATTTCACAATTATAATAACAATGTAGATCATTGCGTAATTATGAATTAAGCTCACAAAAAGAAAAGTAATTTAATTAAATAGTTAATTAAATTAGTTGTTTAATTGTCACACATATTGAGATATTGTTATTCACATATAGTAAACATATTTCAATCAGATATATCAATAATGATTATGAAAGATTGCTTTAACACATATACTGTGAATTATAACAAAATACTATTCTACTTTAAGCAAACAGAAAGATAAAGGATAATAGTACCCAATAAACCATTGATCTACTCATCATAGAAAGGTGGTGGTTAAGCTTCAGATTAAGAATAACTTAGTTACAATAGTGCAACTTAAGCTTCCTTTTTACAAATATTCAGAACCCAATTTCTATCAATGAGAGACAATTTATAGTTTTTTTACAAAAAGATGAATATAGAAAATAAAAGAACCCTTCAAGCAGTTTTCAATAGAAGAAAAAATAAAGGCAAAATTAGAACATAATTACAACAATTTCCTAAGCTTAGGAGGAATATTGTCCTCCAAGGCTTTGT
Source organism: Pinus albicaulis (assembly GCA_034641835.2). Taxonomy (NCBI): domain Eukaryota; kingdom Viridiplantae; phylum Streptophyta; class Pinopsida; order Pinales; family Pinaceae; genus Pinus; species Pinus albicaulis. The sequence goes on along the minus strand of CM076569.1, from coordinate 399,124,556 downwards.
ATCAAATGAAATATATCAATTAAATTATTTAGTTTTGGCGGAGATGTTGGATGAATCCACATCTGGCTGGTGAAGATGGCATCCCTCAACGCTAACAACATCTGTGTGGTAGTGTTCGATAGGCATCAAAGCATTAACAAATGACTATGTGATTTTAACAATAATTGTCAATGATGTTCCAAGTCGATCTTGGTCAATTGATAATAATATCGACCCTTTTCTTGGAAAAATATTGCCACATCTTCATCAAGAACTTGATGTCATACAAGGTGCCCTCGGAACAACAAGGAATAAGATTGAACTAAAGTGAATTATTAATGATTGCCTCAATTCTGTTGTTCGAAATGTCCAGATCCTGATAAACTATCATTTCTATTCGCTTAATGAGGATCTCCAATTATTTAAAAATAATTTCCTTGTGGGCTTCTTTGATTTAGGTAGATTGGATAATATACCTTCCTCACTTTCCTAACAGGTCAAAAACCAAAAAATATTTTCTTCCACCTCCTCAAAGTAAGTTTTTATATCGGAGATTTGATTAACCAGGGAATCGACTATCTTGCATTGATCATGAATAATTTCCAATTTTTGGCAAAATATTATTTGTTGTTGGGCAAGAAGAGTGCTCAACTCTTTAGCCTCTTTATTGAATTTGGAAAATTCTAGGCTGACACTTAAATGATCAATTCTTTCCTATAGTTCTTGTGTCTATAAATCTCTAGACTTTATATCTGCATCATGTTGAATGTTGAGAGAATCAAATCTTTTCTAAAGCTTTTTCATCTTGGATTTTCCAGTGCTCTGTGATCTTTTTCTTTTCTGTTTCAACATTTTGTTCTAAAAATGCAATTTTCTACTCCTTTTCCTTGATTTGTTGTTGCACTTCTGTTGCTTTATCAATATTAGCTGAGGCATAAGCACCAAAGAATTGTGTAAGCCTACCCGATTCCTCCGTTGGAGTGGTTGAGGAGCCTTTCCATAATACTTAAAAAGATGCATTACGAGGGAATAATGCATGGGACTGATCAAGCATATCTTTTTCCTTTCCCTCTTTACTACAACCTTGTGCTGAGGACTGTATAAAATGTACAATGGAGGAGTTTATTCAATATTCAAAACATACTTAGAGGAGGGAATGCTGATATTATTTCTATATCCCTATCCTCTAATGTCTCCCTAGTATCCTTCACTATTTTGGTAGTTTGTTCAGGATTTTTTAAGGTATTCTGAATCTTCATTTGTGGATTAGTTTGAATAGATTTAGACTCATCAATCTTAAAATTTAGAGTTTGACTATATTATTTCCACATCTCTTCTAACTTAGTATAAGGAACAACTGCATCTATTTGAGAAGAAGAAGAGGCGACTGCTACTTTTGGATGAGAAAAATCAACTGAATGTGTAAAACCAGTAATATCATCACTAACAATTTTCTCTCGAGAAACCTGTAATGAATTCATAAGAAGGTTTACCAGCCTAGATGCTCTATATTGGATAAACTGATTCATTCCTTCAGGAGATAATTGTTGCTTTTCATACTCTATCACCATAGAATAACAAGAAGCATTTTGAAATAGATCATCAAACTTGTCAGGTACATGTATGAACTATCTAATACTTTATGTTGTTGTGAAATTCTCGACAACAATATTAGGATCATATTTATTATTTGGTAAAGTATGAAAATTCAGAGCTTGAATAACTTGTATCTCAATCATTGCATTTTGTAATTGTCCAGAGCATATATTCCGAATTGGGTCAGGAAAGGAGGCCACATCTTTTTGTTAGCTTCTTTAAGGAATTTGGAATTTCCATTTCCAACAATTTGATAAGCTATTTCCCTACACATTATTTTATCTAGGAAAAAAAAAAAAAAACACGAGGGTTTGCTAAACTTCCATATACTATTATATACCTAAATGAATCCTCACCAAACCATCTTCCTACTCTCAAACTATCAGTTTCAGCTTCTAGATATATTCAGGGTGCTTTGGTATCAAATATGACCTGATAGATTGGCAACATGACTCTGTGGCAGATCTTATAGAAATGTTGATGGTATTTTGAGTCCCATAAGATGTTGTGATAAATATAGATGGAATTTGGGTCTTAAAGAGTCCATTTCCAACCCATAGATGAGAAATCCATAGAAAAATATAGAACATCCATGTTATAGGTATTAACACTCTGTAGTTTTCCTAAGATGAGGAGGAAAATCGAAAAGGTAACCACAAACCACTTGCAGAATTGGAAACTAGCCCTTCCAATTGTAGAAATTATACAAACAATTGTATATCAATACATTCAATCCGATCAAGAAATGTACTAAAGCTAGATATGGAATCCTTCTACAAATCAATTTTAGAAAACAAACATGATCACCAATCACAACAAGTCAAGAAATAAGCAAATCAAACCACAACACAGATATTTTCCCAGGGAAAGCTTGTTGCTCAAAACTCCTCTATCTTCTATTTTATATTTTCCATGGAATCATGAAACAATTACAATGCACTCTTCTCACAAGAGTCTCCTACACTCTCACAACTGTCTCACACTGACTCGGACAAAATCGAACAACACTTAGTCAATTTCCTGCCTCTAATTATCAGCTTGCCTTGCTTACACAATTCATGTGGAATGCAATCCATATTCTTTAGGAATTTCAGCCTTCCAAAACTGCGCAAGGATCATGGGAAATATAATGGATGTCTGACTTCATGCAGGAAAACTACTAATGATATAATGATAGTTAACATCCCTTTAACCTCTGTCTCAACTGGGTCTCCACTGGAACTAACATGCATGGAGCTATTAATACTAAATCATCAGTTTCATGGCAGATCACTGCATGTGAATTAAATCTGATTTAATTCACTTGATCTCTCACTAGTGCAAAAAATAGTTACAACTAGTTCAACTGAATTTAACTCAATAAATTAAGTTAACTGATTTATCATGCATTAAACTAATGCACCAAATGAAATTCAAACTCCATAACTAATAGAATCACTCTGCATGCCTCACCAACCACCGTCAACTCGAAATTCATGATTTAACTGAGTTTATCACAATCAGTTAAATATTACAAGTGATTATGAGATAGGATTACATTTATTGTCCAATTTAATTAAGGAAAAATTAAATTAGACACAAATTTCTTGTTGACTATTCAACACTCCCTCTCAACAAGAAAGGGATTATATGCCACCCCAATCCTGCCTCTATGTTATTCGAATTTTCTCCTGGTGAGTGCCTTCGTCAGAATATATGCATCTTGATATTCCGCGGGAATGTATTGAAGTAACATAGTGCACCTCTAAACATAATCTCTAATATGGTGGTACTAGATGTCTATGTGATTGGACCTATCATGGGATACCTGATTAATCGAGAGTTTAATGCAACTCTAGTTATCACAATTTATCACCGTCGGATTCATATGAGAACCAAAAAAACCAACCAGGGTATTTCTCATCCAAATGGCCTCACATGCAGCTTGACTTATTGCCATGTACTCTGCCTCGGTTGTAACGAGTGCCACAGATCACTGCTTCTTGCCGTACCAAGAAACTGTTGTCGATCCTATGCTGAAGATCCCTCCTGATGTGCCCTTTCTGTCTGATGGACTGCCTACCCAATCTGCATCTATGAAGCCTTGAAGCTCACTCCCTCTATCCATCTGTACCATAATCCATACTCTATAGTGCCCATGAGATATCTCAATTCATTCTTCCCCGCCTTCCAAAAGAGCTTGGTCGGATTAACCATAGCTTGACTAAGCTGGTTAACTTCATAGCAAATGTCTGGTCTGGTGTTCACCAAGTACATCAGTGAACCCACTAACTGCCTGTAAATAGTAGAGTCCACTACTTCTCCTGAAGTAGTACCCTCTTTCCTCCAATTTCTTGGAAGAAGAGTCTCCATGGGTTTACAAATTTCCATGTGAAACTTACCCAAAATATATTTGGCATACTTTCCTTGAGAAACAAATAGCTCACCATATCACTGCCATATTTCCAAACCAAGGAAATAGTGAAGGAGTCCCATGTACTTCATTTCGAACTCCCTTGCAAGATCCTCCTTGCAAGAAGTTATCATCTGCTCATCACCTGTCAAAATTAGATCATCAACATAAAGTACGATAATCAAGAGCTTACCATCAACCACAATTTGGTACAGATTTGCATCTACTTCATTTTTGGTGAAGCCCAACCCGGTCGATCACACATATGTGCTGGTTGTCCTTCCACATCAGATTCTGTGTTTTCTAAGTGGCTATTTGTTTCCTCAAATCACTGCTCACTATTAGTATTTTCATCTTGTTTGTAAAGATCTCTTAACAGTAAAACACAAGTTATAGGTAGGCAATTAGGAATTTCTTGACAACCTTCCTCATCATCTTCTATAAAGTCTTGATCATCATACATGTCTTGCTTATTGTCTAAGTCTTGTAGTGGTTGAGTTTGTTCCTGATCTGTAAAATGCATGGGCTTCTCTAGATCATCAATATTTAAATTAGCCTCACCTAGAAGGGATGATGAATCATTATTTATGCTGGCAAGGATATCTTGAGGAATGTCCTTTATTCCTTGATTTATTTCTTCCTAAATTTATTCATCTAGGTTCTTGAGATAGCTATCTTGGGTATGAAATTCTTGAATGGCTGTTAACAGATCTTCAGGATGCATATTACCCAAATCCTCATCAATATCTAATAGGTATTGTATGATGTTTTTAGATTGATCACAACAATTTGTAGTCCATAATAAAGATGAAGGGTTTTCTTTATATTCTTCATAAAATACTTGGTGCATGTATCTTAAAGAAAACAAGCTCTTAGGTTCTAACCATTCATACCAATCCCTTGCCTTTCCTTCTAATGTTAACATGAACCTTTTCATAAGGCAGTCTTCATGCCATTTAGTATTTATCTTCCATACATGTATATGAAATTTGATGAGATGTAACAATGGGTCATCAAACTTTTCACCTTAAAAAATAGGAAGATTATCATCCCAACACAGCTGGGGCATATTATGTGGGAACCCAGGGATATGATCTCTACTCATTGGAGCATATCTCCTTTGTATCCTTGGTTCCATGTTTGTAAATTAGGAAAGAGGTCACTGTATCTGGTCAACCAGTTCAGATTCTTATACCAGTGGAGTCATTTGGTCTTTTGGAGGTTGTGGAATCGCCAGGTGGAATTTTTTAGCTCTTTTGGAGGTAAAATGTTCTATGGTCCGCCACCAATGTTTATTTAAATACCAATCTGAAATGTTCTGGGTATTTCGAGGTCTTAAGGATGTACAAGATGTAATTCATTCAGAATTTCCTAGTAGAGTCTTAGGAAAAACCAGAGGGGTCAGTAGGCCTACTGAATACCAATGGAGTCGCTAGGTGAAGGATTTTTACTTGTTTTTAAGGTTTGGTTGTTGTTCACCATCAACAATCAATAATAACCAGTCTTGGTGACACTTGTTTCATTTTAAAATAGGGGTTATTTGAGTTGTGAAGTTATATATTACCCAATATTGTTTTTCCCCAGTATTGTCACCACTATGTTAGGTCTCCGTAGTTTGCAAGATTGGCAAGAACAAACGTTGCAGAGCCTACATCAAAACCACTTTGGAATCCTACGATCTAGCCACCCTGGATTCAGAGAGGGATCTCTCTATATAAGTTTTTTCAAAGATATTTCTTTAAGGCTTATGATATCATATTAGGCTAGTTATGAAGTACAGGGGTTTTGTTTGTTTTTGGTTGGGATGGATATCATCAAAATGAAGGAAGTATTTTGAAGGGTAAAGGTATGAGCAGGTTGAGAGAATGGTTCATCTGATAGGATAGGTATGAAACAGTGTCAATCCATTGGGCTATGGAGTCACAAAAGGATTTAATTGCACAACAAGTTACAAGTATGGTCTATGGGGCAAGTCATCTATATCAAAGGATCTTTTTAGATTGAGTTAGGGTATGAAACATCAAGAAGTGAGTGAAATAAATAAACACATAAGAAAATCATAGGGAAATATAAGATCAGGTAAGGACTTTGAACCTATCCTGCTTTTGACATACTCTCAAAGGAAAACAAGAAATAGCCTAAGATCAAGTAAATACTTTTAACTTAGCTTGCTTTCAGTATATTCTCAAGGAAAAACAGTTAAAACAAAGAATAGCTTAAGATCAAATAAGGACTTTTAACCTAGTCCGCTTTCAGCATATTCTCAAAGGAAAACAATTAAGATAAACATAAAAAGTAGCCTAAGATTAGGTAAGAACTTTGAATCTAGCCTGCTTTTGACATACTCTTAGGGAAAATTTAAAAGAAAATATCTCAAGTTATACTCAGGAAACATGGGCTCACCAACACTTCACTAGTTATACTCTGTTGAATTATCCTCAAAAACACAATTAGAAGAAAACATAAAGATAAAGATTTATCAGTGAGATTTAGGGTACTTTAAGTAAATCCTAATCTATATTTTTTGTTCTTTATCAGAGAATAGTGGACAATATGAAAACATAAGTAATATGACAATTACAGTAAGAAACACATCACCATTGACATAGACCAGGATCCCATAAATCAGCTTGTATATTTGATGTTCAAACTAGTTACAATATTCAAATCCAGTAGGTCTTTACAGCTTCAAGCTTCTCATATGAGCCTATCTTTCTTCAATTACAAAATAGAGCTTCAACAGCCTCAATAGCTATTTACACTTGATAAGTATTCAAAACCCAACCCTTTACAATGTGCTCCTCCTGGAGTTTTTATAGAAGAATGAGGAGGTGAAGTGTAAGAAGGGTTCATTTGTTCAATTAATGAAGAGTAAAGTGTCTCGGTGTTGGTCGCTTTAATTGTTTTAACAATTCAAGCTCCACATAAATTGTCAACCCGAGAAGGTCTGTTTATTCCAAAGACAACCACGCACTGGATATGCTCAATTCCAAAAGCAAAATAATGTTGTAGTAAAAGTCACACAATTATCAATCATACAAATCTAATTATTCACACCCTGTTTTAACAAAGCTGAAGTCTACTTATGTTATAGTAGAAGCAATTCCTCTATTGCAGTCTTTTAAGAATCCTAATGAAAGGAAATCACTCTGCAGGAAAGGAAACCAATCAACCATAACAGGGAACAGGACCCTATTCCTCCAAATAGGAACTTCAGCACCTGCTGCCTGACACTAATCACACTGTAGAAAAGATAAATTCAAGAAAACAGGACCCTATTCCCATGAACAGGAACCTTCAGCACCTGTCTCCTGATACTAATCACACTACAGGAAAAAGGGAGTCAACCAATGGGGAACAGGACCCTATTCCTTTGCACAGGAATCTTCAGCACCTGTTTCCCAACATCAATCATACATTCAAACAGATAACAGAAAAATATCTCTTGGCTTCTTTAAGAATGAATGTTAACAAACTCATGCAGCATTTAAAGGAAACAGAATGCTTAAAGAACTACAGAACTATGCAACTGATGTTTTAGCAAACAGAATTAAATTAAGGTGCGAATATCATAAATAAACTCAACAAACTACAGGAACAATCGGGTGAATCTTGTGATGAAGGCGGGCCCTTTCCTTCTCACAAGATTCCCCAGGGAAAGAGTTAAATTGGAGCGCTCAAAAGAAACCTTTATTCATCTGTCAAAAAGGAATGATACATTACAATGGAGTCTAGCTCCTTTCTGCTCAAAACAATGTTTCTCCTATAGTCTCTAACTCCCCTTCTAATGATGATGTCTCCTCTTTTTAAAGAGGAGACATCTATTACAGTTACATCAGAGAAAATCTATGTTTATCCAAATCTGTTCTTCTTTCTTAAAACAGGGCCCTTCTATTCTTCCATAGAAAAATATTGTTACAACAGATACAGAGAAAGTACTGGCTTCAAAATAATCCGTGTAACCACTTCCTTGCTTGTCTTCATCTTGTTGCCATTGTTCCCAAAATACTCTTCCAGAATCGCAAATTACGAGTAGTGATGGAATTCGCGTGTCCGCTGACTGTTTCAGCAACGGAGTCGACTGTTTCAGCAACGACCGATTGTTTCAGCACAACACGTTCCTTATCATAAATTATCTGCGATCTTTTAGACTTGTATTAGCAACAATCTACCTTCGATTAATGATGAAATATAAGAGTAATATGGAATTATATGTAAACAGATTAAATATATAGTAAAGAGGAGGATTTCATATACCTTTGGATAAAGTGAATGAAAATGATGATGGAACCCTTTTTAAATATAGTTATAAAGGGTAAGGTGGTGTCAATATGTATGGTAAAAATGGTACATTGTGAGGTCCTAACATCCCCCCCAGCTGAAAGGGTTGCATGTCCTCAGGCAACTCTTAGTCTGAGTCAGAGTCTGAGTACTGACTCTTTGCATGCAAGTTGCTCAAGTAGTAACTGGGGAAGGTGGCTTCTGTCGAAGCTCGGAATCCCTGGTTGTTCTGCAATTTCTGCCATGCTACTGCCTCGTCCCTGTTAGCCAATTGGTAGTGAGACTGGTATTGTTCTGTCGGCATCCATAAGATCGGGAAGTGAAAATGATAACCAATCCAGTTCTCTCCACAATGCCGAATGCATCTGATGTAGTTTGGTACCCTGGATAGTGCAGCTTGAAGATTATCAGGGCTAAAAGGGTGATACTCTTGTCTTTCCTTACATGATTGTTGCCAGAACATGGTGTTGGCCTTCAAGGCAGCAGTTTCCTTAACTCTGATTAACTGATGACACTTTAGAAGTGTTGAGGCTTGCAGTTGTTGTATGTAGCGGCGCATTCCTGGCTTCTGCAAAAATCGGTGATATTCTGCTACAAAAATGGCCGGATTTGAAGGTTCCGGTCTAATCGAAAGGAGGTGATTCTCCTCATTATGCCTACTTGCAATAAAAGCAGTTTTCCATGTGATTTGATTGGCAAGAAATGAAACAAATGCCCTAATTTTTACATCACCAACAATTGGAGTAAGGTTGACCTGTCTATTTTTAGGCATAGCCTCATTATGAAGATAAAGTTCACATAACAAATGTTGGTCACTAGCAGGGGCCTCAGCAAATGTTTTAACAAATTGTTCCGCTGTGAGCAATTCATGAGGTCTCCCATCCTTAATTGCCTTCAATTGAAAATAAACAAGACGTTTAGAAAGGAAGAGAGAATAATTCAAGGAGGGTTTCCGTGTGGCTAGCAATTTTTTCACTAATGAAAACATCAAAACCAGTTTCTCTTTTAATTCCTTGATTTCTTTCTTAGAATCCTTGAGCTGTTGCAGTGTTTGCTCCCAATTATCCCAGTTGGCATACATCTGATTCTGCCAGGCCAACTTATGCTGTTGTAGTATTTTATCTTGATCCACAGCATACTGCTTCTTCCAGTTATTCATTATTTCTAATTGTTTCCATGGTGGAGTCTGTGTCCCGGCATTATAAGTACTAGGTTGGGGCATTGTCTGAGTAGCTGAGCTGACTAACATAGGGCAGGATATCTGTGGTTTGGTTTCTTTTTCCAGACTTTTTGAGGGCCCTACTGGTTCTTGTGTGATAGTAGGGCGTTCTTCTTTAATTGTAACTGATGTGGATGCCTCAGTCACTGGAATTTTGACTATTTTGTATCTTGCCTGTTGGTAAATGTTTCCACATTCATGGCACATGTATTCTCTGCATGGATCCTTCTTTTGTGCTGATGTTGTGTGTGCCAACATGTAGAGATTTAATTCTCTATCAAAGGCTTCCCTTGCCATTATCAATTCTTTCTTATAGGCCTCTAGTTCTGACTTCAAAAACTCATTTTCCTCCAATAAAGATGCCATAGTGGGTGAACCCTATGTGCTGGTTGATTCTGCTGGAGTTTTCTGCTGATCACAGCTGTAGCTGGTTCTTGTGTTGCAGCTACAGCTAGTTTCCTTGTATTATCATGCTTGGTGTATGATTTTTGTACCTCAGTAGCTGGTTCTTGTGTTTCAGCTTCTGGGTAAGTAACTGGTTCTTGTGGAGCAGTTACTGTTTGAGTAGTAAACGATGTCATCTTACCCCGGGCATCTGGTTCTTGTGGAGCAGTGCTGTAGGACGAGACGGGTAATGGCTAGGGAATTTGGAATGGTGATGAGGATTGAAGTTTTAACAAGATAGTCACAGGGTCAGGGGAAATGGGAGTGACTTCAATTTCAACAGTCATTTTCATTTTCCTCCTAGGTAGGAAAGCAGAAAAGTCAGTGACTTTCCTTTTCTTTGTAGGAGAAGATTCTTTTCTAGGGGAAGGGCTTTCGGAAGAGGTGACAGCTTGGGATGTGGCCCTTGTTTGTCGTTTTGAGACAGAGACTGTTGGGGTTCGTCTCTTCCTTTTATGAGTAGGGGGAGATGGGGGTGTTTGAGAGTCATCGCTAGAGATATGAACAGTGGGAAGGGGTGACTCTACTAAGTGGGATGAACTTGGGGGTAGGTCAACTGGTTCTGAGGATGGAATCAATGGGGGGTCAAGGATATCGTCCAGTTGCCTTTCATAAGAATTCTCGGGAGTTTCTTGGGAACTTAAGAGCATTGAGGAATTTAGAAACTGTGGGAATGAGGAGTGGATGATTGGGAGGGATTTTAGAGCAAACCCTCACAATTAATAATTGACGTGGCGATGATGGGTAAGGGATAATAATGGGAATTTTACCCATCTACAGTAATATGACATGTTTTTGATACATCCAAGTAGATAATAGGGAATATTAACTAATCGACCATGCCGCAAATGATTCATTAAAACGAAGTCGTGTTGATAAACTACCTGGTAATGCCCCTCGCATGTCAAATAGTGCTTGATGAATTCAGCTACTGTTGGCCATGGGCGAGGTAATGAATGCAGACTTATACCGCGGCCTTTATGTTCAATCCGTTCCTCTGGAAGAAGGAAGTCTTGCTGTGCATTTAAAATGACTTGTTTCCTGCTGAACCAGCGAGCACCTGTAACCGGCAACCCTGAAACTTGTGCTATATCTTCCTCTGTGACCGAAATTCGGACCCCTTGAACCACTGAGTAGTCTTCCTGAAAATTCTGCGCAAACTCTAAAACTTGCTGAGGATCAAATTCTCCTAACCTTTCGAAGTATGTTATCCATCCTGCCTGCTGAAAAATTTGGTAGGCCTCCGGGAACAATTCAAGAAGAGTTATCAAACCAGGCTCATGTCTGATAGCCGAACCTCCCATAGCTACTAACTTGAGTCACATGCAGAGGCGCAGAGAACAGAAACACAGGCTTTGGTCAAGCTAATTGTTGCAACAGAGGATATGGAGTCTCAATGACGGTGGAAATAATGGATATGAATAGTGATGGAGGATTGGATGGTGGAATGATGATTCAGTTTTTGAAATTCCCCCCTTACGTATGATGAAATGATGTTTAAGTGTGCGGGGATTGTAATCATTATGAGCAAGATCCTCTCTTTAAAATATTATTTAACTGTATTACATAAAAACCACATACCTTATATTTTTACCTTTTTTTTTATAATTCGAAGTATAGAGTGCTTCATAATGGCTTGATATTGATGGAAGAATCTTTAAATTTCTCTGGAATGTAGAAACAAGAGCATATCAGGATCTGCTCAATACTGAATAATATTCACCCAAGGGATCTGAAGAATAAAAGTGGAGAACTGAAAAACTTGTATAGCAGAGGAAAGAAATGGTGTTTTAATAATGAAAAGATGAATGACAGGTTGCTGAAAGTGGTGTTTCAGCAATGGAAAAATGAATGACATGTTGCTGAAAGTGGTGTTTCAGCAAAGGGAAAAATAAGGAGAATGGGATATAATGACTTGGGTTTAAGACAAGTGGGGGAAGTATTTGCTAAGGGATAATTTCAGCAGTAAGGAACGGGAAATACTAGCTGAAGGATGATATTTCAGGAATGGTAGAAGTGGGGAAAAAGAAAAAAATGGGATAAGTAATAAAAGGGATATTGCTAGGAAATGGGTTGAAATGAAGGGAAAAAGCTTCTGTGATTGAAGCTTCAGCTCTTCTTGTGATGAATCTGTCCTCCTTAATGAGTTCTTCCAAAATCTGAAAAATTCAATTGTCACATGCCAAACCTTGACAGGGATTATTAGTTTTAAATCTAATCTAATGCTAGAAATACAGTGCAGAAAATTAAATGCTGTGAGGAGCAGAAGACTCCCCTAGAAAAAGATAATGTGTATTAGTCATGCAAGCAGCCTTGAAATCCTCTTTAGAAATAGGGCGTTGGTACAAACGAAGCCTATGACCATTTCCTAGTAGAGGTGTTTTAGAATCATCAATTGTTAAAAGTCTTACTGTTCCATTAGGAAAAACAACATCTACTTCATATGGTCCAAGCCATCGTGTACGTAGCTTACCCTGAAAATTTTCAAACCGAGAGTCATACAATAAGGCCCAATTACCTCTTTGGAACTGCTTGTGTTTGATGATTTTATCATGCCACTTCATTCTTTGTTGTTGAATCATGGTTGTTTGGTGAATGGCATCTAATCTCTTTTCATCTAATTCAAGAAGCTGCTGCAACCTAGCTGTCTGCACATCAGTCAAATCCATTAAACAAAGTTAGTCTTTGGGACATACTCTAAATCTACAGAAATAATATTTAAATACAACTAGTTCAGGGAGAAACTGTAGGTGTTTCTTCAAGGGCCTGTAGTTTTACATGTTTGGGAGCTTCTTTAATTTAACTATGAATCTTCATTGTTGAGAATGGTTTTCTACATTTGTTTGTGCTTTCCACCTGCCCATTGGCCTGGGGGTGGTATGGTGTAGTCATTCTATGATGAATATGATATTTCTGAAGGGTAGACTTAAAACCATGAGAATTGAATGGAGGTCCTCCATCTGTAACTAGCTCTCTAGGAATTCCAAATCTAGTGAAGATTTCTTCAAATAAGAAAGCTATGACAGCTTCTTCATTGGCTCTAATAAGTGCTTTGGCCTCCACCCATTTAGTCATATAGTCTGTAGAGACTAATATATAAGTTCTTTGATTGGATGGAGGATTAATGGGTCCTATGAAATCCAAGGCCCATCTTTCAAATGGTTCGAATACTACCTGGGGGTTTAATGGCATTTGATCTCTATGATTGGGTTGACCCATTCGCTGACAGCTGTCACAAGCCCTCACATATTTCTTTGCATCCTTAAATAATGAGGGCCAATAGCAACCCATCCTCAAAATTTTGTGTGTTGTTCTTTTATCAACAAAATTCCCTCCGCAAGGGCCATCATGACAAGCTTTTAGTATGTCGTACACTTCATCCTCCCTAATGCATCTTTGGATTTCCTGATCAAGCCTTGTATAGAAAAGACACCCACTTATCCAGCTATACCTGGCACTTTGTTGAACAATTCTTCTCTTTTCTCTGTATGACAGGTGTGATGGTAATTTTCCTGCAACCAAATAATTGGCAATATCTGCATACCACGGAGAGTGAGCAGAGACTGCAAATAAATATTCATCAGGAAAGGAATCATCTACTGGAATGTTATTATCAGTTTTTAACCGTGAAAGGAAATCAGCCACCACATTTTCCTTACCAGGCCGATCTACAATTGTAATATCAAATTCCTGCAGTAACAATAACCATCTGGTAACTCGAGCATTTGTGACAGATTTGTTCATTAAATATTTAATAGCCGAGTGATCAGTGTGGACAAAAGTAGAATAACCAGTGATATAATGTCGAAATTTATTAATGGCATAAATTACTGCAAGAAACTCTTTTTCGGTAACTGTATAATTAAGCTCAGCAGGGGTCATGTTCTTACTAATAAAATAGATAGCATAAGGAAGATGATTTTCCTCTTGTCCCAGGACAGCTCCAATTGCAGTGTCTGAAGCATCAGAAGATATATGAAAGGGGAGGGCCCAATCAGGTCCCCTCAAAATAGGAGCGATAGATAACTGATGCTTGAGTTCTACAAAGGCTTTCTGACAAAGATTAGTCCACTTAAATTCAGCATTTTTCATAAGCAACACAAATAATGGAGAGGCTATCTTAGAAAAATCCTTAATAAATCTTCTGTAGTATCCAGCATGTCCTAGAAAACTTCTCACATCAGTTTGTGTTTTAGGAACAGAAAGATTCTGAATGACCAGTATTTTGGATGGGTCTACCTGAATGCCTTGAGATGAAATAAAATGTCCAAGCACTACTCCTTCACTCATCATCATATGACATTTTTCAGTACTTAGGGAGAGGTGAGCTTGGATACAACGTTTAAGTACCTTCTCAAGATTTTGTAATGCATCTTCAAAAGACGTACCATAAGGAGTAAAATCATCCATAAATATTTCCATAGAGTCATTCAGCATATCAGAAAATATTCCTATAACAGCCCTCTGAAAAGTTGCTGGCGCGTTACATAGTCCAAATGGAAGAACTCTATAAGAAAAAGTTCCCCAAGGACTAGTGAAAGTGGTCTTGTCCTGGTCTTGGGGTGCAATTCTAATTTGGTTATACCCACTGAATCCATCTAGAAAAGAAAATAATTTCTTCCCTAACAGACTATCCAACACCTGATCAATGAAAGGTAAAGGAAAGTGATCCTTTTGAGTAGCTTTGTTTAAGGCTCTGTAATCAACACACACTCTCCATTTCCCGTTTTTCTTAGGGACTATTACCAATGGGGAAACCCATTCACTGTCAGATATGGGGTATATAAATCCTGCATTGAGCAATTTTTGAAGTTCTTCTTTAACAATTTCTCTTAAATTAGGGTTCATTCGTCTTTGGGGTTGACAGACTGGTCGGCATCCTTCTTTAATATAAATTCGGTGAGTACATAATTCAGAAGAGATTCCTTTCATATCCGTGTAATCCCATGCAAATGCTTCCTTATTTTCTCGTAATAACTTCATTAACTACTGTGTTTCAGCAACTGTTAGATCAGGATTTATGTTTAATGTCTTGCCAGGTTCGATTTCGACTGTTGTGCTTTTAGATGCGATGGTGGTTAATGTCTGAGATAAATCTTCAGATTCAATCTTTTCCTGGGTATCCATTTCAAAAATTGCAGTCAATTGATTGTGTGTTTCAACAATTACAGAGGAAGGTTCACAAATAAAATTATTAATTATTTCATCCTCTGTATTGTCTTTAAGAGTTAAGGCTTGTCCGATAGTTAAAATGGGTTGAATAGCATTATCATCATAATCCATCCACACATAATTTTCATTATTAATTATGGGTGTAGCATGAGGATAAAGAGTAAGCTGTTTAGTTTCATAACCATTAGAAATTGTCATTGAACCAGATCTACAGCTTATAAAGGCATCGGCTGTGGCCAGCCATGGTCTTCCTAGAATTAAAGGGTGTCCCCCCAGCTTTGTTTTAGTTTGTAATACCACAAAATCAGCTGGGTAATTCCAGGATTCAACTGAGATAACTAGATCTTCAACAACTCCTTCTGGTTTAATTTTAGAACGGTCAGCTAACTCTAGGATGGTTGGTGTATCTCTAATTGTGTTATTCAGCTGTAACAACTGTGAAGTTTCAAGATTCATAATGTTTATTGCAGCACCTAAATCTACCAGAACTTGAGGAATTATCGTTTTACCAATTTGAACTATCACAGTAGGATGGCCGGGGTCACCATATTTCACAGGAGGGGTTTTTCTGGACATTAATGCAGATAAATCACCCATAACATGAACTATAAGGGGGTCTTTAGTCTTCCTACCAGGTTTCTTAACACAAATATCCCTTATGGTTCTGGCATAAATTGGTACATCTCTTAGTGCCTGTAAAAGTGGAATTTTAACATACAAGTTTTTCAATTCCCCTAAAAGGTTAAAAGCAAGTGTTTCAGGCGTTCTAGTTAAAACTAAACGCTTGGGGAATGGTGGTTCTGTTATTTCAATACCCTTGTTAGAGGGTGGTTGTGCTTTCTTATGTTTCTCAGTTTCCTCTTTATCAGAATCAGAAGAGGTTATGTCATCAATAATAGGTTCTACTATTTTCCCGGATCTCAAATGAATATCATTAGATTGCATAGTAGGAAATATAGGCTTATTATGAATATCAATGACTTGCACAACTTTATTACTGGGGTTAGGATTTGGTTGCACAGGTAGCTGGGGTCTCATTTGATTATTTGGTGGAGCATTTGATGGCAGAGGAAGTGGTTGTTGAAATTGAGGAAATTGATTTGGATACGGGAGTTGTTGGCTTCTCCAATTTGAATTCCAAGGATTAAAAGAAGATGGCTATTGTGGGGGCCAAGGAGTCCACATTGTAGGATCAACAAAGGGAGGGTTTGATTGTTGCATGGGTGGGAAGTTCATCTGATTAAAGGGTGGGTATTGCATTTGATTAAAGGGAGGGTAATTTGTCTGACTGAAAGCAGAATAATTATTCCAACGATTAAATGGCATACTAGAATTCATACCTTGTCCTCTTGGTTGCCATTGTCTTCTTTGTGTTAGCAGGTAAACTGCTTCAGCTTCTTCTTCCGTTGGCTGCAGTGCTGCCTTTATTCCTGGTAGAGAGGGACATTGTTGTGTTTCATGATCTTTCTCACAAAGGGTGCAGATTGGTATTTTGTCCAATGGGCATTCCCTTAGTGGATGTTTGTCTCTGCATTTAGGGCAAAAGACAGCCAAAGCTGCTTCTGCTTCAGCCTGCTTCTTTTTAACCTGCAAGGTGTCAATTTGTGAAGCGAAAGAACTTAACATTTCAGTTTTAAATTCTTCAAGTAAATTACCTATTTCAGCTCTTGTTGCTCCCCCACTGGCTGATTTCTGAACTCTTGAATAGGTGGGATCTCTGTTACTTACTTTGTTCCTTGCAGCTCCTCTTGAACATCTTTTACAGAGTTCAACAATCTCATCATAAGATTCTTTAGATATATCTCCCTTGCCAAGCATGTTTAACATGTCTAAACAATCATCCCTTAATCCTCTAAGTAATATTGTTTTACGAATTTCTTTACTTACATTCGGATGATCAGATCTCTGCAGATTATACTGCAGCCTGTCCACATAGTCCTCCATATTCTCATTCGGCTTTTGTGCCATGTTGAATAGTTCCTCCCTCTTTTCTCTTGTCCGACAATAGTCTTGATATTTAAGCAGAAATTTATGTTTCATCTGTTCCCATGTTGTGATTACCTGACTTCCAAGGCTCATGAACCATCTTAAAGCATTTCCTTTTAATGTTGCTGGAAACAGTTTCAACTTTTGAGCATTAGTAACATAATCATAACTTCTGCATAATATATCAAATTCAAAAAGAAATTCATCCGGATCTTCAGAGGATAAACCATGGAAGTTAGGTAAAGCTAACAATGGAATATTCTTCATAGGAGTTGTTCCTCTAGGGAGATCACTGATAGGAAATCCCAAGGTAGAGAGAGAATTTTCATCCCTTCCTTCTCCTTCAGGATCTACACGTCCTCCACCAAAGAATTCTTTGTTGTTTCCTTCCATTGGTTTCTCTCCTACCGGTTCTTCAATTGGCTTCTGCCGCCCATCCAATACTTATTAATTTCCTCAACGTGCTCTGCTGATTTTCTAGCACTTTCTTTTGACTCTCCAGCACTGATTGCTGGTCCTTTAATATCCATTACTGGCTCCTCTATGTTTTCAGGGCCCACGACTTCCTCTGTTTTGTAATCCGATTTAGGGGGGTGCTAAGGTTTTGGTCTTTGAGAACTTAATCTCTATGATGATTCAACCTTTGATATAATCTCTTCAATGAAAGTCTTTCTTCCTCCCCTTCCTTTGCCCTTGCCACCTGTAGGATTAGTTTTATTCTGGGTTCCGCGTCCTCTCATACAATATGCACATCTAGAAAGAAAATATTAATGCTTTTGAAATCTATAATTTCCTTCCCCGGCAACGGCGCCAAAATTTTGGTCGCTTTAATTGTTTTAGCAATTCAAGCTCCACATAAATTGTCAACCCGGGAAGGTCTGTTTATTCCAAAGACAATCACGCACTGGATATGCTCAATTCCAAAAGCAAAATAATGTTGTACTAAAAGTCACACAATTATCAATCATACAAATCTAACTATTCACACCCTGCTTTAACAAAGCTGAAGTCTACTTGTGTTACAGTAGAAGCAATTCCTCTATTGTAGTCTTTTATTAAAAGAATCCTAGGAAAAGATAATGAAAGGAAATCACCCTGCAGGAAAGGAAACCAATCAACTATAACAGGGAACAGGACCCTATTCCTCCAAATAGGAACTTCAGCACCTGTTGCCTGACACTAATCACACTGTAGAAAAGATAAATTCAGGAAAACAGGACCCTATTTCCATGAACAGGAACCTTCAGCACCTGTCTCCTGATACTAATCACACTGCAAGAAAAAGAGAGTCAACCAATGGGGAACAAGACCCTATTCCTTTGCACAGGAATCTTCAGCACCTGTTTCCTGGCATCAATCATACATTCAAACAGATAACAAAAAAATATCTCTTGGCTTATTTAAGAATGAATGTTACCAAACTCATGCAGCGTTAAAGAAAACATAGTGCTTAAAGAGCTACAGAACTATGCAAATGATGCTTTAGTAAACAGAATTAAATTAAGGTGAAAATATCATAAAGAAATTCAAAAAACTACATGAGCAATCGAGTGAATCTTGTGATGAAGGTGGGCCCTTTCCTTCTCACAAGATTCCCCAGGGAAAGAGTTAAATTGAAGCGCTCAAAAGAAACCTTTATTCATCTGTCAAAAAGGAATGATACATTACAATGGAGTCTTGCTCCTTTCCGCTCAAAACAATGTTTCTCCTGTAGTCTCTAACTCCCCTTCTAATGATGATGTCTCCTCTTTTTAAAGAGGAGACATCTAGTACAGTTACATCAGAGCAAATCTATATTTATCCAAATTTGTTCTTCTATCTTAAAACAGGGTCCTTACATTCTTCCATAGAAAAATATTGTTACAAAAGATACAGAAAAAGTACTGGCTTCAGAAAAATCCGTGTAACCACTTTCTTGCTTGTCTTCATCTTGTTTCCATTGTTCCCAAAATACTCTTCCAGAATCGCAAATCACGAGTAGTGACGGAATTTACGTGCCCGCTCACTGTTTCAGCAATGGCCGATTATTTCAGCACAGCACGTTCCTTATCATAAATTATCTGCGATCTTTTAGACTTGTGTTAGCAACAATCTACCTTCGATTAATGATGAAATATAAGAGTAATGTGGAATTATATGTAAACAGATTAAATATATAGTAAAGAGAAGGATTTCATATACCTTTGAATAAAATGGATGAAAATGATAATGAAACCCTTTTTAAATATAGTTATAAAGGGTAAGGTGGTGTCAACATGTATGGTAAAAATGGTACATTGTGAGGTCCTAACACCTATCAAGGCATGGAGAAGGTGAAGACAACAAAGCTGGCAAATGCTCGGGAGAGACTTTGAAATTTATGCAGTGAGTCCGATAACATAGACTCATTCTTCACACATGTGAAGGGTTGGATACCTAGATAAGCTCCTTTCATGGGGAGACATTTGAGGAAATAAGAATAGTGGAGAAAACCTTTGAGAATTCTACCCTCAAGATTTGATGCCATAGTAGTGCCAATAGAAGAGACAAAGGATCTCTCAATGTTTTCAGTGGATGAGCTTTGTGCATCCCTGATGTCTCATGAACATAGACTGAACAGAATGGTGAACTCCTCATTGGAGCATGCATTCAAGACACTAATGTCTTTTGGTCAAGGTAGAGGTTGAGGAAGATCAAACTACCGAGGAAGAGGAAGAAGCCCACACAGAGGTGGAAGAAGCAGCCCTGCAAGCACAAGTGGAAGAGGCAACAATCAGAATCAAAGTGAAGGCTCAAGCCAACACCAAGCACATGGACAAAGGTATGACAAATCCCAAGTCTAATGTCATTATTGTAAAAATTATGGGCATTATGCAAATGAATGTAGAAAGAAACAAAATGACATGAATAATAGGAAAAATGCAAATTTTGCAAAAGAAGATAAGAACCAGAGTAATGTGCTTCTAACATGTAATGTAGCACAAGAAAAACAAGATGATGTATGGTTTTTAGACTTAGGTTGTAGTAACCACATGACTGGAAACATAGCAATGTTTACCAATCTTGGTGAGAATGTGAAGTTTGAAGTGACAACATGGACTGATAGCAAAGTCTCTGTCATGGGAAAAGGAAGAGTGTCAATATTAACAAGGAAGGGATAAAAGAAATTTGTGCTAGATGTATATTATGTACCTGGCCTGAAATGTAACCTTCTAAGCATTGGACAACTCGTGAACAAGGGCTACAATGTGTTTTTTAAGAATGATGTGTGTACTATCATGGACATACCTCCAAGTAAAAGGGTCATTGCAGAAGTGCACATGAAAAAGAATAGGATGTTTCCTCTCAAGCTCAAAACAAACTTGAAGGAAGGAAGTGTGGTAGCAACAGTCACATAAGAGGTCTTTCAAGAAGAAGTGAAAGATGAAAACTGGTTATGGAATTTGAGATTTGGACATCTCAATTTTGGAGGGTTGAACCTCTTGCATAGAAAAGGCATGGTAAAGGGATTACCACTCATAGAAAAACTGGACAACCTATGTGAATGATGCATCTTAGGAAAACAACACAGAGAAGCATTCCTAGCAGGGAAGAGTATAAGGGAAAAGGCACCCTTAGAGATTGTCCACTCAGATTTGTGTGGACCAATGCAAATGCAATCTTTAGCTGGCAGCCATTATGTTTTGACATTCATAGATGATTACACCAGAAATAAATGGGTGTATTTTTTGAAACAGAAGAGTGAAGTGTTTGAATAGTTCTACCACTTCAAAGCTCTTATTGAGGAGAAAAGTGGGCAGTACATCAAAGTGCTAAGAATTGATAGAGGTGGAGAATATATCTCCAACGATTTCATACATTTCTGTAGGGAGAATGGCATACATAAGAAATTTACCACAAGGTACACACCACAGCAAAACGGTGTTGCAGAAACGAAGAATAGGACCATCATGGACATGGTCAGAAGTATGTTGAAGGAAAAACATTTGCCAAATGAGTATTGGGCTGAAGCTGTAAATTGTGCAATGTATATTTTGAATAGATGCCCAACCAAAGATGTTATGAATAGAGTTTTGAAAGAAGCATGTGAGGAAAGAAATTTGTCACCCACATGAAAGATATTTCGATGTGCATATGCACATGTCCTAAATAACCTTACAACAAATTAAGCAAGGGGAGAAGTACATCTCACTGTTGGATACAATGATGAGTCCAAGGAATATAAACTCTATAATCCATCCACCTCGTTAGGACCTCACAATGTACCATTTTTACTATACATTTTGACACCATCTTACCCTTTATAGCTATATTCCGTAAAAGGTTACATTATCATTTTTATCCATTTCATCCAAAGGTATGAAATCCTTCTCTTTTACTATATGTTTAATATGCTTATATATAATTCCACATTACTCTTATATTTCATCATTAACCGAAGGTAGATTACATAAACAAGTCTAAAATATCATAGATAAGTAATAGATATGAACGCAGTCACAGAAATAATCGACCGTTGTCGAAATAAATTTTCACAATGGGCATGTACATTCCGTCACTACTCGTGATTTGCGATCTTGAAAGAGTATTTCAGGAACGATGGCAACAAGACGAAGACAAGCAAGGAAAGTTGTTACGCGGATTGTTCTGAAGCCAATATCTTTTTGTATCTGTTGTAACAATATTTTTCTATGGAAGAATAGAAGGACCCTGTTTTAAGATAGAAGAACAGATTTGGATAAATATAGATTTTCTCTGATGTAACTGTAATATATGTCTCCTCTTTAAAAATAGGAGACATCATCATTAGAAGGGGAGTTAGAGACTACAGGAGAAACATTATTTTGAGCGGGAAGGAGCAAGACTCCATTGTAATGTATCATTCCTTTTTGACAGATGAATAAAGGTTTCTTTTGAGCGCTTCAATTTAATTCTTTCCCCTGGGGAATCTTGTGAGAAGGAAAGGGCCTGCCTTCATCACAAGATTCACCCGATTGCTCCTGTAGTTTGTTGAATTTATTTATGATATTTGTACCTTAATTTAACTCTGTTTACTGAATCATTATTTGCATAGTTCTGTAGTTCTTTAAGCACTCTGTTTTCTTTAACGCTGCATGAGTTTGGTAACGTTCATTCTTAAAGAAGCCAAGAGATCTTTTTCTGTTATCTGTTTGAATGTATGATTGATGCCGGGAAACAGGTGCTGAAGATTCCTGTGCAAAGGAATAGGGTCCTGTTCCCCATAAGTTGACTCTTTTTTTCCTACAGTGTGATTAGTATCAGGAGACAGGTGCTGAAGGTTCCTGTTCATGGGAATAGGGTCCTGTTTGCTTGGATTGATCTTTTCTATAGTGTGATTAGTGTCAGGAAACAGGTGCTGAAGTTCCTGTTTGGAGGAATAGGGTCCTGTTCCCTGTTATGGTTGATTGGTTTCCTTTCCTGCAGGGTGATTTCCTTTCATTATCTTTTCCTAGGATTCTTTTAATGAAAGACTGCAATAGGGGAATTGCTTCTGTTGTAACACAAGTAGACTTCAGCTTTGTTAAAGCAGGGTGTGAATAATTAGATTTATATGATTGATAATTGTGTGATTCTTACTACAAAATTATCTTGCTTTTGGAATTGAGCATATCCAGTGCGTGATTGTCTTTGTAATAAACAGACTTTCCCGGGTTGACAATTTATGTGGAGCTTGAATTGTTAAAACAATTAAAGCGACCAACATTTTGGCGCCGTTGCCGGGGAAGGAAATTATAGATTTCAAAAGCATTAATATTTTCTTTCTAGATGTGCAGATTGTATGAGAGGACGCGGAACCCAAAAGAAAACTAATCCTACAGGTGGCAAGGGCAAAGGAAGGGGAGGAAGAAAGACTTTCATTGACGAGATTGTATCAAAGGTTGAATCATCACAGAGATTAAGTTCTCGAAGACCAAAAATTCAGCACTCCCCTCAATCAGATTACAAAATAGAGGAAGTTGTGGGCCCTGAAAACATAGAGGGACCGGTAACGGATATTAAAGAACCAGCAATCAGTGCTGGAGGATCATAAGAAAGTGCTAGAAAATCAGCAGAGCACATTGAGGAATTAATAGAGAGTATTGGACGACCAGTGGAAAACATTGAGGAGCCAGTAGAAGACCTTGAGGATCGAGCAAGTGCAGTAGGAGAACAGCCAATGGAAGGAAACAACGAAGAATTCTTTGGTGGAGGATGTGTAGATCCTGAAGGAGAAGGAAGGGATGAAAATTCTCTCTCTACCTTGGGATTTCCTATCAGTGATCTCCATAGAGGAACAACTCCCATGAAGAATATTCCATTGTCAGCTTTACCCAACTTCCATGGTTTATCCTCTGAAGATCCGGATGAATTTCTTTTTGAATTTGATATATTATGCAGAAGTTATGATTATGTTACTAATGCTCAGAAGTTGAAACTGTTTACAAAAACATTAAAATGAAATGCTTTAAGATGGTTCATGAGCCTTAGAAGTCAGGTAATCACAACATGGGAACATATGAAACATAAATTTCTGCTTAAATATCAAAACTATTGTTGGACGAGAGAAAAGAGGGACGAACTATTCAACATGGCACAAAAGCCGAACGAGAATATGGAGGACTATGTGGAAAGGCTGCAGTATAATCTGCAGAGATCCGATCATCCGAATATAAGTAAAGAAATTCGTAAAACAATATTACTTAGAGGATTAAGGGATGATTGTTTAGACATGTTAAACATGCTTGGCAAGGGAGATATATCTAAAGAATCATATGATGAGATTGTTGAACTTTGTAAGAGGTGTTCAAGGGGAGCTGCAAGGAACAAAGTAAGTAATAGAGATCCCACCTATTCAAGAGTGCAGAAATCAGCCAGTGGGGGAGCAACAAGAGCTGAAATAGGTAATTTACTTGAAGAATTTAAAACTAAGATGTTAAGTTCTTTTGCTTCACAAATTGACACTTTGCAGGTTAAGAAGAAGCAGACTGAAGTAGAAGCAACTCTGGCTGTCTTTTGCCCAAAGTGCAGAGACAAACATCCACTATGAGAGTGCCCATTGGAAAAAATACCAATCTGCACCCTTTGTGAGAAAGATCATGAAACATAGCAATGTCCATCTCTACCAGGAATAAAGGCAGCATTGCAGCCAACGGAAGAAGAAGCTGAAGCAGTTTACTTGCTGACTCAAAGAAGACAATGGCAACCAAAAGGACAAGGTATGAATTCTAGTATGTCATTTAATCGTTGGAATAATTATTTTGCTTTCAGTCAAACAAATTACCCTCCCTTTAATCAAATGAAATACCCACCCTTTAATCAAATGAATTTCCCACCCATGCAACAATCAAACCCTCCCTTTTTTGATCCTGCAATGTGGACTCCTTGGCCCCCACAGCAGCCATCTTCTTTTAACCCTTGGAATTCAAATTGGAGAAGCCAACAACTCCCGTATCCAAATCAATTTCCTCAATTTCAACAACCACTTCCTCTACCATCAAATGCTCCACCAAATAATCAAATGAGACCCCAGCTACCTGTGCAACCAAATCCTAACCCCAATAATAAAGTTGTGCAAGTCATTGATATTCAGAATTAGCCTACATTTCCTACTATGCAATGTAATGATATTCATTTGAGATCCAGGAAAATAGTAGAACCTATCATCGATGATATAACCTCTTCTAATTCTGATAAAGAGGAAACTGAGAAGCATAAAAAGCACAACCACCCTCTAACAAGGGTATTGAAATAACAGAACCACCATTCCCCGAGCGTTTAGTTTTAACTAAAATTCCTGAAACACCTGCTTTTAATATTTTAGGGGAATTGCAAAACTTGTATGTTAAAATTCCACTTTTACAGGCACTGAGAGATGTACCAATTTATGCCAGAACCATAAGGGACATTTGTGTTAAGAAACCTGGTAGGAAAACTAAAGATCCCCTTACAGTTCATGTGATGGGTGACTTATCTGCATTAATATCCAGAAAAACCCCTCCTGTGAAATATGGTGACCCCGGCCATCCTACCGTGACAGTTCAAATTGGTAAAACAATGATTCCTCAAGTTCTGGTAGATCTAGGTGCTGCAATAAACATTATGACTCTTGAAACTTCACAGTTGTTACAGCTGAATAACACAATTAGAGATACACCAACCATCCTAGAGTTAGCTGACCGTTCTACAATTAAACCAGAAGGAGTTGTTGAAGATCTAGTTATCTCAGTTGAATCCTGGAATTACCCAGCTGATTTTGTCGTATTACAAACCAAAACAAAGCTGGGGGGACATCCTTTAATTCTGGGGAGGCCATGGCTGGCCACAACCGATGCCTTTATCAGTTGCAGATCTGGTTCAATGATAATTTCTAATGGTTATGAAACCAAACAACTTACTCTTTATCCTCATGCTACACCCATAATTAATAATGAATATTCTATGTGGATGGATTATGATGATAATGCTATTCAGCCCATTTTAACTATCGGACAAGCCTTAACTCTTAAAGACAATACAGAGGATGAAATAATTAATAATTTTATTTGCGAACCTTCCTCTGTAATTGCTGAAAATCCTCATGCTACACCCATAATTAATAATGAAGATTCTGTGTGGATGGATTATGATGATAATACTATTCAACCCATTTTAACTATCGGACAAGCCTTAACTCTTAAAGACAATACAGAGGATGAAATAATTAATAATTTTATTTGCGAACCTTCCTCTGTAATTGCTGAAACACACAATCAATTGACTGCAATTTTTGAAACAGATACCCAGGAAAAGATTGAATCTGAAGATTTATCTCAGACATTAACCACCATCTCATCTAAAAGCATAACAGTCGAAATCGAACCTGGCAAGACATTAAACATAAATCCTGATCTAACAGTTGCTGAAACACAGCAGTTAATGAAGTTATTACGAGAAAATAAGGAAGCATTCACATGGGATTACACGGATATGAAAGGAATCTCTTCTGAATTATGTACTCACCGAATTTATATTAAATAAGGATGCCGACTAGTCTGTCAACCCCAAAGACGAATGAACCCTAATTTAAGAGAAATTGTTAAAGAAGAACTTCAGAAATTGCTCAATGCAGGATTTATATACCCCATATCTGACAGTGAATGGGTTTCCCCATTGGTAATAGTCCCTAAAAAAAATGGGAAATGGAGAGTGTGTGTTTATTATAGAGCCTTAAACAAAGCTACTCAAAAGGATCACTTTCCTTTACCTTTCATTGATCAGGTGTTGGATAGTCTGTCAGGGAAGAAATTCTTTTCTTTTCTAGATGGATTCAGTGGGTATAACCAAATTAGAATTGCACCCCAAGACCAGGACAAAACCACTTTTACTAGTCCTTGGGGAACTTTTGCTTATATAGTTCTTCCATTTGGACTATGTAACGCACCAACAACTTTTCAGAGGGCTGTTATAGGAATCTTTTCTGATATGCTGAATGACTCTATCGAAATATTTATGGATGATTTTACTCCTTATGGTACGTCTTTTGAAGATGCATTACAAAATCTTGAGAAGGTACTTAAACGTTGTATCCAAGCTCACCTCTCCCTAAGTACTGAAAAATGTCATATGATGATGAGTGAAGGAGTAGTGCTTGGACATTTTATTTCATCTCAAGGTATTCAGGTAGACCCATCTAAAATAATGGTCATTCAGAATCTTCCTGTTCCTAAAACACAAACCGATGTGAGAAGTTTTCTAGGACATGCTGGATACTACAGAAGATTTATTAAAGATTTTTCTAAGATAGCTTCTCCATTATTTGTGTTGCTTATGAAAAATGATGAATTTAAGTGGACTAATCTTTGTCAGAAAGCCTTTGAAGAACTCAAGCATCAGTTATCTATTTCTCCTATTTTGAGAGGACCTGATTGGGCCCTCCCGTTTCATATATCTTCTGATGCTTCAGACATTGCAATTGGAGTTGTCCTGGGACAAGAGGAAAACCATCTTCCTTATGCTATCTATTTTATCAATAAGAACATGACCCCTGCTGAGCTTAATTATACAGTTACCGAAAAGGATTTTCTTGCAGTAATATATGCCATTAATAAATTTCGACATTTGTCCACACTGGTTATTCTACTTTTGTCCACACTGATCACTTGGCTATTAAATATTTAATGAAAAAATCTGTCACAAATGCTCGAGTTACCAGATGGTTATTGTTACTGCAGGAGTTTGATATTACAATTGTAGATCGGCCTGGTAAAGAAAATGTTGTGGCTGATTTCCTTTCACGGTTAAAAACTGATAATAATATTCCAGTAGATGATTCCTTTCCTGATGAGTATTTATTTGCAGTCTCTGCTCACTCTCCGTGGTATGCAGATATTGCCAATTATTTGGTTGCGGGAAAATTACCATCACACTTGTCATACAGAGAAAAGAGAAGAAATCTTCAACAAAGTGCCAGGTATAGCTAGATAAGTGGGTGTCTTTTCTATACAGGGCTTGATCAGGAAATCCGAAGATGCATTAGGGAGGATGAAGTGTACGACATACTAAAATCTTGTCATGATGGCCCTTGCCGAGGGCATTTTGCTGATAAAAGAACAACACACAAAATTTTGAGGATGGGTTACTATTGGCCCTCATTATTTAAGGATGCAAAGAAATATGTGAGGGCTTGTGACAGCTGTCAGCGAATGGGTCAACCCAATCATAGAGATCAAATGCCATTAAACCCCCAGGTAGTATCCGAACCATTTGAAAGATGGGCCTTGGATTTCATAGGACCCATTAATCCTCCATCCAATCAAAGAACTTATATACTAGTCTCTACAGACTATATGACTAAATGGGTGGAGGCCAAAGCACTTATTAGAGCCAATGAAGAAGTTGTCCTAGCTTTCTTATTTGAAGAGATCTTCACTAGATTTGGAATTCCTAGAGAGCTAGTTACAGATGGAGGACCTCCATTCAATTCTCATGGTTTTAAGTCTACCCTTCAGAAATATCATATTCAACATAGAATGACTACACCATACCACCCCCAGGCCAATGGGCGGGTGGAAAGCACAAATAAAGTATTAGAATCCATTCTAACTAAAACAGTGAAGGACAACCGGAAGGATTGGTCTCAAAGACTCCCTGAAGCATTATGGGCTTACAGAACTACTTGGAGAAACACTACAGGTTTTTCTCCCTATGAATTGGTTTATGGTAAAAATGTTGTTTTTCCTGTGGAATTTGAAATCAAAACTCTAAGAACTTCTTTAGCTGTTAATCTTGATTTGACTGATGTGCAGACAGCTAGGTTGCAGCAGCTTCTTGAATTGGATGAAAAGAGATTAGATGCCATTCACCAAAAAACCATGATTCAACAACAAAGAATGAAGTGGCATGATAAAATTATCAAACACAAGCAGTTCCAAAAAGGTAATTGGGCCTTATTATATGACTCTCGGTTTGAAAATTTTCAGGGTAAGCTACGTACACGATGGCTTGGACCATATGAAGTAGATGTTGTTTTTCCTAATGGAACAGTAAGACTTTTAACAATTGATGATTCTAAAACACCTCTACTAGTAAATGGTCATAGGCTTCGTTTGTACTAGCGCCCTGTTTCTAAAGAAGATTTCAAGGCTGCTTGCATGACTGATACACATTATCTTTTTCTAGGGGAGTCTTCTGCTCCTCACAGCATTTAATTTTCTGCACTATATTTCTAGCATTAGATTAGATTTAAAACTAATAATCCTTGTCAAGGGTTGGCATGTTACAATTGTATTTTGCAGAATAAGGGAAAACTCACTAAGGAGGACAGTTTCATCACAGGAAGATTTTAAGCTTCAATCACAAAAGCTTTGTTCCTTTCACTTCAACCCATTCCCCAGCAATATCCCTTTTATCACTTATCCCATTACTCCATCTTTCTTTTTCCATTTTTCCCCATTTCTACCTATTACTGAAATACCATCTTTTAGCCAGTATTTCCCGTTCCCTACTGCTGAAATTATCCCTTAGCAAGTACTTCTCCCAATTTTCTTAAATCCAAATCATTACATTCCATTTTCCTTATTTTTCCCTTTGCTGAAACACCACTTTCAGCAACATGTTATTCATTTTTCCATTGCTGAAACACCACTTTCAGCAACCTGACATTCATCTTTTCATTATTAAAACACCATTTCTTTGCTCTGCTACACAAGTTTTTCAGTTCTCCATTTTTATTCTTCAGATCCCTTGGGTGAATATTATTCAGTATTGAGCAGATCCTGATATGCTCCTGTTTCTACATTCCAGAGAAATTTAAAGATTCTTCCATCAGTATCAAGCCATTATGAAGCACTCTATACTTCGAATTATAAAAACAAAGGTAAAAATATAAGGTATGTGTTTTTTTATGTAATACAGTTAAATAATATTTTAAAGAGAGGATCTTGCTCATAATGATTACAATCCCCACACACTTAAACATCATTTCATCATACGTAAGGGGGGAATTTCGAAAACTGAATCATCATTCCACACCATCCAATCCACCGTCACTCTTCATATCCATTATTTCCGCCATCATTGAGACTCCATATCCTCTGTTGCAATGATTAGCTTGATCAAAGCCTGTGTTTCTGTTCTCTGCGCCTCTGCATGTGACTCAAGTTAGTAGCTATGGGAGGTTCGGCTATCAGACGTGAGCCTGGCTTGATAACTCTTCTTGAATTATTCCCGGAGGCCTACCAAATTTTTCAGCAGGCAGGATGGATAACATACTTCGAAAGGTTAGGAGAATTTGATCCTCAGCAAGTTTTAGAGTTTGCACAGAATTTTCAGGAAGATTACTCCGTGGTCCAAGGGGTCCGAATTTTGGTCACAGAGGAAGATATAGCACAAGTTTCAGGGTTTCCGGTCACAGGTGCTCGCTGGTTTAGCAGGAAACAAGTCATTTTAAATGCACAACAGGACTTCCTTCTTCCAGAGGAACAAGTTGAGAATAAAGGCCGCGGTATAAGTCTGCATTCATTACCTCGCCCATGGCCAACAGTAGCTGAATTCATCAAGCACTATTTGAATTACGAGGGGCATTACCAGGTAGTTTATCAACACGACTTTGTTTTAATGAATCATTTGCGGCATGGTCGATTAGTTAATATTCCTTATTATCTTCTTGGATGTATTAAAAACATGTCATATTACTGTAGACAGGTAAAATTCCCATCACTATCCCTTACCCATCATCGCTTATTTCAATTATTAATTCAGAGGGGTTTTGCTCAGCAAAACCCCCCTCTGAATAATCCACTTCTCCTTCTCCAGCAAGCCCTTGAAATTCCCCAACAAGCCGAAATTCCCCAAGAAACTCCCGAAAGCTCTTATGAACGGCAACTGGAAGATATCCCTGATCCCCCATTGATCCCATCTTCAGAACCAGTTGACCCGCCCCCAATTTCATCCCATTTAGCATAGTCACCCCTTCTCACTGTCCACATCTCTAGCGATGACTCTCAAGCTGAAACACCCCCATCTCCCCCTACTCATAAAAGGAAGAGACGAACCGCAATAGTCTCTGTCTCAAAAAGGAAAACAAGGGCCACATCCCAAGTTGTCACCTCTTCCGATAGCCCTTCCCCTAGAAAATAATCTTCTCATAAAAAGAAAAGGAAAGACACTTACTTTTCTGCTTTCCTACCTAGGAGGAAAATGAAAATGACTGTTGAAACTGAAGTCACTCCCATTTCCCCTGACCCTGCGACTATCTTGTTAAAACTTCAATCCTCACCACCATTCCAAATTCCCCAACCATTACCCGTCTCGTCTTGTGGCACTGCTCCACAAGAACCAGATGCCCAGGGTAATATGACATCGTTTACTACTCAAACAGTAACTGCTCCACAAGAACCAGTTACTCACTCAGAAGCTGAAACACAAGAACCAGCTACTGAGGTGCAAAAATCATACACCAAGCATGATAATATAAGGAAACCAGCTGTAGCTGAAACACAAGAACCAGCTATAGCTGTGGATCAACAATCAACTCCAGCAAAATCAACCAACACACAGGGTTCACCCACCATGGCATCTTTATTGGAGGAAAATGAATTTTTTAAGTCAGAACTAGAGGCCTATAAAAAAGAGTTGGTAATGGCAAGGGAAGCCTTTGATAGAGAATTAAATCTCTACATGTTGGCACATACATCATCATCACAAAAGAACGACTCATGTAAAGAATACATGTGCCATGAATGTGGAAACATTTACCAACAGGCAGGATACAAAATAGTCAAAATCCCAATGCCTGAGGCATCCACATCAGTTGAAATCAAAGAATAACGCCCTAATATCACATAAGAACCAGTAGGGCCCTCAAAAAGTCTGTAAAAAGAAACCAAGCCACAGATATCCTGCCCTGTGTTAGTCAGCTCAGCTACTCAGACGATGCCCCAACCCTGTACTTACAATGCTGGGACACAGACTCAACCATGGAAACAATTGGAAATAATAAATAACTGGAAGAAGCAGTATGCTGTGGATCAAGATAAAATATTACAACAGCATAAGTTGGCCTGGAAGAATCAGATGTATGTCAACTGGGACAATTGGGAGCAGACACTTCAACAGCTCAAGGATTCTAAGAAAGAAATCAAGGAGTTAAAAGACAAACTGGTTTTGATGTTTTCATTAGTACAAAAATTGTTAGCCACTAGGAAACCTTCCTTGAATTATTCTCTATTCCTTTTGGAACGCCTTGTTTATTTTCAATTGAAGGCAATTAAGGATGGGAGACCTCATGAGTTGCTCACAGCGGAACAATTTGTCAAAACATTTGCTGAGGCCCCCGCTAGTGACCAACATTTGTTATGTGAACTTTATCTTCATAATGAGGCTATGCCTGACAATAGAAAGGTCAACCTCAATCCAATTGTTGGTGATATACAAATTAGGGCATTTGTTTCATTTCTTGCCAATCAAATCACATGGAAAACTGCTTTTATTTCAAGTAGGCATAATGAGGATAATCGCCTCCTGTGGATAAGACCAGAACCCTCAAATCCGACCATTTTTGTAGCAGAATACCATCGATTTTTGCAGAAGCCAGGAATGCGCAGGTACATACATCAATTTCAATCCTCAATACTCCTCAAGTGTCATCAGTTAATCAGAGTTAAAGATACTGCTGCCTTGAAGGCCAACACCATGTTCTGGCAACAGTCTTGTAAGGAAAGACAAGAATATAATCCTTTTGGCCCTGATAATCTTCAAACTGCACTATCCAGGGTACCAAACTATATCAGATGCATTCAGCAATGTGCCGAGAATTGGATTGGTTATCATTTTCACTTCCCTGTCTTATGGATGCCGGCAGAACAATATCAGTCTCACTACAAATTGGCTAACAGGGACGAGCGGTAACGGCTAACGGGAATAACCGGGGATTGATCTTCGTCGAAATACCTTCCATAGTTATTGCTTGAGTAACTTGCATGCAAAGAGTCGTACTTGGACGCCGACTCGGATTAAAGTTACTGAGACATCTGCAACCCTTTCAGCTCGGGGGGATGTTAGGACCTCACAATGTACCATTTTTACTATACATTTTGACACCATCTTACCCTTTATAGCTATATTCAGAAAAGGTTACATTATCATTTTTATCCATTTCATCCAAAGGTATATGAAATCCTTCTCTTTACTATATGTTTAATATGTTTACATATAATTCCACATTACTCTTATATTTCATCATTAATCGAAGGTAGATTGTTGCTAACACAAGTCTAAAAGATCGCAAATAAGTAAGGATAAGGAACGTGCTGTTGCTGAAACAATCGACCGTTGCTGAAACAGTCGACTCCGTTGTTGAAACAGTCAAATATATTGCTGAAACAGTCAGCGGGCATGTACATTCCGTCACTACTCGTGATTTGCGATCTTGAAAGAGTATTTCAGGAACGATGGCAACAAGACGAAGACAAGCAAGGAAAGTTGTTACGCGGATTGTTCTGAAGCCAATATCTTTTTGTATCTGTTGTAACAATATTTTTCTATGGAAGAATAGAAGGACCCTGTTTTAAGATAGAAGAACAGATTTGGATAAATATAGATTTGCTCTGATGTAACTGTAATAGATGTCTCCTCTTTAAAAAGAGGAGACATCATCATTAGAAGGGGAGTTAGAGACTACAGGAGAAACATTATTTTGAGCGGAAAGGAGCAAGACTCCATTGTAATGTATCATTCCTTTTTGACAGATGAATAAAGGTTTCTTTTGAGCGCTTCAATTTAACTCTTTCCCTGGGGAATCTTGTGAGAAGGAAAGGGCCCGCCTTCATCACAAGATTCACCCGATTGCTCCTGTAGTTTGTTGAGTTTCTTTATGATATTTGCACCTTAATTTAATTCTGTTGCTGAAACATCAGTTGCATAGTTCTGTAGTTCTTTAAGCATTTTGTTTCCTTTAAACGCTGCATGAGTTTGGTAACATTCATTCTTAAAGAAGCCAAGAGATATTTTTCTATTATCTGTTTGAATGTATGATTGATGTTGGGAAACAGGTGCTGAAGATTCCAGTGCAAAGGAATAGGGTCCTGTTCCCATTGATTGACTCTCTTTTTTCTGCAGTGTGATTAGTAACAGGAGACAGGTGCTGAAGGTTCCTGTTCATGGGAATAGGGTCCTGTTTTCTTGAATTTATCTTTTCTACAGTGTGATTAGTGTCAGGCAACAGGTGTTGAAGTTCCTATTTGGAGGAATAGGGTCCTGTTCCCTGTTATAGTTGATTGGTTTCCTTTCCTGCAGGGTGATTTCCTTTCATTATCTTTTCCTAGGATTCTTTTAATGAAAGACTGCAATAGGGGAATTGCTTCTGTTGTAACACAAGTAGACTTCAGCTTTGTTAAAGCAGGGTGTGAATAGTTAGATTTGTATGATTAATAATTGTGTGATTTTTACTACAACATTATCTTGCTTTTTGAATTGAGTATATCCAGTGCGTGATTGTCTTTGGAATAAACAGACCTTCCCGGGTTGACAATTTATGTGGAGCTTGAATTGTTAAAACAATTAAAGCGACCAACATGAGGAAATTTAGGTTGACCAAAAATTGATATAGTAGCATAAGACATGTCCAATCGTAAATATCCCTGTAACTTTTCTCCCCATGAGCAAGATAATAACATTCCATATTTGGGTGGGATATAAGCTACTACAATGTCCATAAGTATACTCTTACCAGGATATTGAAATAATGTTACAGACAAATCTTTGATTAAACCAAGGAATTTACTTTTCTTGAATCAAATGAAAATAAATCTTTGTAGGGCCCTGTAATGTATAAGTTCAGGGTTTCCATTATAGCTTTGGGAATTAGATTATGTGAAGCACCTGAATCTAATATTGTGTTGTGTAAAATTTTATCATGAATAGTTAAACTGATGTACAATGGAGGAACTGATCCATCTCGATGCTGTCCATTTACATCTGGGCCAAAAATTAACTTTGGTTGATCATAATTCAAGTTTATAGAGTCTTCTCCATCATTTATGTTTAATGTTTTAGTGATGGTTGTTTTATACAAATCATGTTTTACCAAATCTGTCAAAGGAATTGGTATTTTTAACTTTGCAATTTTAGTTTTTATATTGAATGAAGGTTGCGATTTACTTATTTGAATTAAATCCTCTTTAGTAACTGTAGTTTGAGTGGGTTTATCTTGTTTTTTCTAAAGTTATGTTTTCATTTTCTGTTTGAGTTTCTTGTGTTTTACTGCTCCTGGTTTTCTTTTCAAGAATTTTTTTTGAACCAGTAGATGTTTATTCAGATCTAGAATTGTCAGGAGTTGTTTTTGCAGTGGCAGCTTTTGGATCTGTTGATTTTAGATCAGCATTGGGTATTTTAGGATCTAAGTTTGTTGTTTTAGCAGAATTAGGTGCTTTAGTAGTAGTAAATTTTTGTGAATCTTTTGTAGCTTGAGAAACTTCATCTGTTATATCAACAATCTTAGGGCTTGGTGAAATTTTAGGATTGGAAACTTTTTGGGAAGAACTAGAGTTTTTCTTATTTTCCCTAGGGAGAATTTGTAGAACTTTTATTGTTGAGGTTTCTACTGTTTTCTTATTTTCAATTTGTGAATTTTTCTTAGCATAAGGTTCAATATTTTTCTTAGTCCGAAGGTTATATTGCTTATGTACTTCATTGATGGCAAAATCATAACCTTGTTTGTAATCGAAGGATTCACCTGAATCTAATTAGAGTTGTTGGAGTTCAAATAACTCTTGATATTCATGTGTGAGAAAGATAGTGCTATTATCATCTATTCCCATTAGATTTATGGTATCCTCATTCTCATAATTGTTTTGAGAACTTTTAGCATGGTTCTCCTGAAATGGGGGTCGTATTGTCTGATCTAGGGCTGATTATTTTGATTTTCCTAAATTTGTATTTTTTCTAAAGTTGGGATTTCTAATTTGTTGTTAATTATCCCATTAAGGTCTTCTTTCTATGTTTTATAATATACCCATCATTCTATCTAAAGTCTTAGCTAACATATCTATTTTTGTGTCTGATCTAGAGGCTTCTTCTTTCATGGTTACTATCCTCTCATTTCTTAATCTGGCCTTTTTAGCTAAAATGTTTACTTCTACACCTACAACATCTGTTTTCATTATTCTAAAGTTTTTGCATTTCTTTCTCTTAACTGATATGCCATGTCAATGTCAAATCCATCTGGGAATTTAAGTAAGATAGAGTCAGGCCCGTGCATTTTAGATTTGTAGGAATTGAATTGTAAAAATTGTTATATCTAGTGCAGTAGTCTTGTACTGATTCATTGGGAGCTCTTTTCATTGCATCTACTTCAGACAATATTTGGAGGGGATTTTTATTCTTTTCCCATTTATTTAAAAATACTCTATGAAAAACAGCTAAATTAGCTATACTACCAGCAGTAAGGCCTTTAAACCATTTTTTGACTTCTCCTGTTAATGTTTGTGCAAACAACCTCATTTGTACATCAGAATCATCTATTTCATGGAGTTCAAAGTAATATGTCATTTTTTTATGTGTTTTTGTGCAGGGTACTGTGTAGTAGCATCAAATTGTGGTATCTTAATTTGGTAATCCTGAGGCATGTCATGTAGTTGTTTTGGAAGAACTAGGGGAGCATACCTAGCATCCATAGCTTGAATTCTAGCTTGGCTTGGGGGTAAATTCGAAGTGCTTGGGGCTGAACTGGAAGCAATAGCTGATGTAGTAATAGAAGTAACTAATGAAACTGGAATATAGGATGGTGAACTAGAAAAAGTAGTGGAGGAAATAAAGGATGAAGTGGAGGTACTAGGGAATGAAACTGGAATATATAAGGAACTAGTAGGAAATGAGAATGATGTGTTTGAAATAACAAAAGGTAAACTAGTGGATGAAGTGGATGTAGGGGATGAAGGAAATAACATTCTAGGCTGTAAGGGTAGTCTAGATATAAATGGATTTGTAAACTATATGGTAGTGGAAACTATAGATGAGGTAGTGGTATCTAAATGAGGAATAGAAGGTTTAGATGTGTAAGTTAACAATTGGGCTAATTCAATAGCTTCATCAATTTCCTTAAGGATAGTAGCATTAATCTTTTCAAGTTTGTCTTGATTTTTAACTTTATTTAATTCAAAATATACTGTAATATTTTTCTATTTTGTTTCCAAAAATGAAATAAAAACAGGGTCTAAAACATCGATACTTAAATTATTTTCTTATTTTCTTTTGAATAAAGAATGTTCAAATTTCAAAATCGAACTCTATATCTTGTAAACTTACTAATTCTTGTGGTAATGAATTGGCTCTTATTAATGAAACTTTAGCATCTAAATCTTCTATCTATTTTTTCTTTTTCCCAATTCTATTTGGCTTGTCTATTATAACAGCAGGTTTAAGATCCAAGTTAGACTTGGTCTAGTAAATTTTCCTAGAAGCCAGAATTATAGTTTTTAATACTCACAACTTTGTCAAACAGTCTTAAATGAAAAAGGATGATAAAAATGATTTCCTTTAAGATCTATTTCACAACTAAGGATTGGTTAATTCCCTAGTATGGTCGCGAGTATGTTATCACTCTAGTAATTCTCTAAGTTGTGAGATTTTTATTTATAGTTGAAAGAAATCTAGAGGTAACCACAGACCAACTTTTAAACTCTAAGATCTAGCCTTCTTAGGGTTCATAGAGGGCACTCTCTATAAAATTTAGCTTTTTTTTAATTTGTAAAATAATAGGCTAGTTATGGTTGTGCAATTTGGTTTTGGTTTGATTTGGTTTGGTGGGAAAAATCACTTAATGAGATGGATAGTGGGAAATATATTTTTCCATTGGGCTAAGGAGTCAAAATTCAAGTAGATGGAGCTAGGATGAAGGTCAAAAAGTCAAATGTTTTCAAGGAAAGATAGATAAGCCTTTGAAGATCTTGGAAGGTTGTTTGGTGAGGTGATTTGATCAAGATAGAGAGCAATGAAGGGTTCTTTAATCCGGAAAAGGGAAGTAGTAGGCAGAGGTCAAACGAAAGAGGGAGTAATTAAGGGTTCCATACCCTGGAAATCAACAGAAAACATAGAAATGATAAACAGTAAAGACAGGGTGCTTTTAACAAATCTTGAAATAATACTCCTAAATTATCATTCAAATTTGGAACACATATATGGATGCATGAAACAAAGAAGATAAACAATGACAAGTATAAAATACTTCACTTCAATATCCCATCACATGAATCCTGAAATATGATGCTAATTGGTTTGATCCAGTCTGCTACTCGAAATTTGAAACACAAAAGCCTTCAAGTACAACAAAAATTACTATAGAAACCTTCAGCAATTTATTCCACAATAATACTTCAAAGAGTGACAGTTGCTTAACAAATTAGTAAGTTGTCCTACCTATCCAAATAAAATAGAAACTAAATTATGGATTAGGTGCAGATGGCTGCCTTGGTGTCCTCTTTGCTAGCTCAGATATTTCAAATCTATTTTGAAATCTAATCTTCTTTATCTTATACTCTTTCACTCTGATTCTCTTTAATCTCTGATACTCTTTAATCTCTGTAAAAAAAGTTTTATTGCTGTAAATAAATTTTGTTTTGATTGAAAAATCAGCAAATTGTTTTCTTCCTTTTATCTGCCTTTTTAACTTTCACATTAAATCAGTAAGTGATTGCCAAGCTTCACTATCTTGAATTTGTATCTTTTTCAACTTCCTGAAGTTTTCATCTGCCTCAGTATATCTGGAAAAAGTTGGTTTTATGACAAACAAATGTCTTATCTCATGCTGCGAATAAAATAAACCTTCAAAACTTTTGAGTAAGACCTTTCCTGTAGGGATACCTTGTCCATCTGTCTTGTTCACTTGCTCTTTTGCATATTCTATGATCTTCTTATTGTAATCCTCCTGAGGCATAAGCTTATCATTGATGACCAAAATGTTAGGCAAACTTCTTTGCCTCAGATTTTCAAATTTAACCATAAACTTGGTTATGGTTATGTTCATATTCTCACATTTTCTCTTCAAGTTGTCTCATCGTGTGAAATGACCTTCCTTATTTCTAAGATTGTTTCAAATTCTGCTTTAATCTCAATTTCTTCTAACCTCGCTTGTTTTTACTCTGAGAAACTTAATCAATTCTAGTGGATTGCTCGTGTTTGTCGCCTAGCTCATCTTTAGTCTTCGAATTTCTCAGAAAAGGTTTTGGCAAATCCTCTGCTCAAAGATCACCTAATTGAGGCCACACATCATCGATGGCTTCAATGATTTTGTTCCATAACTAGTTTTTCACATATGATATTGGTTCCTTTAAGGTTAAATCCTTTTGAAGTTTCTTGATTTATTCATTTAATCTATTAGCCCTTTGCTAATGAGTTTTTGCATTGATTTGGGCCAACTTCTTTGTATCTTTTAAGATTCTCTATCACCTTTTTCAACTGTTAATTTCACTCTGTCCTAAGTGACATTTCTTCCATGGCTTTTACTAGCTTACCGTCTCATCTAAGGTTGAGTTGTTGTAGTAGATGACCCTGTAGGTTGGTTGTGAGGATGTCACCGGCATCGCATAGGGCCAAGGATACTTTGGGTGCCAACCTCTCCTAGAGTTGAAGCCACAAATGTAGTAACCATATGAATAATCAAGGAATTCCCGTGCTTTTTGTTGTTTCCTTTTCATGGACAAGCTTGTCCATTTGAATTTCCATTTCTTTGATCTATCATGTTAGTTGAAAGATTAATTTAATACATCATCCTTCTCAATATGTTCTTTGTATAATTCTCTGGGCTTAAGGATGTTCATGATGGAATCTTAATGTTTCTTTAATGCCGCAAATGTCCCCATTTCTTTTCTTCTTCACTAATCGATCTACAACCTTGACATTTGCAGATCATATCCAACTTGCATGATTAACTCTTCTAAAGATTTAATTCTAAGATCTTTAGCATATAATGAGGCTCGCCAACCTTCATTTGATCTTCATGTTTATGATTGTGTTCGAAATTTTTTGAACACTCATAGCTTTGGTTATACGGTAGAATACAACACTTCTCAACTCTGCCTTATCAAATTATGTTTGATCAAGTGTATGAATTTTTTCTTCACATTTCTTTTTAGATCAACCTTTTTGTAGTCTACAACTATCTTTGGAATCTTCATCAGAGGTCAATATTGACATAATCAAATTTTTATTTGAGTAATCAAAGGCGATAAAAGTATGTTTTGAACACTTGCGTTTACTTCAAATATTGAGAGTAAATCTCATTTTTATGTCTTCATTTCTTTTTCTTAATTTGCTTATACTTTTCCTTGATATCAAGATCCTTTTCCTCTCGTTTTCTATGAAGATGATGCTTCCATGTTCTATTGTTTTTCTATCAACTATGCATTTGAATTATGAATTTGTTCTTCATTCAAATTCTTTGTAACTGTCATTTAGATAACTCGTAGCAAAGATATGTGTTTGTTGGGCTGAAATCTGTGGTTCCCTCAACCTCAATAGTCACTTTTTTCTTTTGTCAACTAAGTTTAACTTTAGGCCTTTTATTACATCTTAACTTGAACCTAGTCTCGTGAGTGGTTTCAGAACATAAGAAACTTCTTCTTCGACTTTGGTGGTTTTCTCTCGTTTGATTTTCACTTAGTAAAGTGTACTTGGGTATCACCTTTCTTACCGCATCTATCAAAGTGTTTTCATCCCCGCCTAATTGAAATACTTCTCAATATTCGGGGTTTTTTCTCATGAATGTAGGGTGTTATTTTTCACTTAACCCTCATTTTACCCAAAAGATTCCCTGTGGATCAGTTCCAAGAGAAACTCCCTTCAAATCAGACGAGTAACTCGTGTAGCTCCTTCTATCTCTACATTCTGTGATTACAAATGAAGGGTCCCACTTTATTCTTCAACTAAATGGTGTTTCTTCTTTACCCTAGGAAGTTGATAGAATCAGAATTTAATATTTTCCTAATGTATTCTAGAGCAAAATGCCCTATTATGTTATATTTGGGTAGTTTGTGGTGGGTAGAAGATTGGATCCAAAAACTCGATTTCTCGCAGGTTTTTCATACAAATACTAACTTCAGTCTTGGTCTTCTTTGATAGTTGTAAAACATTCTTCATTTCATCATTAATCCTTGGTTTTCGCATTTTTTAACATGTTTATCAATGATGGATAAAGAAGTCTAAAAACTCGCATAAGTAAACTCTATGGACCTTTTCCCATCAAAGATGTCCAAAAATGACTAAATGAGGATTTCTCTATGTCAAGCTTCTAGAGGGTTACCGTGAAGCTTATCTCGTTTGTGCTACAAAAACATATGGAGAGAAAGATGTGTCTAAACACTCTTTCAAACTTGGCAATTTAACCAAAATTGCTCATGGATATTGTTAGCAATGTACTCGTATAATTAAAGATGACAAGGAGGTTGTCTCGGCGTAAAATTGAGAAGAGGCCTTGGATGGATTCATCCTCAGAGCTCATATGTAAAGTATCCTAAAGATGAATGATAGCATGGAAATGACATGCCCTTAACATTCTAGGAAATTATGAAGCGGAATATGGAGGATTGATTTTAGAATTTCCACATGTAAGGCCATGAATACTTGGAAGATTCAAATATTTTGGGAATATCAATCCTTAATGTACAACTTGGTAAGAGCTTCTATTGGATAAAGGAACTACTTGAGGATCAAGTTTGAGTTGTAACATTTCATTTATGGAATTATAATAATTTTGAAACAAGAATTATTTGTTTGCATTCACTATTGCTCTTTTTGTGCACATAATAGTTCCTGACACAAATCTAATAAATCTCTAGGCATGGATGAATGACTGTAATAAATATATTTGGGCAAGTTTGATTCCAAAATTCTAGACTTTTCCACTCATCTAGGTGGATTTTTCAAAGCTCCGCTTGTGCGCCTAAATGTATTGAATTATACAATTGGATCTTACTATTTTGTAGCTCCAGCACCGCTAAGGGATGTGCTCAGTTGCCCATAAAGGTATGTTGAGAGATGAGCAATGAGTAAGGCCTGGAGGACATAGTCGGAGTAGATTTAGGCATTTTTAGGCCCTAGGACTTTGAACTCATTTTTAGGCTTTCTAGTTTCTTCTATAAGATTAAATGGTTTATAGAAGTATTTTTTACTCTAACAGTAGGTTCTTCTAATGAAATGTTGCATATGCTTCTTTTCTTGGATTTGTCTTTCAATTTTTTACATACAACTGCAGGCGTACTTTCACCGATTATGAAAATAAGAAATAGGGGTTTTTTAATTTTTTTCAATAAATATTGACTAAAAATGCTTCTGGAATCACAATGAGGGTCGTTACCTCGTAAAGGATTTCTCGGGCTTTAATTGGAGTTTTATAAATCAGAAAACTAGAATAAACTCAATATTTTCCTTCTAAAACTTAGCGTGAAGATAAAATAGGGTTTTAGTAAATTTTGACAGTAGTTTTTAGCCTCTTTTTTGACAATTTTTTAAAGGATTTCTTGGAGTGAATATTCTTATATAGGTTTCAAATATCCCTTTTTTAAATTGATAATAGGTTTGATTTATTTGAAAATACTTGTTTCATTTGGTATGGGTCTTTAATAGTTCATAATGGAAAGGTCTAAGGTATCTTCTCGAGCTAACCAAAGACTTCCAAGAATCTTCAACAAAGAATAGGCGAAGCATCAGTTTCTTGGGCATATAAACTATGCAAAGGTTTTTGTTCTCCCAGGTTGGAGATGTAAAAAATACAAAGATATAACGCAGAAGAAGGGAATAATGGTGCTTTTCGTAGTTTATTAGGCATTTTAGGTTTAATCTGCGAAATTAATAAATTTCAATCACATCGAGCAATGGGCGGTTTTTGGGCTTCAAAGGATAGAAACCAAGTGGTTATCGGTGCGTTTAAGGTGATAAGAAGTTTCAATTGAATAAGATGCGATCCAATCAAATGAGCCGTGGGGAGGAGAGAGAAAAAGGCCAAAACACATGGAATGGATTGTGTTATAACCGCACAACTTAAATTGGCAATGATGGTCTTTCGATCATTGGA
This sequence comes from Pinus albicaulis, assembly GCA_034641835.2. Taxonomy (NCBI): domain Eukaryota; kingdom Viridiplantae; phylum Streptophyta; class Pinopsida; order Pinales; family Pinaceae; genus Pinus; species Pinus albicaulis. The sequence goes on along the minus strand of CM076569.1, from coordinate 399,081,965 downwards.
TATGGGAGGACAATGCTAATGGTCGCGATTTAATATGAATTTGCTCGGCGTTCAAAGGTGGGGTCCAGGGTTTATTACAAGGAGATAGGTTTTTAACTTTATAAATATAAATTTATAATTTTAAAACCTTGTGTTATATGATTGGCGGAGGGTAAATCATGTTTTTAATTTTAAAACATAAACAAATGTTTCAATCATGGGTGCGGGTATATTATATGATAATTAAACCTTTTTACAAGTGTTTTAATACCATAGGGGTGGGTATTTTTGAATTTGATATGTTTAAACGTATGGAAATAAAGGCTGGTATTTATTTCACACATGTGATATATAACATAGGTTTAAACTTTAAATAAATGGGTTTTTGGGTTATTTACTTATAAAGGATTTAACAATATACGTGGAAGGGTATAATATAGGGATTTAATAATATAAGTTAGAAATTTATATGAAATGTGAAGGTGTAATGTATGAAACGAATTAAAATACATAATTTAGCACTACAAAGGTAAAATAGGCAATAAAGCATAGTTTTGTAGCATATTTGATTTTGCACACAAACTTAGGGATAAATGTATTTGTAGGTTTTTTGAGTGTTTTTGAATGAAGATGAAATTAATTATGTAGGGGTTTTTACTTTTACTAAGAAAAAGGGTATTTTACTTAGGAAAAATGGATCAGGCTTGGAAAAGGGTGGATACTCCGTGAAATGGGTTTTATGTAGGGAATCCTATATTTTTAAACAACTGCTTATCGAGCTTCTGGGTCCGTCCCAACAGGGTTAGAGAAATGTCGAGCTTGTTTAATCGAAGGTTTATACATCAATCATTGTGGGGAGGGGAAATTAGTAATTTTTTCTCATGATGCTTTATTACATGCTTTGCACAACCGATTTCTACCTACCCATCATTACTTCTAACATTTTTTCTTCATTTTCATGGGTGCATTTAAGCACAACCCTAGATCCATTTTTCTTTCAAAACACAAATCTATCTAGGTCTAACCTTATATCATCCAAGGCTTCATATTAAACTCGTTGAGCTCCTCATTTATTCTCTAACTATCTACTAATTTGTCAAGTTTAAACCTGACATATCTTTATTCTATATCTAAAACATGAAATTCAAAGCATGGAAATTTAAGATTAAACTATTCCGATCATGGATTATGGAATTTATTGACAATCTTCACATAATCATTATTCTTGTAGTAAGGCATAGTGGTATTTGACTTGCTCACTTTCATGTCTTCTTTTTTATCTCTTTTTTCTTTTTTTGGGGTCTATTTTTTCTAAGTACTCTTTGCTATTTCTTTTTTAGGAATTTTACCCTTTTTTCATTTTATATTATTTTTCATTTTCAAAATATAGAAAACAACTTGCATAAAGCAAGGTATGTACATATTTACAAAATCATCAAAGTCAATCTAAAACAGGAACTTTATTATTATAAGACCAACACTCATCACCTTTTTTATTTAATCACAAAGTGTTCTTGTGTGGAATTAAAACAAAGATAAACATCAATACCATATCCACATGAAGCCTATAACATTCATGTGAGGAAACTCAATATTAATGCTTCGATATTATGTTTTACAAAAATATGTATAATTTACAATAACTTATACAATACAATCCAATCATTAGGGGAATGTTAAGGTCTAAAATGGGCCTCCTAAGTAAATTATAAAGCAATAAAGGGAAATAATAAAATAAGATTTGATTACATCATCAAATTTTGAGGGACAAAAAAGAAAAAACTACTTTTTCAACTCATATTTGCACTTATCTCCCAAATTTCATGTAGACTATAGATGAAAAATTTAATTCCTCGTCTAAGATATCAAACAGATATTTTCAATAAACCATGCTTACAATAAAACCGAGAATACATGAAAAACATGATTTCAATCACGTTTTTGATGTATTTTTTATTTTTCATCTAGGAGGGTCCATTGAAAGTATGCAACATGGGTACCCTTGGATGATGAATTAAATTTTGCATCCAAAAGTACTCCCACTCAAATTTGAGTAAAAAATTTGGGAGATAAGTTGAAAATACAAGTTGAAAGAGTAGTTTTGTTATTTTATTATTTTTTAATGTTTTTATCCTTTTTACCTAAAAACAGAATCATCCTATGGTTGAAATCATCATCTTGAATCCTATTGCTCTGCAATTTTATTTAGTTGTACATTTTTCTTAGGAGGCCCATTTTAGACCCCAAAATTCCCCTAATAATAATTCCCTTTATGCTCTTTCCTAATTTCTAGTTTGCTCTCTTGGTTTGGCTTCCATAGCTACCAATACTCAAACCAGGCTCAAACTCATGTAAGGAACCCCAAAATATTGCAAAAATTCAATTACCAAGCTTTCCAAAAGATGTCAAGAGGAGTCACACGGGTCATGACGCCCGACGTACGCTTCAACATTACCGAGCCATGCCTCGACCTCCGACCCCCACCCTCTTCGCACACAAAGGTAACCTCCGTCTCGCGCCTAAATTTTTGTGCATGCCCACCGACTCGACCTGCCTCCATAATGTGCCCTAGTCGTCGCCAAAGACATTCGATTTCCACCCGACTCTACTTGATATAACATGACTTACACGTGCCGTGCTACATACTCATAGCTACGCCGTTGTTCCCGCTTCTCGAATCAACCCCGCATGTAGTATGCTTCGGTTCCGGCTCCCAAATTATCTTTTCGCCGATGCTCAAGGAAGAAGCTCGAATCAACAAGCATTGAATGCTCACTTGATGCTTTGTTGCTTCTCTGATTCGATTATGAACTAATGCTTCAATTGGTTGCCTTATCCAATCTCATTGGACTTACTACATATACACAACCAAATGCATTGAACATGTGTAGGGGTTGTTGTCACGAGCTAGCCCACCTCCAACTCCCATCACGTCACTTTGGCTATAATTTTAGTCGTATGTCCATCATTTAAATACGTGCTACACTTCGCAACCATGTGATGATATAATGTCGGTCCCTAACGTTTAGTTCGTTCGCACCCCAGTCCATCCGTGCTGCTCCGTGCTCGCCAAAACTAACATGTCAAAGGCGCTGAGTCCATACAAAATTCTCCCACTATAAGGAACATCACATGCTACCCGTACTAACATTTCTCTCATCCACATGTCCTGCCACACACCCATCTTACCATACTCTTGGTTTCGCTCTCTTTGTCAACCTCGTTCATGACTTCGTAGAACTTTCATCTCAACTGCCGCATGCCTCACAAGTCGGGCATTACCATGCCCACCGTACTTGGACTCATCCATGACTCATGACTCGACAGTAAGGTCGTGCACGGTCGTATGGCTTAGGCAGCACCCGAATGCACTACTCGACCCGACACACACCCCCTCACCCGAACGAATGATCCGGAATCAAGTCAAGGAATGACCCGACCCAACCACTCGAATGCACGACTCCCACCCAGGGGGCCGATTCTCGAGAATCAAATTTCCTTACTTGGCCCGACCACCCTAAACTATGATCCAACTGACTTGACCCAAACACACTTCCCGACCTACCCGCCTCGAATGCATGACCCGACCCACCCCAAGACAAGAACCGACTTTCCCATGCACACGCGGTTGTGATAAGGGTAGTGCCTCTAGAAGGGGCACCTTCTAGAGCCCTATGGTGCCCACCCAAATAAATCAAATTCCAACTCCCCTTCCAAGTAACCCGACCACCCCCTAAACAAAACCACCGACCGCCAAATACATGACACGAACCGACCCGCCTGGAGGCACGATCTGACCTCGCTGAAAGCACATGACCCGACTTGACCCACCCAAATGCATGACTCCAAAATCCATGGGGGCGATTCTGAGACCAACTCTCTACCTTCCGTGGAGACCGATTCTCTCGAGAATTGTCCTCTTAATAAAAAAAGTGTAGTGATTCTTGAACTGCCAAGGGGGCTATTCTTATAATCGCAAAAATTGATCCCCCTATTTGTAGCCCGACCCGCCCAACGCACAACACAACCCAACTTTCCAACGAGAACCCGACCGCTGAGCACATGACCCAACTCGACCCGCCCGAACGCCGAATTCCCACTGTGTGTGGGTCGATTCTAATCATCCCCTGTGTAGGGAGGATATTCCCGAGAATCGCCCCCTTGCCCATCGGGGGTCGATCTAGGTAAAATATTGATACCCTTAAATCAAGACCTTATTTCAAATGAATAATTAGAATTGCATTTAATTAAGATGTTAATGAATCAAATGAACAATTGTAGCTATAAATAAGAGTAACATAAATGAACAAGATAAAAAATCATAAGAACACCTCTGCTTGAGGACAACAGTTCATCCAGGAGGGACTACATCTCCGTAATCTGGTGTCGAGATGGTAGCGTCGCATTATGTGTTGTAAGAAGAAGATGTACATGGATGTGTTTCATGACATACAAGGAATTTTCTTCACGCAGAGTGACTTGACTTCTTTAAGAGATGTTCCACTGGTGGAACTCATACATAAAGAAAGACTCCTATTAGTATGACCATGAAATTTCTATATGTAATAAACAAGAGTATCCCCGCCAACTGAAAACGATCTCAAAAACACACATATGAAAATGAGCATCCTCAATGTGGCATAAAAGGATCTCATACATGACACAAATCCATAGCTTCTTTCTTCTTTCCCTCGCTTTCTGTGTACATCACAAATAAGCAAGATCCCACGACTCATGTATCAATCGAGATCCGAAAGACATGATCCATCTCAAAGAGAAATAAATGAAGAAGTACATGGAATCCACACTACATAAATTTCATGCCGCCATTTGTTGAAGGTTGAGCTACTCTCAGACTAAATTTGAAAACACCATCAATCTTGTGGCATCGAAAAAAATGAAAACGACTACTCACTTCAGGGAAATCGACACTCGCATAACCCACATCCAAAAGTATTAAAAATTTGAAAAACTCAGAAGAAATCGAACACTCCATCGGACTCCCGTGGCACTCGAGCAGTGCAGAACAACATAAAATTTGTCCCGTATTTGGACAAAAGTCAAAATTTCACCCTCCTAAAAAGTTGGCCTCAATCAAGGTTCCACCGCCTTCTCGAAGCTCATGGTTCCACATGACTTGTAATAAAAAATCATTAAACCTCAAATTCCAACGTCTTTTTTAGGAGCCTCTTTTGTTTCCTTAGGGCCTACCAAATTTCATTCCATGAGAGGGACTTTCATAGTTAAATAAAGGTTTAAGATGAGAAAGAGAAAGCCTCAGAAGGGCTTTCTATCTTACTCCGGGAAAGTTAACTAACATCTCACCAATTGTGAAGTGCATCGTCATGGATCTTCTTGCGCCTCTTTCCTATGTTTGAGACCGGTTTGTGTGTGGTGGAGATTCTGTATCGAACATCCGTGCCTTTGGTTGCCCTCGACTTCATTTCATACTCTTAATACTACACTCTGCCTTGTGAGGAATAGATAGTTGACCCTGATTTCTCCTCCTGTATTTGGTCTATTCCTTTATAAGTTTCCATTGCCTAACCAGTAGAGTTGAGATCTAGCCCTCTTTCTTTCTCAAGGATATCCCTCAATTCCCCGATCTCTGTACGCTTCACCGAGGGCTATTTCCTCGTCTCCTACCTTTTTCAACGTGGCCTCTAAGACCTGCCTTGTGAGTTGTGATCGGCTTCCTTGGATGGGTGAATTGCTCTCGCTATTCCGTTGCCCATGCTCCGGGCGTTGGGATCTCGAGCTAGCTTTTCTTCGATTGAGGATCTTTCTCCAAGCACCTCAAGGTGTTTAGTGTTTCCTTGAACTGATCATTCACTTTGGGTAGGGTTTTGTGATTGGGTCTTGTTTACTGGCCTGAGCAAAACCATTCAACTGAGTGGGTTTCTCCTTGGCTTTCTCAACAATCTTGTTCTCGAGGGCATTCTTTGATTAAATGGCCATGTTCATGGAATTTTCACATCTAAAGGGTATTTTCTCATAATCTATGGTTTGAAAATAGACCATCCCTATATTCCACCTACAAACCCTCATGTAAAGCCCTGTGATACATCCATTTTAACACATATGTGAGCATAGGAAGTGTACCTTTTAAAGAGTGGCTTCACATGAAAAAAAGGTTCCCAAAGTGTTGCCAATATGCTCAAATGTACGCTGGTATCCAATAGTCAATTATGGGGAGAATAAAACGGATCCAAACTAGGACCCAAACTTTGCAATTGGGAAAATTTGGTTTCTAGGGTCACAGAGTAAGAGGTCACTTCGAGGTATAAAAATAAGGTCCTCCCTCATCCGGGGTCCTTGTCTTCCAGACAGAAAACTGGGAAGATGAATAAGCCCTGGGCCTGAAGGTTAAACTACACATCCCCCTGGCTTCCTGTATTTTGCTTGATCCATCGACTGCAGGGCCTTTTCATCACAAAACCCCATAAATTTAGATCTCTGCATGAACTAACATATGATCCCCCAGATGGGGCTTGCGTATCCTGGGCTGGCTGATAATCACCCTAAGACTTTCCTCGGTCTTCGGATTGCATCGGCCTTGGTTTTTCCGTTGGGTTTCATCGTTCTGCTAACCCTTTCAAAGTCTATCTTTAGACTGTGGCTGCCAATCTGGCTCTTTCCCGGAAACAGTTTTCCGAGGATCCGCTTCCGCAAGGGGATGCAAGTAATGTACTTTTCCTTGTGATAACTTTTATTGATTTTGGGGTAAGGTTTGCCATGATATTTCTACTCTATTATCTCGAGCCGCGTAGCTTGTAAATTCTGACGCCCTCCATCGGCCGTTTTCCCTTGCCAACGTCCTGTAAACTTGTTTAAAAAGTGGGGCCCCCGGGGTCCCCAAATTCTCTCCCATCTCACTCCCGCTGCAGCTAGCCTCTTTTCGCATATCTTGGAGCAGTGGTCGTCTCTAATAGTGTCCTTACTAAAGTGCTGCATCGTTACCATTAAAACCCTATCTCGATCCTTCGTAGCCTCCATTTTTTATTAGATTTACCACTACCTTTTTTATCTAATTTATTCATATCCATGATAAGAAGACATAAACATCTTAATAATGTAATAATTAATACAATAAATATCATTAATTGGAATCGAATGAAATGAAGTCACAGGCGGATTAAAAAACTTTTGTAATAGTTGAGAGAGAGCTAATTGGGAATCAAACGTGCCCACCCAACCTAGAACTGATTTCTAGTTCACCCTGATATGAGTACTTGCCTCTAATCCATCGGTCCCTATTGATCCCTTCAATGGGCACTTAATACCTTTCTTTCATGATTGTTGCCTTTAGCGGTGTCCCTGTGGGCCGCTTAGGATCTTTTATCCGCTTGCTTAGAATTTTCATAAAAGCTATCTTTTCCCCATGGTGTTTTTGTGTGGGCTTTGCAAGCTTAATATATTTCTATCTAAGAAACTTAATGGATTTTTATCTCCCACCCATTAATATTATTTAGAATTTCATTCTAGCATTTCCTATCATGAAAGGATTATCCAAACTTATTTACCAATGCGATTTTTATTTATTGCAAGACTCCCTTATATATAGTGCCCCTTCCTCTAAGTACACTCATCCCATTATTTTATTTATTAATACGTATCTATTTACATAATGATTCAATATTTTTGTAGCTTTTTCTGCCATTCTTTCTAACATGCCTCACTCTTAACAAAATGATACTACAACAATGGAGGGGAGTTAGTATTCTAAGTTCTCGTTATTTACATCTTCTCGATGTTCATTTTCTAGTCATCTCTCAAACCTGTTGATGAGCATTCTCACAACTTACCTTCTCACTCTTAGCTATTTTAGAAGTACAATCGTTTTCTTGAAGCTCGAACCGGGTCAATTTTTTCAAAACCTAGATACAAAGGAGAGCCTTGACTCAACACATGAATGCCACCGTAACACATGTTCCAATAAATGGTCTGATGTGCTTCTATAAATTACATTTTTAAGAATTATTACCTATACATCAAGAATTTTTTGTATGACTAGAACCGTTCATTTTTTTGCCGGCTCTGACAAAGAATTAACCACTATTTCCTTTTAATTTTCTTTGTGTTTTTTCTAGCATAAAGGAAATGATCCCTTTTCCATGTGTACTCCTTCTAAGCACATAAGCCTTGCCAATTCATTTGCAACAGACTGGTTTAGCTATAAAGCTTTCAAATATTGTCGCAACTTTAGTATAGATAACAAATGCCGCCTTGACATTCTTTTTTCATTCCTTTATTCACAACTATATCCAATTTCATGAATATGATCTATTCTAGACTAGGAACTTCCTACTTTTCCCTCCATATTACTTACGATAATTTATAGTAATTACCAGACTATTTGTATCAGCTCATTTTATAATCGTGTCCAATACCTTTGAATTCATATGCCTCTATCATGTGTATTACAATGTAAGTTAATTTATTTTTACCTAATTTGTTATCTAAGTAGACCTAATCAAGATCAACATAATTATTCATATATTTCCATACCATTCCAAAACATGATGAAGGTATAAGGATACTACCAACCTAGATACTTGAGAGTATATTGATATACTTGATATATTCATAATAACTATACAAATTATTTTCCTTGTGTGCACCCATGAAGTTGTTCACTTCTTTTACATGGATATATGCATTAGCATACAATGCATTAGTAACACTGCTTTTTATCTATTCTGCACACTACTTATCTCCTCCTTGTATAATTTTTATTTACTACAAACGATAGAGTTTAGAGATTTCCTTCCATTGTTTTACCAAGACTTTTTCCTATTTGGATAGGCTACTCCTGCACCTTATACTTTCCAATTTTTATCCAGTTGGTACCATCACATTTCACCACCTCATAATCATTTTTGGTTCAACGATCTTCTCATCTTGGAATTTTATATTGGATTCCCAATAATGAATTTTAATCCCACAAAATTTTTTATGGCATTTTCCTTAAAATTTATTCCAAGCCATGGTTCTTTCATGATTTGTGCGTTAGTTCATTTATTTACTTTAGTATCAAGATGATAATTTCCTTTGATTATTTTTGTACTATTTTCCCATAACTCATACTTGTTTAGTTTCTCTGCAAATTAATTTTTTCCAATTTTCTTAGGGCAATACTATTTTTCAAGGAAGTAACTCCATCTTTACTAAATATTTCACATATGTATTTATCCACATTATGATAAGGTATCTTTTAATCAACCCATTTTCATGGTTATATTTCACCTAAATTACGTAGAAGAAAATAATTTACAGTAATATTCTATTAGGGAAAATTTTAAATCCCAACCTCTATTTATATGGCTAGTTTCCAAGAAATTCCAACATCACTTTCCTCCTTCCTTACTACCTTCAATACTTATTATCTTATCATTGTTGCCCAACAATCTTCTTACAATATTTTACAAGAAAAACTAAAAAATATCTATTGTTTAATAAACCATGTCCCCTAGAACTGCATTTTATAGTACTGATGGGAGTATTGTTTAGTCTTTCAAATATGAGTTGAAACTTGGCTTGAATGAAACCCTTATTGATACTTAATTATGTATTCAGGCTAGCTTCCATCCACAATATTTCCTTTTATAATTTATTTTCCTGTATCATATACTAGAGGATTATATGTTCCATGTGTTTCATCATTTTTTTTAAAACTAAAATGTTGATATAATCTTCTTTATCCCATTATTTTTTCTTACCTAATCATTTCCTATATGGAATTCTCATAGATATTCCTTAAGGATTCTTTTTCATCACCACCTCTTTAAATGAAACCCCAAAGAGACTAAAACATAATTTCAAAGGAAACAATTCCACATAGTTTTCGTAATTCGATTTGCTAACAAAGTTATGGTCACCCCATTAATTGTCTTTTCCATCATGAAAATAATTAACTATTTCATAACTTCTCATAGGAAAAAATTATCTAGTCCATATTCACTACTTTAGACTTAAGCGCTATTTTCCAACCACTTTCTTTTTAATTAGGCGATAATATTATATCCTTGTGAAATGATATCTGGAGAATCCAAGAATCGGTTAATGATCCTACCATATTCACTTCTACTAGATGCATAAGGTCCCTCATGTCCACTTAACTCGTATATTCCTCCTAATCAAAATCATAATCTATTAATCTACCATTATATGTTGTAATTCTCATGACCATAAATCACCTATGTTAAATTCTTAGCTTGATCACCCGCTACTTATGATGTTCAACATACCACTTGTATACTCACATCTCTATTGTCCCATTTATTATAGTAGTAGCATTAAAGAGTACATGCACCATCTCTAGCTAGAATAATAGAAGATACAACTATATAACTTATATTTTAATGAAATATTATGGCAATGCTAAATAACTAAACACTATAGGGGTTATTTCTCACTAATGTAGCACAATGTAGTATTGATAACATGTAATGCTAATGGTGGTTGAGAACGTAAGAATTATTTGAGTATATTTAAGATTGACCTAATTATTCATTTGACGTGATCTTGTCTCCTTATTTTCTCGATTTATGAGTTTATTACTCATCTTGTAGCTTCTTCTCCGCTACGGCATCCCTTCACATTTCTATGAGAAACTCGGTATATATCATTTAAAATATAAAGGTTCATAATGAATCATTTAACTATTAAATAAAATGGTCATTTAGATGTCACTAGTACCCATTGAAATAAGGGCTTAATAAATACTATAATCCATTTGCAGGATTTCCTTTTAAACGTGATACTAAAATCAAATATGACTATTAAGCAGAAATTATGCTGTTCACCTCTTGCGATTATAAATTTTATTTTTGCTGGTTAAATTAAGATCAAAAAGGTAAAGGTTGTTTTCAGTATTCTAGTATTTAAACATAAATAAAGTGTCTACTCCCATCATATGAAGCAACCCCTTTTTATTAATTTAGTTGGTCCACATTAATCATATTTTTATTCAACACTTCTTGGTTGCTTATTGAAATGCTTAAACTAGTTGTTAACACTCTGCCTCCATACTTCCTTGACGGATGTAAAAATCTTCTAGGCATGTGTCTCAGTGAACCTAAGAGGTCGAATTGATTATATATATATATATATATATATATATATATATTAAACACTACCCATGTTGTATAACTATTGCAAGAGGTTTTTCGCCTGCTATTTCGTGCACTTGGTATTGTTGTGGGGTGTTTACTTTTTCCATCCAATAGGCTCCTTAACATGACAGGTTATTAAAATTATCTCCATCCCTTATTCGTCACGACACCAATATTGGCCTAGTAGTTCAGAGGGTTCATGGAATGCTTCCTCTTAAAAAGGTAAATACTAATGCCATTGTCAAGCAAGTAACAAGAAATTTTCTTGATGAAACCATTAAAACAATTGTAATGGATACTTTACCATTCTCATTTTATGATAATGCCCATTAGGCCCAAGGCTGAGCCTAAGCTCTAATACCACTTGTCATGTCCGTTTCCTACCACACACATATATATATATATATATATATATATATATATATATAGGCATAATCACATCTCTCACTTTCTATGAATGTAAAGTAAGTGGGAGCTCCACTAGCCCATACGATATGGAATGGTTGTGTTCTATAAAAAAACTACTTCAAATATATGGCTATAGGATAAGTATCCATTTATTTATTCAAGAAAAGTGTTACATTTTGGATTAACCATTAGCATAACCCTCAAATACATTTACTATTAATTTTCCTTGCAAATCCTTGTGATTGCTTATGATACCTCCACTCTAGGAATTTCCAAATGGTGTTTGGTAATATATTTAATGGCGCTCCAACATGGTGTAACATTGAAACAAATCTTTTAATAACCTTTTATGTACTTAGGTTTAGGTTGGACTCATAGCCTTAAGGGTTTCGTTATCTATAAACCCTATTAGTAAAGTCTTAGGGTGAATTTTAACATCCTTGTGCCGCTCTTGTAGGGATATTCTTGTACCTTCAATTTTATTTTAAACATCCTTTAATTCCATTCATGTGGTGCCTATGTCTATTAGAGGTTCCATTAGATTTATTGAATCACTACAATGGTTTTCTCAACACCATGGGCGTTGATTGTTGTCCGTATATCTATATAATTTAACTTATTATTATTAAATGTATTTATCTCCTATCAACCATGTTTCCACATACACCTCGGCACAAACAGGGAGGAAGTATCTGATATTGATTTGAATGACCATACGTATGGCGTACATTGACACATGCCTCTATACGCTACCTCTAACACGCCCATGTGGCCATCACCACCATGGCTAATGAAATGGGGACAAAACTCTTCATTCACATGGTATACCCATGGTGCCATACACCTACCAATGAATGGTGGAGATTTTTTCCCTTCATCCAAGGGTGTATCTCTCTCCTCTCTCTCTACACAAATCCTAAAATTAAATACCTCCTTTCCTCTGCGTCATTTGGCATTTCTACTTGTTGCAGGTATAGCGGCTCCTGTTAGGTTTCATTCTCCTAAAGTCAACAACTTGTGGAAGCTTTAATCTTACAGGGTTGCCCATTTTTCACAACCTGGAGTGGTTTGATGCTTATGGAGCCCATGCAAGATGACTACAATAGTTATATTTCACTTAAAAATTCTATTCATATTATTTTTTGATTTGAATGATTATGGATTCTGTGTTTTTTTTTCCTCACATATTTGCCTCCATTAGAGAACTTTGGAGGTCTAAAATGGTCCTCCTAAAAAAAATGTACGACCAAAATAAACTTTATAAGAAAAAATAGGATTCAAGATGATGATGTCAACCATGGTGGATGATTCACCATTTTTGGGGTGAAAAATTAAAAATATTAAAAAATATAAAATAATAAAACTACTTTTCAACTTATCTTTCTAATTTTTTACTCAAATTTCGAGAAGGAGTACTCGTTGGATGCAAAATTTTATTCCTCATCCAAGGAGTACCCATGTTGCATACTTTCGATGGACCTTGCTACACGAAAAAATATAAATACATGAAACACGTGATTGCAATGACGTTTTCATGTTTTTCTCTTTCTTCGTGTAGCAGGGTCCATCGAAAGTATGCAACATGGGTACTCCTTGTACGAGGAATCAAATACTGCATCCAAAGAGTGTTCCCGCTCGAAATTTGAGTAAAACCATATGGAGATAAGTTGAAAAAGTAATTTTTTCTTTTTTCCCTCTAAAATTTGATGATGTAATATAATCTTATTTTATTACTTCCACTAGTATTTTATAATTTCCTTAGGTGATCCAGGTCCATCGAATTATGGATTTACCAATGATATTTTACTTCTATGATGTGGTTAGAATTGCACTGAAAAGAGCATTAAAAGAACACATATGCATGCTTTAATCAAGAGGAAACAAGACAACAATCAACAACATAAGAACACAAGACATTGATAACGAAGTTCACCCAGGGTGGGCTACGTCTCCGGGCCTGGTGTCAAAAATGGGTAGGTCACTTCATATAGTGCTGGAAATGGTGATGATGTGCATGTACTATGTTTTCTGTCATATAAGGATATATGCCCTCAACATGAGTGACTTGTCTCTCCACGAGAGGTTCCTTAATAAGAACTCTCACTCACAATAGGCCTCTCACTTTGGGATGATTTAACTTGAGGGTTTAAACATATCTTGATCAGATATGTAAAAACTAAATTCATAATTTTTAATCTCTTTGCGCTACGAATGCAGGTTGAGTATCTGTGGGAGGAGCTAGGGGTTGCAATAGTAAATCTGTTTCGAGCACCTTTGAGGTTGACAGAGAATGAATGGAGACCAAAGAAATATTCAGGTTTTCATCCACTAGCATGTGCTCTCCCTCATTTAGGTATTCACTCGCTACCATGTGCTCTCCCTCGTGGATTTCGAAGTTTAGCAATCCTAATCATAATGAAGATAGCAATCTTGGAACCATGTTGGCTTCAGTGGTGTTCCCCTTTTATTTCAAGTGGATTCATCATGACTTAAGGCCCTGGGAAAAGGTTGGAATAACGTTGGAAAACGTTGAGCCTGCCATAAAATTCATGTCGTTAACACTTGTGATTGTTCAAAAAAGGCTATTTATTGAATCATACTAGAAATATTTCCAGATGAGAGATTTATTTACCATCTCGGTGTTTTCTCAGGAGCTAAAAATATATCTCAGAATGCTTCCTGACTTGGAATTGATGTTCAATGGCAACACCATGCAACTTATGAATGGAAAACACAATATGGCTCTGGCTCCTTTGTAATTTTATTGTGGGAGTGAAGACACATTCAATATTCCTTTCCTTGATTGGACTTTCACAGGATGGTAAGTCCAAATAATTGGATGTTTGACTCTGCCAATGGTAGCTGGTCTAGAATATTTGAAATGATAGTTACTTAGAAATGGAATTTGAATTATTTATCTTCAATAACCTAGTAATGTCTTTCACGTCTATACTTTATGAGAATCATGTTTGTTTTTTGTCGTCTAGAAGTACATATTCTACCATGGGACGAGTTGGTGAAAAAGATATTGAATGTCAGCCGAAAATTAAAGTGGGTCGACAAAAGGAAATGACATATTGGAGAGGAAATTCCCAGGTTTCCAATGGGAGACAAAATTTTCTCAAGTGTATCTAGAGACCCAATTAGTACGTATTGTGAGAAAATTGAGGGAGCCTTATAGCCTAGGGACACATCTTCCTAACTATGGAAAACAAAAGTTGCAGAATAATTAATGGCTGTACACATTTTAAATCATGGGTATTAGTTAAGTACTTAGTTTGTAGGTTAATTAAAAAAAATTATAAAGTGATCTCTTAAAGTTTTGTCATAATTTTAATTTAAATGAATTTGAAATTTTATCAAATTTGTAGGATTTTGATATTTTTTAATAAATTAATATCTTTAAAAGAAATTTATCCCCTTGAAATTTTTATTCATCAAAGGAAAATATAATTTTTTAACGATTTTTTTTATTTAATTTTAGAAAAAATAAACTAGAAAACAATTAAATTTTATTCCGAATTAATATGTCACAACTAGACTAAAGAATCCAAATAAGGCTTTCAGAACTCAACTCTCTAACCAATGTAAACACAAGTAGCAACTTTTTCCCTCTTTTTAATGATGGAATCCTAGCTAAAGTGGAGTTCTTTTGGAGTGAATTCAATTTTTTAATTTGGAGTTAGAGTTCATAGCTCATTACAATGAAAAATGGAAGTCTAGTGAAAGTGGAGTTCTTCTAGAGTGGATTCAACATTTTAATTTGGAGGTGAAGTTCACAGCTCATTATAATGAGAAAAATGAGACTTTTTGCCTTCGAAAGAAACTTCCAAACTAATTTAATAAAAGCATGAAAATTTTAGTTTGGAGTTGAAGGTTAGGGTTTGTCTAACGAGGCCACACATTCATTTGGATGACGATTCTCTCGCGCAATACAAAATGTTTTTTCGATAAATTTGATTTTGGAAGTGTTTAAATCAATTTTTTTATGGAGGAAATAGATTCAACACCATAAAAAACCCCTGTGGCACCCAAAATGTTGAAGCTTGATAATTGTACCCTAGGTTTTCAAAAATTTCCGCTAAATTTTCTCAAAATCATGCTTAAAATTTCTATTGTTTTCTAAGCAAAAACGTGCCTTGTTTAAACTATGATTTGAGGGTTATCGCTCCCCACATATTGAAAATGTTCTTATTGATTCAATAAAAGAAACCCTACCTGCAAACTTTAGCATTTTAAATTGTTGACACTGTTGAGACTTGTGTAATGCATTAGAAAGCTATCATGGGCATGGAAAAGTACAATTTATGTCAGCTTAGAAGAATCTTCCATTTTAATTCCATAAAAGTATGAAAATTTTTGTTTGGATATAGTTGCAATCCTATTTCAACTTTTGACTCTACAATGAGAAAGGCATATATAACAATAAAAGTAAAAGGTTACTTATTATGTCGGACACGAAACTTTTGTTCAGATAAAAAATGTGTGCCTTTTCAACTTTTTGAATCTATAAGGTGAAGGGGATATGGTGTGTAAAGTCCAAAAATTATTTTTTGTGTAGCACTATGAATGCTACAATCTTGTTTGTGTCATGCTTGAGTACTTATGCTTGACTACCATAACTTTTAAGTAGGGTTGACTAAATTAGTGGAATCTTACACGAGGATCCATTATGCGGTTAAGGGAACGCGTTACTGTGCTCTAGGACCTTTACATAGATCGATATTGTGCCCTGGTAGAAACAATGGGTTGGAATCACCATGTGGCTGAGAAAAGATAGATAGTTGGGTGTGACACACTTGAAGCAAGGTATGTCAACACTTTTTGCTCATGCCTAGGTTGTGAGCAATGGGGTTGCCTCGTGGTGCTTGCAGTGGAATGTTTGGTATAACTTATGTGCATACATTTAATAGTTAATTGGATCTGTATGTGATGAGATGATCTTTCCAAATATTTATTCCTTCGGTGTACCTTTTCACCTTCAGGCGAAATTGCTAGTTTATGTTATATGCAATTTTTTATAACAATTGAAAAATAAGATTAAAGATAATGATTCTTATAAATATACAATAACCTATTAGCCTAGCTCTATAACACCAAAAAATTGTTTATAAAATAGATATCAAAAGTGGCCAACTAAATATCACTATTCCAATGTTTATCTATATTCCTTTTGTGATTATCAGAAACTCGTTTGCAACCCATAAAAGGAATTGTAACTGGAAACAAGGTCACATAGCTAATGTTTCTTGCTGCTTAGTTTAAATATATCTAATTAAAAATATATATATTTGTAAGCTTGGCACAATGAGGCTTGTTACAAAGCATTTTGTCACCGTCCCTGCAATCCCTTGCCCCACATATTGGAGGGTCATTCCCGTGACCTGTGAGCAGTGTCATACTCTGCAAACACCTTCTTTGCATCCTTCTTCATAAGGACATCATTTCTCCTGTTGAACATTTTCTCAAAAGGCACACAAAAACCTATGTTTTGGCCTTGGCGTGGGTAGCCTGTTCACCCCTTGCGCCAATATGGAGGATTTACACTAGAGCCGCGCCACCTGGCGCTCTGTCTCAGTGTTGTGCCCACACCAAATGTTTTAGGAATGTTTTTTAACAAATAGAGGCGGAAGTTTCCCTCTAACTACCTCAGGGATGAGTAAGAGGAAGTGGTTAAGTTGATGAGCCACGGATCTCCCTGTTTAGGTAGTGGTTTACAACCCCCATGGGACACTCCTTGAAGATAGGTCTCCCTTCCATGATTATAGGGATCCTAACCTCTCCCTCTCCCTCTATATAAACAAGCCTTCTCCCTTTATGAAAGCTAGCGGAACATATAGCCAAAAAGCTGAACTTGGAGAAGAGATACTATAGCTGAGTAATTGCTATTGAGAAGGTAAAACCAAGGATAATTCCATAGAGAGAGCCCCGTCTGAATTCTCGACGAGCCTTTGTGAGACGCGCTCCGTTGGAACCCTTTTGGAGGAGACCGCAATGTCAAAGCTTGGTTGTACTCTTCCTTTCTTTCATTTATATACTCGACTATGGTGTTGGTTCCATCATTGTGTTATGTTGATTATCTGATGCAATTGATTTATTATTCTTCGACTGATTGATAGTTACGAATGTGAATTAATATGTTGTATATCGTCATTGTTTCTTGTTTGTGTACGGGTATTCGAGCGTGAAAGCGAGCGGATCGTGATCTGTCAAACCAGGAGCGAGAGGCAGCCACTCTTTCCGACAACAACAACAGTGTAGGACCTTCGGTAAGTCATCTATCAAATATTTGTCCATTCGTTAACTAGGAATCAATATTATAGCTTGTCTTGGTTGTGGCTAGACCCACTCTAGGGCTAGTGGGATCGCCTCTGTCCGGAAAGGGGATTTACCTCACCAACAAATTGGCGACTCCGCTGGGGATCAGTGCGAGTTTGTCTTTCATCCATTAGGTCTTATTCTTGGTCTTTGCTTGCTTAGCTTGCCTTTTCTAATTATTTTTACTGAGTCTGAGACCCCTATTCAGCCCCAGAGGATCAAATCTGACCTCTGTCCTTCAAAATTTTCCTTTTACCAGGGTTGACTTGATTGGCGCATTTTTTGGTATAACAGTCGCACCCACTGGAGCTTGTTGCTAGTTCAACACCCGCGCCATCCCTTGTTTGGCTTTGATTACAGTCAAATAGTCATGCCAATTCCTGTAGGTATTAGGGTTTGCTTGGTTTTGGAGTTTTTGGTCATTGCTTGTGCTTCTGGGTTATTTTTTGGCATGTTTTGAGTGCCTTGGGATTGTGAAAAACCTCCCTCCTTCAGTGGTTTGTCTATTTCCTGTCAGCATCAGGGCCTTAGGGTTTTAAGTGCTTTGGTATGCTGAGCCTCTTGTAGGAGCTTCGGTCTTTTGTTTCATAGTCAACTTCATTCCTTGCTTGATTGCATTCAGCTCCCTTGATCCGTTTGAGTGATTGCATTTGGTGAAATGAGTCTTATCTCTTTCATTCAGTTTTTCTTCTTGTCACTCCAAGCATAGATTACACCGCTTGTATGGGTCTGTTTTGAAATATTTCTTCGATTTGAGAGATTGTAACATTGGATTGAGTTTTGTTTTGTTTTGTTTTGAGTTGATTGAATTGTTTCGCTTTGACTCTCGCATTGACATTCTCGAACTAGTGTGAAGGTTTGTTTTTCCTGTCATTTAGTGCACTGTTTGCTCTATTACATTGAAAAATAAAAAATAAAACAAAATTTGTGCTGGCGTTCTTGTTTGCATTGTGAAATTGAAAGTCTTTCGCATATCTAGCATTGGACAATTCTAAGAAATATATCTCATTTTCATTAGCTTACATTAGATACTGTAGTGGATGTTTTTTCATGTTCTCATCAATTGTTATTGCTTGAAAACTCCTAACTTTCTCGTAGATAGCTTTTCATCGAACGAAATGGTATTTTATGGCATGTAGTTTTCATTTAGGGATTTGTGAGATCCAACATTCGGTAGGACCTTGGAATTGAAACATAAATACAAGATCAACTTAAAATTTATTCAATTAACCTAAGGCAACATTGAAACCTAACGAAACATTTAGTGGTCTAAGTAAGAGACGTGTTCCGACGTCTTTAAACCTAGCAGCTGTCGCTCGCCATCTGGTTTCAGACAACGCTAGTATGAACTTGTGCTCCCCATACCCTCGAGTATATAAAGCGAGACCCCTCTAGGTTGCCATCCTTTTATCTGTAAGAAGCCGAGTCTACTGCCTTGTAACTGTGATACACCAAACAAAACATTCGGGGAGACTACTTGCACATACGTCAAGTCCTTGGTTAATTCTTCTTTCATCTTATTACCAAGGTGTATATGGAAGTTCACAAGGGATCGCGAGAGATGGCTAGGGTTTTGTCTCATTCTGTTGCCGCCCCCACCGACTCTGCTGTTCGGGCCTCTGAACCTGATCAACGCCCCGCAGCTGTTCCTGAGGGGAAGCTTATTGGGGAGACTCTCGCTACAGCCCCCTGCCTCATCACTGCGTATGGACTGTATGGTCTGTATGCCTCATCTCTGGAGGCCGAAGCTCTTTCAAAGGACACGCGATTTACGATGCCCAAGAACGATGCAGACCTCACTATTGCCAAGATCCAAGGCGTCTATCCATCGATGCCTGCGGAGGCCGCCATTTATTTCAAAGGAATCTCTCAGCCCCGAAGTCTTTCTGCAATCTTCGAACAGGCTGTTTCTGCAGGCTTCAATATAAGCTCTGTCTCCGCCTCTGTTTGCAAACTCTGGCAGATACGTCCCTTGGTTCGGCACTGGTGGACGGCTGTGGATTTTTTGGGGGGCGCTTACCTTCCTGCTTACCCCTCCATTCCTCGGCTGGGCCATGAGATGCTGAGTCTCCTGCGAACCTTTCCCCTTTTCTCTCAGAGCTGTTTTTTTAAAAAGATGGGTCCAAATGACAGCGCTGCCCTAATGCAGATCCGACATTGGTCTTCAAGCATTTCCCATCCTCAAAGACTTACTTTGCAAAGGTTTGGAGATGTTCGCAAGAGCAGATCCGCCCCTCGTTGCTGTGTAGACTTGGCCATTAAAAAGCACCCTGCCACTTTTCAGATACAACTCCGGATGCTCTCTGGCAAAACTCTTTTGCTGTGGGTTTCTTCTACAGATTTGATACAGAATCTGAAGCTCAATCTGGAACGACGGACTGGGATTCCTTCTTCTCTCCAGAGACTTCTTTTCCAAGGTAAACATCTTGAGAATCTTCTTCCCCTTTCTGCTTACAACATTAACAGAAATGATTCCTTAGTGTTCACTCTTCGTTTGAGAGGAGGGGCAGTGGGACAGTCTTCTTCAGCCCCTACCCTCTCTTACAAAAATGTTGTTTCTTCTCAGAACCCCAAACCCCCTGCAGCCCCCAAACCCCAGCCTTTTCTAGTTGACAAATTGGATGAAGTACCTTCTATTGAGATCCCTTTGCCAGTTCTCGCAGAAGATCTTCAAAAATATGCAGATAGAGCCATCATTTGCAGATTTAATGGACTCTGGCCGCGAACAAAGGATCTCTTTGATTGGATCCACGAAAACTGGACTAGCAAATGCCAGGTCAATTGCTGCTCACGAGGATTCTTCATAGTATTGTTCGATCACTCCAAGCATTATGAGCAGGCCTTACAGGAAGGTCCCTGGTTTTTTGGAAATTCTGGGCTCTTCTTAACCCCATGGTTCCCAGATTTCGATCCTGCTACAGCTACCATCACCAGAACTCCTGTTTAGATCAGGCTTCCCAACTTACCTATCCATCTTTGGCATCTGGATGTGTTTAGACGCATGGGCGATACCTTGGGACGCTTTCTCACTGTAGATCTTGAAAGAGCACTTCAGAGCCTCTACACATATGCCAGAATATGCGTGGAGGTTGATATCAGCAAAGGATTGCCTGATCAATTCATCATCAAGGTTGGCGACTTTGTTTGGACTCAGATCTTAGACTACGAGAACACTGCATTCCGCTGCCGTCTCTGCCACCAAGCAGGGCATCTGCAGAACTCCTGCCCCACTCTTGCAGACAAAAAGACTAAAGGAAACCGCACAAAGTCCAATTCCAAAACATGGACTCCCTGCTACCCGCCGCCTGCTGCAGATTCTACCTCCCCTAGCTCTGTCGATGATGGGAGTGACGCAGATTCAGATCTTGCTCCTCAGACTGAAAACTTGTCCACCGATGTTCCCGAGCATCCCCCTGATACCACCGTCACTCAGAAGCGTAGCCATGAGTCCGCCTCCTCTGATTCAGAAAAGGAGGCTCCTCTTTTGGAGAACTCCAGTCTTCAAATTGTCCCAGCTCATACTCACCAGGAGGGCTGGCTTAAAGTCAACAAAAAGAAAGGGAAGAAATTTCGTGTGGAAAACTCTACCAATTCTGGGTAGGAGTCGGTTCCTTCCTGCTTTCTAGTCTCTTCTTGTTGCTCCTCACTTGTCTTTTTTCTCTCTCCGGTGACCGATGTTGATATCATATCATTTCCGGTAGGCCGCGTTTTTGTTTCTCTTGATTGTACTTTCTTATGTACCATATTTTGATTAATAGAATTAGTCCAACTTCAGAAAAAAAAAAAGGTGTATATGGCAGTTCACGGGAACCTGGTACACCCTTTTACCTAGAATACTTGAGTAGTCATTTTCGATATTTAATGATTCCATAAATTTGAAAAGATCGTCAAGCACTTGTCCTTTCGCGCTTGCTTAAAAATGAAAGAGACTAGAGTCATCTTTGACTGTTTCTTGACTCTTAAAACATGAAACAACAAATTTTTGGTTTCAATGTGGTAAAATAAACTACCTAAGATTACACACCCATTAAAGTTTGATTACTTGGCCTGTTTTTGTTTGCCTCGGTTTTGATCCAAAAGTCTTCTTTTTCAATCTTTTTCCCTTTTCTGGTGTGCTACAGTCACAGTGGCGAAACCATCGGTTTCATCTACTGGCAATCCTTTCTCAGACGATTCATTTGAAACTTCGCAAACCTCTAGGTCTTTCGAGCTTCAGCAGCCCGTTATCCCGTCAGAGTACCCATTTGGAGAACTAGTTGAGTTCAATTGGCCTCTTTCAAACTCTTGGTTTTGGTTTGGGGTCAGGGAACATTTTCCCCCTCTTACATCGGGATCGCCATTTTTGGTTGCTATCATACCTCCTAGCCTCCGTAGTATTTTACAAGATCTCAGGATGGATTCAAACATGGACTCATCTGGTCCTACTAGTAGTGAGGGTATTCCTGTTTCTGATGAAGAATACCAAATTTTTCCAGAAGACATCCACCAAGAGCCTGCTCAATCTTCACCATCGGTGTCACTTCCAGCTGGATATAGGTCTTAAGGTCAGATTATAGCCAGTATTGCCTCCATGGCATCATCAACTCTGCTGAGGGGGTCGATTTTCCCATCGTTAGGGATGTCATCAACGACACCTATCTTGTCGATGCCTTTTGTTACGTCTGTCCCCACTAGGCCTACTGTCTGTGTGGCTGCATCGACACTGGTTGTCACCGCTCAGTCGTCAAGAGTTTCGACTTCGGTAGAGACTTCGATTTCCATGGCAATCCATGATGGCCTGTCTTTTGAGGAGTATCAGCTGGCTGTTCAACAGTAGAGCTCCTAGACTAATCAGTCCCCTCAGGATCCTAATCGTCCTTATTTTCTCATTATGGCGTGGATGGTACCCTGATTTATTCGTTTATGTTTCAATATGATGAGCACGACAACTCTATCTATTTTCCCACTCTTGAGGCTTATCAGTTCCTTTTCGGTTTTAGACCTACCTTGCCTGTGCAACTTGCTAACCAACAAGGACAACCCCTTCAGGGACAACCTTCGGTTCAGCAAGGATATGCTTATGACCCACAAGGACAACCCTTTCAGGGACAACCTTCAGTGCAGAAAGGATATGCATATGACCCACAAGGGAAACCCTTACAGGGACAACCTTCGGTCCAACAAGGATTGCTTTACGGCCCGCAAGGGCAGCCTTACAATCCCCAGGGTCAACCTTTACAAGCTCAGCCTGTGGTCCAACCAGGGCAACCTCGAGGACCAGCTGAGCAACTGGTATATCAAATCGGACCTTCGTACGGTCCTGGGGGGAAAACCCATCCATCACAACCTTTTGCGCAACCACAACAACCTTATCTTCCAATTGGTCCAAATGTTGCATAGCCAGGGCCATCTTATGGTCCTGTGCTAGGTCAACCTAGTTATCAGGCACAACCTGGTCCACCGCAGCCATCAAGCCAACCTGCTCCGCAGGGAAACCTGGTGGCCCTCATCAGTCAAGTCAACCTGCTCAGCCAGGCCAACCTGCACAGACAATGCACCCTGCTCAGCCACCGCTCTACTCTTTGCCACAGTCGAATCAACCTCTGCGCCTGACTTATCCAGCTCAGCAGGGCCCTACTTATCAGTAGCCCGTATAACCCCAAGGCGGTTATTACCCTCAAGGTCAATATCGACCTATTTACAATGTGCCCCAAGGGCCTGCTTATTACCGTCAACCGCTAGGCCATACTTATATTCTGCAGAAAAATCCTTATGCTGCTCAATCGGGACCCTCATATACTCAGAATCAGTATCCTAGTTTTCAACCCCCGTATCCTAGTCCTCAGCCACCATATCAACCGAATTATCTAGCTTATACCCCTTATGGTCCGAATCCTCCAGGACAGAACCAATGGGGGCAGATTATACTCAACCGGGATGGAGTATGGTACGGGTCCTTAACGAGGACCTGCTATGCCTTTTAACCCTCAATTACCCTTTCACACCATGTTGGAGTTACCGGATGTGTCCAAATTGACAAATGATCCAATTCTTCATAATCCATATTGGCCTCCGGTTCCAACGAAGGTTACTGGTGATTGTCCCAAGTTTGAGGGAAAATATAGAGAAGACCCCCAAGCACACGTCATGACATACCATTTATGGTGTTATTCCAATTCTTGGGTGGATGACTTTGTTCAACTCCGTCTTTTCCAGTGCACTCTCACCAGGGCTGCTGCTAAGTGGTACATCGAATTGCCTCGTGGTATCTTTCAAGATTTCAACACTCTCGCTATGGCATTCCTCACTTATTTCCAGTTGCCAGTTTGTTATGAAGCCGGGACGCATCTCCTAACATCCTTGAAACAAGACCAGGCTACCCATATCTCGGACCACATTCATGAATGGAGACAGCGTCGTCGCCTGATCAAGTTCGAGATTCCTGATCAAATTCTTACTCATTAGTTCACTACCTCTTTTGTCAAATAGATTGCAAAAGAAATCACCATGGGGGCATGTGTAACCAAGAAACAAGCCATCACTCGTGCCCAATACCTTGATTTAGTGTACTCTCAATTGGGCATATTGTATGAAATCTTGACTGAAGCTCCACGACCTAGGACCTCTAAAGCACCAGCTATCCCATTAGTCGACAGTGTTATTGGTTCTGTGTCTCAGACTTCACGCAAGTCTTCCAATGGGAAGCAGAAATCGAATTCTTCCAATGGTTATGCTCCTCAGCCTACCCCTGATTCTGGTAAAACCTCGGAGGTCAACGCCATTCAGGTCAATCCTGCAAACAAGAAATCCAAGGGGAGAAAGAAGGGCAAAGGCAAGGCCAAAGCCGATGCCATGAAACCAGAATCGTCTAAATCTTGTGCTGATGATGGTTCACAACGAAAGTCGAAGCATCCCTATCTGATTTGTGATGAGGAACACTACACTAAGGATTGTCCTAGACGATTCGAGGTTAGTCAACTGCTCAAAGGCGCTAAGGGAACTCCAACGGTCCTTAAAGAACCTTTTTCCATCTGAGCAAACATAGATGGTTAAGCAACCTACACCATCTGCATCGTTTGGCTCTCAAGTATTCATGGTGAACAGTTCTGCACTTGTTTCCATCGCTACTCGGTCGAAGGATTATGCTGGATCATGACAGGTAGCCGGGAAAGAGGTCAATGATGGTCCTCCTCCCCCACCTGCCTTTGGTCCTCTAGAGATTGAAAAGCCCAGTGATGAACCCATTGTACGACCACCTTCTAAAGGTGTTCTCCGGAAATATTCTTATAATCCTAACGCCCGTGCTGCTCAGTATTACAGTATTGTTGAGGATTTAGCACAGGTGCCATTGGCGATGTCTGTGTTAGAAGTGCTTTAGAGTTGTCCTTCTCAACGGAAAGCGTTATTTTCTGCGATCGGCGGGATTGACCCTGCTGATTCTAGCCTTCTCTCTTTCGACTTAGAGAATTTCTTCCCCTGACTTCTGCACCAGATTGCGCTTGTCATACAAGTCGACATTAATGGTCTCAACATCCATAGATCCATTGTGGATGAAGGTGCATCTACCTATGTCATGTCATCTGCTTGATGGAAGGCTATTGGCTTTCCAGCCCTGACTTTGTGACCTAATTCTCTTGAGGCATTCGATGGAAGGGAATCGAAACCCTTGGGTGTTCTCGCAAGCTTACCAATCACGTTGCAAGGAAAGATGGTAAATGTTGAAGTAGAAGTCATTGACGCTAAACTGAATTACAATCTTCTACTTGGTCGCAGTTGGACTCATGTTATGTTGTGCGTTCTGTCCACCCTCTTTTGTCTTCTAAAATTTCCACACGAGGAAAAAATATTTACTGTCAATCAGTTGTTGTTCTTTACCTCGTCTTCCAAGAAAAATGTGCCATACGTGGATCAGATTCCTTCTCCCCCCGACAGTGTAGGGTCGGGTCTTTTCAAAGATCCCGCTCTCATGGGTATCTTTCCTCTTCCACCACCAAATACCGTTGAATTTAATATGATCTCTCAGTCGGATGACCCATGGATCGTCCTTTACCTGAATAGGTCAATTCATTTGGGGATTCGATGCCGCTTAGTCCAATTGAAATCAATTATTGTGAGCTTACAACTGCATCTGATTCTCCCCCTTCTGAAGGTGCTCCTTCTAGCATGTCTCTCGACATTTATTCTCAATCCCCCTAGCTCAGCGATGAAAATTCACCTGATCCTTTAAAACAAGTGTTTCCATCCGATGAGGCCATAATGGAAACCATGTCTCTCAAAGATCTACCATGGAGCGATGGGCATCATCATTCCTTATTTATGCCTGGCCTCGGGGCAATGTCTAACTGTCTTGAGTGTTTTGCGTCTCAAATTCCTTCTTCGCCACTTCAAACGCCTATCTTGACTCACGAATTCTTCACTGAAGGTAACTTGGGTAACATTACTCAGACAATGCCTATCAACATTTCCGTGAAACCGAGAATTGTCGAGAACATCCATGTGGGAGTCACTTGCTCTTCCGATGAAGTCCAAGTGTATACTAGCCTCTTTCACAAATTCTGTGATGTTTTCGCCTGGTATTATGAAGAAATGCCTGGAATTGATCCCAGTATTGTGGTGCACGAGATTCCCACCTACCCAGGTGTGAATCCTGTTCGCCAGCATCTTGGTCCAGTGCATCCTCAGAAAGCCACTGCCATAAAAGCTGAAGCTGAAAAACTTCTTAAAGCGGGTTTCATTTATCCGATTCCTCTGACAGAGTGGGTTTCTAACATTATTCATATGGATAAGAAGCAGGGAGAAATTCGCGTCTGTGTTGATTATTGTGATATTAATCGAGCCTGTCCTAAGGATAACTATACCACCCCTTTCATCGATCAGATCATTGACGATTGTGTGGGGAGTGATATTTTTTCCCTTATGGATGGTTTTTATGGCTATAATCAGATCAAAATTCACCCGTCTGATCAACACAAGACCACTTTTATCTATCCTTGGGGAACGTTCATGTATAAGAAAATCCCTTTCGGCTTGAAGAATGTTGGGGCTATGTTCCAGCGCACGATGTCTTATGCCTTTCACGATATTCATCATATTGTTCAACCATACCTGGATGACCTTCTGACTCATTTAGCTGCGTGAAAAGACCACCTGGACCATCTCTGCCATATCTTTCTTCGTTGTAGACGCTACAACATTCGGCTCAATCCGCATAAATGCGTCTTCTGCGTCGATTCTGGTAGACTTTTAGGGTTTATTGTATCTAAAGATGGAATTTGACTTGACCCACTTAAGGTTGAGGCTATTGTTAATCTCCCCTCTCCATCCTCATTACACCAGCTCCAGAGTCTCCAAGGGAAAGCTAATTTCTTACGTCGTTTTATCCCGAACTATGCTGAAATAGCCAAGGGGTTCACATGACTTTTAAAGCAGGACGTCCCTTTCTGTTGGGATGAGATTTCTTAGCAATATTTTGATATGCTTAATACGTTGCTTGTCAACGCCCCTCTATTACATCCTCTGAATTATCATCATAATTTCACCCTCTATCTAGCTGCCTCCTTCAGTACGATCGCCATGGTTTTGGTTCAAGATGATGATGACGGTCACAAGCATGTCATTTATTACTTGTCTTGGAACCCTCTCGAACCTGAAACATATTACGCACATGTCGAGAAGTTAGCGTTGGCTGTGGTCCAGGCCGTCCAACGTTTTCGTCATTATATCCTTTACGCATGGTGACCGTGATTTCTGATTGTAACCCGATGACCTATATTTTGTCTCAATAGTTGCTAGGGGGAAAATAATCAAAGTGGATCGTTATCCTCCAAGAGTTTGATTTAGAGTTTACTACTGCCAAATCGAAGAAATCACTTGTTTTCGCTGATTTTATTTTTTCTCTCCCTGCCGACTCTGCTTCTTCTCATTCTGAGGATCATATTCCAGAAGAAACTCTTTTCTTGATTAGCACCCTCTATCCATGGTATGGTGATATCATCGTGTATCTCCAAACTTCTACTTTTGGGTCTGAGTTAACGAAAGATGCCCGACGCCGCATTCGGAATCAGTCGCAACCTTATCATATTATCGGAGATACCCTCTATCATGTTGGAATCGATTCTGTACTCCGCCGATGTCTGAACCTCGAGGAAGCTGAGAAAGTTTTAAATGACTGCCACAATGGTGCCTATGGTGACCACATGTCTGGTTATGTCACCGCACAAAATATCCTTCGTGTTGGCTATTTCTGGCTGTCCATTTTTAAAGACTACATTGTCGCAGTATGAAAATGTCATGCATGCCAGACATATCAACGCAAAATGCATGTGACACTTGTTCCTTTACACCCTGTCATTACTGCTGGTCCTTTTTCCAAATGGGGCATCGATTTTATGGTGTGTAACCCTCGTTCGGGTGGGGGGCATACCTACAATATCGTCGCCGTCGATTATTTTACAAAATGGGTCAAAGCAATGCTTACATTGTTGGGTATGTGTTAAATTCTTTCAACGACTAATCACGCGTGGGGGGGTGGTAGCCCCCCTTGTCGGGGTTCAGGGCAGTGCCCCAAACATTTTTTTTGGTCCTTATTTTCTGGTGGGCAGATCCGCCCATGGTTTTGTGCATGGGTTTGCACATGGTTTTGGGGTACGATGGTTTTTCGTCCCTTGGTATTTTGTAGATCCGGTCAAGGGAACTAAGGTTATGTTCTAATCTAGGGTTAATGGATTGGGGTTTATGTATGCTTCGACATGTATATATATGTATTGTAACACTAAAATGAATATAATGAAAAATAAAACTAGTCATCCCGATTTGGGATCCAGGGGAATATCTATGTGTTTATCTGTTTTATGTTTTATGCTCTCGCTACTGTTTATTTTCTGTCTTTAAGATTCGTTTGCAGATAATCTTTGTATAGGGTTAAAACCTACATTTGGTATCAGAGTAGTTTCGGCTTCAAGGGGACGCCTTTGTTGCTGAGGGGTTTTTTGCTCGGGCCTGAGGTAGACCCTGTTCAGTGGGAGATCTAAAAGATCAATTCTTGTGGTGAAAGAAGATTCGACTACACTCGGAAGATGAGATTGAGAAAATTTAATGGTCGAGTTTTGAGTTGTAGCTCAAGATGGGAGGATATATTTCTGTGGATAAAGATCGATGGATCGCGAGATCCAGTACTAAACCAATGGCAATGTCGATGAAGATCGGAAGACGCCGGATCGAAAGGCAAAGACATAACACGATCGTGTGTCCTTTATCTTGTGATTGTTGAATGTATCCGGTGAAGCTATGGAGAAGACCTTGTGGGACAAGCTAGGGACTTTGTACCAATCTAAGTCTCTGGTGAATAAATTGTTCCTACGGAAAAATCTATATAACCTGAGGATGAAGGATGGAGACTCGGTGATAGAGCATTTGAATGCCTTCAATACTATGGTAAGTTAGCTGTCATCTGTTGATATTAAAATCTCAGATGAAGATAAGTGCATTAGTTTGTTGTGTTCTCTACCAGACTCGTGGGACAGTCTATTTATTGCAATAGGTAGCAATACAACTACCTTGAATTTTGATGACATTGTCTCAGCCTTGTTGTCGGAGGAAATGAGATGGAGAAATATGGAGGGTTAGAATGGAGATGCCTTATTTGTATGAGGAAGGTCCCAGAATAGAAACAAGAATAAGTTTTTGAGTGGGAGATCGAAATCTAGAGGGAGATCTAAATCTCTTGGAAATTTTGTAAAGGTGTGCTGGAAATGTGGAAAGGAAGGGCACTACAAAAAGGACTGCAGATCTAAAGCTCCTGAGAAAGGAAAGGGATCTGGTGATGTTCCTTCTGCAGAGGAAAAAACCACCTCGGATGAAGGTGGGGATGTTTATTTGGCTTCTTCTTCAAATATACATGTAGATCATGAGTCATGGTTGATTGAATCGGGTGCATCCTTTCACTTCACTCCCCATAGGGAGTGGTTCTCCGAGTATGAGAAATATGATGGTGGTGATGTCTTCTTAGGTGATGATAGGAAGGCCAAAATCGTCGGACGTGTAAAATTCAAGCTAAAGCTACAAGGTCGAAGGATTAGAACACTTCCTGGTGTTTTGCACATTCCTGCATTGGCCAAAAATCTGATTTCTGTAAGCAAGATGGATGATGAAGGTGTAAAAATAGTGTTGAGAAAGATACTTGTAAGATGGTTCGGGGAGCACTGGTATTAAAGTGGGGAGTTTGGATTGGAACTATGTACAAGCTTCAGGGAAACACTGTTATTGTTGGGTGCAACAGTACTATGGTTCTCGAAAGTGGAGCGGAAAGCCTAGCGGTCTCTGGAGAAAAGACCATGCTATGGCATCAAAGGCTTAGACATATTGAAGAGAAGGGAATTCGGATACTGCATGAAAATGGTATGGTAGAAGGTATTTATAATAGCTCTCTGGATTTCGATTTTTGTGAACATTGTGTATATGGGAAGCAGAATCGGGTGAGTTTTCCTTCTGGTGCTAAGAGGGCGAAAAAGATATTAGAGTTTGTGCACAGTGATGTGTTTGGACCTGTGTCGGTTCCATCACTGGGTAAGTCTATGTACTATGTTTCATTCATAGATGGCTTCTCAAAGAATACATGGATATATTTCTTGAGGAATAAATCTGAAGTCTTTGACAGATTTAAAGAATTTAAGGCTCTAGTGGAAAACCAGACATAGAAGAAGATAAAGGTGCTGAGGATAGATAACGGTGGGGAGTTCTGCAAGAAGGAATTTGAAAAGTTCTGTAAGAAGTGTGGTATAGCACGGCAGAATAATACTCGATACACACCTCAGCAAAATGGAGTTGCAGAAAAAATGAACAGAACGCTGATGGAAAAGGCAAGAAGCATGCTCAATGGTACCGCGTTAGGACAATAATTCTGGGCAGAGGCAGTGGAGACTGCATGTTACTTGGTTAACATATCACCTTCATCAGCGTTGGAGGATAAGACTCCACATGAGGTATGGACTAGTAAGAAACCCTCTCTTTCACATATGAGGGTATTTGGATGTGATGCATATGTACATGTTCCAAAGGAGAAAAGGACCAAGTTGGATAATAAATCTGAAAGGTGCATCTTTATTGGGTATAAGGATGGTTTAAAGGGTTACAAGCTTTGGAACCCAGAAACAAGGAAGGTTGTGTACAGTCGAGATGTGGTGTTTAGAGAAGTGAAAGATGTTGTTAAACGTGAAGTCCTACCAAAGGAACCTGAGAAGATAGAGTTTGAGCTAAAGGAGGATGAATCAGACTCTACAACAGAAGAAGACTCAGAAGATGAAGAGCCACAAACTCCAGCTTTGAGAAGATCAGTTCGGGAAAGAAGGAAACCATAAAGGTATAGTCCATCTGCTTTCTGTTCAGGTTTTGCCTTAACTATAACTGATGATGAACCCAGAACTGTCAGGGAGGCAGTAGATTCAGAGGATGGAAAACTCTGGAAGGAGGCCATGGTTGATGAAATGGCATCCTTGCACAAAAATGATGCATGGGATCTGGTGGAGTTGTCAGCTGGAAGGAAGCCCATTGGGAGCAAATGGGTGTTTAAGAAGAAGATGAATGTAGAAGGCAAGGTGGAGAAATACAAAGCTCGGTTGGTAGCGAAAGGTTATTCCCAGGTGCCGGGAATTGATTTTGGTGATATTTTTTCTCCTTTTGCCAAAGTTACTTCTATTAGATTACTTTTATCTGTTGCTGCTGCATTTGATTTTGAGATAGAACAGATGGATGTGAAGACAACATTTCTTCACGGGGATCTAGAAGAGGATATCTACATGAAGCAACCTGAAGGCTTTATGGTGAAGGGTAAGAAAGAACTGGTATGCAGGTTGAAGAAGTCTCTGTATGGGTTAAAACAGTCACCAAGGATGTGGTATCAGAAATTTGATACCTACATACGGGGACTTGGCTTCACCAGAAGCAAGGAGGATCACTGTGTTTATTTTAAATTAATTGGTGATCATGTTATTTATTTGGTCTTGTATGTGGATGATATGTTGTTGATTGGAAATGACAAAGAAATTATCCAATATTTGAAGACCCAACTGTTCTCCAAATTCGACATGAAGGATCTTGGTGCTGCAAATTATATTTTGGGCATGGAAATTAAGAGAGATCAGGAAAAGAGGAAGCTATGGTTAAACCAGAGGAAGTATGTTGAGACTATATTGCAGAGGTTCAATATGCAGGATAGTAAGCCGGTGAATGTTCCGATTCCTGTAGGTACAAAGTTTCCTACTGAACAGTATCCCAAGACACAAGAAAAAGAGGAGGATATGTTCCGTGTTCCATATGCAAGTGCAGTGGGTAGCCTAATGTATGCAATGGTCTGTACTAGACCAGACATTGCACATGTAGTGGGAGTATTGAGAAGGTTTATGTCAAACCCAAGGAAGGAGCATTAGACAACAGTGAAGTGGGTTTTCAGATATTTATCTGGCACTAGTGATTATGGCTTGTGCTACCAGGGAAGACTAGAATTGGAAAGAGTGTTGAAAATTCGTGGTTTTGTTAATGCAGACTGGGCTGGAGATCTGGACCAAAGAAGATCTACAAGTGGGTATGTGTTTAGCCTATTTGGAGGTGCAGTCAGTTGGATGAGTAAAAGACAGTCTGTAGTGGCTCTTTCAACTATAGAGGCTGAATACATAGCAACCACTCATGAAAGCAAGCAAGCAGTTTGGTTGCAGAGATTATGTTCAAGTATGGGTGTTGTAGAACTGGACCAATGAATAAGCTCTCCTGTGGCCCCCTGCAGAAAGAAAACAACAAGTGGGAGAATGTTGGGTATGTGTTATATTCTTTCCACGACTAATCACGCGTGGGGGGGTCACAGGGGGGGTGGTAGCCCCCCTTGTCGGGGTCCAGGGCAGCGCCCTAGAAATTTTTTTTGGTCCTTATTTTCCGGTGGGTGGATCCGCCCATGGTTTTGTGCATGGTTTTGCACATGGTTTTGGGGTACGATGGTTTTTTGGCCCCTGGTATTTTGTAGATTAGGTCAAGGGAACTACAGTTATGTTCTAATCCAGGGTTAATGGATTGGGGTTTATGTATGCTTTGACATGTATATATATGTGTTGTAACACTAAAAGGAATATAATGAAAAATCAAGCTGGTTGTCCCGATTTGGGATCCAGGGGAATATCTTTGTGTTTATCTGTTTTATGTTTTATGATCTCGCTACTGTTTATTTTCTATCTTTAAGATTCATTTGCAGATAATTTCTGTATAGGGTTAAAACCTACATACACTAGCTGTGGATGGTAAGACAACAACTCAATTCATATTCAATCATGTTATTACTCGGTTTGGTGTTCCTCATGCCATCGTTACTAATCATGGTTCTCATTTTCAGGACTATATGATGGCGGAGCTGACATCTAAGTTGGGTCTGCGTCACGATAGCTCAACGCCTTATTACCCTCAAGTTAATGTCCAAGTTGAAGCCATAAACAAAGTTATTTTTACAATGCTTCAACGAAAAATTTGGATCCATAAATCAAATTGGCATCTCATGTTGTTTTTAGCCCTATGGGCTTACTGAACGTCGATTAAGAGTGCAACCAGATTTACCCCGTTTCAGTTGGTGTATGGTCTGGAAGCTACTTTTCTGATTGACTGTGAAATCCCTTCACTCAAATTAGCTATGGAATTACTACCTAATACTTCGCCTGAGGAAGAGCGTCTCCTCTACTTAGAGAGATTGGATGAAACTCGTCGCTTAGCTGCCTTGGTCATCGAAGCATAGAAGAAGTGAGCCAAGGCTCATTTTGACCAAACAGTTTCCCCTTGTTCTTTTATCGAAGGCGACCTCGTTCTCCTGTACGACCAACCTCATGACAAGCTGGGGGCAAGTAAATTCCAACCCATGTGGCATGGGCCCTACATCGTCAAATATGTGTTACAGAATGGGGCTTATGAGCTTATTGATTATGAAGGTTATCCCTTAGCACAACCTAGAAATGGGTTGTACCTAAAAAAGCATTATGCTTGAGTCATTCATGCATGATATGTGTCATAGGTGATTTTCATTTTTGTGCATGCTTTGGTTTGATGTGCTTTGTAATCTTTTTTCTACTTATTGGGTCTTGTTTTCTATGCAGATGTCTACTTCCCCTTATGTCGGTTTCGTGGATGGTGTTTCCCGTAGTACCAGGAACTTGTCTTCGGCAGCTTGGGTAATTTATGATCCTGTTGGTGAATTGATTAAATTACAAGGTATTTGTCTAGGACCAACTACAAACAATGTCGCTGAGTATAGTGTTGTTTTGGAACTATTAACCGAGGTAGTTAACCTTGGCATACACACATTGCTTGTGAATCTAGATTCACAGCTTGTTGTTCTTCAACTTAACGGTCATTGTTCGGTTCAAAACCCATGCATTTTTAGATTGTATTTGTGTATTCGTTTACTTGAAAGACATTCTGATTTCATCACATATCAACATATACCAAGGCAAATGAATACATTAACCGATGCATCATAAAAACCCAAAAAATATATATTTATGTTTTAGTTACATCACGAGACAACATGTCTCTCAAAATGTGCAGAAATCAAAGCCTAAGTGTGTAATCGGTGTGGTGCTCATGATAACATGTCACCGCCTGTACCAACCGCCTTAGCAAGCAGTGGATACAACTTGACACCCCTACAGTGTGCCTCTGATAGGCTCGAGGAACATCATCAAAACGAGCATAGTCCGGAATCCCACGGGTGATCCCCTCCAGGTTCTATACTATCTCCTCGTCACTGCCCTCACCATGAGAATTGAAATCACAAGGCGTTTGCCTCGCTATCGGTGACATACCTGCAGGTCACTATGGGCCCACATATGCATACATATAATATTAACTATCAGAACATTCATATATACCAAAAAAAAAAATCATAAAATCATGAAAATAAAAAATGAATTTCACCTTGCTCTTCGTCCCAATCCTCTCCCTCCAGGAGCGGGAGGTTTGGATCACCGGTGAAGTTTGTGCCAGTATAGGGCCAATCCTCTATGACAATCAGTTGTCGATGGAGCCAATCAAAAAATTTTGGCCTCCAGGACATCTGTTGGCCACCCCCTTCTCTAGGCATCAGCGCAGCCCATCGGGCCATCCGTGGTTCTCTGGGTGGTGGCATTGGGACAATAACCTCTTGACGCTGGAATATGGGTATTCATTCTAAGAAGAACGATACCAGGATCGATCCATACCCAAACTGATTTAGTTTGGTATTCTTGCACTTGGTGAGCTGCCGCTTAATGTTAATAGTCACGAACCTCTACCCAGTTGAAGAGAGTTGGTTTCATGCACTCTGAGGCAAGAAGTAGTTGTGTCTTTGTGGCCTCATGCAGTGCTTGCGATCCTGCAGCCCGCATGATAGTGTGCAACACTACTTTTAGTGCCAGATCAGGGATGGTTTGGATGTCAACCTTTCCACTCCCTGTTCCTTTTCGTGCCCCTTGGCACACCCTGTCGATCACCATTGCCTTGATTTCCCCAGAAGAATGGGTACCGGTCAAGATAGGGACTGCACTCCTATGCGACAATCCAGTGATAAAATACACATCAAATACTTCGAGTTCAAGCTCCCGATCTCGAACAATTTTTTTTTCTTGATCCTCGTCTCAAATCCTTATCAAATACTGAAGCAATTCGAGCTGAGCCCAGAGGCACGGTGTCAGGAAGAATTTCTTTAGCCCACAGTTTCTGAGGGCATTCATGCATTGCTCATTCTCCATGGCCAGTTCATCCTCCTCATTGTGTTCTCTCTCTTTCCACTCAATTATCATCTTTTTTGCGTAGTACCTGCACACATTGTTCATATGAGCATTGTAAGTCTCCTTAGGCATCGAAATTTGCAAGCAAATGAATTTTATTTTAATTTAGGCATATTTTTGGGTTGCGTGGTTGGCGCGACTGTTTCGCTAATAGTCGCGCCAATGGGTGTGACCCCTATGTAAAAAAGGGGCGATTGGTGCGGGTTCGTGCCTGAAAGCTGCGCCAACCACGATGCCCTAGTTTTAACAAATCCTCCACTAAATGATTCAAAATGACAAATCAAGGTAATTAAATTTATCTCAAAAGACGGAAAATGATGTCGGATCTTACCTGAAACTCACGGAATCAAGATTGGTTCAGTGGATTTCTCGCAATCGTTGCCACAAGATCGCAAGGAAAATGGGTCACTGTTGCTCTACAAAGAGGTAAAAGTGAAAAGTAAATAATTTTTACCACTTATGGCATTTTATAACTTTTCAAAATCTTAAATTAGGTTTTAAAACATATTTGTCGATTATTTTATCATATTATTTTCGAGGAATACATTTTGCACGCGTCTTTTTGTGCAGCGACAGGTTTTCACATGGTTATGATGAAGAAACGAGTTGTATTTTATACTTTTTAGGACTCGCTAAAAACACGAAAAATTCACTACTGGAGTCACCTTTCAGCTCTTTTCTGACTCTCTAAAACTGAAAAGATTGTCGTTTTGAGC
Organism: Pinus albicaulis; assembly: GCA_034641835.2. Classification (NCBI taxonomy): domain Eukaryota; kingdom Viridiplantae; phylum Streptophyta; class Pinopsida; order Pinales; family Pinaceae; genus Pinus; species Pinus albicaulis. The sequence continues at coordinate 399,045,659 of CM076569.1, read as the reverse complement.
TCGTTAAATGGCTGCGAAACGATATCTACCTAGTATATGTTTACCCCTTTTTTGGGCTAGGATAGATTATTTACGAAAAATGAATACCTTAGACTATCACAACTAAGAGGTTCTCTTAGACACAGTTTTCTACCTTTTCGGATCTGTGAGACTACCTATGAAAAGGGACTGCTGGAGTTTTCTTTTCCGCTTTATTTTCAAACTCTCTAAATATGAAAGGATGTCTAGTTCTTCCTTTGTCAGACTCGTTAAAATAGATGACATCAGACTTCGTCATTATGACGTTACTCGAGTTCCTCCTTCCTAGGGATCGTAAAATGTACTAGGTTTGATTTGTTCGAAGGAAAAACTATAACACCC